>JBBELK010000386.1:0-1200000 GCA_037783545.1 Henricia sp. BOLD:AAB3569 | reverse complement strand
GCCCTATACGTTAATTAACATTTACATTTGTTTTTATCGTTTCTATGAAACAATAATTACTTAGATTGACTTTTTAATTAATATAATTTCAGTTGTATTTAAAACAATACAGAAAATTCACATCCTTTTATTCACATTCTTCGTCCACATATTGACAAAAGAATGCTCGACACTGGTTCAATCCAGTGGCACTATCTCATATGCGAATTTATGCAAATTTAACACTTGCCTCAATGCATATTCATGACTCGAGACAATGAATTTAAATAACATCAACTGTATATAACACACTAAATACACAAAACCTAACTTTTAGGATACAGAAAAAACCTTATTTGTTTTAGCAGACAGGGGAATCTTAGAATAAATGTATCTACCAACACAATAAGAAACCATTTTAGTTAAGAAAACTACAAACGTGAAAATAGACTCTTTCATCTTACAACCCCTATAACAAGATTAATTCCCGATCATTGGATTAACCCCTGATTACAAGATTAAATCTCGATAACGAGATTAAATCTCGATAACGAGATTAAATCTCAATTACAAGGTTAAACCTTAATCACAAGATTGAATCTCGATTACAAGATTAAACCTTAATCACAAGATTGAATCTCGATCACGAGATTGAATCTCGATCACGAGATTGAATCTCGATCACGAGATTGAATCTCGATCACGAGATTGAATCTCGATCACGAGATTGAATTTGATCACGAGATTGAATTTCTAATCACAAGATCAAATCTCACATCTTATCACCGTGACAATCCTTGATCACAGATAATCTTCAACCGCCAGATAATCTTTTATTACAAATTTAATTTTGAACTATGTTTAACCCTCAGTATGAAACTCGCCAAATCTATTAAATCACAAGTTGGTGAATTTCAGAAATAATCTTGCAAAATTCTGAGGAAACTTAATTCAACATCAGGTTATCGATTCACAAAAAAACAAAAAAACTAACGTCTGAACTTGCGATTGATTAATTTTTCTACTTTCTTCAAAAATACTGAAAGGGCATGATTATGTCACAACCGGTATCAAAACCAGTTTGGTCGATATATTTGTTTAAAAATTTACACTTAAAAATACTTTAAATTGCTCGGAGCACCAATTCGGTTTTTTCATTGTGAGGTAATGATGCTTATAAAAATTGGCCAGCTGAGTTATGCACGCTAAAAACATGTACTATTTTTTTTTTAAGTTCTAAAAGTGTATAACTTTAGAATTTTTAAAAATAAATGATTACCTTTGGGTGTCAGACTTGGGCTGGGAATGTAAGAACACTTTGAATTCAACCACCTAGAAATCTTAAAAAGAGTTTTAAAAGTTATTCTGACGATTATTTTGCTGAAGTGGGATTTTGTATCAAACATGCACATGCAGAACTTAAGAGGCACAGCGATCTGGAAAACATAAAACTGGGATTAACGTAAAAGAAAGGAAGCACTGCTGTCACAAAGTAAACAAAAATCAAATAAATCAAAAACGAAAATAAAAAAGCACAATTAAATGACACTGCAGCAAATCGCAGATTCTCAGACGATGTCACAAAAATACGACAAATTGTCTTAGATATGGAATTGTTATGGTGTCATTTAAAGAAGAAGAAGAAAAAAAGGGCTGACGTGGGTGTAAATTTGTAAAGTTGCCAAATACGGATTAAGTAATTTCGGAAGTATTCCTATGTTGTATTTCTGAACTTTGAGTTTATAGCTCGGTTTTTAACAAGTCCAGAAACCTACAAAAAATAATTTATCGAAAATTTAAAAGCAATGGAGTGAGTCAGAGCAGAGTGTATGAGTGGCAACAATATTCATTCACCGTAAACGGGGTATGTTTTGAAAATGAACATATGGTGCTGTAAAATTGGAAAATAGAATTAAGAAACGACCAAGAAATGCTGAAGCATTTTTCGACTTGCACTCTTTAGAGCATTACACAAACATGGCTAATCGACAATAATTCTTGAGCGCATTTGCAAAAACTCCAACTCTTTGCCCAACGAAGAGAATCCCAATTTATTTCTCCTATTTCAGTTTCTGGACGTACTGGTCAGTATGCTTGATATGTTTGAAAGAAAAAAATGCTGACAGATCGAAACTTCTTTTGTTTTTTTGTAAAAATGAGTGGAAAATTTGTCGAGTTGGCCTCCGGCTCATATGCCGTACTTGTAAATTGCTCTGAATGCAAGCCGAAAGTCCCTTTGCAAAATGTTGTCATTACTTAATCTGGGCATGCTGCATGTGGGCATGTAAGAAGTAGGGTTCACAACTGACGAATATGCACAAAACAAAAGAAAACAGTGCAAAAAGAAACTAGAAAAGAGGGACAGCAAAGAGTTAGTGTGACTGTAAACACACATGAGCTAAAATCAGCACTCGTGAGCGAGCACCTGGGTACGACTGAGTTCACAACGACTAAAACGGCACTAAAGCGTACAAGTAGCAGAACACTGCAGTCAAACCTGTGTTTAGCGTCCACCCGTGTATAGCGGCCACCCGTGTATAGCGGCCACCCGTGTATAGCGGCCACCCGTGTATAGCGGCTACCTGTGGCCACGAGGCCACGATTTACACTGGCCAGAGCGGCCTAGTGGCCGACAAGTCCACATTTGGGGCCTGTATTATTGGTATCGTCGGTGTTGACATTAAGCTGTTCGCACTAGGACGCAAGTCTGAAGGGGTGGGCCAAAACGCCAGGTTTGACTGTGGTAGGAAAGAAAAAATAGCACGGGTGGTTGCATTTAAAGCATTTGGGTTTATGGTCCTGAGAATTTTGTCCGTTAAGGGTCGTCTAAAATTGTCAACATTTTCACAGAACTACAAATCGTAGGAAGGGGGGACGGGGGGTTCGAGGGACGCGTACGACTTTACATGCACTGTCAAATGTTGACATTTAATGGTAGTGACAAAAAGTGTTTAGTAGTATTTCAGGGGAGGGATGGGTCGTCTTGAAAAATACTACTCTGTAGAACCGTGAAAATGTTGACAACTTTGGACGGCCCATCAGATCATACTATAGTTTAAAATGTGTGCTTAAGAGGCTAGATTCACATCAAGCATTTTCAAGTGTTACCGCGTGTGTTAAAATTTGACGCGCGTCGCTTTGGGAACAAGTTTTGTGGAGGTAATTTGGTGCGAATGGACACACTGAAAATCACAGAATCACAACAAACTTTTCGTTCAAGTTGATTCTGTGATTTTCAGTATGTTGTTTCACTCCTAATTCCCTCCAAGCTGTTTTTTTTTTTTAAAGCGACGCATGTGAAATTTACGTGGATTAACGCGTGAAAAAGCTGTGTGAATCTAGACTAAATAGACATGTGTAGTCGTGACTTTTTAAAACCTTTCTAAAAATCTAATTTTCGGTAATATACTGAAGTAATTTTATCCAACATCAACTTTTGTCTAAGTTAGCACACTAAATTTTTAAAGTGAGAAGTCAATGCTGTAAGCTCATGGACCAATTTCATGAAGTTGCTGAGAGATTTGCTGAGCACAATTTATTTGCTTTGCAAAATTGGGTTACCAGTCAAAATCATATGTGATGTGTATTGCAATTGACTGGTGTTCTGCTATTTTTGCTAAGAACACAAGTTGACATACAATTTTGGCTGGCAACCCATTTTTGCAAAGCAGATAGATTTTGTGTTAAGCAAATGTTTGTGCTTAAAGGTAGTCGACATGATTGGTAAACCGCTACAAATAGTTTCATCTCCCTGTGTGATTGAAGGTATGCATGATTAAAACCAACCTGAGCAAAAACAAGCTCCGTACTTCGTCTAACTTTTGAGAAACCAGTCAAAATTACAGTCACTTCGCCCAAAGTGGTTTTTGGGTGAAATGGCATTTGGGCGAAATGGTGTTCGGGCGAAGGGGTTTTTGGGCGAAGTGGCTTTTGGGCAAAGTGAATTTTCGTATGAGACGAAAATTAATCGTTTTACTCATTTCTCAAAGACTATAGCACTTCAGACAAAACCATTTCTGGGGACGTTTTCTACCATCATTGTGTTTATATTGTGTAAGTTATGTGTAAATCTGTGAATATTTCTGATCTTCGAGATACCAATCATGTGTTCTATCTTTAATCGTCAGCTTTATGACAATGGCCCAAAAAACTTGCTTTTAAAACAGTGTTCTGTATTAATATTGTGCCCATTCTAAGCCATGGTGAAAACTTAAGAAACGCATTTTAAAAATTTGAATAATTTTTTTAAAATCATTGATTATTTTGATTCATTTAGGAGGTCTTACAAAAGTCGCAACTAAACAGCGTTTATATTTTACAAGTATGATTGATCGACCTAAAAACCAAAATTAGCTATTATCGTGCTTAGCGAAGGCATGTTGTTAAAAATCTACTATTAATTTTAAAATGCCAGATTCATGGAAAAAAGATACTATCTTGGCATTGTACAAACGGTATTAAAGTTTGTCATAAAACGACTGTATTAAAATCCGTGCAAAAGTAACCCTTACTTTTTCTAAGGAGGTTAAATATCTTTAAAAAATGCATGATATTATGCTAATCGGGATTTTGATGAATTGGTTTTAAAAAAAAATTAAAAAAAAAAATAAATTTTGCATAGCAGGGTGCTACAACTTTGTCGTGCATAGGGTATGCATTTTAATTTGTCAAACTTGTAGTTGATGTAGGGCTCGAATCACACTAAGCCGTTTCACACGTTAATAAGCGGTATGGAGGTATGGAATTTGGAGTACATGTTTGTAAAACGATGCACTTTTTGTTGTTTCTGTGGTTTTAAGTGCGTCGTTACACTCCAAATGCTGTTTTTTTTCTCAAAGTGACGTGCGTCAAATTTATGCGTGAAGAGGCTCAGCATGAATCTAGCCATACGTTTTAAATGGCTGGGATACTATAACATTACACCCATTTCTGGTACGGCCCTGTGACGGTCGGGAAAGCCGTTGATGCCAGCGTTGTGATTGTGTTGGTAAACGGTGTCCGAGCGTGCTTGGTCGGCACCTTTTTGGATTCGGTGCTGACTTTTACCTTGGTTTTGTCGGGAATCACGGTGTCGTCGCTGGCTGAGAGACGGCGCTTGCGACCTTTGCGTGGCGGCGGCGTTTCCCCGTTGAGTCGCGCCGTTTCCTCGGCCTCGTCCTGCCGGGCTTGCATTTTTCGCTCGTATTCTTCTAAACCGTGGTGTCGGAAATTCATGTTCTTGTGTTGGTAGAAAACTAAACTGATGCGGGTAGGATTATAGCGGTTTGGTTTAATAATCGACGTGGTGGCGTGGAGTTCGCGTTTTGCGGCTTCGAAGAGGACGGAACCGTGCGTCAACGCAATGGCTACGCCCCCGATTGTCGGATCTGCGAAGCATTCCTCGCTGTCAGAGTTGCATTCTATTTCTTCATGTTCCTCAGGTTTTTGCGGTGGTGGCGGCAGAGCTGTCGGTGGCACGGGAGTGCCCGGATTAGAACCGCCAGTTTCCATTAAGCGGAGGTGTTCGGCTATCGTTTTAGACTTTTCAAGATGCTGGTGTTGTTGAGTTGACGAGGCTGTTGAGGATGCTTCGTGGATCTTTGGATACGGCTTTGAATCAAATCCAGGATAGCTTTGGGTGAGATCACGACGAGCGTTGTTGAGTTCCTGTTGTGTTGCCTGCTGCGGTTGTTGTTGGTACGTACCATAATGACGGTTTTCGGACACAGACCTAGACGTCTCTTGCTGTCTGGGTTGAGATGAGGTTTCGCGATGCCCGTAGCCTGAATAATCCCTATGCTGTTGGCTACTTTCCTGTTGGTACACGTTCCTCTGATCACTATGAGAGTGACTTTTGCTTCGGTCATGAAATGCAGAGCCGTACGGAGGCGTTCCTTGATTTGGGTAACTGTGGTGGTCCTGAGATGGTGTACCTTCTCTGGAGGGGCTGTTTTGAAAGACAGGCGGCCTCCAAATGCCGTCTTTGGGTCCACTTTGGCTCGTTGCAGGTGGGTGCTGGCTTAAGTCCTGCCTCAAACCGTTAGGCAGCATATTTTGGGAGTATTTAGAATCCGATGAAGTGGTGTTTGGTCGCGGAGTATGGTGGTCTCGATTCAAGTCAATTTGGTCATTTCGTGAGTTAGGGTATGCATTGGCGGTGCCCGCAGCAGCGGGATGTTGTGAACCGTATTTCATTCCGTACGCCGTGTATAAAGCATCACGTTCAGTTCTGCCGGATGATTTCATTAAATTACTTAAATGATTCATGTCCGGTTTGACGTCCTCCATGGAGACACCAGGATAGTGAGGGTATCGCATGTACGCATGCGCGATCTCGGGCATGTATGGGTTGTTAGCGTATTGGCTGATGAAACGTGCAAGGGCGGGGTTCTGTTGTAGTTGTTCGTGGGAGGCTAGACCCACGATACCGTGGGCGTACGGTGGTAGGAACATGCGAGCCTGGTGTGGGTACATACGCGCCCAGTCTTGCTGTAAAGCCGCGGCTTGTGCCACGGCCGCTGCATTCATTTGCATGGCTTCGCGTTGGATGCTGTCATACACCATGGGGTGGAGTCCGTGCATTTCCGGTCTTAAACCGGCAGCCGCTGCGAAACCGCTTGGGGTGAGTTCGACGCCGGGCCACGCCGCCCTGACTTGCTCCACGCTCTGTTGATAATGCGACCATAAATGCGCCGGTATCTGCATGACTTGAGCTTGTGACTGCGCTTGTGCCTGCGCTTGTGCCTGCGCTTGTGCCTGCGCTTGTGCCTGCGCTTGTGCCTGCGCTTGTGACTGCGCAGGCAGAGCGCTTCCACTCGCAGACGACGTAGGTTCTTTGCTGCTTTTAGTTGAGTTTTTAGAATCCGAATCCTTCCCTGTGTGCCCCGAACTCGCTCCTTCTCTGCTTTGATGGTGACTATTCGTTTGCGGTGTTGCCGACCTCGCAGCAGCAGCTGCGGCCGCTTTCCCGCGACTCGGACTATTCTTATCCCCATGCCGACTCCCCCGAACTTGCGCGCCCTTCGGTATTACTGGATCTTGATTAGGCCTGAGTCTTGTCTTATGTCGGTAGTGGGTAAGGACTTCGATTGCACCTCTTCGTACTTTCTCTTGCTGGCCTTCCACGCTACTTAATTCGTCGGTGTTATCTAGGTAGTACAAGGGCAAAACGTGGAGTTGTTCGTCGCCGGGGTCGGGTATCCTGTCCCGAATTTCTTCCTTAGTTAACGTAACCACCTGCAAAAGAGAAGATTAATCAGTCAATGTTTGTACTCTTTTTAGTTTGTGAAACTAATTCACTATAATTATGCGCAATCTGGATCTCATGCAATGCGGTTTTTTTCCCGCGATAGTGTGAATACCGCTTTAGGTTGATTGACACATTCCCATCCCCCAAGCAAAAGGGGAATGCACTGTGTGACAATAGCTATGAATTTTGTGACATTTCACTTTAAACCCACCCCCATATTCAGCTGTGCTGCACATCCCCCAATAGACTACTAAAGTGAAAACGTCACCCTTTGTGTGTTGCCATGGTTTTTGGGTGTACTGTTTCCCTGCGCTACACCAATGGACGTTTTCAGATTACCATGGCAACTGACGTCACACTTTAGTAGTCTATTGCCGAATCATAACGAATGACACATCATTGTAAAGAAGAATAGTAGGGTTTTCCAATGATACCAACTTGAAGAAAAAATGACTTGGTAACAAGAGAGAAATTGTCAGTCAAACTTGAGTTTCCGAACATTTTTTGAAGAGTTTAGTTTAACTTTCTTTGAATTCAAATTTGTGTTTGCTTTCGTGTGAATTATAAACTGGGCTTGTCACTTTTCCCTTTTTTGAATTCTCACGGCACTACTCAAAACACTAAAAGATGATTGGCTGTAACATTGCACGCTAGGAAAAACAAAATCCACTTACAAGTGTGCACCCGTTGTTCATGTTTTGTTGGTCTCGGTGAGCGTGGGCACAAAAGTCCATGCACGATGTAACACCAGAAAAGGGCCGCCCCTCACCCCTACCTAAACGGCATTCACTACCCAACTTCTCAAACAGAACCTGTAGACAATGGGGGGAAATGTTTTACAATTTGCTAACTTGGTAATGCCATTTTAATTAATGCATCAAATTGTCACACTTTGGATTCTGTTTTTATGTGAAGACGAACATTTAAAAAAAAACACAATTAAATTTAAAAATATTTATTTTTAAAATTTTTTTTATGTCTATTTTTTATTTATTTATATTTATATACCACATCCAACAGCGGAGGGACCGCCAATTACAGGAATGGGAGCAAGTGTGGTTGAGTGCCTTGCTCAAGGGCACAGGTGCTACAACCCGTCGCGGCCCGGAATCGAACCTACATTCTAGTACTAGCACAGGAACTTAAGTTCGACGCACTAGACCGCTCGGCCATAGCACCCTCGCTATTTAATCGTATCGATTAGGTACCTAAATTTGAAACAACTGGCTGAAGAGATACAGACCTGATTCCTGAACGAATCTGGGGCCAAGTGTTGGTAGAGGGGAACCAAATTCGTTGCGAGTGTCTGCAACCTGTTTTCAAGCGTCTCTTCCTGTACGACAGAAGAAAACAAAACGTGCAAAAATAAATAAAAAATTCACTAAACCGTGCATGCAACGTGTACTTGTGGTATTGGTTTCTGGGAGAACCCTGCACTTAAAGCCTAGCGTACATCGACCTTGCAACTTGAAGCAACTAGTGGCAACTGGCATTTTCGGGAGTACTTTCACTGTACTTGCAACTAGTTGCTGTCGGTTGCACGTGTGCATCTGATAACGTGTGCACACATCTACTGCAAGCAACAGTTGCTTCCAGTTACAAGGTCAATGTACTCTAGTTGTCGTGTCGATATGCGCGCTCTCGAAATGTAGACATGGCTGGATGCTCCCAGTTGCGCAACTAATCAGTTGCTGTCGATGAGTGCATTACACACACATCGACAGCAACTGATCAGTTGAGTTGCTTCCAGTTGCAAGGTCGATGTACGCTAGGCTTTAGGCCTCTAAGAAAACTTATTTTGTTGAGTTTCCAACCTAATTGAACTTTCGTAGAATGACCCAACCTGACCTCTGGATCCTCTTACGAGTCGAGTTTACACGAGTCCCGAGCTCAGGATCAAGACTGATCACCTGTCAGTGTCAATCGCAATGATTCAGAGTGCCGCTTTTACATTCTGTAGTTGATCTCGGGCGCGGCACCAGAAGTCAAAGGTCATGCTGTACATGTGCATGAACAGACCAATGTGTGCAAGTACGTATATGCATTATACTACGCTTGTGTGCAAGGCGGCTGGAATTTTACGTGCTTTGCCCCCCGCAATGGCTGTGGAGAGGATGCGGTAAAGGTTAATTGCTTAACTAACTGGAAACTGATCTCGGGTTCGAACCTTCGCCAACATAAGACTAAATCTTGGGGCCAGTTTTGGTCCCGAGAGCGTTTAACACTCCCGATCAGCGTTTGTGATCTGGAGCTGATGCCGAGCTCGGTTTTCGACCCTGAGCTTAGGATCGAGCATAACCACGCTAACAGACTGATGCAGGTGTGTTCATACACGTTACTGACCGATAAAACATGTTACATATCTCAGCCTCCTCAATTGTCCAACGTTGTCAAAATTTTCACAATTCTACAGAGCGTAGTATTTTTCAAGAGGACCCATCCCTCCCCACAAAATACTACTTATCGACATTTTTTGTCACTACCATGAAATGTCAACATTTTACAGTGCATGTAAAGTCCCACACGGCCCTTGGCCCTCTCTTTCTACGCTTTGTAGAACCATGAAAATGTTGATAACTTTGGACGGTCCATTTAGGGGACTCTTTTTGGCAGGGCTACCTTATCGTTGTCCATGTTATCTTGTAGTTTGAATTTCTTTGGTGTTTTGCTGCGGGCAAACTTGCAGCTATTGTAGTACATCGACCAGGAACAACCGAACGAAAATGACGCTCCGCAGGATTCCGGGTCAAAACCTTGACAAGCACACGTCTTTCTGCAAGTTGTAAGCAAAAAAAATTTTGTGAAGAATTCCTTGAATAATAATACAGTCGAACCATGTTAATAAGAGCACTGTTACTATAGGATTTCCCATTTATTTTAGCACTTAAATCAAGCAAATACCCTAGAACGATACTTTAATTTCGTCCCCAATTTAATAAATGGATTTCATTTGCTGTGCAGTATAATTCAAATTAACATGCATTCTAATTTCGTCCTGATTGAGTGGGATTCGTCTCGTGCGGTGATCAGCATTGTATTGAAAAAGTGAATTTGTCTTTTTTCGTTTATTTTAGCACTTTGGTCACTTAAATTTAGAGAGTGTATTCTTTGCATTTCCTACTCCATGAAAGCTATAAATGTTCCGGTTATTTTTGCCTTTTCTTGTTAAATGTTCATTGAGATCTGATGGGAAAATATGGCTGCCGATACTGGTGTTCAGAGAAGCAGATAAAATAAGATTTTGAATGCGGATAGAAAAGAAAATCTGTAACAGATTTTGTAATTGCCACTTAATTGTCACTTAAAATTTTTCTGGTTGACAGATATTTCGTGTTATTTTGAAACACCCCATTACAGTTTGGATAATTTGATAATTCTCAAAAAACATACTCTTCATTGACAGCGCATCTTCGCACTGTCGGGATGGCGCCATTCGGAAGCGTTCTGCTCAGCATATCGTACATACTGTTGGCTTCTTTGCGTAGACACCCTTCCCATGCAACGATCGCAATCACGATGTAGGCCGTTTCGCAGTGGTGCCCAGGACGATTGCGCACTAGTACGAGCAACTTCTCTTCGGGGCCCGAGCGACGCAGGATCTGCGACAAAATGATGAATTAAAAATACGGTAACAAATATAAATACTCTGGCCAAAAGAGTAAACACGAGACCGTGTTTACACTGGTCTTGAGCTGGGGATCAAGATTGATCCCCTGATAAAAATGCGTCAGTGTTAACCGCAATGATCCTGAGTGCCGTGTTTACATTCTGTAGTTGATCTCAAGCGCGGTGCCAGAAGTTGCAGTCAAAGGTCACGCTATATGTGTGTATGTACTGATCAATGTGTACATGGGTTGTACATGTACATGTACAGTGTACAAGGCCACTTGAATTTCCCCCTGCTACGGCTGTGGAGTGGATGCAGCAGGATGCAGTCAAGATTAATTGCTTATCTAACTGCAAACTGATCCTGAGCTCGGGATCGAACCCTCCGCCAACGCGAGACCAAAATCTCGGGGTCAGTTTGTGATCCGGGGCTGATCCCGAGCTCGGTGTTCGATCCCACATGTAGTTCATGCAATGGCGGGCATACAGGGACGGTTTCCATGGTAATATGAAAGGTCTATACACCCAAGTTATGACACAGATCGCAAGTCGTAAAATTGGTACTGCTATGCATGGGTTTGCGTCTAATGGTGCATAATCGCAATTTGTTTTTTTTTTAAACTAAACCTACCCATTTGGCAATTGGGCATCCTGCTGAGCTTTTGCCTTCTTTTCCAGAGAAAACCAGCTTCTCCAGGCGAATGCAGTCGCCTTTATGGCCATATCTGTGCAAAATATGAATTAACGATTACTTAATAAGGGTCATTATCAGCTTCCAGTTCTCCAGCCGGTTTTAAACATAAGCCCATTTACACTCGATTCGCCTTTGCCGAATTAAACTCCGCAATTTCCAAAAAGGGGAGTTGAAGCCGGGTTGGCGCTAAGTGTAAATGCAAAAGGTGAATTGAAAAAGGTAGATCAGACCCGGGTCTGATTCGCCTTTTTCAATTCACCTTTTGGGTAGGGCTAAATCCTGCAATTGCCAAGGTCGCTTGTAGTGTAAAAGGCTACTCGAATATAGATTTGGCAATTTGGATGTCCTTGGGGCGGTGTGGTAGGTTGAATAGACGAATCCATGCATACGCTGCAGTCACAATTAGCGGTGACTTCTGCTGTTTGTAAACAGGTGTGAAGGCGAATTGAAGCCGAATTGAGGTGTAGTGTAAACGCCGCAAATGTTTAGTTTTGTGGTCACAATAAAAATGCTGGGTCTGTATCAACCTTTGCTGTTTTGAGTGTAAACATGGTGATACTGTTTAAGACTTGCAAAATACACTTTTATTCTAATTCATAAATACCCTTTTGTGGGAATCAGTAAAACTCCCAAAATTATTCGACAATAAATGTCTCAGTTTGGTCATTCTGCAGAGCATTTTTCTTCGTGTGTCATGTACGTTGTTTAAAGTGCTGTGCATGGAGTTGTTTTTGCTCGGGTCCCATTAATTAATTCCATAAAATGCTATTACGATGTTGCCAGACAACTTTAAAAGTCACGTTTCAAAGACGCACCCACGTACCTTTGTTCCATCAGTTCACGGATGGCTTGCACGGACCGTCCTGCGCCGAGATGCGTGTAGTACGGTGCCTCGTCGCGGTCATTCTCTGTATAAGATCAATAGTAACGGTCATGTTAAATTAAGAGGCTGACAAAAGTAGCCAACATTTTCACAGTTTTCACAGTATTTTTCAAGACGTGAGTTAATTTTAGTTTCAATGTCGTGTGATTCACTGTTCCAAGGTAAGAAAGCGTGTATTTTATGAATGTGATATCCCTGTATTAGTAGTCTTTTACTAAGTGTGTGTTACGATAATCTGTGCTTTCCTCGTGGCTTTGTGTGTTGTGAGTCGCCACGTTTGCGATAGCTTGTGAGGCATAGCAACAGTAACTAAGGGGGCAGGGTTAATTGGGCAATCTCCGAACTACATGTATGCATTGATATGACTGAGTTAAACCGTCTTAACTCCCAAGATGTAGTTTTTACCCACCTAAACAACCACAATCAGGCATCTCCTCTTTCATGTCCTCTTCCAACATCTTACGGTGTAGTTCCTTGGGGGTGAGTTTACGTGGAGTCAATTCCTTTTCCGTCAAAGTCTTGCTATCAGCTGCCTCCGCACTGCTCCTGTTTTTAGTCGAAGAGGACAGAAGCGTTTGGGTCGGGAGTGGATAGAGAGATCGACCGGTCGATTTCATTGCAGCAGTCGCCGAAATTCCCTGAGAATTTGGTGGCATAACGCCGGGGACGGGAAGTCCGGGAAAGCTCCCGCCGCACACCGTCATCGGTGGTAACGTGATCCCACTAACTCGCGTCGTTTCTGTTTTCAGGGATTTATCAGATTTGGTTTTTGAGTCGGATTTGTGATGCCGTTCTGTTTTGTGTTTTTTCTCCGAGGATGATTCAGATTTTATGGGAGTTGGAGCAGTTGATGGGGATGGAGATTTGGAGGAAGGGCCACTGCTTAGAGTGAAACCGGGGGGTGGCTTTTTGTCGTGGGGGCGTTGGTGATCCTGGCTCCGCTGTTCGTGATTTCCGGTGAGGTGGGAGTATGGAAAATGCCTGGTTGATATCGAGGAGCTAAGAGATAAAAGAGATTCTGCGGCGTCAACAGGCGATAAGGCCTTTCTCTCGGTAGAGGGAGACTGTGACAAAACTGGAGTGGCCGTGGTGCTGCTCTTGTGATCGGGTGTCCGTCGCTCCAAAACATGATTTGTGGTTGTCGGCGGATCAGCTTGCTTGGAGGATCCTAAGCAAGGGAAAGTAAACGCAGGATACGGTTGGATGTTGGTCGGACGCGGATGACTGCTGTTCAAAGTTGGCGGCACGGCTTCCTTAGTCCCAGAAGCCGGTTTCTTATCAAAGTAATGAGTAGGTGGAGACAGGCTCCCTGTTGTTTTAGTGGCAGAAGTGGGATTGCCTGGGTAACTGATAGCTTTTGAAGACGCAGGGCCGAGTGATAAATTTTCAGGCTTGGAAGCGGCTGGAAAGGCGTACTGTGGGTGGAGGTGAGGATGGTGGTGAGCTGGTACCGGGATCCCAACAGGTTCTCCTAGCTCCTTCTTAACGGCAACTGGACCTTCAAGCCCAGCCTCCTTAACATCTCTCCGCCCCTCCCCTCCCCTATCAGAGGACCCAGGTTTTGGCAGCTCAGCCTGGGGAGAATAGTGGTTCATCTTAGCATAGTTTTCGCTGGTGGTGAACCCGTTCACCATGGGGGGAGGAGGGGGCCAGTTCATGTTCGGTGGGGGTGCATTGACGGTCGAGTCGGAGCCTGGGAAGTCTGGAGCAGTGCTGTTGTGTAGGGGAAGCGTAGTTGGTGGGGAGTTGTGGTCGTCAACTTGGCCATTCTGTGATGCAAAAACAAAATAGCAAAAGAATGAGGTTTTAGACAAAGGCGAGTTGAAGCCAGGTACTGTAGGTGACAAAATGTTACTTAAAAAAGGCGAATCATACCCAGGTCGAAAGTGGCAGATTCTGAAACTGAGTTTTTCTGTTCGTTTGGCTTTTAAATCGTACCCTCATGGACAAAGCCAGTACCATGCCCGAGTGGTTCGCTACATTTTATTAAAGACCATGCCTACACTATCCCTGGTTGTGGGTTTAATTCCAGGCCAAGGCATGTTGCCATACCGGTAAGTTGCCCCTCTCCACCCAGGAGTAAATGGGTACCTGCAAGGGTTGCAGCCTTTGAGCGCTTGTGTAAGGATGCTGGGGCTGCATACTCCCCAGGGAGTTGTGCCCAATGACCAGGGTAATAATGTTGCCTCTCTCCACCCAGGAGTAAATGGGTACCTGTGCAAGGGTTGCAGCCTTTGAGCGCTTGTGTCAGGCTGCTGGGGCTGTGCATACTCCCAAGGGAGTTGTGCTCAATGACCAGGGTAATGATATTATAAAACCCCATGAGTATCCAGTAGGATAGATATTAAAGATGCCATTATTACTATTACAGTGCATGTCAGGCCATGGTAATCTGAAATTTTGGTTTAAAGGTAGTCCACTTGTTTGGTAATTACCCTCCAAAACAATTACTGAATTATTATCTTTAAGCTTACTTGTTATCAAGATGGTAATGGTAGTAATCATCCTGTGAAATTATTTCGTCTGAATTGCCCTCATTCATGAGAAAAATACAAAAATATTTGAAAAACCAGGCTTGGATTTTTCAGGTTTTCTGAAGTGTTACTGCTTCTATGTGGCTGAAATTTCTAGTTTTACAAGGTAGTTTTCTCGACCTATGCTTTCAATTACCAGTGGAAATCATGCTGTTTTTAACAGTTTACCAAACAAGAATACTACCTTTAAATCCTTCGGCAAATGACTAAGTTATTTATGATCAAAAGGAGGACATTTTTCACGTAGTATTTTGGAAACGGAGAGAAATCTTGGTACATGTCAAGTACAATTAACTCACTCTAAAATCAAGTTAAATCCAGAATCCCTTTCTTCCAAAATTAATAACAATGGACGGTTATCATGATTTGACCCAAAATTTCAATTTTCACTTAACGAGATTTTACATAATATCTGAAATATTTTTAAAAAAATGTTTTTAAGCAAAGGTACATGTATAACCTCAGGATTTATCAAGGCATTTATAAATCTTACCAACTCTAAAAAAAATAGAACACAAAAAAAAAACCCACCAAATATCAATATAAATCAGCAAGAAAAAGAAGAAACAAATGAACAACAATAATAAATAATTTATAGAGGGTTGTCACAAATAATAATAAAAAGGTCAATCTCTCTTAACCTCTCCACACACAAAAACACAAAGCAAAATTACCTCAGCATTTAAAAAAAATATTATTTTAGCCAGAAGGGTAATTCGGTGAGTCATAAAACACGGTCAGTGGCAATGTTGGTTTACTACTGCACAAAAGGGCAGGATAATTACAAACCCGTGTGCTATTAATAACACTGTCAAGCATAAAACACGGTCAGTGGCGTTGGTTTACTACTGCACAAAAGGGCAGGATAATTACAAACCCGTGTGCTATTAATAACACTGTCAAGCATACTTCGCATAATGAGACATCATATTGATTTGACCCTTGGTATTAAGAAAATGTTGATGTGCATAGTGAGTGCTACATGTCGCGTAGTGTACATTGTACATGTAGTCCTACATGTACGTACAATATGTTTACTAAAGACTGGTCCTGTTGACTTTACGCTGTGATCAATTTCATACTACAAGTGTTTAGCAGTTTGCTTAGAGCAGGTTGTTAATTTTTTTTCTTTTAAATAATAGATTTCGTTCAGACCTAGCAATCATATAAAATACCGATACCTCCCAAAACACTATACATGAGAAGAAAACAGGAAATTTTCAATCTCCAATTTGGATGTGGAAGCAAAAACGTTGGTGTAATATCACTGCACTGCTTTATGTAACCGGATAAATTTGTTTACAAAATATGGGTGGTTTTTTAAAAATATACGGATTGAGAACATGAAATTTCAAATTGGAAATGAGAAAAATATGACAAATGATATGGTATCAAAATTTTAAAACCCACGCCCCCTTTTCCCATGGGTCTTGAGATTTTGATACGATATAATTTGTCACATTTTTCTCATTACTATTCTGAAATTTTGCACTAACTCAATCCCTATTTTTTCACGGATATAGTAAAAAAAAAACACACCGACGTTTTGTAAACTAACTCAATCCGGTTCCATAAAGCAGTGCAGTGATCACACCAAGTTTTTTGCTTCCACATCCAAATTGGAGATTACAAATTTCCTGTTTTCTTCCCATGGATTTTCGGGAGGTATTTTATATGATTGTTAGGTTAGAAAGAAATCAATTTTCTGGAAATATATGAACAACCTCCTTTGAACAAGAATTATGAAGATAAACACATACTTACAAACTGAGCCAAAGAAACACATGGAAATATATTTATGCTAAAACCAAATCCCGGTAAAATAAATAATACCTTTTTCTTACGCAAGTTGGCCAAGCAAAAGGTACATACATGTACTGTATGTTTAGCAGAGGACAACTGAATATATTATGGTATTTCCTGCTTGTTGAACTTTGTGTCCGTTACCTGATAATTTACTTTTCCTTCCTGTTTAAACACAAGGTCAGTTACAATTTCACTACTCCAAATGAAACCTACAACATGGGATTTTCCGAAAATTCGTTATCTGGTTATTAACGAAGCTTGTTCGGATTATTCCAGAAAATGGATTTTGTCCTAACCTAACAATCATATAATACCTCGCCAAAATACTATCCATGGGAAGAAAACAGGAAATTTACAATCTCCAATTTTGATAATGTGGAAGCAAAAAGGTACGATCTTATAAATGCAAGTTTTAAATTTTGAAACTTTCGCTCATAATGTAATTCAATTTTTTTGATAAAGTACAGGTTTTAAAGGGTGGTAAAACCACCCTTTAGTTTAACTAAACTTTGGTTGATTTTTTCCGTTGACATCTCATTTAAAAGCGAATAACTTATGTTTCTAAATTATCAATTTAAAAAAACTATTTTTTTCGAGGTGCCACACCAAAAATGCACGAACCGTACAACAATGTACGAACTAGTTTAAGCTCACGTGATAGTCAATCCCAATCAGTGAGGAACAACTGCAATACCGTGTTTCGAAACCACCAAACACGAAAGATTGAGGAATTTTAAACTATCATCGAAAACAAGGTGCTTTCTTTTGTAATAAAATTAGCCAATGAAAAGACACATGACGTAACACAATGGCTCAACATCTGAAACGAGGCTGTCGGTGTCAATTTGAAAAATTTTCAATTACCCGTAAATTATTTTGGAGAAAATTGCAGTACATGTAGGGTGTCAGGACTGTTTTGGGCTAACCCTATGCTTCAGTAGGCCAGACAGAGGGGCGGGGGAATTCTAACTGAACTATGCCCCAGACAACTAATAAAAAGCCAATTTAGAACCACAATGTACAGTACATGGTGCCCTGGGGATAACTGTCTACCAACCCCTAAAGTACAATACAACATACCCACTGTATAGTAACATAAATGGAATAGCCCTGTTCCAGTTGTGGCTAGATGCAAAGTGGCATGCGACATTTTAACCAAAACTGAAGATAAACCGCAAAACTGAAGATAAACCGCAAAAACGATCTATAGATTAGAAGAATGCCACTCATTTGACAAAACCAAAACAAACGAGGGGAATACATGCCATACCAAAATAATTATAGGCTACATGTACTCAACATAAACGTAACACACATTTTTGCAACAGCCAATATTTCGCAAATTAACCACCACGGATCAGCGAAATTTCACACCATTCATGTGAAGCATTAGGGGCGTTCGAGACGCTTACACCGGGCACGGCGTGGCCCGCCTATGTCAAAAGTTGAAGAACATGAGCGCCATTGGATGAAAACGGATCTAAACCTGAAATTTTACAAGGAATTCATTTTTTGTGGTCTCGCTTTCCGGAAAAACCGGGAAATGTGTCTAATTTGCAAAAATTCCAAAAATCCACGCAATCCATTGGTCTTTCAGCTATAAGACCATTTTGCACATCAGCTATAGGGTTTCAAGGGTCAGAGGTTCTATTTTTCACCTCATTTCAGTGATTATATATTGCGAATGAGCGGATATAGGGATACATCGAGTCTAATTAGATATTACCGCAGATGCTTTGTCCCAAGTGACAATGATCATTGTAAATTTGCCTTTAAATGTTGCTATAGGAATCGGGTCGCCAGGGTCTACCTGGCAAGCTTCTCGGGAAACATCTTAACAATTGAATACACTTACTAGCAGGTGGGTGATCACCTGGGCATGAGAACTTGTTAAATCGACGCAACTCACGTGAGATCGCGTTTAACAGCTTTCTCCCAAAACTGGCAGTTTCATTGTTTGAAGTTGTGGGAATCGGGGTCATCCAGATGATGGGTGAAATCCAGTCAGAAAATTATAATAACCGCCGGGTGTGAAAATTAACGTCTCAATTGTGTTTCTTCTCACGCAGAATTATATTTAGGTATGGCGAGAAAAAGTGACATTTTAATATTCAAAGTAAAGGGGTTGTTTTGAAGAAACAACTACGGAGCTATGGAAGTGCCATCCAACTTGTTGAAATCCTAAAATAATTTATTCCATGTAGGATGACAACATATTCGGTGCAAAATGCCGTCATCCTACATTCTGGACGCGTTCTCCCAAGATAATTATTACAGGATGACGACACTGTGCTCTGAATATGTCGTCATTCTGCGATAAATTATCTTAGGATCTTAACAAGTCGGGTGGCATTTCCAGAGCTCTGTAGTTATTGTTATCGGAGTACACGAATTTGTCCGCGAAAATTAGATTTTTCGTGCGCATGTTACGCGTACTCCAAGCTTGTTGTACGCGCACGCACATGACCGGGTACTTGTAGTGCACATTCTGCTTTCGGGCGCGTGCAGTTTCTGTGTGCGTGTGTGTGTTCCAGAAGCGCTGAATAGGGCGCGGGCGCGTGCCAGCCTAAAAGGTGTTTAAGACCGGCTGGTCTTTATCGTCCGTTTAAGACTGGCCACGTGACGTGCTCTCAGCCAATAGGGATGCGTAAACTGTCCAAGGTATTTATAAATTGTATTTAAAGATATCTCTATAATTGAAAGCCTCAGGTAGTTTTAAAGATAGCTTGAAATAATTAAAAACCAATTACTTTTATTTGAATAAATGTCACTTTTTCTCGCCATTATTCTGCGTGGGAAGAAACAATGACATTATTTTTTCACACGAGGTGGTCATCATTTTCTGAGAAATCGTCCATCGTCTTGATATGACCCGGATTCCGAAAATGTTAATGAAACTACCAGTTTTTGGAGAAAGCCATTAAACGCGATCTAACGTGAGTTTCGTCAATTTTACAAATTCCCACGGCCAGGTGATCACTCACCTGCCTGAGCACATTTAATGGTTACTTTTGTTACAGAATGATGTTTATCGAGAAGCAGGTAGACCCTGGCGAGCTGATTCCTATGGTCGCATTAAACATGATCACTTGTCACTTGGGACAAAGGATCCAACAGCACTTGCAGTAATATCGCGAGTAAATAAGATATTTAGATTTGATGTATCCCTATACCCGCTCATCAGCATCGTCTAATCACTGAAATGAGGCAAAAAATAGAACCTCCGACCCTTGAAACCCTATAGCTAATGGGTAATATGACTTAATACGTGAGAAATAAATGGATTTATGCAAATGTATCCAAATTATGCAAATTAGACAACTTTCCCGGTTTTTCCGGAAAGCGAGACCACCAAAAATGAATTCCTTGTACAATTTCAAGTTTGGATCCGTTTTCATCCAATGGCGCTCATGTTCTTCAACTTTTGACATAGGCGGGCCACGCCGTGCGGGGGAAGCCCCCAGAAGATGCAAAACGAACGACACGGGGTCTCGCTTTGAATTCTAGGAACACGTGGTCAAAGATTGTTGACGGGTGGGGCTTTATAAACGCCGTTATCGTTTGACTCAGGATGAAAAATGAAGCCGGCGTCAAGCAAAAATAGTAGCCCTAAAGTACCGAAATAAACTTTGTCAATGCCCACAGACATCTACTGATTCAGCAAAATGTATTTACAGCCCTATTCCCTCCTGTTTAGTGTCATAAATAAGTGTTTTTCTTCGTACTCACGTCGCGATTCCAAACTGTCCGCCATGTTTTACTACTCGCGGTTACTAGGTGACGTCATTACACCTTGCTTTACACCACAGACCCGCCCGCGAGCTTGGGTAGTGGTGGCTGCCACCAGGGCAGACTCGTGTAGCACGTGATGGCTAAAAGAACGCTCTGGTGTAAGTTGGTGTTACCCGGTGTCAGCATCTCGAATGCCCCTATAGTAAATTTCATCTGCACCAATTGTCTAGGCTTGTGACCTTGTTGGGTCTGCTGGATACCTACATGTATGTGTTACATAACTTTTACGATATATATCTCATAAAATGACAACTGGTACATGTCATACCTGCCAACTACTAGTCTGATTTTATCATATTTGTTCCGATTTTTTAGTGTTAAAAGTATTAAAAATTGGAACAGTTGGTAAATGGTCGACTTGACCTAACTCCCCGTGCGCGCCGCATGTGTTGTGCAGTACTAGGTCAACTTGACCGTTGTACCAACTCGACCGTTGCAAGTTTCACTACAGTCCGATTTTTTTCCTCGGCAATGTTGGCAGGTATGCCATGTGCATTCGCATTTTTAATTAAAACAAAAATATTATTTGTAATGACTCAATTATTTATAAAAGTGGCCATGAAAAATAAGACTTTTTCCCGACTATTTTATACAAAACACTCCCATTTGCACAATTTAACAAAATGACTCAACATTATGGAATTACCTATCACGTAATCAAACGACCCCTAGCCCACACCATATCGCTAACAACAGACTCGCATCAGACGCTTTTTGCACCTGCTCACCAGCTAATGCAATCAAAACCACTTCCCTCTACATGTACCTATGTATATTGTAATATTCATAATCAGCACTGTACAGCGTGACCCTTGGTTCAACTGTGCATAAACTGACCTTTATGGCAGGTGGGGGTGTTAAAATGCACACAAGTGATATGAACTGGAAAATATAAGGCCTAGTGTGTACACACATTGAACTGCTATGGAATTAGCAGGCCTACATGTACTTTCTATGCCCATTTCAAATTCAAGTTTATCTTTATAAAATAAAAAATGATATTTTGGCTTTCAAACTGACAATTTTTGAAATATTATATTCCTAAAAAAGTAGTAAAAGCACATTGTATGCACTGAATACATTTAGGTTCTTCCACAGTAAAGGGGGCATTTTGGCAACACAGACCATATTTTCGAGGAAATACCTTTGTCTGGTCTCAAAATAAAAGAAATAAGTTTCAGTTGTTCTGAAGAGATAACTTAGGCTCAAAAAGGGTTACAACATGCCTTTCTAAAATTTCCAATATACGCTCGTAACCGGGGCGGACACTTGTGTTACATTTTAGGCCGTCCCGGTTACGAGCGTATATTGGAAATTTGTACACAGGGTTTTTTGAAAGACATGTTGTCACACTACATGTATTTGTAACCCTTTTTGGGCCTAAGTTATGTCTTCAGAATAACTGAAACCTTTTATTTTGAGATCAGACAAAGGTATTTCCTCGAAAATGTTGCCAAAATGCCCCCTTTACTGTGGAAAGACCGTTTTAGCATGTCCCAATACATCATTTGCAGTTACCCGAAAAATTACTTGACGAGCTGACAAGAAAAACCTGACTAAGTGTTGATAGCAATGGTAACAAACGCCACAATTTGCTAACTGAAGGTGCTTACAAAAAGAAAAATTGTCGGCAGCCATTTTTTTTGTTTACAGTCATTTCAACACAAAAACCATGTATGGATTTTTTTTCGGAAGTACAGTAAACTTTTATTATGAGCGCTCTTTAGGGGACCGAAATATTTTGAGCTTTATATCCAAAGAGCGATATAACCAGTGCATACACAATGCAGAGAATAATGGCTGGGACTTAGAAAAAGGAGCTTTAATTATATCGAGAAGAGCTTTATATCAGGGGGTGTTATAACGAGAGTTTACTGTATTAACGCATCTACATGTATGTGGCTGAAATTTCTACAAGGCAGTTTATCAACATTATTCTTTAGTTAGTGTCGACCTTATGCTGTTGTTCCTGTGAAGTTTTAAAAGTTTTCCAATCGTGTAATCTGTCTATAAAACCTGTATACGGGATTTGCAATGTTCATACATGGCCTACATGCATGACATGTAAAATCTGTACAACATGATGGCATGTACATGTAGTTGGAACAACATGTACATTACATGTAACTCGTTATAGAACACATTTGTTGTGAATTAAACCAATTCTGGCAGTCGTCCAAAACGGGGAAACCCCTCCGGATGAGAATAGACCGCCCAGGTTTACTCGGCGATTGCGTCATTCTTGCGGTAAACTTACTGGATTGCAAGCCGTGGGCAGGATAATAAAAGCCACCGTCAAAAATAGATCGTGCCCGCGGGGACAAACAAAATGTGACCTTCACCCGAAGTGCGAATGTGGGCAAGGTACGACAGCAAAGTATGAACGACAAGACTTGGGTGTCGTTATTTCCTATTCCTGATTAAAGTGCCTGAAACGTTAAGTAACTTTGCGTATTTGTTTAGGAAAACATTACTAAACTCATTGTGATGTAAAACTGCCTAGAGGTCCCACGTCAAGTCAAACTGCATTTTAGTTCCAAGTCAAGTCAAGTCAAGCTGCCTTTAAGGTCCTGAGTTAAGTCCAACTTCAAGTTAAACTGCCTTTGAGTCTCAAGTCAAGTCAAACTGCCTTCAGGTCCCAAGTCAAGTCAAACTGCCTTTGAGTCCCAAGTCAGGTCAAACTGCCTTTGAGTCTCAAGTCAAGTCAAACTACCTTTAGGTTCCAAGTCAAACTGCCTTCGAGTCCCAAGTCAAGTTAAACTGCCTTCGAGTCTCAAGTAAAGTCAAACTGCCTTTAGGTCCCAAGTCAAACTGCCTTCGAGTCCCAAGTCAAGTTAAACTGCCTTCGAGTCTCAAGTCAAGTCAAACTGCCTTCGAGTCTCAAGTCAAGTCAAACTGCCTTTAGGTCCCAAGTCAAACTTGCCTTCGAGTCCCAAGTCAAGTCAAACTGCCTTCGAGTCAAAGTCAAGTAAAAGTACCTTCGAGTCCCAAGTCAAGTCAAATTGCCTCCGTGTCCCAAGTCAAGTCAAATTGCCTCCGAGTCCCAAGTCAAGTCAAATTGCCTTTGAGCAAGTCCCGAGTCAAGTCAAACTGCCTTTGGGTCCCAAGTTAAACTGCCTTTGAGTCTCAATTCAATTCAAACTGCCTTCGAGTCTCAATTCAAGTCAAACTGCCTTCGAGTCCCAAGTCAACAATGTTCTTTTTGGCAGACTCGAGTCAAAAAATGATCAAGTCCAAATCAAGTCAATTTTGTCAGTGACTCGCGTCTAGTTAAGCCAGTTAAAATTGAAACTTGAGTCAACTCGCATCCCGAGTCTCGTCTCCAAATCGTTTCAAAACTGGTCTGATGATACCGTACTTGTGAACTGCAACTGGATTGAATAATATTACAATGCCTGAACAGCGTACACTGTGGAACTCATGAATAGAACATACATGAATTGACACTTGTGGTTTTTGGCACCCAGCCATGGCGCGTGGGAACCGGGAATTCCCTGTAAACGATCTTTGAGTTTCGAAGCTCATGTCAACATGTTTTCTCTCTTGGGCCACCCGCAAGTCACTGGCTTGTCTCAAAGCTGGGATCCCTTAAACTTTCAATTGGCCTCATCAGTAGGACTGTTTTAAGGAATATAAACTTTGTTCTTAAATGCTGGTAACTGTAAACTTATGAGTTTTGTATTCTTGGCTTAGAATACATTAGATCTTTCAAGAATAGCTGTCTCTGATTGGCTAAAAAAAGTTGCGGATTAATTTCAACATTTCCTGGAAAAATGACTGATCCCATGACTCCTGACATATAAAATCCCTCCTGGATTGTCAGTTAACAACCTCAGAGATTTATAGCCGTGTCTGAAGTCAGGAGATAAGCTACTTTCGTGTGTCTTCCTTAAAATCCGGCAAAGTTGGCAGGCCTGAAGATGGAACCATGGCCTACAAACGACACTCAAATTCATGTGGATGCTTCATCGCTGTGGTTAGCTGGTTTGCGAAAGAATTACATTGTCAATTTTACATCGTCTTTGGGTCCCAAGGCAAAAAGTCCCAGCAAAAAATTTCCGGACGGGCATCGTAATATAAAAACAATGATAGAACACACTTTGTGGGCATGTACGGTACCGTAATACGTGTGGACCTAATTATAAGGTGAAATGTTAAGCCTAGCGTACATCGACATTGCAACTGGAAGCAACTAAACTGATCAGTTGCTATCGATGTGTGCGTAGCGCTAACTGATTAGTTCCGCAACTAGCGGCAACTGGGAGCATCCAGCTACCGGTATATCTACATTTCCAGAGCGCGCACATCGACACGGCAACTCCGTAAAGCGCAGAGTGCATTGCCCTTGCAACTGGAAGCAACTGTGCTTGCAGTTGCTGTCGATGTGCGCGCACGTGATCAGATGCACGCGAGCAACTGGCAGCAACTAGTTGGAAGTACGCGTACATCGACGCAACTGACCGCAACTGGGTACAACTAGTTGCCAGAAAGTAGAACATGAGCAACTCGCGGCAACTGGAATTTTTTCAGTTGCCGTTAGTTGCAAGTGTGCGTACATCAACCTTTTTGAACAGCTGATCAGTTGCTCCCAGTTGCCGGAAACACCAGTTGCCGTTAGTTGCAAGTGTGCGTACATCAACCTTTTTGAACAGCTGATCAGTTGCTCCCAGTTGCCGGAAACACCAGTTGCCACTAGTTGCTTCCAGTTGCAAGGTCGATGTACGCTAGGCTTAAGTTTTACGAAGGTTTTACGTGGCAAAGGACATTCTATGGGCTAAAAATAAATCCAAGTGCGGGCACATGGAAGAATTACAACGATGAAATGTAAACAATGGTTTGTGATAGCTTTTTACAAAACTGAAGTGGTGTTCCCATTGGACTTTTCGGTTAAACTACACCTTGGTTGTGCAGTGGAAAATCAAGTCCAATGGGGACGCACAGAGAACTAGCATCCCTGTCAATTTACCGCAGCCATGACGTAACATTTACAGGCAGAGAAAGGGCTGCAGAAACTTTCCGCTCAGCCACGGTAGTTTTACAGGACGACTACATTTAGTTCAGTTGAAACAGTTTCATCCTGTAAGAATAACATGGTCCTGCAGTAAATTATAGGAAAATTTAAAGTGGGGTCGCGGTAGTTTTACGCACGGGCACTGGAAACAAATGGAAAATCATTGAAAGATTACACGAAGTAATGTTCCCGCAAGGTCGCGGTAACTTATCGCGAGGTAGCGGAAAAAGAACACAACTTAGTTTTGCTAACAAGGTGCATGAACATAACTACACTGTACTGTTACGGCCCACAAATTACAAGTTGGGAGAGGGGGCACCAGACATGATTTACACCTGCCAAAACCCCCACACATGCAGTCTGACAGATGAACAATGACTATTGACATTTTGAGCATAAATGTCACCCCTTTGGCCATGCTGATAATTGCACACTTTGTGCATTGTAAAGTGCCAGTTTGAGGGGAGTTTCACAAGCCACGAAAACCAGGTGCACTTTGTCTGACAGAAACCACAAAAATACCCCAACAGTAGAACCCTAGGGTACATGCAGGCTGACATGGACTTGGCATGAGTAGGGGAGTGGGGGTGGGGGGAGAGGTAGATAAAATGGAATGGCTATGTGATGAGTGAAAAACAAAGTAGGCAAAACCTCCCTGCTTTTGTGATTTAAAGATAGTATACCGGTACATGATTGGTAAACTGTTACAGTTTTATCCCCCTGACCAGTATGCATGATTAAAACCAGCTTTGTGATTCATCTAACTTTTGGGAAAACAGTCAAAAAAGGGTTTGCAGTCATTTCGTCCCAAACCCACTTCGCCCTGAACCATTTCGCCCTGAACCACGGCGTGTGCACGAAGTGGTTTTGAGGCGAAGTAGCATTTGGGTGATGTAGTGTTTGGACAAAGTGATTTGGGGCGAAATGGCACTCAGGCTAAGTGGTTCGGGGGCGAAATGGCACTTGGGCGAAATGGTTTTGGGGCGAATTTAATTTCCGTCTCATGATACGAAAAATAATTGTTAAATACTCATTTCTCAAAGATAGCACTTAGACAAAACCATTTCAGGGGAAGTTTTCTACGGTCATCATGTTTATATTGTGTAAGTTAAGTGGTGTTCCCATTGGACTATTTTTGGTAAAACTCCCGTGGTTGTGCGGGAGAGTAACAAAATTTAGTCCAATGGGGACGCACGGAGAATTAGCGTCCCTGTAAAGTTACCGCGACCACGATGTAAAACTTACAGGGCGAGAGAGGCCGCGGAAACTTTCCGCTTAGCCGCGGGAGTTTTACAGGGCCCTCGAAAAGTCCAATGGGAACAGTTTCACCCTGTAAAATGAACACGACCCTATGGGCTATGCACTGCAAAAGTTTACTGCAAGGTCGCGGTAGCTTTCCACATGGGCACTGAAAGCAATTGCAAATGGGAACGCATGGGAAGATTACACGAAGGAATGTTACCGAAGGTCGCGGTAACTTTCCGCGAGGCAGCGGAAAAGAAAGTCCAATGGGAACGTGCCTTTAGGCGTAAATCTGTGAACATTTCTGATTTTCGAGATACCAATCATGTATACTGCCTTTAACTGTTTCTTTTTACAATGGCCTATTTCCTCGAGCAATTTATAAGCTTAAATTAAAGATTTACTACAAGTAGCTAAAGGCCTGTCCGCATTGGACTTTTTCGGGAAAACTTTCCAATTTTAAGTCCAACGCCGACAGCCTAGGACGTTTTCCTCTCAGTAACTTTTCCTGAGTCCAGCGGTTACTTTTCCTGGCCAACTGCTGCCCAGGAAAATTGACAAGGGAACTTTTCCCAAGACGATAAGTCCAGTGCGGACACAGCGAGTTGGTAAAAGTGCTCTGGAAGCCGTGAAGGTCATACTGTGAAGGGACACTGCGCATGCCCTCCTACGGTCTCGGTAAAATTTTCCCGTGTCAAAAAGGCCGAATGCAGACAGCAGTAAAATTTAGCCATTTTTTATTTTACCATCGTCTTGGTAAAACCTCGGTAAAAGTACTGATAGCCCATACAGTGTTCGAATTAGCACTGGTCCGTTGGCCAAATGACAGTTGAAATGGTTTCGGGCCAGTTGGAAAGCCTCCCCAAATGGTCCGCCTGGCCAGTTGATATAAATCCGACCCATGCCGTAACTCACACATTGTCTTACCCTGCTAACAAATATGCATTGGGTAGGGTATTTAGAGAAAATTGCAGAGATAATCTACCAAATTGTCCTTGTTTATTCACTGGTTAAATCAAACAACTGACTGTAAGTTATTAGAACAAGTAAAGAAATAAAAATAAAGAAATTTGAACCGGGCCACTTGAACTGCCGACAGGCCAGTAAAGACTGACGTCAACTGGCCCTGTTGGCTAATTGGGGAAAACATACTGATAAAATAAGTGGGCTTTAATTTTCATTTCAAGACACTAGACATGACGAGGAAAAAAAGCTGTTTTCATCTCCGAAAAAATTGCCTGGACCATTTGATTTGTCACATTTTTGTGATAAAAAATCTTTGCTTTAAATAAAAAATATGTCCCTAAAAAACAAAAGACAGTATTAAACAAATGCACCTCATACATAGGTCTACGAGAAATACAAATTACTGAAAAGCGGATAGAAAATTCACAAAAAATGGCAAGTCCTTCATGTATTCCTACATGTGGACCAAACAGTTTTTGTCAAATTTATTTTCAAACTGTTCACTCCACACGGAACATTTTTTAATATTACTAATTATGAAATTGGGATATTAATATTCTAATCAGAATATGCAATAATCTTATTAGATTATGCATATTGTAACTGTTAAATTTGCACTTCTAATTAGCATATATTTACTATTCTAAATAGCCCCCCAAAACAATCTACAATAATTATGACAAAATGCACATGAGAAAACTAAAAACACGAGAAAAGTTGAAATATCAGATCTTCTAATTAGAATATATGCAATAATTTAATCAGAATAACTATCAATGCATGCAACTGTTAATTTATACATCTAATTAGCATATATTTGCATGTTGTAATTAGCATAATTATGACATATAATGCACTTAAGAAATACATGTAGATTTCTTACCTTCGAAGGAGGGATTGTCAACTGAGGAAAAGACGGGAGTCCTTTTCCCCGGCTCCCATTGGCCGCGCCCTCCATGGCGAGATCCGGGGCCTGCCGACGAAAAAAATCAAAACCGAAAACCGTAACAAAAAAGTTAATCCTCGACTTAAACTCTCAAAAACGGCAACACAAAGAGAGAACAACACTCTTCAGTCACTCAAAGTCGTATCCTGTTTCGATAAGGCTAAATCCCATAAAGACGTACGTAACGACTGTTCACGACGGTTGAGCTTTCACGATAACCGTTGCAATGACATCAAAATACTATAACAGCTGATCGAGTGAGCGTACGCACGTGGGTAGCCGACAACAAGTTACTACAATTACACACGCAAAGTCCTCCACACAGTATGGTCCCTGGAACCGTGCCAAAACCTCAGAAAACTGAATGAAATGTCAGGTCGGGAGCCAATACGCTCGGCGTAGATTTCATAACATTCACAAATTAATCTCGCAGAGATAAATAAATTCATTTCCGGGTAAGTTAATAAACATCCGACGACGCACTCATTAAATCACAATGTTTCGAGCAGCGATATCGGTGTAGAGATAGCACATCCGTGTTTAGATGAGAAAAACACTTTCAGGAAACCGGGCGGGTCCTTCGAGGAAGATGACAAAATTCCAGGCATTTTTGTCAAATACATGTTTGTAAGTTGACTCTTGTTAGCTTTAAAACGTGCGAAGAATGATTCTCCGGTTTTCACGCGTTGAGCAGAACGACCGGCTTTCAGTGAAGTAAGGTGCACATAGGGTGCCACACTAGCCAACATGACCCGGTGTTTTGGAGAGGCGCAGATCCATACAGCCCCTTGTTAGGGTGCCCCATCTGTTCAGCGAAACAAAGCCGCCCAAATCGCACATACACACATCCCTTCCCACAGTATACATGCAGCCAATCTATACATGTACACTGGGTAAATTCACTAACCACAAAATTAAAACCCAGAGATCTATGAAGCCTATACATTACCATACCAATGGCACACTGATCTCGCATAATGAGCTCCCAGCCCAAGGTCTGTGTACACAATTCGGAGGCTTGTGATTGGTCAGTCTTTGTCCCCTGCTATTCTGGCCTGGCCTTATCTGCCTGTCAAGCAGTAGACGGGCTCTACCATTACATATTATAGGGAGATTGAACTTTAGTACCTAGAGGGGCTGTCATCAGCCAAGTGCTGTGATAGGTATTCCCAGTCGTCATATTATGTTCAGACGTTTAACAATGTTTTTAATGGGATGAGGGAGCAGTTGGCGAGGAAAAGTAACCGCTGGACTCCGGAAAAGTTACTGAGAGGAAAACGTCCTATTGCAGAAACAAATGGGATATTATATGCCAAAAAATTGAACATTTCGATTAATATTTGCATGCATTATTCAGTATGGTGCCTAATCACCATAGAAATGAAATACCGTAAATATGGAAACCCAATAATCAAATATTTTTAAAATCAATACTTAACACCACATTTTTCAAATCACGACATCTGACTAGTGTGGCAGAGGTCTTGGGTTCAAATCTTAATGAGGGCCTTACTGACAAATACTTGAAACAAATAACCATAAAGGTTCATAATTTGTTCCATTATATTGAATAGGAATCTTGTGTCCCGGGTTACCTACGCCAAATGAGTTTGCATTAACCTTGGTGCCTTATCCACACACAAACGTTAAATTTAAGTGGCATTTACGGAAAAAAAAATCAATATTTTCTACTGGAAAACCACTTTCAATCACTAAACACACTTGAAAATCTTTAAAAGCATGTCACATTTTTGGACCCCTAATTTTAGGAATTACCCAACTGCAAGATTCTCAAATTCTCAACAAAATTGGGGGTGGGGGTGGGGGTGGGGGTGGGGAAGCAAGTTAAGTGTCAGTATTCATGAAGTCTAGAGGAAACCAGTGTGCTCTACTGTACCTACATGTAGACAGGCCTTTCTACCCTCTCTCTAAGAACATCTTGTCAAATCACCTACTGACAGCCAAATTACCATAACAAATAAGAGATCAATACAGTAAGCATGTGTTAATAAGGTGTGACAACAGACCAGTCAAAAACCACATCACACTGAAGGGTGCTAATGGTTCTATCTGCTTTCACTGTCTGATAAATCAATTATCTCCAAGTCAATAATGTCAGTTCTAGTAATGATCGTAAATCTACTGTGTGAAAAAACAGTCCTAATTGTTATCCTAAATAACTTGTAATTTGCCAATGACTTTCAACAAAAGTGACTCAATTTTATTGAGTCACTTGCATTAGTTTTGTCCAAGAGGGTGAGATTTAAAAGACAAATGAAAATAAAACCCTTAATTTCAGAGTCAGCCACTTTTGACTTGGCGACTTCCAATGTCAAAGAATTTGTCTATTTTAGGCCTGTCCGCATTGGCCTTTTTTGGGTCAAACTTACTGAGACGATGGGTACTTTTGCCATTTTTAATCCATTGCGGACAGCGGCTAGGAAGTTTTCCTCTCAGTAACTTTTCCCCCCGAGTCCCGGGGGCGGTTACTTTTCCCGGCCAACTGCTGCCCAGGAAAATCGACAACTTTTCGCACTCCTACGGTCTCGGTAAAATGTTCCCGTGTCAAAAAGTCCAAATGCAGAGAGCAGTAAAACCATTTTTCATTTTATTGTCTCGGTAAAACCTCCCGAAAAACAAGTCCAATGCGGACACGGCTTTAGTCAGAGTTCCCTTTGCACCTCTTGATAAGTTGCGCAAAACGATCAAGGTGTGCAATGACATTAGGGGTGATCCTGCATTCCTTCAGAAGCTTTTGGCTGCAGCACGGTCTTTCCGCCACCGTCTTCAGCGATGTATCGTCTTTGGAGGACGCCAAGCCGAAAGTGGAAGTTTCTGAAATTGAGTTTGATTTTCACATGTCTTTTAAATCTTACCCTCTCATACAAAGCTGATGCAAATTGCTCAATAAAATTTGTCAAGGCTTCTTTACATGATCTTAAATTTTGGCTGAAATTCGTAAGTTATTAAGGCCACCTGTTTATAGTGGCCACCTTTTTTTGACTCCAAATGCCATGTGTGTAATGCTAATACAACCTCCATAAAGGGGCCACCTGTTTATAGTGGCCAGTTTGTTTATAGTCCTGAGGGTGTCTAGTATACAAGTTTCACTTAAGGCACCCAATAAAAAGAACTATGTTTCGTGTTAACGCGTGCGTCACTTTCAACCATGGGCGTCAAATTATTTTTTACTTAGAAAAAAAAAAAACGCGTCACTGCATTATTTTGGGAGACTTCAACTTACATATGTACGCTAAACATAGTTCTTTTTTTGGGGCCTTATCAGAAAACAAGACTGAGCATTTCCTGTCAAATTTAACAAAGAATATCGATGACTTTACCCCAAAAGCAATTTTACAAAAATCTGTCGATCGCTACAATAATCAGATTTACAATAATTTACACTTGAAATGTACAATGAATGACTTGACTATTTCTTTTGTGAAGGACAATGTTATTTCACTCAGAAAGGGGGTGTGCTGTGAGAAAAGGGGAATTGTGTAAGCAAACTGTACATTGTAAACCAATATACAATATTCATAACCCCTCCCAACATAAATGGTACGGTCCACAATCCTGACATATAATATGACATTAACAAAACTGGGACCACTACATTAATCATGCGGAAGTGTGGCATAATTTTACTGCTTTTCATATGTTAATAAGCTTTGATTCATCTGTCCACTACATGTACCACTACAGGTACAACGCACCGAGCATCCCGCTCCCCCACCTCCCGCCCCCCCCCCACCCCCCATGTAAACACACTCCCACGTTTACGTTTAGGCCAGTACTGTGGCGAGGACAAATGGATTTTTTTTGTTATCAGGGCTGGACACGACTCCAGAATCGTGTGTCGCATGCATCGGCAGTATTAAGCACACGATCGAAAGGAAGCGCGTGCGTGAGGCAACTTAATTGCGTCCCATTAGCTCCGGGTCATGAGAAACTGCGAGAGGAACGACTAGAAACAAAACAATGCGAGCGTGCTTCGAAACGCTGCACAGTGATTTATAGGGATTCGATGTTCGTTTTCAATTATCTTGCGACTATAATATATCGTAATAGTCGTGGACGGCCGACGTGACTGGTTTTATGACTCAATACGCGGTGGTACGTGCGCATACTTATGCGGTGCAATTACGCGGAATAACGTGTCACGACAAGGTAAATTATAATACTTGAAATTTTGATAATTTTTTTCCACTTTCAGAATTTCGTATGCTGGAACTAAAACATATTTTTGGAAATAATTATTTAATACATATTAGTTGTTAATTAAGGTTTGTTTTGCCCTTACCCGACGTAATTATTAACACTGTATACTCAGTGCTTTCCTGAGACACTATGAAAAACTTCATAGCGTGCTCGGGTGCAAACAAGGTAGACGTAGGGGCAAAACAAACCTTAATTAACATTCAGTTTCCCTGACGCAAACTAAATCAATTTACTTAAAATGTATTCAATATACAATGGCAGTACTGCCAATGGATTATCATTTTTATCAGATTTTATACTTAACAAACTATTTGTTTTCATAGTTTAAAATTTGTAACCGTTTTTAAATTTGATCTTTTTGTTTTGTGAATTTTCGCTTAATTTTCAGATGAAAATATTCAGATTTTTGAATTTGATGAAAATATTTCATGAAAAATGTTCGTTATCAATTCACAACAATGTTACTACAGCAAAAATGTGAGTTTTTCCATTAAAACAGAAGCCAACGTGTGACATTTTGATGCATTTTTAAAAATGGCTTTTCCCAAAAAAATTTTGAAGAAATTTGTTTAGAAACACTTTTGCTAAATTATAGTTGAGAACACAATATTTTTTTATATAGAAATAGGAACTAAGAGAGTGACAAACATGACTTAATCAAAGCAAAGCACGACTATTGATTTTCAGTTTTTTCTTTTGACCCACCCACCCACAATTTCGAAAAAAGATCGAAATTTGTTAACATTGATTATTTTGAATGTCCCCTTAAAAGGCATTGCATTGTAATAATAAACCACTCGGTGTGATTTTAAGGACATCAGGCCATGGTAAAAGTGCCATGCGTATCTTGTTTCTTCTGAAAACAGCAGGAAATGTTTTTGATATTTGCCTGTTTTATCTGGCAAGGTCCTGACACAAGTTGGCTAGGTATTGCATTACTCAAGGTACATGTACCGGTACATGCAGAATATGTTGCCAAGTTTTGCCTGTACTGTAAATCATTTAAAACGAGTATTGAACTAAATGAATTATTTAGTCGAAAAGGATTATAAAATTCGCATTGACAATATGACTTTATTCCATTGGACACAAATTATATTATGGGAATTTACACTGTACTGGCAGCGGTGCCAAACGAATTGAATATTCAAATATTCAATCTTCCATCGAATGTTCGAATAGCATTTTACCGAATCGAATATTCAGTATGCCCTTTTTTTCATGTGCAAACCGGCCCATATCAAACCAAACATATTATCCAGTTGGGAAGTGTTTTAGAACGAATATCCTGTGGGTGAATTACAGGATGTTTTTTATTGAATAACACAGCCCTTTTCGTTGCCGAAACGGCCGCTGTCACATTATACATGTATGTCCAACCACAGTCCAGTGTACAAGAATGCGGGGACTTATCATTGTACAGGGCAGAGCCAACATTAATTTATGCAAAAAGCCAAAAAGTGTACCGCTCCCAACCATAGACCTCACATTTTAATTTGCATAATGGGTCCCGCCCATTCGGTTTTTCCCGTAAAGTAATCCCAGCTCAAACCATAGCTTCAATGTTGTAACTTGTACACTGGACTCGTGGCTAGAAGCAAATTGAGCATGCAACGAGGCGGCTGATTTGACATTGATGAAGGCTGCTGCAAAGGAATCGAAAACATCCTGCATAGCACCCACGCGAGAAGTACAATCCGAACAACTTTAGGTTCGGATAACACTGCAAATGATTGCAAACCCTTTTTTGACCGTTTTCTCAAAAGTTAGACAAAGTACGGAGCTGGTTTTTTGCTCAGGTTGGTTTCAATCATGCATATCTTCAATCACACAGAGGGATACAACTATTTGTAACAGTTTACCAATCATGTATACTATCTTTAGATGAAAATGTTGAGAGTTAAGAGGGAATGTTCAGGGTATAGAGGATATAAGTTAAGATAAAAATATTTAAAAAACAATTCAGATAAAATATTTAAAGTTTGTAAGAAACGATTTGGATGAAAACATTCAGAACTTAGATGAAAATATTAGATGGAAATATTCCATCTATTCCAAGTTTAGGCCCTAAATAAAAATATTTAAAGTTTACAATTTTTGTTTAAAGTTTAGAAGAAAATATTAAGGTTATATGAAAATATTTCAAGTTTACATTCAAAGTTTAAATGGAAATATTCAGCTATGCTTATCCACATTTCCAAACGATCAAAGCATCTTAAATAAATTTCTTGAATTTACACAACGGTCATTGCCAAATAATTGGCAAATTATGCAAGTATTATTCACTATAACCATCAACCCAGACGTTGTTACCGAAACGGCTATTACTACATGTACTAGATGGGACGTGTTCTAAGTTGGTACCATAATACGCAAGCAGGAAGCACAGAACGGATACAGGAAGAGTGACACACGGGGGGCATAACTCAATTAGGAGCTAAGGCAGATGGTTTGAGGACGACAATAAATGATTCAGCCAGATAGTTTACTTCCTTGCACAAAGCAAATTTAGATGTGTTTATATCGAGTGCGATTTAGTCTTGTAACGCAGTGAGATTTTGATTGTAATAATAAAAAGGTATTAATAATGTTTACCTGCAAGAAGACTTTGCATCATATGAAAAAAATTTCAATTTAAGTAAGTTTTTTCACGAACTTAAATTTAAGAGATCTATGACCACAAGAGGGCGGGCTATCTTAGCAGTGATTCGCGATATTCGTTCATCTGTAAAATCTAGCTGTTCGATCCAGTTTGCTGGAAAAATGTCAAGAAAAATTACGTTGGACTAGTTTTTTTCCTGTTTAGAAGAATCATCGGGGAAAACGGACTACACTGTAGGGCATAACATTCTTGAGAGTGGTAGGACCTGTTTTCAATGTTTAATTTTGACTGTAAGGTGAAATTTCAGATTGGTGAACGGCCGCCATTTTGATCATGCAGCCATGGCAAATATTTCGCCATGGACAATAAAACGTTATCAGCTAAAAGTGATTCATCACGACCCAATGTAAACGTCAACAAATCACTTTCAGCCTTCTAAAAGTAATGGACAGTCTATCTTTAAATTGGCAGTATATTTTGGGAGTAAAATTACTGACTGGGATACCAGTACTATTATTATTATGGTATTTTTTTCTTATACATTGAACAAAGATTTTAAGGAAATTACCTCCTGGAATCAACACATAATGTAATTTTAAGATATACTTCCCACTTGCACTTTTGTTGCAAATGTTGCTTTTCTGTAGAAAAATCATGTTTTCTTCTTCAAAAATTGCCTTCAGTTAGTGCACAAGATAACCATTCACGCGCGTGCGCAGCGCCCTCTGTTGTCGCGCTTACGCACAGACCGCTCGCCGCGTCATTTTGTGCATTACTTTATGCAGTAATTTTATCATTTATTTACCTCAGAAATGCAACATTTGCGACGGAAGTGTCAGTGGGAAGTATATCTTAGAATTGAATAAGCTATCGAATCCAATATATAAATTTACCCAAATCCGTGTTCAATGTATATGAAAAAAATACCTTATTTCTTACTGATACTGAAACCAAGGATTCCACAAATTCAAAAGTGCCCATTGCACTGTCGCTCGCAAGCGTCAGGAAACCCATGAGGGGAAGACGACATGCACATGTTGACAGATTCTAAATTATTTTAGAAGTTTACTTGCACGCATGCGGTGCGGCATTGCTGTGTTATTGCACTCAACATAATCTTGCATCGCTGGTATGCAAAGCATGTGATAAATGTAAGCAGCCAACACCACAGTAATGTCAGTATGCAAAATGCAATACTTCGCACTTACATTTCTGACGGACATTTCTGAGATAGGCCCTAAATAAATGATAAAATTACTGCATAAAGTAATGCACACAATTAATGCGTGAGCGGTCTGTGTGTATTAAAGCGCGACAACAGGGGGTGCTGCGCGCGCGCGTGAATGGTTATCTTGTGCAATTTTTAAAGGAGAAATTTGATTTTTCTACAGAAAAGCAACATTTGCGACAAAAGTGCAAGTGGGAAGTAGGGCCTATATCTTAGAATTGAATAAGCTATCAATTCTAATATATAAATTTACTAAAATCCAAGTTCAATCTGAACAAAAAAAATACCAAAGTAATACATAGGTAAACCTAATAAGTATTTTCAATTTCGCATGAAAATGCTTGTATTATTTGATGACGCTTTGTTGACGCTTGTTGTTGACGCTAAATAGCATGACCCAAAGATTTCACAACTTGACAAAATGTACACAGCCACTGACTGAGGATTTGTCTTAATGTTAGAATTTATAAGCCATGTACAAATGCTAATTTAATGATAAAATACAATATTAAACGAGGGAAAATGTCAATAATTTACTGAGGAAAAACTTTTGTCCAAAACTAAGGGTCTCACACTGAAAAATGGACTGAGTTTTAGCCAAAAGAACTGCCCTTAGAAGTCACAAATATACAGAAATAGACAGAAATACTTACCGCATACTTTAATATGTCATGATGACCTCTGAAGAGTCCTTGGTTTTTGAAAGAAACTTCATAATCCGTGGAAAAACAAAATTAAATTCTTCTAAAATAAAACACCACGGCACTTCCCCCCGGCCCTACATTAAAATAAAATGACCTATTGAGGGCGCTATGTAATTTGACTGGAGTCAGTTTTGCTTATAGAGGGCGCTATGCCATTTCACCGTTGGTGTCACAGAAGTTTACAAAAATGAAAATTCAGGTAGTTGGCTCAATTAAATTGCCCAAAATCTGTTGAAAATACAACCAGAGAATGGACAATGTTTTATTTTTATGCTGTCATGTTCAGGAATGTTACTTCGCGCAAAAACTTCAACAGTTTCAAATTGTCAAACACGAAAAGAAGGTTTAATCGGAAATCTTTGCGAACTGAATGAGAAGGATGAGAAGTGAATGAGAAGAATGAGAAGTGAATGAGAATAAGAAGGATGAGCAGTGAATGAGCAGTGAATGAGAAGAATGAGAAGTGAATGAGAAGGATGAATGAGAAGAATGAGAAGGATGAATGAGAAGAATGAGAAGTGAATGAGAAGAATGAGAAGTGAATGAGAAGGATGAATGAGAAGAATGAGAAGTGAATGAGAAGGATGAATGAGAAGTGAATGAGAAGTACGGATTTATTGCGTCGGTCCAAACGATGAATAAGGGAAGTATTTAAATTTATGTTCTCAGAACTCAAATTTTCGGCCCTGTACTCTGTATCAACAAATTTATCAGTCAAAAACAGTCAAATAGGATGAACATCTGTGAATATTATAAGTAAAACAGACAATCTTCAAAAGTAGCTAAAATATCGAAAAGGCTTTCGAATAATTTAATAAATTTTTTTCTGTTGGGTATGCTCGATTTTCTTCCTAAATTGTATGTTGGGACGTGTTGGTAAAAAGAGGAGTGAGCTGCCGATAATTTGGACCAAAAAAGGGAGCGGACTTGAACAACGAAAGTGAGGTTTATTTTTGTGGAAACGCATTTCTCACCTGTGATTTCTTGCGGAGTTCAACACATTTTCGCATTTTGCATATTTGGTGACCGGTCCGGCGATTTTTGCAGCTTGAGCAGTCGCCGCAGTTCTGCTTGGTCATGCAGGGCTCGCACACTCCGCATCGCTTTCGCTTTTTCTTCTTGTTGCCCGCGGTGTCGGTCATGTTTCCGGGACTCGTGGCACCGTTGTCGCTTTGGTTAGCGGACGAACCGTCACTGTTGTTGGGAGAGAAGAGAGGGTTTTCCTTCGGCGAGCCAGGTGAGGAAGACGCGCTTGGAAGAGGGCAAGTCCGTGGGATGTCGATTTGGATCGGTACGGTGGAGCTCAGCCTCGGGACACCGAGTGGAAAGATTGGTTGTAGAAGCGGAGATTGTCCCACGACTACCCCTGGATTGGGCGATATGGCTGTTTGCTGTTTGTGGTGCTGAGGTCGCGATGAGGAAGGAAAAGTGGCCACGTTTTCATCGTGACAAGTTTTGGAGTCTATTTTCGGACCGTTAAAGGTCCAGCGGTGTGTGGGTACGGTAACACCGTACGCGGATAAACTCTCTTCGTGGCGTGGCTCGCGGTCGCGTCTCTTTCCAACCGTCTCGGAATCGCGAAATTCCGAATGAAATGCCGGGTAGATATCGGAGGCTCCTCGGGAGCTACCAGTCCTCGGAGCCCGTAGCGAAGCTCCGAGTCCCGCATCCAAAGTTTTCTCGATCATGCTCGCGATAGTTAGACCCATAGTCATTTCAGAGCCAGTTTTTGGGCGTTTTGGTTTCGGGTCGTGCCTGGAATCGCTTCTACCCGACCCCGTCTTGTTTCCATTTTCATCCGACGAGGATCTCACTAAAGAGGTGTTTTCAGCTGCTTGTATGATTTCACTCTTTTCTGAGGATGTTGAGTCTCTACGCTCATTGGAATTTTTGTCAAGGCCTATTCGGGAAAATTTTGAGTCCGTTTCGCCGCCGCTTGCGCTTGCCGCGGGGGAGTCTCGCGGTGACCTCGCTAGTTTGCGTTTGTTCCCCGCGCCCTTGTCCTTCTTTTCCTTCTTATGAATGACCCCGTCTTCCTTTCCAGAGCTTTCCTGATCGACGGCACTACCCTGCTTTCCTTTGCTCCCGGAACTCTTCTTTGGCTTGTCCTTAGAGCTAGAAACCTTCGTCGGTGATTCCTCGGTGACTTCAGAAAGCCCGGTCGGCTCAGATTTGCTCGCATCTTCCCTTTTTGTAGTGTTATCATTAGAGTCTCTCTCTTCCGACACACTCGAGTTAAAAACAGCTGCAATTTTTTTTCTTCTTTTCTCCTCCTCTTTCTCCGCCTCCCTCCACTCCTTCAAGAAAGTTTCTTTTCGACTCTCCTCCTTGACTTTCCTTCCAGATTCTTTCTTCCCCTCAGCCCTCTTGAGGGCGCTCTTCTTGGCGTCCATGTCTTTGATGATCGGTACCCGAACTTCGACGTCATCGTCGTCGACGTCTACATCCCAGGGATCAGTGGACTTGCTGCTATTGCTGCTGGACTTTCCAACTTTGCCCGGTGAAGGGCGCTCGTCTGAGTTGATGTTGTCCTCAAGTAGAGTCCGGCGGATGAGCGCTTCAACCAGGTTCCCGGATGCCATTTGGAGAAACGCCTGACCCTCACCGGCTTTCAACATCCTGAAGAAAGAAGATCGATTGCCTTTAAATGTTGGTTTTGCGGGATCAGTAAGCGGCCGTCCAAAATTGTCAACATCCCCGAAATACTACTTCCCTGTCAGTACCATGAAGTGTCACATTTTACAGCGCATGTAAAGTCCTACGCGGCCCTCGACACCCCCGCCTCCTACGCTCTGTGGAACCGTGAAAACCGTGAAAACGTTGACAACTTTGGACGCTCCCTTAGCAAAGACACGACCTTTAATGTTGCCAGTCTTTGTTCCCGTTTTTCCTTACTTTGGAGAACAGTACCGTTCATGTAGTACTGCGCCCCCAACGTTAGCTACGTGCCATGTGTGTCACAGGGGCGCCTGGAATATCGATATTACTTCTTTCTTTTTGCGGGACGAATTTGACCCGCGAAGGACGGGTTCCGTTTATGCACGCACGGCGAACCACTTCGCTAACTACAACACGATAAAATCATTAGCGGTGGCGTCTGTTCCCTCCTTCAATTTGTCAACCGTGCCGCTGCCGCGCTGCGTGCCGTTCTCCGGGGAGGGATTTTAACGAGTGTCGGCGAGGCTTTGTTTGCCCAGGCCCAGCGGCCCCCGGCGCTGGTCCGCGCGGGATTGTCAAAACCAACGCTGCAACTCAGGAATGCCACATCATTTATATAATTATTTCAATCGTTACAATTATTATAATTTTCACTCGTTAAGGCCGGGTTCATATTGAGCCTTGTCGCGCGTAAATGCGACGCGTACGCACGTCGTTTTTAGAAAAAGCCGTGTGGAGTTAATTTCTAATAAAACGAGGCACTGTTAATCACGGATAAATTTGTCTTGGGCAGAAAGTGTTTTTGTCATTTTGTGATTTTCAGTAAGTCGTTTCACTCAAGATTCACACAACACACTTTTTTGTTAAAGACACGGCCAATGATTTCGAACACCACGTTTCCCGAGAACATTTTGTAACGATTGGCCCGCCATACAACCGCGGTCGACGCACGCTGCTATTTTTGTGTACGCGGGAGATTATTGGCAACCTAACCCCTAACGGGTAGGAAATCTATCACCACCATCTGCGTCCAATATTTGCCTTGGAGGGCACACCGATTAAAGCCCGTCTCGCTAGCTGCTCGCTCCATGCTTCCGCGAAAAGAAAAGAAAAAGTGATGAATGTGCGTCAACTACACGTTAATAAAGACAGCCGGATAGCGTTAACGCTATGAAGATAAATTAGGTCAAGGACGCACAGCACAGAACTCAAATGAAATTGACAAAAAATAAAACTTGGAAATTTTGACGAGTTTGTTGTAATTACTCTTTAAATAGCGTAAATAAAATTGGCAATTTCATAAATTCAGATTTACATTTCAGAGACTTTGAGGGCTTGTAATGCTTCACGTATTCAAGTAAAGTGTGTTTTTAAAAAGTTGTCTGCTTATATGCAGACAACTTCATTTAACACAAAAACCATGCAAGGCAGTTTTCAGCATTATTTTTTAGATTACGTAATGCTGTTGTTCCTGTTTTTCAAATGTTTTCCAATCGAGTAATCTGTCCCTAAAGCGAATTGCGTAGACCTCTCGAAATATATGTAACACGGCCAGTCAGTGCCCTGACATACGCTTGCTTTATTTGCGAGTGTGGAACAATAATTCTTTCCTGACGTGGTTTATGGCTAGTGCGCCACAGCGTCAACATATCTGTAATAAAACGCGGTTTTGCTGAGCGGTACCGTGCTGCCCTCCCGACCCCCGTACTGAAAGTAATCATCCGGCCCGGACTTTTCGCGCCTTTCCTTCCTTCATTACAATCATACCACCGTCGAGCGGCACGGAGTAACGGCCACCGCAAACCCCCTACGGGTTTTGCCGTGCCAGCCAGTTGGTCTCCCGGGAGACTAGCGCACCTGCGCCGCTTGCCACATTCGTCGAGTACCCCACATAGCGCGGACGGCGTAGCTTTAAAGGGACCCACACCGCGTGTGATCTTTTTGAGGAAATGGGATTTTATCTATACTTAAAGGGCCTCTGAAAGTGTCACCCAGTTTATAGTCTCATTCTTGCCGAATAATGAAAGATTATTACATGTAAACTAACAAAAAATTGCAAATCAGAAGAAAGCAGCTTTAGCATATTTCATTTTTTTTAAGAGAGGGCGCTGTTTGTGTGACGTCACTTTAGGAATCTATCAGTGAAAATTAAAGGAAACTATGCATTACGATTCAAACTGGAATTGTAGCAAACTGCTGTAGTTTTCACAAATTTTATGTTTCTTGACTAAGACTCGGGAACTTCTTGCTCAACATTTGCGAAATTATGTGTCAACATTAAAGTATCAGTGTTGATTTACTTTTCGCTTATGTATGGACACAGTAATGGCGGACAGCAACCGTTGTCAAGCCAAGTGAAACCCAATAATAGCATATGTTTCATCGATTAAAATATACCTTATATATTTCTGAGCCCTTTAAACTCCCAGACTATTTTGGATCATACTTTTCCTTACACGTCACCCGAGGAACCGGGCCCCGGTGTCCCGATCTCAGATGTTCCGCGTGCTCAGATGTTCCGATGACCAAATATGGTAGCTTACGTCACGGAACGTCATGCGCACAGCATACGTAATTATACCAGTTTAGGTGAAGTGCTGAGTTGATCAGCAGAATTCGCGCCATGTACGTAGCGCGCAGTATGTACAGGTACTGGGTATGGTCACAGGTTTCTCCACGTTTCTGGTAGGGTACCGTATGCGTACGGGGATATACGGTAGTCTCATTTTTGCAAGATGGCGGCCGCGGAGCGTTCATGCCGTTTCGCCGTATTTAGAGAGAAAAACGAACAAATAATTTATTACTTGAGCAAGGGGTCTTACGCAGCAGGGCTTTCTGAGGCTTTCTGAGAGTCAGAAGAGAGTCGTGCGTGTGCAGGCAAAGAAACACACGTATACGATGAGGCCAGACACATTCGCAAGGGGACAGTTTTACCTTTTACACCGGGACATGGGAGGACGCGGAACATCTGAGATCGTGCACGCAACGTGCTGAACTGTTCCGTGACGTCATCGGAACATCTGAGCACGCGGAACATCTGAGACCGTGACACCGGCCCACAGAGCGCCGAGTGATATAGGGGGAAGGGGTAGGGGAAAGGGTACACGTAGTCCAATCACGAAGGGCCTACATCGTACGTCAACCTGCATTAGTTTCTGACAACAGGCAGCCGCCCCTATCCGCAAATCCAGCAAGTTTTAATCGGTCACAACTCACAAACCGCGAGTTCCTTTAATGGCAGCTTGGAAATGCCTGGTTACGGGCCGGAGTGTCGAACTTTAGCACAGTATCCGCGCGTAACGTTGTAGAATAGTTGCTTAAAGGCACTCTACACGATCCTGTGAATTTTTGGTTCCTTATAATCATTTATTCTTCACATTCATCTTTTGTAAGTTGGCATGGTACTGGGTGTACACAAACATTTAAACTGTTTTTCTTCGTGCTTTTGCAAAGAGCGTACACACAACTGCCCTATGTTAAAGGTATGGTGAAACACACTACATTTCAGTGCAAAAGTACACCACTGATCAATTTTTTACCCAAACAAAGTCGTGGGATTGATGCAAAAAAACATAAAACAAACCGAGTAAACTAATGCAGTTTGTGAAGCCACTGAAAACAGCATGGCACCAACTTGTGTACAGAATGATTGTGCGCACTTTAAAGTTGCAAGACGCGTTTCTACGTGTGCGGGGCTTACTGGATCGGCCTATTCCTAGTTGTTGGTGAGATAACGTCACAGCTTTGGTCATGAATATGGAAATTCTCATCAGCATAAAATATAGTAACTTGCGGGTATAGCTAAAAACAAAAGTGATTTTGGAACATGGAAAACGTATCACCTGCCATACTTGCTGTTTTTTGTCACCTTTAAGCCGACTTGCAACGTGGCAACCTCAACGCTAATTGTCGAGTCTTGTTTTACAGAAACGTGCCGTGAGGCCTGTTTTTAGAACAAGCCACCAGAAACGTTTGTTCGGTTTAGGAAATGACACCATCATTCCGACTAACAATAACAGGCGGTTAGCGTTGGTTATGCTATTGTACTTATGTGTTGTGTATAATAGACCGTATCGAATAGCCGCCATCTTGTGGGGCAGTTTCTTTGTTTCTTGAGGACATGCATGGTTGTACATATTGTGCTTACATTGTTGAACAGTTTATGTAACAAAAGGTGCCCACATGATGGCAGATATTCGATACGGTCTATATGAGGGGCCTACATGTACATGCATTGTTAACCTTTTGCGTAATCTTCGAATTCTTGAAGGTCTAGAAGGTCACATACTACGCTGTTGTTGCTACGTGGTGCACGCCAATGCCTAGCAACCAATGGTCTGATTGCTCTATGCCATTCTATCCTACGGAGAACACGATATTGATTTTGTACTTCACACCTGCCGCGTGCCCTTCATAGTAACAACAATTTGGTCTGGTCAAGTAGTGGATAGGCCTACTAAGTGTCAGTACACCGTACGCTATGTGAAACACGCAACGGGCTAATTATTTGATTACTTCCAGAAAATAAATGATTGGAAAACTTAAATTTTTACCCCTCCAAAATGAGTGCCAACCATGGCCTCTGCGTTGCATTGATTTCATGGTTTGTGAAACAATGGTTCTATCTGGCCTTTCCAAGTTAAGAGCGGGTTACCAGCTTCACTCGTCGTGTTTGGGGTTCACTACTTAATACGTCCCCTGTGCACTTCGGTGCGAGTTAAGAGGGTTGCTGGTTCCACTCGTCGTGTTTGAGGTTCACGACTTAATACGTCCCCCAATGCAAATAAAAGTCAGATTTAATGAAAACCAACTAATTTGCTTGTGATAGAAATATAGATATAGAAAATATATCTTGGATATTTCTCGCTTTCGGCCGGGCTACCCTGGATTTCTCATCTTTAACGACTTTTTTCTTAAAAAAAAAACCCGTGATATCAGTACACAATGTCATAATGTCATCAAATACGTGCCTTTACGGTTCCCCCACAATTCAATGCGCGCGGTACATGGCGCAGTGCATGATGGTATAACAATCTACTACGCTGGCAGAATCTCGTACGTACGATTGTACACACCGGAGTTCTTGGCCGCTTCAAACTCGTAAAACGCGGTGACTTTGTGTTTTTGACTCAAAATGTTAACTGGTAATATAGAGCTGAGACACAGATTCAACCTACTGTATATCATGGGACTCACTACCCATGACTGTCGATATACAGTAGCCTGAATATGTATCTGACCTCTATATTACCAGCTATCAGCGCGTTTTACGAGTTTGAAGCGGCCAATAACTCCGGAAACCCATTGACTTGTGTACAATCGTACGGACGTACGAGATTCTGCCAGCGTACTAGATTTTTATACCATCATGCACTGCGCCATGTACCGCGCGCAGTGAATTGTGGGGGAACCGTAAAGGCACGTATTAGGGTGTGACGAGCTTGTTCTGGAAACGTGACCCAAATGTGACCCCTTTATATAACCTACTCCTATATTCGGGAAACTATGGGGCTTTTCCAAATCTCGGCTTCGTCTCCGTCTCCGTCTCCATCTCCATTTGGTTTACATGGAGCCGGAGCCTGAGCCTAAGTCGAGATTTGGAAAAAGGCCTATATGCGAAGCCGAGTCCAAGTTCCCAGGTCTTTTATGGCAAAGGACGCCCTCTACACGGAGCCATCGTTTCTCATTTAATTGCAGGAAATTTAGTCAGGTTTCGTTGGTTTATTTCGGCTGTCGACACTTCTTAATCCTAGAGCTTGTAGGGGGAAGAAAATGACACAAGTGATATATCAACAATTCTCACCCGGGGGATGAAAAACGGCCAACGTAACAAAAATACTCCAAACGGAACGCAGCGTCTGTAAATAGACAGGTTACATGATTGGAAAACAGGAACAGCAGCATCACATAACTATAATGTTGATAAACTGCCTTGTCGAAATTTCAGCCACGCAGATGCAGCAATACTTCAGAAAACCTGAACAATCCGTGAATGGTTTTTGTGTTGTATGTATGATATGAATAGTAAAAAGAATGTCTGCAGACATTAAAAAAACACATTCAGATGGAAATTTCCTTCAACAAAGGTACCATTTTACACGGGAAAAAAATCAATGTGGTGTTTGTTGCTATCATTGCTATCAACACTTTGAGTCGGGTTTCCTTGTCAACTCGTGAAGTAAAATCTTGGGTCACTGCAAATGATGTATTGGGGCTTAAAATCCATGTGTTGTTGAGGATGTGTATGATAAAAACCAACCTGTGTGCAAGTTAGCTTAGTACCTCAATGGAAAACTGTGTCCATGCTTTCAAGAAATTGTGCGAAACTACTGTCCTATTTAGAGTGGTACCCTAGCTATAATACACAGAAAATGGAGCCACAATTGAGAAATTTCAATTTGTCATCGAAAACGAGGGTCCAGGTGCTTTCTTTAGTGATGAAATTTGCAAATAAAAAGACGCGTGACGTAATACAATGGCCCAGCATCTGAAACGAGGCTGCCAGTGTTAGGTCTGTTCACAAGAGGGCGCCCTTGTAAATTCGTGGGTGTGTCGTACCCTGGCTTTATGAACACGCACTTTTCACACGTTGAATCACTCAGCCTGTTTCTAAAACCACAACAAAGCCACGGATGGAAAGGGATTTCCTGTCAGGACGTGCAACCGTCGAGTGAAGGAAAGCGTCGTGTTGTGTTTGCGTGTGTCATCCATTGACCTGTATAGGATGGACTGGTTGTGGGAAAGCGACTCCGTGAATGAAGCACGCGTCCGCCATCTTGCTTCAGTAAGATAAGACCTCCCCGAGAATGCTAAGAGATGTAACATTTTATCGATCAGTATAACTTGTATGACCACCTCTTGTGGCAAGGCTAACTGCACCAGCCCCCGTAAGAGCAACCGAGGCAGGGTGCGCCACTCTGCCTAAAGTGCCTCCCTGTATTCCTAGGCTTGTTGGGGAGACGCGCGGCACCAGAGGTAAACTTATCGCACGCAGGTGTGTTAAACGAGCTGAAAACACAACAAAACGAGACAAGGTCAACTGCACTGGCCGCTGTAAGAGCCGCTGAGGCAGGGTGCACCACTCTGTCTGAAGTGCCTCCTGAATTCCTGCACTGGCTGTTTGGGAGACACTTGCAATGGCGTGCACCACGTAGCAACAACAGCGTAGTATGTGACTTTCTAAACTGCACCTCCATTTGAAAGTGAAGAATTTAGGCCGCCAGCCATTATGGAAATGTTACACGCAACAGGGTAATTGTGGGCCCTTGGTAAAAAAATCCAGAATACGAAGGACAATTTCGGGGCCGCGTTGGTGGCCGGAAAAGGGGGTAAATCAGACGCCGTTAAAACTGACTCATGCCCCGACCGCACTCTTTACAGGAAAGAGGAAACCTAACTCCGAGTAATCACGCACTGCACCTGACAAAATAAAGACACGGTTGTTTTCTTGACATTTGCAGACAAATTCTACTCAGACGAGAGAACAAAGTCTTCGCGCGGCAGAACATTAAACAAAAATAGAAGGCTTGAAAACGCTTATTTAGAACACCGGCTGATGGACGCATGGCGTGTCTTCGCGACCGTAACCAGATACATGTTTATGACGTCATTATTGGTTCAACCAATGAACGACCTCCGTTGCCGACGGCCAAAAGTGGCCATTGGTTGAATCTGCAGTACGTCACAAACATGTTTCTGTTTATGGTCGCGAAAACAGGTACCTGCTTTAGTGCTTTGCGCGCAAAGCTTTCTGGGTCATAATATTTTATTTGTGTCAAACAAACTAGTGACACTACGATGACTTCTGTATAGCCTGTTCCCTGGCTATATTACTCAGACAACGAAGCCACAATAACATGATAGTAGTCAGGGAACTAGTTTCGTTCACATGACGGCGCCCTTGTAAAAATGTGTGTTCACACACATTTATATAAATTCATCTTTAATGATTGTTTTCTTATAAAATATATATCTCGGGCGAAATCACTGCAATGGACAGTTGCAACAACTTCTATCTTCCATTTTTTGGTCAAATGGTTAAGTAACATTTTGGGACATTATATATCTTGTATGCGGGCCTTAATGGAGTGTCCAGATCACATTTTTGACCCACCCATTTTCCCCATGGGTGTTGAGACTTTGATACCATATCATTTGTCATATTTTTCTTATTACCATTCTGAAATTTCACGTTCTCAATCCGTATATTTTTTTCAAGGATATTGTCAAAAACCACCGATGTTTTGTAAACTAAATTAAATGTATCCGTTCCATAAAGCTTTTTGCTTCCACATTCAACTTGAAGATTGCAAATTTCCAGTTTTCTTCCCATGTATAGTATTTTGGGGAGGTATTTTATATGATTGTTAGGTTAGAACAAAATCTACCTTTAAACGATTTACCGGGGTACTCGGATCAAACGTCAGTCACCCTGTCAAACCTCGACATCCCAGTTACACCGGTTGAGGTGAAGGCTACCGACCATTGAAAGGGAAGTCAGGGCGCTTAACTCTGCACGGTATCGCGAAATTCAACATCTGATATTTAAATTGCAAATGTGTGTACGAGAGATTTCAAGAGGAGATATATAGACGCAGATAGACCGACACGACACGGTACTCGAAGAGTCTCAGGAATTTCCTATTGTCGCGAACGGCTCCCCAAGTGTGACGTCAGTTGCCGGAGTGTGTGGGTCTCAACATTCGCTGGTAATCTGAAACGTTCATTGCTACGTCGCAAAGTAACAGGTCACTGGTTTTAGTGTAGAGACCCAGTAACTCATAGGGTGGATCACGCTGAGCCTTTTGCGCGAAAATACGTCGCTTTAGAAAAAACTGGTGTAGGGGGTGGGGAGTGGGCGAGGGGGGGGGGGGGGGGGGGGGGGGGGGGGGGGGGGGGGGGGGGGGGGGGGGGGGGGGCGTACTTAAAGCCACATAATCCCGAAAACGCTTTCCACCCAAGTTGATTATGTGGTTTCAGTGCGTCGTTTAACTCCAAATTCCCGCCCCACACTACTTTTTCTTAAAGTGATATCATTAGCCTTTTAGAAGTATTGCGGAACAAACAAAAAGGCGAAATATATTTGGGTATGAATTTTTTGCAAAGGGCACGTAACCGGGGGAAGTAAACAGTTTACAATAGGGGCGTTCGAGATGCTTACACCGGGTAACACCAACTTACACCGGAGCGTTCTTTTAGCCATCACGTGATACACGAGTCTGCCCCGGTGGCAGCCACCATTACCCGAGCTCGCGGCTGGGTCTGTAGTGTAAAGCAAGGTGTAATGATGTCACCTAGTAACCGCGAGTAGTAAAACATGGCGGACAGTTTGGAATCGCGAAGAAAAACACTTATTTATGACACAAAATAGGAGGGAATAGGGCCGTAAATACATTTTGCTGAATTAGTAGATGTCTATGGGCATTGAAGAAGTTGTTTTGGGTACTTTAGGGCTACTATTTGTGCGTGGCGCCGGCTTCATTTTCCATCCTGAGTCAAACGATAACGGCGTTTATAAAGCTCCACCCGTACAACCTTTGACCACGTGTTCCCAGAATTGAAAGCGAGACCCTGTGTAGTTCGTTTTGCATCTTCTGGGGGCTTCTCCCGGTGTAAACCCCGTGTTACACGAGGTAAGCATCTCGAACGCCCCCACTGCTAATAATACAGTAAAAACAAAGATATGCCAAAATATACACATTTTCACAGTTTCTTTTAGGGATATGTGTGTAGGCCCTGCAAGTCAGTATTTCGACAGTTGCCCTACAAATCAAAGTATATAGGCCTCCATTGTGGCCGTGCGTCCACGCAGCTACAGTAATTAGCGGCGACACCTCGGCCGTGATTCATTCACGAAATCCCGGCGACTGATGCGCCGCTTCCCCGCTGCAAGCTTTTAAATTAACTCCCTTCTCGGTGCTTGGACGGCGTTTATTAGTAGGTCACTCGATAACGCGTCGTGAATGGCTCCAATTCTCCCCCTTTAATTGATTTGCGATTTCCCGCGGGAGATCCGCGTCACGTGCGCAGGCTCCGCTGAATACATGTAGTTTAGACATACATGTAGTCAGGCAAAAAAAAAAGATCACAAGTTGAAATCTACAATCGATGATTTCACGAAGGACACGGCTTCGCACAATAATTCTCGAAAGCATGGACACAGTTTTTCTTTGTTTTCTAGGAACGTAGATGGGGTACTGAGCTGACTTATACACAGGTTGGTTTTTAACATAGGCCTACACATCCTCAATCACACAGGGAGATAACACCGTTTAGTCTGTATCTTGAGGTTATTGGTAATATTTTCCATGGTCTGATGACATTAAGTTTATTTTTAAACTTTATCAAGGAACCGTTATATTAACAACGGAATCTAGAGCGGAACACGCACTATACACAAAATATCCAATGTAGTTAAAAAACGCTGCACGCACGAAAACCGTTTCCGACGGCGCCGCGCGTATCCGGCCCGTTTAACTGGTCACGAAGTCCCAACATTTCACAAGTCCTCGCCGGATATTGTTCGTTTTAATGTCCACAGGCGATCCCTAAGTCCCAGTGATCGGGATTTTAAACAGTCGTGACAGATTACACGTAGGCAACGTTTCCCGTGCCGCATAACACAGCTGGTCCAAACAGCTGGTTCTTAAAAACGTCCCCCAAAATTGCGACCATACGCGGAAAAGTCATAATCTATGAAGGCCAATAGACCACTAAAGTGTGACGTCAGTTTCCAGGGTAATTGGGTCTAAACATTCGCTGGTAATCTGAAATGTCCACTGCTAAAGCACAGGGAAACATTTCACTGGTTTTAGTGTGGACCCAGTAACCTGAGCTACACACAAAGGGTGGCATTTTTACTTTAGTACTATAATTTAAGCCTTTTGCTTGATTCGCATGAACAGCGTCTGGTGTATACTTCCTTTCACATGTCCACTTGACCAGACTAATTTGTTGTTACTATGTGGTGCACTCGGCAGGTGTCAAGCACAGAATCAATACCGTGTTCGCCGTATGAATGGCATAAAGCAACCAGACTGTTGGTTGTTGACCAGACCAATTTTTTATTGCTATGTGGTGCACACGGCAGGTGTGAAGTATACAGAATCAATACCGTAGGAGAGAATGGCAAAAAGCAACCACACTGTTGGTTGCTAGGCAATGGCGTGCATCACGTAGCAACAACAGCGCAGTATGTGGACTTTCTAAACTGCACCTCTATTTGAAAGTGGGGAATTCGGGGCATCAGCCACAGTGCAAATGTTACACAAATAAAAAAAGAATAATTTTCGCTTAGCCAGCTACTGTTTCGCTTAGCCAGCTACTGTTTCGCTTAGCCAGCTACTGGGTCAATTTCACAAAATTGTTTAGCAGAAAAAAAATGCTTAATCCAAAATCTGTTTGCTTTATAAAAATGGGTTTTCAGTCAAAATCTTATATGATGTGTATTACATTATTGACTGGTGTTCTGGCTATTCTTGCTAAAACACAAGTTGACGTACACTTTTGACTATTTTCCCATTTTTATAAAGCAAACAGATTTTGGATTAAGCAATTTTTCCCCTGCTAAACGGCTTTATGAAATTTGCCCAAGGTCGATACCGTAAATGTTTTGTTCGTTTTGCCCTCCATACCCCTTTTGTGTGGTTGTTGACACAACAGATAAACTCGTACATACGATCGCCGTTTTTTATTCGCTGCCTGTAGAAAAAGCCGAGAGCACGTAACTGGTATTGAACACCGTGCGTGCGGGGTACGGTGCGCCTAGCTGCGAGTCGCGCAGCGTGGGCCGCGGCACGGTCGCTGCGTCTAGTTAAAGGGTCACCGACCCGTTTATGTCTCGTGAATAGGTTGGCTGTGCGATGGAAACGACGCTTTCAATTGCTGTCTCCAATTTGAATCGATATACGAAATAATGCTGTTACTTTAAAGATGATTATATCATTTGCAATGACCCAAAATGTTTACTTAATCATGAGTTGACACTAAAAGTGTTGGTATAGCAATGGTACTGTTGTTGCAGTTAATGTTATGGCACCTTCGACAACTGCCCTTTAAACCACCAACTATATACGGTATTGGCCTTTATTATGTACACGTACTTTATTACCAACTTGAGATGACGAAGAAGGAGATGCAGTTTTAAAAGGGGGGGAGGGAGGGGGAGGTGGGGGGGGGGGGGGGGGAGGGAGGGGGAGGTGGGGGGTGCGGGGGGAGGGGGGGGGGGGGATCCCTAGGGAAATCTCCTGGGGGAAAACCCACGCGGTCAAGTAGGGACTGCATGCAAACCCAATCCACATACACGCCCCAGAATCAAACCCGGGACGCCAGAGGTGAAAGGCGAGAAAAGAACCCCTACGCCAATCCGACTGCCCTATTTGACACACTGTGCCCTTGCGAAATGCATTCAACCACATGTTGCTCCATCCTTCGGAAGGAATATAAAGCCGTTGGTCCGGTGTGTTGTGTAATACACTTAAAATATCTCAGAGCACTCTTTTCGTGAAGAGTAAGGGGATTCCCCGGTGTTCTGGCCGTCGGCTGCCAATGGCGCCACCCACCTATGTATCTCGATGTTTAGGTGAAAGATACTTCATGCAATTCAGCCTATAATCCGAGCAACAATTAGTGAGCCCGCCCTCTTGTGGTTATTCCATTGTTACTGCGGTGTATATCTATTGTGATGTCACGTAAACACCCTGGAGATACACCGCAGTTTTCATTCGTCGGATTAGTCTATTTACGGACTGCGATATGTGGTCCCATTGCGTACGATACGGATACATTCCAAATGCACGCGAGACAGTGGCGCCTCGAATAGCATTGGACTTTAAAACTATATTCCAGCACAACGAAAAACCGCATGCGTTGATACGCGAAAACAAAGTAAACACGCCGTTCATTTGCCCGTTCTTATACTGTTGATACAGCTTGTAACGGACGTGCGCTGGTATAAAAATCAACGGTGGATATAACGTGTCAGTCAGTATATCGAAACTATTACGTCATATCCGTCGAAAGCGATGTATGGGTATAGTCACAACTACTGGCGTCTGTTTACAAATGTTGGCAAAATGTCAGAGGAAAAATGTAATCGACCGAAATTACGACGTTTACTTGATAAAGCATTACTCGACTTTGCCCCTGGCTACAGTAGTATTATATATGGCTTCGTTTTCAGTGCATTACAGCCAGGGCACCAGCCTAAATATAGGATGGTGGCTTTGCACAATTTCTTGAAAGCATGGGTTTTTCAACAGCTCACTGATCTTAGTGTAAAGACCCAGTAACCTCGGCAACACACAAAGTGTGACGTTTTACTTTAATACCCTATAACACGTAAAAAAACGCACAATCAAAACAATATGGCGGAATTTGGATAATTGGAAACAAAATATATAGCCAGCGCTTTATCGACGCCCCATTTGCCTAAATTTGCGGCGCGATAGGACACTTGTCAAATCCGTCACGGCTTTTTGCCGCGGCCTGGTGATACGGCCGGGACTTTGGGCCTCGTCTGCCGGCGGGGAAACATCAAGTATTGTGCGGTACTTTTTGACAAGCCGTCGGCTTGGTGAAGTAGGGTGAGGGTACTTTAAGATGAGAGAACATCGGTGTCTATATTTGAAGAAATCTCACCGCAGTTGATTAGTTGCTGGTTGTTCTGAAGCGGTACTCCGGCTGCGGTTTTTTCCGTACCGTTTATTGCCATGTACACGTGATTTTAAAATTCAGACATTGCTGTTCGTTCATTTTATTAAAGACATTTTACGTGATTGAAAATAAAACGACGTTATCTCCACGTGTGATTAAGAAAAAACAACCTGTGCATAAGCCAGCTGAGTACCTTACCTATACGTTCCGAGAAAACAATGAAAGAAACTGTGTCCATGCTTTCAAGAAATTGTGCGAAGCCGCCGTCCTATTTAGTCTGGTTCCGTGGTTAAGGACAACATAGCCATAATACCACGGTAGTCAGGGTCCTAGTTTTGTTCACAAGGGGATGTCCTTGCAGAAAAAAAATGTGTGCACGCATATTTATATAAATTCATCCTCAATTTTAGTGTCCTTATAAATAAAATATCATCTCGGGTGAAATAATTGCATTGGACAGTTGGAACCACCTCTATCTTCCATTTGAGTAAGGGTTTCTTTCCGGTCGAATGGTGATTAACATTTTAGGACATTGTAAATCATGTTCACGGGCTTTAAAATTGCACGCAGAATTACGAATTGAATCAAATTTGATTGTTTTTACCCCGCAATCATTTCACAGAATTCGCACATGTTATTTGCGACGCTATCATCGCTCACAGGAGAGCCACAGAGCTATAAATCAACATCTCGCAGTCGCCAGAGATTAATTCGATAATTAGGGATTCCGCGCAACACTTTGCATTTCGGCCGCCGCGCGGGGCATAATTCTTTTTAGTTGTTTGTCTCGTACTAGTAGCGTATTCACCGGAGACGTCCCGGCGTACAGCGGGCACGACAGAAGCTGCCGCCCGGCCTAGCAACGGAAATATTCCCGGTCGGCGCCCCTGCGACTAATTACATCGAACGGGCGACGATATCCGCCGGTCATGCGAAATGTGAGGGTCCCCCGCGGAAACGGGGGGAAAATCCATCACATTTTCTTTATCGCGATCATCACCCACAGACGTAAAAGTACACGCGCGAACTATACACGCATTTAACATTTATGTCTGTTAAGGGGGAACATTTTGTGTATTCATAAGGCTTTGACGTTCAAATTTATTGCTCTGTAATCATTTTTGAAGATGACTATCGACCACGGACCGGACTTTGTACAGCGATCAACGGAACAACGCAAAAACGTAGGCGAGAAATCTTTAAAGATAGAATGTATAAATTTTGAGGAATTTGGGGACGCTTTTTAGACCCAAAAACTAGAGTTCTTTCTTTACAGGGGTCCGTTTTTGCGACCCTAACTAGAATCATGTTTCTAACAAATCAACTGATTAATTTTTGTTATCAGCTTTGGTCGATCGTCCGCAACCAAAGATAATATATACACTACTCACAATAAGTTACGAATACTGGTATGTTGTCAATTTTGTAATTTTTTCCTTTATGACTGTTTTCACCTATTTCTGTGACAAGGTGTGTCTGTCATGCAGACCTTTTGTCTAAATATATACAACATCATTCAAGCGGAATGTATACACTCAATGGAATATCTGCGTACGCCCCACAATATCCCTAACTTATTGTGAGTAGCGTACATGTACCTTCCCCACAATAGGTAATACAGTGTAGTGTTCCATTGAAGCTATCACAAGGCCGTCACATGATGGGTGTTGTTTTGGCGATCACAACTAGAAACATGTTTCTGACATTGTCGCTAATTCAACCAATGAACACCTTCCGTCGCCTGCAACCAAAGCTGGTGATTGGTTGAGTCATATCACATTTTTGAACACCCCCTTTTCCCATGGGTGTTTAGATTTTGATATATCATTTGTCATTTTTTCTCATTACCATTTCGCATTCTCAATCCGTATATTTTTAAGGATATCGTAAAAAATCCACCGATGTTTTGTAAACTAATTTATCTTGTTCCATAAAGCAGTGCAGTAATTACACAGGCTTCCACATCCAAATTGGAGATTGCAAATTGCCCCTTTTCTTCCAAAGGAGAGTATTATGGGGAGGTATTTATATGATTTCTAGGTTAAAAAGAAAACCATTTTCTGGAAAAGAATCGAAACACGCCCCTTTAACATCATCATCTGCAGCACAAATTCCAGAAGTCACTACCAAGTTATATGGAAACCTTGACTACGGTCAAAAACCGTTCCAGGTATAATACAGGGCAAAAAAGTAACAAGCCAACTCGTATACAGACTGCACCGAACACACACACCTAAAAGATCTCGGCTATTACATATGTGTTGACATTCTGGGCCGACACGAAATTTATAGCGAATATAAACGCAAATCAAAGTACGTGCGTGGAATTTGTGTCGGTGTTGAGTGGAGTTTGGCTGTCTGTAATCTTACGTTTTCTAGCCATTTTGTTCAAACTCCCCCTTTTTTAGACACAGCCAAAAAATACGGTAAGGACAAACCCAGACTGCCTGGCAGGCCCATGGACTTGTGCACAGAACAATCATATCACAAACAATCATCATCTTGCAAAGGAGCCGATAAATATTTCTATCTTACGCCAATACCCAGTCTGTTCACGGAAACTTCGCGCCTCCCACAACGCAATTCGCATTATGCATGCGCGAGTTCGCGGCCCGCGCACGCGGGACTAATTTCGTGACTTGGACGAATGCAGCGCGACGTCTGCCCGCGTACACGGCAGTTTGTTCCCTCCAGTCCACGAACGCACGTTCCAAGCGATCCAGCGCCATGAAACCCAAGCAGCCCCTGCACCATACAGTATTATTTCTCCCTCGTCTCTTTCGCTCCTACATCTTTTAAAACCCTCCTCCTCAATGCCTTAAGTGGCGATTCCCCTAGGGGCAGTATATACGGCGAGCCGCGATAATATCTTTCAGGAATGCGCGTGCACGGCCTTTGTTCCCCGGCGCGCGCGCTCTCGAGCCGTTTTCCCGCGGAAGATCGTGTTCACGCTGATATCACCATCTTATTTTGCCAGGTTTTTTTCTCGTCTCGATCTCCCCGCGCCAATTGACGGAAAGGACGTAGAGTACACACGGGGCGGAAGACGGAGATTTTCTGACGTGAGGAATTAGACTTGCAGACGGCTGTTCCGTGAATGAATTTTTTTCTGGGCCGTACTCAATATTTGGGCCTTTCACAATACATATAGCGCCACCAAGGGTTTCTGTTGGAGAGGGCATTTTCTGACTATGCGGTCGATATCGGTGTATTTGTTCAATACGCTTCATGTAAGTCGCCATCTTTTATAGTTCGGCGCTCGGACTTGAAAGGGCGTGAGTCAGGACACAACAGATTTGTACATACTTTACGGCGTATGGGAGTCGGGAAACAAGGCATCAATTGATGATATTATTGTATGGTTGACGTCATCATCCCTTTTACAATTTCAAATATGGCGCAGCACATAGTTGCTTTAGTTGCAGAGTTTATCATCAAAATTAACTGGGTTGCGGACGTTGAAAACAAGATTCTCTGATTCTCATGAAAGTTTATGCACCGGGCAATAATACATCGGCAATAGTTTTGATTAAATTCGTCAATAACTTCAAACAAGTGTTGTCCCTTCCTTTAAGCTTTTATTACACGTCTCGTAATGTGCATTTCGACTTTTCCCATAATGCACAGCGAAAGTAGCCTTTCCGCGTAAATCTCTTGGTGGCGCTTATATAGCGACCAGCTTAGTAACGACGTGTGCATTTTTCTCATGCGGGCATTGATTTTCCAACTATTCGCGTGTGCGTGCGTGAAACCAGCCAGCAATATTTTCAACCTACTTTCTTAGAATTTAAATAGTAAGGCTCCGTATCTTAAATACAACAGGTTATTTACAGAGCCCCTGAACTTTGATATCATATCACGTGTTATATTTTTCTCATTTTTAAATTTTGCGCTCTCAGTCCGTATATTTTCAAGGATGTCGTAAAAAACCACCGATGTTTTGTAAACTAATTTTCCCGGTTCCATAAAGCTGTGCAGTTGCTTCCACAACCAAACTGGAGATTGCAAATTGTCTTCTCATGGGGAGGTATTTTACATGATTGTTAGGTTAGAACGAAATCCATTTTCTGAAAAAAAAACTCGTTTAATGAAACTATTTATGGTTCTTTCCACGAACAAAATTAAACTGCATGTGGCCTTTGTGCTAAACAAAATCCTGTCTCTGAGAATTTTGCTCGATGTGCGACAGATCTCGGCTTTCTTCAGCCGGCGACGAGCGGCACGGAGAAATCCCCCGTGAGCTGGATCTGCGGAAGCGATATCTGCAACGCTTGGGCGACGACTTCCGCACCGACTATCTCGTAACAAACTGTAAACACTCAACGACTGTTACATCTACACAAGCCAGACATATTTGCAAACAGAACAAGAAAGGAAGTCAACGTAAAAACAAACATCGAATTTATTTTTTACAGGTGGGGGATACTAGCTATTATTTTTTAATGAGATGACATTATTTAGGCTAGATTCACACAAAGCCTTTTCGCGCGTAAATCATCGCGCGTCGCTTTGAGGAAAAGTGGTGAGGAGGGAATTTGGATAGAAACGAGGCCTGAAAATCACAGAATTACCAAACACTTGCCGCCTCACTGTGAAACCACCGTTATGTCGGACGACGCGCGCAACCTGTGCTAAAACTTTACACAAGACAATCATGATGAATGTTTGCTGCATACGTAGTTAATAATATGTGATTTAACACCTGAACACTGATTTCATTCATTTAACATGACGTGACGCGCATGACTTACGAAATTTCACAAGCAAGGTTGATGAGCCGCAGCATGCGTGTAAGTGGGTAAATGAAACAGCCGTCGTGAACCAGCTTTGTCACATCACGTTCACGGTGTCGTGCATCCACCTTGCCGTCGGCTTCGATCAAGCCAATAAATACGCTAGAATCCGGTGAATATTGGCAATGTCCCGATCGTTGGAGCCAGCAAGGCTAGCCTGAGAAGAAAGCCACGCTTGGAAAAATTCCGAGCTTAAACGGTGGCCATATACCCCGCCACGACCGCCCAAAAGCGATCGAAACGACTGTACAGGGACGCAACCTGTCTAGGAGGGGCCTGTGGAACGAAACGACATTTTCCGCTCCAATAAACCACGGCGTTATAACACACGGCGCTTGGCTGAAAATAATTGGAAATCGCGGACTGGGGCCGGGTCACGCAATCGCAGTATAGCATTTCCCATTCCCTCGTTCCGTTTCCTTTCTAAAAATCTATTTCGATGAAGTGTTCCGTCGTGACTTGAATTTTACTCGATTTCAGATAAATGTGGAAATTATGTTTCGGTGGCGCCTGAAAGCCGATCTGTATGCAGGATCGTTTTGCGTACAGGGACATCACATTAGGAATCAATAAATGAATTGAAAAGGGAAAACAAATCTGTTTTTATTATGCAAAGCGTCGGTTGAACCAACTTAAGTAAATCAAACTGGCGGTTGGACAAGACAGTGCTATACAAATAAAAATCGGAATTCGGGTGATTTCTTGTGTTTTAGGTGTTTTTTGGTTCGCTACGATCAGACAGCCTTCTTAAATATCCGATGAAGAAAAATTAAGGCCATGTTCCATACTTTCGTACAATATGATTATGCATAATATTCATATGCTTCCCTTTTTTTTCTTCGGAGAATCAGGTTGGCGTTAGTGGTACTTTCCTCGCCTTCCGCCTCTGTGGCCCTGATTCGAATCCTGTCTGGGTCAGTATAATGCTTCATTCCGTGGGGTTACCCTAAACGTATGTGTAGGGGTTTTCTTCCACCTCTTAAAAACTGAGAATTTCATGATCGTCTTCACTTCACAGGCTTCTTTAGGCTTACAATCGTCCGTGCCACGGGGCGGTGAGGAATGCTTGATTTCAGTTCGAGAAAATAGTAATAATCTCTAGGCTATTGCGATTAAGTGGTCAAAGTGGTTCGAGGAACGAGTGCAGAATATGTGCATTAAAGTGCCTTGCTCGAGAACACAAGTATTTATCCGCACTAAAATGGACTCGAACCTACATTCCAGACACTCACGACGCACTATACCAGTTGGCCATAACACTGTAATCCGTGCTTTAAGGTATTTTTGCCTTGGTAAAGAAGCAACGTCCATTTCGAAAATTCCCCATTTTTCAATCTGGCGGATTGATCGCCTTTGCCCCAAACTCAATCAATAAACCGCGACTGCGGCCCCGCGGACGCGTCTGTAACAACAACAGACACGCGGCACGTGCAACGACATATGCAATGGTAGATTATCGAGTTAATTGTAAATGTATTTTCCGGGCGTAAGCTAAAGCTACGGTGCCTCCTGTCTCGCAAAACGATTTAACATTTGCAGATCATCTGCGATATCAGGAAAATCGTTCATATACAAATCCCAATAGAGTAATAAAGCTAACATGAATACTCTTTTTGTGTTTTCAAGGTTACTGGGTGTACCCTAAAACCAGTGAATTGTTTCCCTGCGTCTCAGCAATGGATGTTTTAGATTACCAGCGGATGTTTAGACCCAGTTACTCTGGAAATTGACGTCACGCTTCAGTATTCAAATAGCCTTTTGTTTGTTTCAAGTGAATAGCGTCTGGTGTACTGACGTACTTCCTTTCACATTCACACTCAGAGTCCACTTGACCAGTCTAAATTCAGGAAATGTGGTGCATGCGACAGGTGTGAAGTACAGAATCAATACCGTGTTAACCGTAGGAGAGAATGGCAAAAAGCAACCATGACTGTTGGTTGCTAGGCATTGACGTGCACCACGTAGCAACAACAGCGTAGTATGTGACTTTGTAAACTGCACCTGCAATTAAAATCAATGTGAAGATTTCGGGGTGCTATCCATTATGCAAATGTGTTACACGCAAAAGGCTATTCTTTGCTATTTCGTAGTTATCGGTGCTCAGACTGCCCCTTTAAGATAAACTCGACCCATCCCACGTTCGATTCTGGCCGCACCTGCAATCTAGCGTGAAACCGGCGGGAGCGCAGACGCCGCGGTATTCACAACTTCCCACTAGCCCCGGTCGATTGTCGCGCTCACTTCAGTTGCATCCACTCAACGGAAATCGTGGACTGACTTTAAAGTTACACACAGCCACCGTAAACCAGCAAAAGCGTTTGCAATGTAAGAAAATATTGACATATTTTTCAATAAGAAAGCATTCGTGCATTACTATCATCTTGAACACTTTAAATCCCGTATACAGGACAACATTGTATGCTAAAGAGAATTTCTCTATTCATGAGCAAAGCTGTGATGTCATCAAATAGTAACAACAGAGGAATACACTGATCCAGTAAGCTCTAGCAACTTCAAAGTGCGCAGAATGAATATATTGTTTGGATCACCAAAAGACCACGTGGATCACCATTGTCCTGGCCTTCAAAATGATTGGTTGGTGGAAATTCTTGGGGCAGGGCTTAAACGCTTCTGGATCGGTCTATTGAAATGTCATCCAAGCTGTTGACAGTTCTGTGTTTTATGGGTTCTGCATGGTATAGTCACGAGAACCGGGGCTATAGATAGCTGAGTTGGTACACAGAGCTGGTACGGCAAACAAGAGCTTTGGTGTCAAAACACCAAATCCTTGCTCGTTCTAAATTTATCTTACATGCAACCGAATATACAGATCACGCTCGCGGGGTTGTATGCAGGGTTGTAGTCAAGTCCATCGCAAGTCTATCACAAGTCCAGAGCCGATAAAATCACAAGTCTGTGACAAGTTCCGCACAAATCCATGACAAGTCCAGTAACAAGAAGCAAAGGATGAACACGCACAAAGGAATGCCTTTGTTGGAGTTCATTTGAATAGCTTGCCTTGTAAGATACAGGGACTTGTGGTTGACTTGTGAAGGCTTGTGAGGACTTGTGATGGACTTGTGATGGACTCGACTACAACCCTGAGTTGTATGGGTTTGCACAATGAAGGTTCTTATAATTATTCGGGAAGACGGAATTGGAAAACTATGCGAGGTTTTTTGTGTGGAAAGTAACGGCCTGTTTGGCGAGAATTGTTCAATGGTATGACAACACAAATGACGTGTGTAATGGTTGAGCAATTTAACAGAACTGTTTGGAGTGTGCTAAATGTAGAAGTTAGTTTCTCATTAGTGTGTATAGTCTAAATTCTTGACAGGGAAAGGGATTGGTTATTACAGGGAAAGGGATTGGCAAAACATAATTCCCGAGTTTTTTTTGGAAAGTAACAGCCTGCTAGGCACGAATTTTTGAATGGTATGATTCCCTGCTTGAGAAAACAAATATGTGTAATTTAATGGTTGAGCGATTTAACTGGACTGTTTAAAGTATGCTAATTGCAGAAGTCATTTTCGCATATATTAGTTCGTGAAGTCTAAATTCTGAACGATTTTCTGAAAGCTTATGATTCGTGATTTAAAGTCTTGTTTGAATTTCATCTGCCGATTGGCGGGGTATATTTGCCGTCAAGCTTCTTTAAAATCGATCGAGACAGAAAAAAAATGTGTATACCCGGACTCGACACAAACAACCCGCTAGGTCCTTTCGGTTCGTGCGGAAGTTGGGAGAATCGTGATTAAGGCGGTCGCCGCTTCGTGCGCTGCGTGAGAATTCGCTTCATGCACGGGAGATTTTTGGACGGTAAACATCGCCGTAAACCCGGGATCTAATGTTTTCCCAAGAAAACTGCGTGAGTTCGTGTCTGTTTGAAGGTAGGCGGTGGGGAGCTGGCGTGTCCCCGTGCTATAGATTTCAAGTTTGTGTTTAACACGGACGGGCGTATATACGGCGAGGAATTTTGGCGTAGGTCTTGGGCTTAGTATGGTCACGAGTCTAAATTCAGGAAATTTAGTGTTGGCGGCTTAGCTTGTAATCTCGGACGACCCTGTTCCGTGTCAGAAAACCGTATACTTGAAACAGAAACAGGGCCAATTTCATTGTGCTGTTAAGCACAGAAATTCGCTTAGCATATAATTTATTTGCTTTGCAAATTTGGTTACCAGCCAAAATTGTTTGTCAAATTGTGTTCTTAGAAACAGTAGTAAAATATCAGTTAAAACACATCACATACAATTTAGGCTGGTAACCAATTCTTGCAAAATAAAGCAAATAAATACCATGCTAAGCAAATTTTTGAGCTTAAAAGCGCCATGAAATTGGCCCGATTCTTTTTCACTTTCGTTTGGATAAATTTGCATTCAGAGCTAAGTTTAGATTCTGCCAAAAGCGCAAGTACACATATTTTAGTCATTGTGAAATATGACTGCCTCAATATTTAGGCTAGATTCACACTGAGACGTTTCACACGTTAACGCGTGTAAAATTTACACGCGTCTCTTTGAGTTAAAGTGGCGTGGAGGGAATTTTGAGTGAAACGACACACTGAAAACCGCACAATCAACTTGGGCGGAAAGTGCTTTGTGATTCTGTGAATTTACGCGCCAAATAAAAGGCTCAGTGTGAATTCACCTAAACGCACAAACATAGTTCTTGGTATAGATTCAAAACAGCGGGTATTCGGTTCTAAAATTGGTTGAAAAATGCGGACACCGATTCCAAAAATATTGACGCCGGCTGGACTCAATCATGCAAAAAGCTGCCGCGTTCTGTAAACGCCGACAAAAGCAGACGGCTGTTGTGTGTGGTATTGATAAAAGCTACACACGAGCACCTGGCGTTTCTATTAAAACCATCCGTTTAAAATATACAGTGTATTGCGTGCGTGACGCGCGGCGGTTTCAAAAGGGTCACGCCGGGTCGCGAACGTCCCACCGCGGAAAGTAGGTTACCAGAAGCGCTTGTAGAGCGCCAGACGTTTTATTTGAGTGGCCGAAAATGGGTAATTAGGGGTATAATACATGTAATTGGTATGGCCACCATTTGAGTGAACGAATATTGGGGGATTTCAAATGGACTCGAAAACGGGGGTGTCTCAGTGCTTTCTTTTGTGTGATAATATTTGCAAATGAAAAGACGCATGACGTAATACAATAGCTCAACATCTAAAAGGTCATTGTATTATTTACAATGGCCCAAATTTTACTTCACGAATTGACAGTGGAAAAATCTTACCCAAAGTGTTGATAGCAATGGTAACACACATTAAATTAGTCAAAAATGACACCTTTCTGTAACAAATTAACAACCGAAGCTATTTGTTTAATGAGTGTGCACATTTTTGTGGCTTCCACTTAACACAAAAAAACATGCATTGGTTTTAAAGGTGCACTGTTGCATCTATAGCTGAAATATAAATAGACCAATACCCTGGCAACTGACGTAATACTTTATTGGTCTATTCTGTCACACCGAGCATTTTTTCCCCAAGAAAATACATTGTCCCCCTGCACGGATATCCGACCCGGCCAGGCAGCCATTTCTAAGGGATATATTTCTCCCCGGACAGTTTTGTACGGGGACAAAAAAATCCGGTCAAACCGCCAATCGTATACTTGTGTCCTCTATTAATGTCTACGTTTTGGATATACAAACACCCACACACACACGGCAAAAATACCATCGAAATTACGATCGTCTGGCACGGACAGACTGAAGGATATATTACGAGCTATTTATGTTGCGTGGTTTCATAGATTACAGAAATTCCAACGGCGTTTTTGGCTGGTCGGTTCACGCGCCATGTTCGGCTCGTAGATTTTTACCGGGTTTTATGCATGGCTGGGGGAGAAAAAACACGCGTACAAAACGTTACTTAAGAACTAGATCGATGCACGCCGTGATTTATGCATTTATGCTGAGGCAATTTCAAAATGTAAACTGAGCGCCAAAATGAGCAAGCCGCGTGGAATTTTTTGGGCCTGCGTGCCGCGCGCTGCGGTGTACGGTGCGGAGGTTTTCGGGCCGTGATTGCACATTGAAGCACGTACTGTGTGCCAACGCAACGTGGCGTGTTAGTAATTAAGACCCTCGAGGGAGGGGGAAGGGGGTAGGGGATGGGGAGCGGTGTTTGCCAGAGATATGCCAGCCGGAGATTCCCCAGTCACGGTGCATGCGGAATTCGAGGGACACGCGGCGAAGCTTCGGCCCTTAAGCACAAACAATTGGTATTGCGCTATCTTATATACAGGATAGCAGACGCACAACGCCTGTAGCGCGCAATATTTAAATATAGACAGTTATTACCGATTGTTTTTGTTTTATTGTACTATAGGAAATTCTCAAAATGTTGACGTCGCAACTGATATCGACAACTGACATCGACCCTCGTTTTCGATGACAATTTTAAATTCCTTTAGCTTTATATGCCGTGTTCGGAACCATGCAGCGTTGTCAATTTAGTACTCTTTAAATTACCAAAGTGAACACATCATCCTTTGTGTGTTGCCAAGGTTACTGGGTCTACACAAAAACCAACGAACTGTTTCTCTGCGCTTTAGCAATTATCGTTTCAGAAAACCAGCGAATGTTTAGACCCAGTCACCCTAACTACAGACGTCACACTCTCGTGGTCTATTGCTTCTGCTTAAATGAGGTCGACGCCGTTTATGTTATGCCAGCGCAATTTGTCTGTAATATGCTCGCACACACGCCTCGTTATCTTACTAAAATATCGGCTCATGACGTGTCAGTTTCGCGCTAGAAGCGTTTTAGGGCCCAGAGGTTACACATGTACTCAGCTATATAGAAAGCGAGGAGGTTTATCAAAATTCCACACGGCGTGACGTAGCACTGTCGGCATGCGCACTTTTGTTGACACTGAATAATGTGCTATTTTGGTCAGATAGGTTTATCAAATATTAAACATATTGTCGGATGCACGTAACTCCGACATAGTATTGCTATATAATCATTAAAGGAGCGTGACCAGATCACATTCTTGAGCACCTCCGCCCCCATTGTTCCCATAAGCGTTGAGATTTTGATACCAGATCATTTGTCATTGCCATTCTGAAATTCCGCTCCCTCAAGGGATCGTAAAAAAATCCACCTAAGTTTAGTAAAACTAATTTACCCGGTTCCATAAAGCAATGCAGTGATTACTACCAACCTTTTTGCTTCCACATCCAAATTATGGAGATTGCAAATTTCCTGTTTTCTTTAATTCCCATGGATAGAATTTTGGGGAGGTATTTTATATGATTGTTAGGTTATAGCGAAATCTAATCAATAAAAAAATCTGGTCACGCTCGTTTAAATGCTGTAAATAAACCAACTACAGAAATGCTGCCAAAACTTAAAATCGTCATTATCCCCAATCGGCCGCCTCCATGGGCACACGCCCTTGGGCAAGGCACTTTGCCATAAGTTGCCTCTCAATGGAAAATAACTGCTCAGCTGTACAACGTATGGTACTTGGAACACGCGAATATTGTTTTTCGTACTGACAAGGGGGAGGGGTGTTGAAGGCGGAGGGGGTTAAATAATTTCTAGTGCGCAGCAAATTCGTCCCGTAGTCACGTAATTTCTTCCCGTCCCTGCCCTAAATTGACCCAGGAGGAACGCGCGTTCCCCGGGACGGCCCAAGTCCTTTAATTTCTGGCGTCATGTCCGACGAATTGCTCCGTGGTTTATGTCGTGCGTGTGTCGTCAAATATAAATTAAATTGCTGGGAATCTCCGCGCGTCACGGGTTTCTTCCCCCGGCCTCGGCCATGCGGACAAAGCCGCCGATGCGCTTTAAAGGGGCACCTCGGTCGAAATCGGCCGTTCGGCACGCCAACGTACAATAGGCAAATCGGTAAAAATTGAAACCATTTGCCACGTATAGAGTGATTGAAAACAGTATTCTGGCCTTCATTATATCCGCACCGTGCCAGTAGGCAGTACTCATTAAAGGCGCTTCTATAGATGTTGAACACCAAAGTATTCAACAAACATAGTACAGGGGCAATTCTAAACATTTTTTTTCTGACGCAACCAACGTCTTGCGTTTTAATCGATTCTGCACTGTATTCGATTACATTATTTGATACCTTTTCTGTATTTGGTATCGATTTTATACAATATTTCAAATACAAAAAAGGGCATCGATTGTTGGAATCGAATACAAAAAGGCATCAATTAATGGAATCGAATACAGAAAAAAATATCGATTAATAGAATCGAATTCCGAAAACAAATCGATTAATGGAATCGAATACAGCGCAGAATCGACTAAAACGCTCTCAATCGCGAAGTGTGTAATGTTTTGCTGTGAAAATCTAACAATGAAGAGTTTTGAGCTACTAGCCTATTTTTTCGTAGCGAGAATGAGAAATCAGAATCAGGATCTTCACGAGTTGTCCCCTTTAAACGCGGCGAAGCCGAGTGCCAGGCTGAGTTACAGACGGCTGGTTGGAGCGGGATGATTGAGCGTTGGCGTACCGGGGGCAGACGCGACTTGCGGCGGTGACAGACTCACGGCGCGGCGGTTGAACTCGGGTCAAGCCCCGGTAATTCCCGTTTCTCGGAGTGCGCCAATAATCAGCGTTCTTTTTATCTGAACCGAGCCGGGCTGGGGCACCCGTGTACGTGCGTCGTCCGCGCGGTGATAATTTGAGCCGTTTACCCAGGTGCGATTTTTTTCAAAATTTATATTTTGTTGTCTCTCCCCTTGGTGTCGAACTACATGCACTGCAGGCAAATTAATGCATATTTCTTGATCCACACCGAAGTGTTGTGGATAAAATCACATTTTTTACGATTTCAAATTTGTATACTCCCCAGGGAGTTGAGAAGGATTAAGGAATGATACTACTGAGCCCAATGACCAGGGGTTATAATGCAGAAAGCGCATTGAGAGTTCCGTCGGTTCTGAAATACGCTATATAAGAACTGCCTATTATTATTATTATTAGTAAGTATTGTTAGAAATGTGTAAAACTCTTATAAGCAAGAACCGAGCGAGTATCGTTTTATTCGAAATTGCTTCTGTTCAACCATTCTGCTAAAAAAGGAAATTATTCTCAAACTTTCTATTTTTTTCGGCCTTTTTTTCTCTGAGATATCACTCTTTAGATAGGTATGGCTTATTATACTGTAGAAAACACGAACAAAAATTTAGGGCCGAAACAAATTGGAAAGTTTGAGAAAATTTCGCTTTTTTGTGAGCAGTATATCAAGGGGTCTCTTACGGAGTTCTTTTTATTTAGACTGAAATTCAACACGACTTTCTTTCCTCGATTATTACGGAAAACACCTACGCATTACACCTTCTGCCGATGGAAATTGATACGACAGCACCTTTAAGGTTAAATGCGGGCGCCGTTTCACCGTGCGCTGTTATCAAATGGCGTGCAGCGCAAGGCTAGCCTTGCGCGACGTGTTTTGGAACACAAAACTTTAAAGGGAACTGATCGTCGAAATACGACGCGTAGCATTCAGAACCTAAGAATATATTGTTCTATAGTAAGGATAATTTATGTTGAAGCAGAACCTAAAAATACATTGTATTATAGTTAGGATAATTTTTGTTGAAGCAGAGATTATAAAATGATCTATTTCACCAATACACTACATACACCACATATACAAGTATATTTCTAAGTTACATCAGTGGTTTCGATTCATCGATATTTGTCGAAAAATCATTCGGGCTGCGACAATTCGATTAATCTATCATTCGAATATTCTGAGAATATCCTGAAATTTATGTTACAATAAAAAGCGAGGCAAATTCTTTCGACGCATAAAACAGGGCAGAAAAACTCCTTTAAAATGTACGTGACTTCCCTGGTCGATTTCGGGCCAAAGGTCGATTTGATGGAAACGACGTCAATAGGCAGTTTTAGTTTTCAATTACACGAAGTTTCAAATTTACACCACGAAGGCGCATAACACAGACACACGATTGGACAAGCTTAATTTGCACGTAGCGGGTATTACACTGCAAAAACTGTGGTGTTAAATTAACACCAGTGGTGTTGTCTTATATAGATACCAAGCCTGGTGTTAACATTTAACACCATGGGTGTTAGTTTTTATTCCTCAATTAGAATAAATGCATTATTTTTAACACCCTAGGTGTTAAAACTAATACTTGTGGTGTTAAAACTTAACACCAGGCTTGGTATTTATATAAGACAACACCACTGGTGTTAATTTAACACCACAGCTTTTGCAGTGTATAAACCATATGAAATTGCTGCCATCTTGTGGGGCAGTTTCTGTTGTGCTTACATTGTTCACTAATTTAAATATCAAAAGTTGCTCCACAAGATGGCAGCTATACGGTCTATTAACAGTTTCGGCGCGAAAACAGTCCGTCAACAAGGATTAGACTCGATGTAATTCGGCTAATGCCACAGCGTTTAAAGGAAAACGGTCGTGCTCGTCGCTGTGTGATAGTCAAGGTCAGATGGTCATAAATCGCGAAAAACACCACCCCACGTTGCTATTTCGGACAGGTCCAATGTGTGTGTTTCGTGGGCGGCACTGCACGACCATACGTGTACGTGCGGGGAATACACACTAAAGGGACGCGCAAGTTGTACAATAGACCCTTTTCGGGAACGTTTGAATAATTTCACGCGAAGATGGGCCACATGATAGTGCGCTGAGCGGCGCCCCCTTAAATTGGCCAGCAGTCCACGACCGACCCTTTCCGCGACCAGCCGGCACGGTATGGAATGACGGACCTGATAAGTACATCAGGCCCGTCATCGATCTTATACGGTGGCGGATTATAAGTCCCAGACGAGGGTGTGAAGCGAACGTGTCGAGACCCGGGTCACGGCGCGGCAGTATAGGCCGAGAGACTTGCATGATAGGGGGACAGGAAAGGCGGGGTGGATGGCAAACAACTTAATTTTATCAACCATTTGCTCAAATCGAAGACAGAAGTGGTTCCAACTGTCCAGTGCAATGCATTCCGCCCAAATTATATATTTTTAATACGAAAACGATAATTGAAGATACATTTATATAAATACAAGAGAGCCTTTATTTATGTGAACGAAACAAGGCCACTTATTACCGTGGTATTATGACTTCGTTCTCCGTGCAATATAGACAGGAAACCAACATAAATAGGACGGTAGCTTCGCACAGTTTCTTGAAAGCATGGTTACAGTTTTAGTGTTTCTCGGAACGTAGATGACATAATGAGCTGACTTATACACAGGTTGATTTTAATCATACACATGCTAAATCGCATATGGAGTTAACACCGTTCGTAAAGGTTTTTGAATCCTGTAATTTTTCTAATACTGCCCGAACAGCCTTGCTGTTAAGCCAAAATGAATGTCAGTTCTGTGCAAGCAAATACTGCATTTTTTATTCGGTAAACTTTAGATTATAGGCCTATAGTATACAGGGTATCCCCAAAAAGTCCAGGACAAACCAGACAACCTCAGAATATGAAAAACGTCAACTACTTACGAATACTCGATTAACCGCAAGTATAGTTTCTTTGCGAGTATCGAGTAAAACAAAATACTTATCGCTCACCACTAACATTGTACTCTCAAAATGATAAACTCACACATAATTCAAGTTTGAGAGCGAGTGTCCCTTTAATATTACCAGAACCTTGCCTGGTATAATAAACAAAAATGAATGGGGACAATAAAAACGGGCTCACAGGAAAACAAGCAAACTTTTGCCGCGGTAATCGATTTGAGTCAGTGATCGCGAATAGGGGTCGGAGTTCAAAACCGCGCAAAGCGAGCTATAGCAGTGCCAACTGTATACACAAGCGGGCTCCCGCAATAATATTACGGCCCGGAAAGAACCAGTTATACCGCCCAATGTGGTCTGTACGGAATACGAATCCGTTTTCGCAATTAATCTTTTGCATGTTTGGCATGAATAGCGTCTGGTGTACTGACGTACTTCCTTTCACATGCACACTTAGTATACACTTGACCTGACTAAATTTTTTTGCTATGTAGTGCACGCGGCAGGTGTGAAGTACAGAATCAATACCGTGTTCATCGTAGGAGAGGATGACATAAAGCAACCAGACTGTTGATTGCTAGGTAATGGCGTGCACCACGTAGCAACAACAGCGTAGTATGTGACTTTCTAAACTGCACCTCCATTTGAAAGTGAGGAATTCGGGGCGCAAATACAACACGCAAAAGGCTTCTCCGCCTTTGGAAACCGAAAAACGCTACACGGTGACAGGACAAAACCCTTTTTATTTTAAATGTAAATTAGCTATGATCAAGACCAATGCCACTTTGGGAAATATTTTTCATTCATAAATACTTAAGAAACTTTACCCATTTCCATTGGTCGAAAACATGTCACGTGGGTGCATTTAGACAAAATAAATACCGCAGCGCATACAATACCCTCGGCTTCTCCTCGGGAAATTATTCTCTAAGGATTCGCTCATTGAAACAGTTCATTTGTTTCAGTGTAGATCCAGTAATCTTTGCAACACACAAAGGGTAACCTTTTTTAAATTAAAATTTAATGTTGGCATTTATATAGCGCTCTTACACGAGGTATCACAGCGCTTTACATCCATTAGGCCTATATTCCGCCTAAACAACGATATACATTGGCGTTACACTACACACCGGACCAACGGCTTTACGTCCCTTCCGAAGGATGGATCAATTGTGGTTAAGTGCCTTGCTCGAGGGCACAGGTACCATGACCGCGTGTCGAACCCGCAACAACAAGTTTTCAGCCAAAGTTTGCGAGTCAAGGACCCAGACCACTCGGCCACGGTACTCCACGTTTTACCTCAGTATTGCTAGAGGTCCGGCGATTATCCGAATATTATTTTTTACTCGCGAATAATTGCGTAAGTTACTCGCACAGGCCTAGTGCACGCGGAGGGGGAGGGGTGAATTGTGTAGGTGAGGTTTACGCACATGTACCGGTATAATGATTAATTTATTTCTCTCTGCGCCGAGGGGCTTTCACACTCTGTCGGTCCCGCAGCAGATGACTCGGAATAGACCAAAAGAAAAACCCGACGCAGCGGTGTGTGCTGCGTGCACTGTTTCATCCCTCTCATTTTTCCGTTCGGGTAAAACTAAGAAAAGGAAAAACGGCTTACAGGTCCGCTCGACGGCTGTTTTATGCACGCCTCGTTTCGTATTAATGAAGCCTCACTTTACACGTGAACCTGGCGGAGTGGTATAAATATTAAATTCGCATTAATTTTTGAAGGATTTCGGATCTATTTTGAATGAGCCGGTATTCAAATTAACGCGGACCTGTGAACTGCTGTTTTTTCACTGTGTGGGTTTTATATAGGCCTCTACGGTGAGTTTCTTTCAAATACAAGTAGCACGTTTTTAAACTTTTATAAAATACAAAATTTCGTTCTTTTGTCCTCAGATAAAAGGAGAAGGACGGAAAACTTGTCACAAGGTGGCGCTCTTCTGAGCAAAAAGTCGTTGAGTTTCATGACGACACAACCCCTTCAACATGACTTTTTAGTAAAAGGTTTTTGTAATAGTACAAACATAATGGATACAAACGAATTATTAAGTAAAATTAGGGATTTTCTATGAAATTAATTCCATAAAATTAATTCTGTAAAATTGCGGAGCAGAACAGAGTTCTGGAAATTATGCAATCGGAACGTATCTGTTAAACAAAAAATAGTAATGTTTACGATTTTTGTTTTCAGATTTTAATGAATTTATGTATATTTTAAAATATTTACCTGGTTTATTGAATAACTGAGCTCCACAAATACGGAAAGTTAGAACAAACTGGATAAACAGAATATTTCCGTAAAATTACGGGGGGGGGGGGGGGGGGGGGTGCGGTGGGGGGGGGGGGGGGGAAATCGGAAACTTTAATTTTGTTGGTAGAGCTTTTCCGTAAAATAATAGTATCAATTTTGTTCGAAATACAATGAACCTTGGATGAGTTCATTGTGTCATGAAATATTTTTTGGGGAGCAACAAAGATATCAACTTGGATCTAAAAAAAACAATGACCCATTTGACATTGCTAAATTTACGTCCCTCATAGGCGAACAAACTTATCTGTCACGTCTTTTTATGGTTAGCGTGGATTATTTATAAGTAAACAAATAAACGATATCAAAGTATGTTTTGATTTGGGGGTAGTCAGATTTGGCAAAGTTTACAAACGATAAACTCGGGTACATGGGTAAAGTGAAATTGGAAGAAAAATGCAGTTGCCGCAGGTTGCCGCGGAAAACTTAAAGCCCCCTGAAATGGTCAATAAATATTATACCAATAAGACATTGCAAGCTCTAACTTTGTTTGAAATACAAACTAAGCGGCATTTTTACCTTTTACACTTTATTTGCCACGAGAGGGCGCTGTTACTTTGTGTGACGTCACTTTAGGGGCGCAACCAGTGAAAGGTGAAGGGAAAAACACTATAAGTGAAGAATATTAAGGTGTAACTATATGACAAACCGCTGCAGTTTCTACACGTATAGTTTTTCCATATTATGCAACATCATTAGGCCTATATATTTTATTATACGAATTTTTTGACCATTTTGTGAAAATGAAGAAATGTGGAATTAAAGAAATGAAGAGGTTTTTGTCTCAATTTCATAGAATAATAATTTTTTTAAAATAAATAGGCCTAAATCTCCAAATGTGCTTATTTTCACAGGGCTCAGAATTTAGAGAGGACTGAAGTAAATTGCATTAGGCAGTTTAAGTACCTTTGCAAAAACTGGCAAAATTTGAGGTTTATTTACTCATCATAAAAACACCAAATGTCTGTCTGATCGTATTTTGAAACGCCCGGGACGATATATTCCGAGTTGAAACAAACAAGTTTACGTCGTACAAAGCCCCGGGCTTCCCCCTCCCACGCATCAAGAATTTCCCCTTCGCACGATCACCTCCTTTGTGCTCAAGTCTTTTTCTTTATCATTGTTTTTACTGTCACGATACTTGTATAGTATTGGCTACATCAGGGTAGGAAACGCGTACCCTGGGGATTTCGTGACGCGTGGGTGCAAACAGCGATCGTCCCAGCTGCTTTTACTAGTATTAGATCAAAAGCCGGAAAAGACTGTGGTTTTCTTGTAAATAAAGAGCCGACAAAACCACGTCATCTTTTGTTAGTTGCCAAGGAAATGGCTCTACATAAAAATCATAGAACTGGTTGAGTATGTTTGGGAAAATTTGAAAACGCTCATGAAGCACAAAGCGAACTCCAAAGTGTAGCGGCGCGAAGGTAATAGCAGACGGGAGAAAATTGATGATTTCCAGGCAGAGAGCCAGTAAACCTCGCGTCTCGGCCTCTGGAGACGGAACGTCACTTCAAACACAATGCCAACAAATGTATATTGACTGGCTCATCTGTAAAATACACTTTGGGTAATAATAGCGTCAATTTGGAGAAGAAAAAAATCAGTGACTTTTTTTTTGGACATTCAGAAATATTTTCAAGGAACATTAGTATATACGTGTAATGTCACGCTGTAAAATAATTTTACTTCAAGAGTTGACAAGAAATTTCCGACTAAAAGTGTTGATAGCAATAGTAACATACACCACATGATTTGTTTTCATGTAAAATTTTACCTTTGTGGGGGAAATTGCCAACTGATGTTGCTTTAAAAAAAAGAAGTTTGCACACTTTTTTGGCAAAGATTGTTAAAGTTTTCTGAAGTATTACTGCATCTATATGTGGCTGAAATTTCTGCAAGGCAGTTTATTAACATTATTCTTTAGTTATGTAATGATGTTGTTCTTGGAATTCGTAAACAAGTTTTATCTTCAAATAGGCCTTTAAGCCAGCATCCCGCGTCAGATAGACCGCACGGAGTGCGCGTGCACGGGGGAACCCGGGCGCGGAGGAAACGTCTGATCAGTGAAAGATCACATTGCATTACGTGGGTGTTAACGCTGGAACCTCGAATTCCCGGTTCAACCTCGAGTTTTAAAAATAGCCCCGGAAATATGCAGCTTTTTGGTTTAGTTTGCGCGATGCACTTAACGAGTTTCGACGTGAGTTGCTTCGTAGGAGTGTGGGTGTCCCAGTTTGCTTGTTTTTAACTTCGAGATTCATGCATCTCTAATGTATAAAACATCCGACCTAAATATGTCATGATTTGATAGCCGTTAAGGCAAAGGTGACATGACCGTTTTCACGTGCTTTTGTAACAGGCGTTTTGCTTATACTTGAAGCCATAGCCACGGATACTGACGTCACATGTCGGTACTATATTACGAATGTGATGAACGGATTCATTAAAGGGGAATACATAATTTATGTAAACATTTTTAAGGTAACGAATAACTATGATTTGAATATTATACACTAAAAGTACACACGTGTGCAAATCCTTGTGTTTGATTGGGCATGGTCCTATTTCCGTTCAAATTAATTATGTGTCTTTGGAAAACAACCAACTGAATTAAAATTTAACACTTGAAAAGTTATTTCATTTACTTGACTAAAAATTCCTCTTTGAATTAGGCACATGCAAGAATTGCCGCAATTGAAACAATCTCATGGTTTAAAATATAGATTGTCGGTATTCTAGTTTTTCTTTCTTTTTTTTTCACCTTTTTATCACTAAATTTGCCATACAGCAAGGCAGTCAACATTCACGCAATATCTTCAAAACGAAATCTCACAATATTTGGTTTAGCTGATTGACAGCTTCCCTTTAAATTGCCATATTATTTTGTACTTAAACAATGCCATGTTTTAATCGGTATTCTAGTATTTTTTCTCTTTATTTTGGCACCTTTTCGTCCATTGCCAAAGCGCATGGGAAACAGGTCACTGGTTTTAGTGTAGCCTACATCCAGTAACATTGACAACACACAGAGGGTGACGATGTCCACATTCTGCAACCGTTTGAACTTAGCCTTTTGCGTGTTTCACATAAATAGCGTCTGGTGTACTGACGTCCTTCGTTTGACATGCACACTTAGTATTCACTTGTCCAGACTAAATTGTTGTTGCTATGTGATGTACGTGGCAGGTGTGAAGCACAGAATCAAGACCGTGTTCACCGTAGGAGAGAATGGCATAAAGTAGACTTTTGGTTACTAGGCAATAGCGTGAACCATGAGCCAACAACAGCGTAGTATGTGACTTTCTAAACTGCACCTCTATTTGAACGCGATGAATTCAGGGCGCCAGCCTTTATGCAATGTTACACGCCAAATGATAATTCCAGACAGCCCGCGAGCCCCTTTAACGGAATGTCTTGATTACCTTGCAACGGTCACGGCGGTCACGCGGCCCTATCAATACACGGAACCGCGCAGGTATCACGCACGCACACCGCCCTTGTGCACCGGCTATCGCCAGCCCGCCAGATCCGCTTTTAAAGGGACGCGCAAAATTATTGTTCTCGCGTCGAGTGTTAAATCAACCTTGAACGTCTCCTATTGAAATTCCGCACGTCCAAATCGTTTCGCGTGGATGCTTTTAACGGATGAGTGCTTTTCTAGGAGCTTTACGCATACGGAAACTGAACAACAGCGCAACCAGGGTGTTGAGTTGTGGACAAATGTTCTCTTGTCTGGGGTAGGCCTACAAAAATTGCGCTTTGCCGTTCTTGATATTATGCGACACCCACGCAATCTTGTTCAACAATAGCGAGTGCGTTTTCGAGGTCAAATTACCAGGTTATTTCAGTTTCCATTTACAAAGACGTTTTTTATTTTATGTTTTTAAAAAACCCAAAATATTAAAGATACCTAGAAAAATACCGTTTAACTTGATCCCCTAAAACCAAAGCACATTTTTGTTCCCTATGATATTTTTAAAACATGCGATAGACGTTCAAGGAATTTATTTAAAATTTGCAAATGCTACACTGACTTTAAACATATTATTAACATATATGCAGGTTGTGCACTGTGTCAGGCCGGACGTGACGTAAGATAACACAATATTCATCGATCTTTCTGTTTTGGAGTGAGCATTTTCAAGGTACATCGTCCGTAATTATTGGGACGACTTTACCTTGAAAGCAAATCAGAATATATTGGCTCATTTTCTTGAAGTGGATGTCGATAAAAATAAATCCACAAAAGTACAATTCAAGAACCTTCGCGGTATAGCTTTAATGGAAGAGTTCAGCAAGATTTCCAGAACGTTTTTTCCCACAGTGTTACATAATTATTCCGTTTATTCGGCCGGTGCTTTCCTTATTTTCAGAGTCTCTGTCAAATTACGGAGCTCGGTCATTCAATAAACAAGACAAATTCCGTAAAAATACGGAAATTCTGTAAATTGTTTTTAAATCCGTCAAAAGTTTTACTCTTTTCTACGGAAATTCATCAGTAATTTGTACAGAAATATATCCGTTTATCCAATATATTTGGGGAGTACAAATGTAGCGCCATTAGCCCGTACAATTTAAGAACTCTGTTCTTTAACAAATCTGGAGAAAATACGAATTTTGTTTTTAAATTAGTTTGCATGCTAAAGCAAGGAATCCCTTTAATAACGCAAGGCGTGGGATCAACTTTCAAGCGATTTATCACACAGGGACCCGCGTCTTTCTACGGCATTCTAAGGCCAGTAACTGGCCAAAGATTATTACAATTTCCGGGTATTTTACGAGTTTAATTGCTTTAGATCATGCTCTACACGAAGCAGACCGCGTTATTTTCCCCTGATGAAAGATTTGAGCAAGATTTGTAAAGGAGTAAGCGTGGTGGGCTAAAACACGTAGACAATTATCGGTTGTCAATACACAAAGAAATAACTCGAACTCCTAAGTGCTAAATACAGGTATGAAATCGCTTACCTGATTCAGTTGGCGAAACTTCCGGTGTTGCAGGTCAAGCTTTAATTCTGCTTAGCAAATGCTGGCGATTGACAACTTTTGCCGAGTCTTTGCTGTCTACTTTAGCTTTACAGTGCAGTGTAATAGAGATGATCAACTCAGCCGAAAATACAATACTTTGACGGCAAATCATGCACGATTTTGGTATCACCACTGTTTTGAAGTCCTGCGGTTAGGCCTGAAAATGTACCACACCACAATCTGTCGATTGAGGTCGCGGAAGAGGCGAGGTTTATGCGGTTTTCTATTGGCGCCCTTCCTCAGTTGTTGAAAGCAGCGAAACTCAGTTTTATGGTCTATGATATCACTGCCGTTCCACGTTGTGTATCATGACACAAACAATGCGTGGTTTCATAGCCGACTTTCGAAAGCTATGTCCCACGCTCAAATCCACGATTAGAAAATCCAGGAAACACGGTTAAAGCATTCGGGAGACAAACCGGCCATCTTTGAAAAGCACTGGCACAAAATACGCAAATCAAGCCACGGCCGGTTGTCTGTGGATGTTTTCAATCAGTTTGCGATTGCACGCCGCAAACCACGAGACTCACACAAGATAAGATAAATCTAGTCTAAATGTGCCAAACTGCAACCGCTCTATGCACGCGGCGTATCACACACACACGCAGACTCAGCTCGGTGCAGTGCGTGCGTGCATTAGAAGTTTCCGTGTCGACTCGTGAAATCCCGAAATGGACACACTCGTGTTTTCGAGACCGTAACTCAAGTTCCCCTTCGCGCACCGTTCTGAAATTCTCCACACAGAAACTTGAATGTCCAAAGTACAAGCTGTCAAAGATTTGAAGAGATTGAAGAATCGGAACGGTTTCGTCTCGGCCCGTAAATGACGCACCTAGATGTTGTTTTGTGGCGAGCAGATCGGCAAACCGTCCAGAGGCCGCGTAGGCACTAAACAATCTCTCAAAAAAGGGATCACTTTCTTTGAAAGAGCGCCTCGCGAAATCCGTTCCAGGCACCTCCAAAATTCTTCAAGAATTTAAATCTGGATTAAAGCAGCTACAAATGGATGTCAACAAATCCCCGATAATCCGCTGGGAACGGGATTTATGACGTCAGACATTACGCACTCCGATCATTTTCGTTTTCGGTACTGCGTTGATCGTCCGAGCATGCGGGAGCCGCTATTGAAATGAGTTGGGGGTTTGTGAACTGCCAGGCAGCGCTATTATGTAGCACGTCGTGCGATTGGCCAAGTCCCAAAGTGGTCCATCAATAGTGATTAGGCGCGTGTGTACTCTTGCGGAACTACTGGATCGTGCAGACGTGCCTGGGCCCCGACTATTACAAGACAGGGGTGTTCTATAAACCGCGAAGGGGGAGGGGACCGGGCGGGAATAAAAATGACGCATTTTAAAGGGCATTCCTGGGCATGCGGAATTAGCAGTGCATAGTTAACGTCCATTAACTATTTTGCCATGGTCAGCCAGAACGATTAGTCCTACGTGATTTTACATCGCCTGATGAAGACCTGCAGGTCTGCGGTCGAAACGTCGCGGTCCCCACGCTGACCACATCGTGAGACAGCATATGAGTATTTAGTTTGTTCCGATTACCACGATAAATTACCTATTTCGTTATATTGATAAAGTGACATGTTTAAAAAGATTGAACATAAAATTACCAGCAATACTTTGTTAAAAAACACGTCATTTATTGCACTGTTCTGAAAACGACAAGGTACGAGTTTTAATAGTACGACGAAGTCTCTTATTGCACGCTAGGATGTATTCACACAATTAAGTTGAGTTTCCCAAATTGTGCTGGGGATATGTCGACGATCTACGGCAACAATCTCCGTGAACTTACCAAGCTAAACATTGAATATCCTTAAGGATTTACCGTTGTAGATTGTTGAAACCAATGGCGCTTTGGTTTATTTGGTACCGAGCTCTGGTCCTTAAGGCCCCAAGCGGTCGTCTTTGCGAATATGCGACTGTAATTCTAAATAGGTGTATACTGTCAATAAATGCAAGTGCCATGACAACATTACGTAATGCGTTACGACGTAATTGGGCATTACGTAATGCGTTAAATGCCGTCATACCTACGTCATCTATATACACAATGATCCTAGGCACCATGATAAAAGTCTCAATTTGGTCAACAATTAAAAAAAAAAATTTGAGTGAGTAAGCGAAACTCGGCTATATTTTGTGTGACAAATGATATCGAAGGACTGAACTAAGTTAAACCATAAACCAAAAAATACCGCGTACAGTAATACCCGAGGAATGAAGAAGAAAAAACTAGAAAAGAATAGACGCAAACCGCACAGTAAAACGATCTTGCCCGATTCCAAATCGATCGTTCCCCGTCATCACCATCGACTTTTTTCTATTTTTAACCCCCGCGCGGTTGATTGCGAAACCACCTGCCACGCAAAGTGGAACAGTCCCTCAGATATCGCCGGTCTGCAATAATGCCGCGACACGCATCCGCCCGGCGGAGCTAGCTCGGGAAATAAAATGTGTCCCCTTTGTGCCAGAGCTCGGCTTTCACGGGCACGTAGGCTATAGTAGACCGCGCCAGCGTTGTGTTATAGCAGTGACTATATAGTCGATAACGCAGGGAAAACACAATGAACGCTGGGGCCTTGTGTTCCGTGCACAGCACGTTCTATTGACCGCGTATTGAACCCGCGCCGCGCTTGGCCGATAGCCACTTGAGCGGGCCGTAAAAACTCGTGATCGCGCGGCGCTATTTTTATTTTTCTTTACAGTTTTTTTCTTCTTTTCTTGTATAAGCTATGCAGGAGGCCATGCATGGCGTGTATGTGTACTACTGGGGCTGGGAATAGCTGCGTGTGCAGGATAATCAAGGTGGCGAAACCGCGCTCGTAAAAACAACGTGATTGTTAGGAAATAGGAATAATTTCTTATAAGCGCGCGGGAAAGAAAATCAGTACCATCCTCAGGGTGCCGCGCACCCCACTAAAAAAGTCAGAGATGGGTGCGCCGGCCTCATTAATATTCTGTGTTCTAAAATAGTTGTTTCTATAAAATAGAGATTAGACAATTAGAACTAAATGGGTTCTCTCATGCTGACCTCTACCTCATTTGAGTTGAGTGATGTTCCTGTGGGAGCTTTTCAACATACATACTGTGAAACTGTGAGTGTGGTCTAGTGTAGAAATTGCCCTTCAGCGTGATGTGGGGTATTTTTTTCTTTCAACTGCGGCAAGTAATCTGGTAATTTGGACAATCTAACTTCAGTTGGGAACGTGGCTTTGTTTTTCTCAGTAGCATGATACTTTTTGTTTTATGTTGAAAAGCTCCCACAGGAACATCACTCAACTCAAATGAGGTAGAGGTCAGCATGAGAGAACTCATTTAGTTATAATTGTCTAATCTCTATTTTATAGAAACAACTATTTTAGAACACAGAATATTCTTACGGGTGGCTTCATTTCGAGTGGATATTAGTGAATACAAGTGCTGAATTACCCCTATAAAAAACTGAACAGAATTGAGCAGATTGTACTTTAAAGGCACAGGCTCGTCAATGCGCGCGTGAGGCCAAATTCGTGCCACGAAATACGCAGCTCCATAGCAAAGGCATGGAGCTGCGTATTTCGTGGCACGAATTTGGCGCGCGCGTATTGCTGACGAGCCTGTGCCTTTAAGAAGTGGTTTTGCTTTCCCGAGACGCTGTGAGAGTTCTAAGTAATTTTCCAACGGGGCCTGAGGTGTACCCCTCAGTGCTTCGCGGAAATAGGCCTACCACGGAGGCCGGAATGACCAACCTAGCGTGGTATTTAAAGGTAGTATACCATTTGCAATGACCCAATTTTGTTTTTCATGAGTTGACAAGAAAAACCTTACTCAAAGTGTTGATAGCAATGGTAACAAACACCACATGAATTTATTTCCGTAAAAAATGGAATTTCATGTTGGAAATTGACAACCGAAGGTGGGCTTCTAAAAAAGTTCCGTGCATGGGACCTTTTAAACATTCACTTGTACACAACATCTATATATATATTCAAGGTTTTCTGAAGCATTGATGCATCTAAGTAGCTCAAATTTCTTCAGGCTAGTTTACCGACATTCTTTCTTAGATATTTTACACTCTTATTCCACGAATTTGCAAAAGTTGTATCTTGCGAATGATACATAGGGCCTTTAAAGGGTTAATTATGCACAATGTTTCCCCCACCCCTCCCTCCCGGTATACCCCACGGGATTGTCACTTTTCGTGTGACAAAATCCCCACCCTGGGGCAAAATTTAGGTGACAAAAATCTCCACCCACGGGTGCAAAACTGGCATTTTTGCTATCAGATGCACAGGCATTTTATTTCAATGGGTCAAAATCCCCACCCTGGGGCAAGAAAAATGTGACCAAACCCCCACCTAAGGGGTGGGGCAGCGCGGAGGAGGGGGCAGGACAAATGATATAAATCCTGTAGGTTATACCATGGAGGAAGACATGTTTCTTCCTCCATGGTTATACAAGGGGTACTTAAACCATGGAGGAAGAAACACACCAGTCCCCATATACACCATGCCTTATCATCGAACTGAACTCCCCGAAAATGTCCTGCTTGGCCCGAAAAAAAAACACGCTGGGGGACCGGGAGTGGCGTGAGTTTTCACTACCGCCGCATGCGTGAACCAAAAATGTGTGCATGGCTCCCAAGTCCCGAATTGGATTAGCGCCTAGGGATGCTTTTTCAGTCGTGATCAGCGGATCTGAGATTGGATCGGGCGCCGATTGCGGCCGGGTCTCATGCCATCACGTGCGGCGAGCGGCCAGTTAAAGCGGCATTGCCAAATGGTTTCTAACGATTTGTTTCCTAATACTCCTAATTGGAATTGCGTGTGCGTTGTCAAGGTCATATACTGTAAGCGCATGTGCTATTCGCGTTAACAAAATATGACAATTAAAGGAATTGTCCATATTTTTTTCTCTAGAAAACGAAATTTATTCTAACCATGGAGGAAGGAAGTTTCCATCCTCCACAGTCGTATACAATACCTCGCCAAAATACTCTCCATGTGAAGAAAACGGGACATTCGCAATCTCCAATTTGGAGTGGAAGCAAAAAGGTTGGTGTAACCATGGAGCTATAAAAGCTCCATGGTGTAACCACGCACTGTATTGTTTTATGGAACCAGAATTTTTTTTTTAGTTTACAAAACATCGGAGGTTTTTTAGAGAACGCGAAAATTCAGAATGGTATAATGAGAAAAATACGACAAATGATATGGTAACCAAATCTCAACACCAATGCAAAAATTGCGGGGGGTGGGGGGGGGGGGGGTTGGGTGGGGTTGGGGGGGGGGGGGGGGTTGGGGGGGGGTTGGCTCAAAAATGTGATCTGGACACGCTCCTTTAAATATTTTACTGCAAGCATAACTTACGAATTATAGCTGCTGATCATAATTATGTTTGTTCTATACCAATATACCGAAAAGTAGGCCTATAATATAGAAATATGATATTTCTAGACATAATAATATAGACATCATAAATTTACTATTAGTCGCTCATCTGTCGCTAGCTTAAGTTACCCTTTACGCAACAGCTGTAAATTCTGCATCTTTCCAAGCAAAAACTAAATTACAAAATGCAAAACAACCTAAAACTAAATAAAATTACCATCTTTACAAGGGAAATCTGTTAAGTTACGCGCGATCTCACAATGCACCGTGAGAGGATTTTTACGGGTTCGGCCGCAACAATTTACGTACTTTATACCGTTAAAAAAATACAGTACTTTGTACAGTGTGTTAATTCTAAGGTTGGGTCTACACTAAAACCCCGAATGAACTGTTTCCCTGCATGTCGTTCGTAAATAGAGCTATATAGAAAAATGTTTAAGGCTAGAAAGGTTTTGATGTTTAGATCGATCATGGAAAAGGCAAGCAGGTTGGCTTTGCGCGCTTTGCGGTACTTTCCTCGCCTTAGCTCAGTATGTGGATTAGGTTTTCAGTCCATGGTTCCGTGGGTTCCCCCACGTGTGTGGGTTTTCCTACAAATTTCTTCTGGCTTATGAGCTACAGTGTCATGGGCGCTTTGAGCTAGAATCCTTAATTTCAGTTCCATAAAGATGGTGCAATTGGAAATTCATAGGAGATTTATTGAAAAGTGGGGAGAAAATGTAAAATCTATATTAAACATTCTTTCATTTAATACATTCATAGCAACAGCGGAAGGGCCGCTAAATGATCGAGCAAGCTGATCCAAACAGACCCTTAAAGGGAATTGATCTTCAGAATACATTAACGCGTCTGCGAACCTTCCCGTTCATTTTAACTCTGGATCGCGAGGGAATTTCAGCAAGGTTTTAACGTGAAGAAAAATACCTTCCACACCGGGCCTCCAGACACATCCGCCCCCGGATATGAGAACAAATCAACCGCAAGTAATCGCTGTATACAAACTCACGTCTTTCGAGCTATATACTGGTTTCTATTCAATGCTTTCAACACAGCCGGGGCGGACGTGCGTACGTGGCCATTGGCCTGCTTGTGCTTTTTTTCATGGCACCGAGTGTTTATATGAGAAGGCGTGAATTTATAAAAGGGGACCGACCCAGGCGGGCTGGTTTGGGGTTTTGGTTCTCGGTCATGCGTCGCAACAAAGGCTGTTTTGGAGTGGCGTGGAACAGCGCTGCGCAAACCAGTTTCAGGCTCACGTGTATACAGTACAGGGGGAGGGGGCGGTGGAGCGAAATCGTCAGAGCCCAATGTGCATGCACGGCATGTCGCGACGCCGCAAGATTTTTTTCCACTCCGGCAACCGTCTCAGCTCCCTTTTCACCGAGGCCGATCGCCCTGGGGGATTTCTGGCGAGGCGGCCCCAGCTCTTGATCAGCCAGTCCCCCGGTACCAAGCGGGCTCGATCACGGGGTCTCGTAACTCGATTCTGCCTGATCAATTTGTAAACGAGGTTTCGAGCCAGCGGGGGCTTTTTTCTCAAGCGACGATCGAGCGCTGGATGGAAAGCCGAGCCTTCCAGGCACGAATTAACGCAAAGCGCGTAATCTCCCCTTTCCCTAACTGTTGGTGCTGCGTGCGTGCAACCCTTTTCCCAGTCAAAAAATACCCTTTTAGTTTTCCCCGTCGTCTTTTTTTTACCTCCCCCCTTTAAAGGTTTTTATAATAACAGCGCGACCTACGCCGCGATATATCATATGGCATTCCCTCCAAAAAGGGAGAAAAAAAAATTCGCCCGAGAGCGATTTTCGTCAACTGCGACGCTGCATGCTCCCCCACCAACTGGGACCTAAAGCCGCGCCGTTGATCACGAGTGCGCGGCCGGCTGGCTGCTGCTGTTGTTTATCGATTCTAGCACTCCGGTGCAATCACTCTTCAGCCAGGCCGTCTGGCGAAGCTGAAATGCAGGGGGGGGGGGGGGGGGGGGGGGGGGGGGGGGGGGGGGGGGTAGGAGGATTGTCACAGCTTGAACAGTCCGGGCCAGCAGTGCCAATGACACCATATAGCGTGGAGCGAACATAACTGTCCTCAATCGCTCCGGCACGCACATCACTTCCGCTTGCGCCGCTGGCTGTAATAAATTTGCGGTCGTTATGGCATGAGACGAATAGAGCTGGGGAGAGCGTACGTGCGTGCAGAGCCTTCGTGTTTTACCCCCTCAATTCTCTGTCAGCAACGAGCGAGAGAGCCGCTTGATATTAATAATAAAGGGATTGTATACGGTTATGGCGCGGAAATAGTGTACGGGTTTAGAATATGAAGAGCGTGCGCTGCCTGCATAGCGTGCTGTCTTTCAGAGACAGACCTACATCTGCGCGTCCTATCGCGAAACACAACCTTGCTTTTGATAAAAACACCAAGATTAAAAGGGAAAAAATCCTGGAGCGGGCGGTAATCGATCCGGTCTCGAGACCGGAGTTAGATAACATCTCGCCAGCGTTGGAAAGCCGATAAGTTTCAGTGTCGGATCGGACTGTGGCCGGGCGAGCAGAGCGAGAAAATATGCAAATGGTTTGTCTCCGTGGTGACGCGATCTTTAAAGCCGAGATTTTTGTGGTAAAATATGCGGCGATGCGTGTATTCGTTTTTGTGTATTCGCTTTTCATATCAAATGGAGGCGCAAAATAGATATCATAATAAATGTTGGATTAAAGGAGTATTGTGTGCGTAAAAATTACCGCCAATTATTGACTTAAAGTTACATATTGTTGAAATAAAAAGATAAAAAGGATAATTCCTTATATTGTTTTAGAATTGTAAAATCTGAACACAGGTTTTAAAGTTTACAAGTACAACTGCTCGCTTTGCTTAACGAAAAAAGGCTTGGGATTTTGCACACGAGGACCACCAACATCATAGCCTTGCGGCCAGAGCAATTTGTATATCCGTACCCGATTTGCAATGAAACGACTGAATGGTCATTAAAAGAAAGAGAAAAGAAACTAGAGGTATACGGTACATACAAATAGCGTTATGGCGATAGAGCAGTACACTAATTCGTTGTGCGATTGTGCGTGTAGCCGACCGGCACTGTGCAATAGTAGGCCTATAATAAGATAATTTAAACCTCCAAAGAGTATGTGACAACATACATGTAACTTCCTAAACCCTGTACACATTTTTTAAAACACAAGTTTCCGATCTACTACGTTTTATGGGAATGACGTTAATTTGATTCCATAACAATGGTCAATCAGGGTCGAGTTTTCGTGACCATTACCAGAAACTAGTATGATCATAGCTGCTATCGATAACTACCTCAGCTTATCATTGCGTGAACCAGTGATTACGAAAGAAAAACGTTTCTAGTGATGTTCGCCAAAAAACACCACAAACATTTGCTTAATCCAAAATTTGTTTGCTTTGTAAAAATGGATATGGATTAGCACTAAAAATCGTATCATGATGTGTAATTATTACAATTGACTGGTGTTCTGCCGTTCTTGCTAAGAACACAACTTGACATACATTATTTTACTATTAACCCATTTTATAAAGCCAACAAATTTTGAATTTAGCAAATTATTGTTTCTGCTAAACAGCTTTATGAAATTGGCCCCACGTTGTACGCCTTTGAAAACAAAATGGTGGCAGTCGCTCTGTATTGTCATGTCACAATTCTCTGTTTTATGGAACTATAGCACACCAGTTCGCAGGACCATTCAAAATTGTCTCGTGTTTGTACTGGCACGAAAGCCAAATAATATTTTCTAGTTATCCGCCTGCGCTAAACCAGGAATCCGGTCTACAGAATATACACGGACATTTCGAATGGACCAAGAGAACGTTGTGCTAAGACGACAGCAGACACACCGCCTGCATTCACGCTTAAAAGTCCCTATTGATTGGAAGCAATAAACCTTGGCACGAACCTTTCGTATTTACAGCCGCCGGGGAGAAAAAAAAGCCCGTACGTGCGCTGAATTGCAAACGCGACATGAGCTGAGACGGGGGTATTGCATATCGCCGGCTTGGTCACGCAACCATGTAGGCCTCTGGACTGACGGCCTTGCAAAACGGCGCGGGCGGGTTTGCGGCAATTTGAAATTTGCTCAAAACCATATAAAGTTGTGATACATCTTTCTTTATTTTTGGGGGGAATCGTCTGTTTAGATCAATATGTGCGTTCGGTTGTTAAAAGGCTGACAAATCGAATGGAGGCGCCATTACAGCAGTTTACACACTGATCTATGTACAGTGGATTCAGTATGCAAGAGTAGCTGCCTATACGAGAATTGAAGCCACGTGTCGGCCGCCATCAGTACTCCCAAGACAGTGCTTTGCATGTAATCACTGAATGAAGCAACGACGTCTAAAATTGAAGCCGCACCGTCCGCCATTGTACCCCACCAAATACAATGCCTTGCCTAGACTCTTTACTATAGTCTACAAGTGGAATGCAAGCAATCGCATGGACCGGGGAGCAGTCTAGGTCAAGCATTGTTCGTGGGGTACAATGGCGGCCGGCGCATGGCTTCAATTCACGTATAGCCAACTGCTATTGCATACCTCATCCAGTGATTATATATCGATGGTGCTTTGCCTAGACTGCTCCCTGGTCTATACGATCACAGTATACTCTATTAACAGTTCAAGATGACGAAGAAGGAGATGCTCTTCAGAAGTTGGGATACCCCCAGGGAAATCTCCCGGGAGAAAACCCACGCGGTCAAGCAGGGACTGCAAACCCAATCCAGGAATCGAACCCAGAACACAAGAAGTGAAAGGCGGGGAAGGAACCACTAACGCCAACTCGACCGACCTATGTAATTTGGTCTCAAGTTTTTTGCCTTTTGCGTGTACGGTGTATCATTTACACTATATGACTGACGCCCCAAATTCTTCACTTGCAAATGGAGGTGCAGTTTACAAAGTCACCGTACTACGCTTCTGTTGCTACGTGGTGCACGCCAATGCCTAGCAACCAACAGTCTGGTTGCTTTATGCCATTCTGTCCTACGGTGAACACGGTATTGATTCTGTACTTCACATCTGCTGCGTGCACTCGGTCACATTATATAGCAACAACAATTTAGTCTGGTCATATGGGTACCAAGTGTACATGCGAAAGAAAGTACGTCAGTTCATCAGACACTATTCGTGTAAAATGGACGAAATCATAGGACAGCGCGAACATATTAAACTCTCGTGTGGAATTCGGGTGAATGCTCGAAGTCAGGAATGTACGTATCTGTGCATAGCACGCCTGGGGAACGTAGACTATCGGAAGGGCTCTAAATTGAGGGGTGTTTTTGAAGATGAACGCGCTCCAGTAAAGCGAGATGACGCATCGTCTAATAAGACGCCACGGAAGTAGAGGGAGGGAGTCACTTAGCACGTTGGGATGTGTGACTCGTGACAGCATGGGCATTAAAGGGGCACACAAGACATTACGGCTCGCAAACGCCACAGAACTGTTTAGAAAGCAGTAAATATAAGCCAGTCTACTAGCCGTGTGCGTGTAACATTTGCATAATGGCTGGCGACCCGAAATCTTCACTTTCAAATCAAAGTTACACACTGCGCTGTTGTTGCTACGTGGTGCACGTAATTGCCTAGCAACCGACATGTCGTCTTCTACGGTGAACACGGTATTGATTCTGTACGATACTTGCACGTGCACCACTCAGCAACCAAACTTTAGTCTGGTCAAGTGGATACTAAATGTGCACGTGGAAGGAAGTACGTCAGTACACCAGAAGCTATTCACGCGAAACGCTAATTCGAAATGTCTGCACGTTCGGAAGCATTGGATGACACACATGGATACAACACGGTTTGTTGTTGTTGTTGTTGTTGTTGTTGTTGTTGTTGTTGTTAATTTTATGGCATCTTCGGCAACGTAAGGTATTTCTAATATGCCATCGGTATTAGCTTATAACATTTACTTTATTATCAACTTGAGATGACAGGGAATGAGATGCAGTTTCAAAAATGAGAGGAATCTCCCAAAGAAATCTCCTGGGGTGGGTGTGGGAGAGTATAGGGACTGCAAACCCATCCACATACATTGTGAGCAAAAACATGTACATGTTCATTGTAACCCCATTGTTAGTAACAATGGTGTGTGCCCAATTTCCATTGTTAGATGTTCATAGTGATAGGTCTACACGCTCCGGGAATCGAACCGGGGACGTCAGAGGTGAAAGACGAGGAAAGAACCACTACGCTAATCCGACCACTCCAACGCAGTTCCAATCCTGTGATTTATGTTTAAGTACATGTACACGACTTCGATGGTTTGTCCACTCAAGCAATGTACCAAGGACTTACTACAGGACTACTGCTCTGTGCGTTATCTCCGCTTTGTAGCATCTGTGTCGCCAATGTCAATCAAACTGGATGAGAGTTTTTTTGTTTGCATCCAAGGTCAGTGTTTGGTCATGCGGCTGTTCATCTGCAGGGAACAGTATCAGAATGTGACTCACCGACCACTTGAAATGCCACAACTGTCGAGGGTGAAAGACCCTTTTCACGCAGAAGGACGGTTCAACCATGTCCCTGGATTATTTCTATATAGAACGCAAACTGTCGAGTGTAAAGGTGCCAGATTGTATCTGTCAGTAACGTATATGACCACCTCTTGTGGCAAGGCTGGCTCAGTACCGGCCTCCGTAAGAGCCGCTGAGGCGGGGTGCGCCACTGTGCCTGAAGTGCCTCCCTGAGCTCTTGTACTGGGAGACTCGCGGATCCAGGGGTCAACTCCGTGCAGCATAGCCAGAGAACTAGCCTTGACAGCACGATCACTTCGCACAATTTCTTGAAGGCATGGACAAGGTTTTTCACTGTAGGAACGTATATTAGGTACTGAGCTGAGCTGACTTATTCACAGGTAGGTTTTTATTATATACATCCTCAAACACACATGCAGATAACGCCATTTTAGCAGTTTTCCAATCCTGTATAATATATCTCTAATAGATGCAGAAAATTGGTGTAAACACGACACTAACCACAGTTGATTTCTGCGTGACGTCACTATTAGTATTACATCACTAAACGTAATAAATACTGAAACCAAGCACAAACCCATCTGATATGACCCGATTCAATTGTCAAACGTTTATATTCTATGTCAATCTCTGAGACTGATATAACTTTATCAACCTTGGAAACATTTCAAGAGATACATAGGCCTATTTCATAACAACGGCGCTGAAACTACAATGGGAACCTCGGCTATTGTCCAATAGCACACAAGTCGCTGCCTTGCCTCCACAATTTCAATTGATTTGTTATGGCTCATATAACTGCCTATTTAATAAACTGTCCATCATCATCAATAGGCACTGTGATACACTGCGTTGGATACTTTGCCCATTTGCGCTCCTCCTAAGCAACCCTGAGAGAAAAACTGGGTGCGTAGGGAAAAGCTGAGGGAGTGTATCACTTGACCTTATAGCTCAGCTGGTAGAGCATTTGTCCAGTAAGTCAGAGTTCTCTGGTTTGAATCCCGATAAGGCTCTTTGTTTCTCTCATCGCAAGTTTGGTTGCATGTCAACGATGATTAGGCCAGATATTGCGTTGATCATTTTCAGCATGATTGACACAGGCTCTATAGCAGGCCACGAGTAACTCGACTCTACGCCCACCAAGTGTCGGGGGTAACCGACACCAATTTTTGTTCAAAGCTAATCGAAATGACAGAATTTGTCTAGTTTAATTGACAAGAAGACACGGAGATCGGTGTAAAGATATTATAAGGGCTTGCTTCTGGAGGAGCAAGGCTACTTGAATTATCAGACGTAGAAAGAGAACAACACAGCTTGTGCAAGACCATACTCAACATCTATGGGATTCGGCTATCAACAGTCGAAACATCGGGACCGCAACTGACCAGTGTAGACCGCGGTGGTACTTTAATGCCTGATTCGCCAACCGAGTTCTGGCTTGGGAATGAAGCTCTACGCAACCTATAACTCAGACGGGACAATGGCAGCTGTGAGTGGACTTGTGGGACTGGAAAGAAACACAGCTTGGACCGAGTACGGTTAGTTTGCCATCTCAACTGAGAAGTACACACTCCACATTTGCTCATACGTCAGCGGTACAGCAGGCGACGCAATGACATCCCACAACATATATTATTTCTTAACTAAGAATCAAGATAATGATATTATACAAACCAAATGCGCAAGGGCGTATGAAGGTGCTTGGTGGTTCAAAGGTTGTCATGCTTGTCATCTCAATGGCAGATATTACCATCAGAGTAACGTAATTTATGGTCAAGGTATACAATGGTTCTTCTGGAAAGACTCTTTTTATTACTCTATGAAACAATGCAACATGAAAATCAGGCAAGTTGCTTAGGCGATTTCAGAGAAATTCCCCACTCTGATTATCCCAAACTACTGGCAATTAATAGTGTGGGCTGGGATGTCTGCTTCTTTTGCCTCTTCCTCTTGTCGCCAGGAGCTATACTTGTCTTTCAGCTTCAAATTCCTGACTTTGTGAGTTGATGCAGTAGTGTCGGTGTATTCCGTCAATTGCTTCTTGGTGCCACGTTTGGTGATATCCCTTCCTTTAAGATGGCTCGGTTGACGTCTATCGTACCTAGGACGAATACAAGCATGGCTTTGACAATCTGTCTGGTTAGTTCTGACTTGGAAATGAAGCTCTACGCATCCCGACTCAGATAGTACAATGACAGCTGTTGGTATATACATCCGTGCCTGATGCCATTTGCGGGGAAGCTGTCTGACAGGGTGCTGTGCAGCTTGACCTGCCCCAACTAGCCCTCGCTGTATATACTGGTTGTGAATGGCAAAGAACTTATGTGGGCAGTCGAGGCGTGCTAGGATTTTCCACGGTCCCTCGCGGCTTACGGTGAGAAAGACTTTCGTCAGGTCCAAGAAGGAGGTGCAGAAAATCAGGTTCTGCTCTCTGCACTTTCCTGTATCTGCCTAAACACGAAGATGATATATGTAGTGACTCATTTCGCACAGGAGCTCTCTTGAGTATTTTATCAACAGGCTAGGATCTCGTCAGCAGTGGAGAGTAGCGTGATGCCTCTGTAATTGTAACATTCTGATTTCTCTAATTTATCGCTCTTGTACAGGAGACGTCAACACAGTGTCTCTGAGGTCATGCGGGATGGTGCCCCTCTCGCAGCAAGCAGTGAACAGACTCTCGAGTGTGTCTCGTATCAAGTAACCGCCGAGTTGCAATTGTTTTAATAGAAGTAGAACAATGTCTTTTGTTTCTTGAACACACGGCGACATATGCACTAGATATAAAATGCGATCTTACAAACTATGACAGTCTGCAGTAGACTACTAAAGTGTGACGTCAGTTGCCATGGTAATTAGCTCTAAATATTCGCTGGTAATCTGAAACGTCAATTGGTATAGCGCAGGGAAACAGTACAGTGATTTTAGTGTAGACCCAAAAACCATGGCAACACACAAAGGGTGACGTTTTCACTTTAGTAGTCTATGGCAACAAATCTTTACTCAAGCTCAACTCGCATGCATTTCCACAGGCACCAACATCCTATGCCACGCGCATGCTCAGAAAACTACATGTGACTTGGAAAATGTTGAAAGAGTAAATACGAAGTTTCCTTTCGAAACAGTAATGGAAAACAAAAAGCTGCAGCGGCAAGGGCAAAAATCAATTAAATTTCTCAAGCAATATTAATGATGCCAAGGTTATCGCTGCATATATTTCTCAGCAATTATTCATGGTCATTTTCACAACCTCCTCAACTGGAATATACCTGGTACCAATTTCAATATAGCCTTGCTTGCTTTAGAACTTGGTTGCGTACGAGGATCGTAACAAAGGATCCGTGAAGAGTCTCGTTACAACAGGTTATTAAACTTGGCTGTCTGTCACATACAAGGAACAGCGAAAAATTATTACACCAACAAGGCCGACACCGAGTGGTTTTGGTTTTAAAGGTTTGGACGCAGTGCTCAACTCTTGTCATGTCTGTATACCTGCTGTTCAACGTGCATCTGACAATCAACTGAGGAAAAGAATGTGCAGTCTGCACAGTCAAGTCTGTGGACAATTTCGTTTCTTTCGGAAATTTGACTCGGATATTGAAGCTTCTTTACACCAAGATTCTGCCACTTCGTCACTAAGACCCGGTGGGGCTTTTGACGACAACTGACAGCGGTTGAGGAAAGAGTTCACCTTCAACAGTTCCCTGTATTTTCTGCTTCTGGAATCAAGATGATGCTGACCTTAGCAGCTTTGTATTCGTTCCTGGGTCTAGTGATCGGCGAATCCCGGAATGAGTGCCAAACTGAACTGACGTCAAACTGTGGACGTGAATGTGCAATGGACTCAAAATGTGCAGCTTTCAACTGCTTTGCGAAGACGAAGCTGTGCAAATTGAGCAATACTACGAGGGTGCAACATTTGTGCGACTTTGTCAAGTTGCAAGGATGGGTCTACTTCGATAAAAACGTGGACACCCTTTCGTTCTCAATGTCTGAAGAAAAGCACATGAGCTGTCAAGAGCTGCTGAAAGCTCGTTATCAGGACAGTGGGGTGTACACCATCTACCCTGCTGGACTGACCAATGGCTTACGGGTCTACTGTGACATGGAGACTGACGGGGGAGGATGGCTTGTCTTTCAGAGGCGTCAAGATGGTTCGGTTGACTTCTACCGTACCTGGGATGAATACAAGCATGGCTTTGGCGATTTGTCTGGTGAGTTCTGGCTTGGGAATGAAGCTCTACGCATCCTGACTCAGTCCGGACAATGGCAGCTGCGAGTGGACTTGTGGGACTGGGAAGGAAACACAGCTTGGGCCAAGTACGGTAAGTTTGCCATCTCAGGTGAAAAGTACAAACTCCACATTGGCTCCTACAATGCCATGGGTACAGCTGGCGACGCAATGACACTTCACAACACACATAATTTCTCAACTAAGGATCAAGAAAATGATATTGCATACGACAATTGCGCATTGGCGTATAAAGGTGGTTGGTGGTTCAGAAAATGTTTGTTGGCTCATCTCAATGGCATATATTACCATCATAGTAACGTAGATCATGCTAATGGTATACAATGGGAGCCCTGGAAAGACTCCTTTTATTATTCAATGAAACGATGCAACATGAAAATCAGGCAAGTTGCTTAGGCAATTTCAGAGAAATTTTCCAGTCTGATTATCCAAAACTACTGGCAATTCATGTTGGGGGGGGGGGGGGGGGGGGGGGCATGCAGTAGTATGTACACACTCCACATTAGCTCATACAAAGATCATAGCACAGCTGGCAATTCATTGACAATCCACAATGCACAACATTTTACAACAAGGATCGGGGCAATGATATTTTGCCACGTACAAATTGCGCAGTAGTTTGGGAAAGCGCTTGCGTGCCTGCAATCATCTCAGGCATTATCACACACCACCGGTCAGGAGGACGCTATGTTGAGGAATTATAAAATAGAACATTAGATAAATGTTTCCAAGATTGAACACAACATTTTTTTAATATCCAAAACTGAGCAATAGCCGAACACAAAACCGCACAAAAATGGTAACTTTAATAATTAATGTAACAATCTTTATGAATTTAGTATATAGTCTGAGTGAAACATTTCAAAATTCTGTGTTGTATTATTCGGTCTTTCTATAAATTAGGGGTCCAAAAGTGTGACATTTAGTGTCCCCCGTTACACCTGATATGTGTTATTTTTCGTACAAAAACCATTAAAATGGCTTTTAAACCATTTTGTATGAATTGTACTTTGTGTACTCACTCTGTGAGATGGAAAGTATTCAAAGAATGTGTCCTGAATTTACAAAAACAAAACGTAAAATGTAACGGGGGGCACCAAAATTGGACCCCTAATTTATAGAAAGACCTTATTACGTATAAATGGATAATTTTGAGCATATATAACGGCATGTAGTATATATTACATGATTGGAAAACTTCATAGTGTGCTCAGGTGGGACTCTAACCCACGACCTCCTGCAAACTGAAGTCGTGGGTTTGAGTCCCACTCGCGCGCGCTATGACGTTTTTCATAGTGTCTCGAGAAAGCATTGAGTACAACGCTAATAATTACGTCGGGTAAGGGCAAAACAAATCTAATTAACATTCAGTCCCCCCACGCAATCTAAATCAATTTATGAGGAACAACAGCATTACATAACTATAAAGAGTAATGTTGATAAACTGCCTTGTAAAAATTTCAGCCACATAGATGCAGTAATACTTGTAAACCCCATGCATGTTTTTGTGTTAAATGAAAAAAGTTGTCTGGAGACAACTTTTAAAAAAAAGAAGCGCCTTTGGTTGGCACTTTCTCCCACAAAGTTACCATTTTACGTGGTGGAAAATAATGTGGTGTTTGTTACCATTGCTATCAACATTTGTAGTCGTTTTTGTCATCTCGTGAAGTAAAACTGCCAATGATGTATTAGGGCTTTAATACATAGTTGTTCAGAAAAAATAGAATAAAGCTGTAGTCAATTAGTGATGCATAAGGAAATCTAGCACAATACAAAATGTTTAAAATGTATACTGCAAGTGTTGTAATTCAAACATTTCATTTTGTATATAGCGACATATGCACTCGAAACAAATATGATCTTTTAAACGATGACAGATATAAGTCTGCATTTTCATTCATCTTACATACATTTGTACATGGCATTGCACCAACAGCCATTGTCATGCGCATGCTTAGATACCTACATGTGACAATGGAAAGTTTTAAAAGAGTAAACACGAAGTTTTCCCGCTTCGGTATACAAAAATGAAAGAGGCGCTGCAGCGGCAAGAGCAAAACGTATTTACATTTCTGGCGCAATATTAAGCAGGCAAGGTTATCTCAGTATATATTTATCAGCAAAAAATTGTTATTTTCACAGCCTCCTCAACTGGAATATACCATAATACCTGGTACATGTACCAATTTCAATTTGTAGTCTTGCTCGCTTTAGAACTCAGTCGGGTGCACACATTATTGCGTACGAGGATCATAACAAAGGATCTGTGAAGAGTCTCATCGTTATATGGCAGGATATTAAAGTTTGCTGTCTGCCACACACAAGGAACAACGAAGGCCTTACATCAACAAGGTCGACATCGAGCGCCGGGTTTGGTATAAGGTTTGGATGCAGAGCTCAACCCTTGCCATTTCTGTATCAGATCTGATGTTATACGTGTATCTGACGAACAACTGAGGAAAAGAATGTGCAGTCTGCATAGTCGCGTCTGCCTTCAATTTGTTCTCTTTCTGAGGCTTGACTTGGTTGGCAAAGATTCTTTAAGCCAATTTTCTGCCACGGCATTACCAAGACCTGGTCGGGCTTTTGGCGAGAGTTTTGGACCTTCATTTTTCAAGTGTTATCTTTAACTATACCCGTGTCATAGCGTAATACCAGAGCTGAAAAGAGTTTCATCTCATACGAAGAAATCAAATGATTTTCAACTGAGAGCTGTTGAGGAAAGAGTTGGCCTTCAATAATTGTCTGTATTTTCTGTTTCTGGAATCAAGATGATGCTGATCTTATCAGCTCTGTATTCGTTCCTGGGTCTAGTGATCGGCGAATCTCAGACTGAGTGCCCAACTCAAATGACGTCAACATTCTACCCGGAAAACAATCGAGTTTTCCGGAATCACGTTTTTCAGGAACACGAAAAATCTTCTGCTGTGATCTGTGGGCGTGAATGTGCAATGGAATCAAAATGTGCATCTTTTAACTACCATGCGGAGACGAAGGTGTGCCAGGTGAGCAATACTACAAAATCTCAACATCCGTGCGACTTTGTCAACTTGCAAGGATGGGTCTACTTCGATAAGAACTTGGACACCCTTTCGTTCTCGACATATTATTGCAAGTACATGAGCTGTCAGGAGCTGCTAACAGCTGGTCACTGTGACAATGGCATCTACACCATCTATCCTGCTGGATGGACTAATGGTTTACAGGTCTACTGTGACATGGAGACTGATGAGGGAGGATGGATTCTCTTTCAGAGGCGTCAAGATGGCTCTGTTAACTTCTACCGTACCTGGAAGGAATACAAGACTGGCTTTGGCAGACTGTCTGGTGAGTTCTGGCTTGGGAATGAAGATCTACGCATCCTGACTCAGACAGGACAATGGCAGCTGCGAGTGGACTTGTGGGACTTGGAAGGAAACACAGCTTGGGCCAAGTACGGTAAGTTTGCCATCTCAGGTGAAAAGTACACACTTCACATTGGCTCATACGACGCCAGCGGTACAGCTGGCGACGCAATGGCAACCCACAACACACATTATTTCACAACAAAGAATCGAGATAATGATATAAATCGATACAATTGCGCAAGGGCGTTTGAAGGTGCTTGGTGGTTCAAAGATTGTCTTGCTAGTCATCTCAATGGCAGATATTACCATCGGAGTAACGCTAAAGGTATATATTGGAGTACCTGGAAAGGCCCGTTGAAACGATGCAACATGAAAATTAGGCAAGTTGCTTAGGCAATTTCAGCGATAAATGAGTACACACGCCACACTAGCTCATACAAAAATCATAGCACTGCTGGCAATTCATTGACAATCCAAGTGCTATAGTCTTTGAGAAAAGAGTATTTAAAACAATTAATTTTCGTCTCATGAGACGAAAATAATTTTTTTCAAACGATGTCGGTCACTTCGCCCCAAAACCACTTCGCCCTAGACCACTTCGCCCAAAAACCACTTCGTGCGCAGACCGTGGTTCAGCGCGAAGTGGTTCAGGGCGAAGTGGCTTTGGGGCGAAGTGACTGTAAAGCTTTCGGGAGAATAACGACACAGTTTTTGACTGTTTCTCAAACGTTATAGACGAAGTACGGACCTGACTTTTACTCATGCATACAGTAACTCATCAGGGAGATTAAATAACGGTTTACCAATCATGTAGATTACCTTTAAATAAGCAAAGAGATTACCGTATATCGGGGCTCGATTCTGAAAAATTACTAGATTTTAATTCATTCTCAAAAGTTCTTTCGTATTTTCTTTACACGCTCTACAGGCTTCTTAGAAAAGTTTTATCTTTCATTGAAAATAACGTGCAAATAGAAGCTATCGTCAACAGTTTGGTACTTATTAAATGCCTGTTATATTATTTGCAGATGATTATATTTATACGAAGTCCAAGGACAACAACAGAGTTGAATAAATAAAGAATAATATTGATAAACTGCCTTGTATAAATTTCAACCACATAGGATGCAGTAATACTTCAGAAAACCTGAAAAATAAATGCATGGTTTTTGCTTTGATTGAATGGGGGGAAAAATGTTTGCAAACGATTTAAAAAAATATTAACAATTTTAGTCGGGTTGTTCTTGTCAGTTTATAAAGTAAAATGATGTCACTGCAAATGATGTAATGGGCTCGTGGATTTTGGTAATTTATAATCTCTGTTTTTAACTCTTGATTATTGTAATTTCGATGTGCAAAAAAGTTGAATTTCATATTTGTGGTATATATGATTGTGTTAGATTGTATATGACACCGTTGTCACTAGAGAAATCGTGGGAGAACCGTAAAAGCACGTATTTGAGCGAGTTCCGTATATTCGTATTTGTAATTGTATAGAAACATATTGGAAAACGAATTATTTCAAGACAATTACCGATTTTATTCCGTAAAATTACGAAACAGAAAACAGATTTGAAAATGAATTTTTTTTTGGCTGGCAGAACATTTTCCGTAAAATTGGAATTTCTGTACTTGTACAGGATTTTCTTATTTACAGCCAAAGTGTGATGTGTTGCCATGGTAATGCATAGTTCCGACCTGTCAATCAACCGAACCCGCCGACCAATCACAACAGAGCTAGCAGACGTCACCCACATAGTCAAAGTGCACTACGCTCACAACAACATGATCACGCGATATGTTCTGCCGGCCCCATACAATTTGTACAGTGTTGTATCCGACGATCCGGGTGAATTTTTGGTTTCAAGGCCGGTCGTTTCGTTGTTCAAAGGTACGAAAGCACGTATTTCATGATATGACATCCCTGTATTACTGGCCCTTTACTCGGTGTGTTCTAAGATAACTGTTGACCCTGAAACATGGATACCTTTAAGTTTTCTCCAATGAATCTGTGCTTTTGAAAGTCCCATTGCTTTGTGCGTTGCGTGTCGCCATTTTTGACGATAGCGTGTGAGCCATAGCAACAATGTCCAAGGGGGCGGGGTTAACTGGGCAAAATCGGAACTATGCATTGGCTCTTAACATCATGGCCGTCGGAACAAAAGTACCATTGCAAAAGCACAGGGACACTGTTTAATTATGTGGTTTTTAATCCTTGTGCAAATCGTGGATTTTGGTAATTTATAGTCTCTGTTTTTAACGCTTGATTATTGTAATTTCGATGTACAAAAAAAGTGGAATTTCATATTTGTGGTATATGATTGTGTTAGATTGTATATGACCCCGTTCTCACAAGAAAAATCGCTTCGTTCGACGAAGATTAGTTAGGCTAATCATCGTTAGTTAATGAAGCGTGTGTTAACATCTCACTTAACAAAGATCGAACGAAGAGTGATACCGTTCACATTAGACAACCGCTAACGAAGATCGAATGAAGCCCCCATCTCGTTATACGTGTCAAATCGCTTCGTCGAACGAAGGGAGCGTTCACATTACAATTTTGCTTCATCGAATGAAGCGATTCTAATCATCGTCGAATGAAGAGGCGTGCGTTCACATCAGGAAATCTCTTCGTCGAATCATCGTCGAAAGAAGCAATTTCTGTAGTGAGAACGGGGTCTATGTGGCATATGATTGTTTTTAAAAAATTATACAAAACTTTAGTATATTTCACTGTCAATTGTTTTTGTATTTTACGAACATTGTTTACGAAATACGTGCCTTTACGGTTCCCCCACAATTCACTGCGCGCGGTACAAGGCGCAGTGCATGATGGTATAACAATCTAGTACGCTGGCAGAATATCTCGTACATGTACGTACGATTGTACACAAGTCAATGGGTTTCTGGAGGTGAGTGGAGTTCTTGGCCACTTCAAACTCGTAAAACGCGGCGAATTTGTGTTTTTGACACAAAATGATAACTGGTATTAGCTCGGATACAGATTCAACCTATACTGTATATCTGTTTGGGGTTATATGGGCGTCTACGGGTGGAATTTTTGAGATAACTGTCGAAAATCCGAGCATGCGTGCCGTCGCGAGTGATGGAACTCACTACGAGATTCTGCCAGGAGCGTATTGTATACCATCATGCACTGCGCCATGTACCGCGCGCAGTGAATTGTGGGGGAACCGTAAAGGCACGTATTTGACCGAGTTCCGTATATCCGTATTTGTAATTGTAGGCTATATATAGAAACATATTGGAAAACGAATTATTTCAAGACAATTACCGATTTTATTCCGTAAAATTACGAAAAAAAAAAAAGATTTTGAAACTGTTTTTTGGCTGCCAAAACATTTTCCGTAAAAATTGAATTTCTGTGCGTGTATACGGGATTTGCTTAGTGTGACGTAGGTTGCACGGTAATTGGCTCTAAACATCATGGCCGTCGGAAAAAAAGTACCATTGCAAAAGCACAGGGCCACGGTTTGGTGATTTTTAGTGTACAGCCATTGCCTAGGCAAGCGCCTACTTTCGGTGGAGCGGCTCACAAAGCTCAATAACACTGACAAGGAATCAAATAATATAATATCAACCGATCAGTTGAAATGTTGCAAGAGTAAAGTTTCATTTATAAGAGAATGATATTTGTCACAAATGGTAAAATATGTATCATTTTGTAAAGATGTAATTTACCTTTTTTTGATTGATACTTAATTGTAATTGTTTAATCTGTTAATGAAGTTCACCAGCAGTATGTTGTCTAGCTTGTGCAATTATCTCACTCAAATAAAGGGAATACATCTGCAGATGGGCTTGATTATAGGGCAGATTCATTTTTTTAGATATAAGAATGGCAGTTTCTTTGGCCGGTTAATTAATAAAAAATGCATCAACATTTTGGCAAAAAAATTAACATTCAATCAAATTTCTATATTAATAGATATAAAAATGCAAATTAGTTCCCTTTTTTGAGTAGTAGGGCCTAATTAAGTGCATTTTCGGGAAAGAATTGAGTAGATGAACATAGCTTCAGACCTTGTGTTCAAAACATATGAGATTGGCTGAGAAAATAAAATTCCAATAAAATATTTAAAGGGCCCATGAATAGGGATTTTTATCAATGAAATCTATGCTATAAAACTACTCTAATCAGTTACAGTTATCTAAATTCTATTTGGAGCTGGTTTTGGGGGTTAAAACAAAGGTTTTTAGCTTTTATGCTAATGTATATGCATATTCATGAGCAAGGTTGTGATGTCACAAGAGGCAAACACAAGAAAATCACATTCAACTGTGCACAAAAGATTCCCCTTTTTTCCCTCAAACTCGGTGAAACTTTTGTAATACATGGCCGTTTGAGTTTGTTTTACATGTTTCCTGTTGTAAGCCATGACAAAACTGGGGATGGAAACTGCAGCAATTTGCCATAACTCCAACTTGAAGTAGTCTTATGTTTTTTCTTAACCTTTCCCTCGGCTTGTGTCTTCCTTATGTGATGCACTCAAAACAGCGCCCTCTTTATGTGATTTACTGCAATGAAATCTTCAAACTTGAAAAAGGCTACCCTTTTTGATTTTACATCAAAACGAACAATAGTAATGTCTTTCTAAACAAGTAATCCATCATATAAAGGAAAGAGTATAAAGTTGTTTAGCATGTCACGGGCCCTTTAATATTTCCCACTTTGGGGTTTTGTACAAAGTATGCACTTACTGATGTTTGATAAGCGATTTTAAAGAAAATGTTCAATGGTCAACTGCTCAATTCTTACCTATTTTCATTCATAGTTTTTGACTTAATGTGTAAAAATAAATACACTGCGCTTTAACAACGCACTCTTAAACAGTTTTTCTGATATTGTCTTTTTTTTTAAATCTACGTATACTCTTCACGTCTTGTATATAATGAAAGAATTGTGTATAATGAACGAATTTTTAATACCGTAACGCAAGCCAAAAACATATAAGAAGCGAATGGTAACCCATACCGCCGGCGGTTAGCTCGTGTTGCAACGGCAAAAAGACGGCATACGCGTGGTGGAGGAAAAATCGATAGGGCTGAAATTGAAACACCGTCTTGGAGGCGATGTGCTTTGAGCAGGGCTAGCCGGCCATAAAAGGGGGCTCTCAGACGATGTCTCACGGCGGAAACTGGGTGTTTGTTGCGCGCTCTTTTCGCCTTTTCTCGTCGCACGGTGGAACGTTCAGAACCGTACAATGGACAGTTGTAAAAAAGAAATTGGATCCACTCGCACAGACGGCCTGTTTTCTTTTATTCTTACTCTATATCTGTTTTAGTCTAGTTTTTTTTTTCTCTTCTTTTTTAAGCTTACCTCTGTCCTCGGTTCAATCGGAAGTAATTGTCGAAAGTGCTACGGTGACCCGACTACGCAAGGAACGATCACAAACTGTGAAGGAAGCGATAAAAAAAAGAAGTTTAAAGCTGTATGATAGATAATTTAAAAACCATGACTGAATGTATTCTCGCGGTAGACTGGTTCCCCTCCACATATTCCACACAGGAGAATATAAGGACAGGTAAATGGTGCTTCATTTTGATCTGTAATAGACTACTAAAGTGTGACGTCGGTTGCCATGGTTTTTGGGTCTAAACATTCGCTGGTAATCTGAAACGTCCATTGGTATAGCGCAGGGAAACAGTTCACTGGTTTTAGTGTAGACCCAGAATATGAACTACTCTGTACATGGTAACAAATGGATATCGTTAAAATATCCACTACATGTAGGCCTACCCGGAATTTTTCAAATAGGGCCTACATGTATCCTGATATGCAAAAATCTATTCTAATAAACTAAAATTAGTTTTCTGCGCGTTAAAGGAGTCAAGATTCTCGGTCCAAATGACAATTAACCTGTTGCTTGTTATACAAATAATGAATGTTATGAGTTCAATGGTACGAATATTTCTATGAGTTGAAAGATGGAATGTTCCATTCAACGAGGCGAAGCCGAGTTGAATGAAAAAAAACCGTATGCTATGGAACAAAATTGCACGGTTAGTGACGTAGCATTAAATGGATTAAATATTGAACGACACGTGACCTGCCATCGTCCAATCAGATCACAAGGATCTACATTGGCGTTATATAAAACCTTATGCACAATGGCCGGCGCCCCAAATTCTTCACATTGAAACGGACGAGCAGTTTAGACAGTCCCATATACGGGGCGGTCGGGTTGGCGTAGTGGTTCTGTCCTCGTCTTTCACCTCTGGTGTCCCGGGTTTGATTGTAAAACTGCAACGCCTTCTTCGTCATCTCAAGTTGATAATAAAGTATAGACCGTATCGAATAGCCGCCATCTTGTGGGGCAGTTTTTTTTCTTTGTATAGACGTGCATGGTTGCACATATTGTGCTTACATTGTTGAACAGTTTAAGTAACAAAATGTGCCCCACAAGATGGTAGCTATTCGATACGGTCTATAGTCAAAGCTAAAACCGTATAGTCGATGGCATAAAGGGCCTTAGTTGCCAAATATGCCATAACATAAACAACAACAACAACAGTCCCATACTACGCTGTTGTTGATACGTGGTGTACGCCATTGCCTAGCAACCAAGCGAGTCTGGTTGCTTTATGCCATTCTTTCCTACGGCGAACACGGTATTTAAATACTATTTATTCTGTAGTTCACACCTGCCGCGTGCACCACATAGCAACAACAAATTAATCTGATCAAGTGGATACTGAGACTGCATGTTTAAGAAAGTACGTCATGTGAAACACACAAAAGCAGATTTGGGCTTATTCCCCGAGTTTTCAATCTAAATTTCCCTGTATCTATACAATGTATCACAAGTACAGACTATGGCATATGCAGCAAACAAAGAACTTGAAAATAGCACCCGTGTCGTTGTATCGCACCAGATCAATATTGAAATGACAAAATGTTATCTGAAAACACGTCTACCTAGCGGTCAAAGGTCAAATTTGCTTTAGAAAATGGGCGGCCTATCTGCTAGCCACTTGAGCCGGGCAAACCGTTTTCAAAGCCCTATTATCTGCAATTGATAAAGTAATTTTGTTTTCAAGGTACGCGCAAAAACAAACATAGGCCTATTCGTCATGTGGCTCAAAGTTGTTATTTCATTTTATATGCACCAATGAGCTAATCGAACACAACACCACCTTCGCTGCTTTCGCAGGTGCCCAATTAGGCTCTGGGACGAGGAGAGAGGCAATTAGCACCATTCCAATCAGCAGTTTGAATTTTGTAGAACTGAATCGGGGTACTTGATTTAAAGGGCCTGATATGCCAAATAACTTGATGCATATGCCTGTGCTGCATATGTAGGATCGTATATGTTCATAGAAAAACATTACTACTGCTCATTTTGATGTGAAATTAAAGGCACAGGCTCGTCAGCAATGCGCGCCCGCCAAAAGTGTGTTCTACGCAATACGCAGCTCCATAGCAAAGGCATGGAGCTGCGTAATTCGAGCACGAATTTGGCGGGCGCGCATTGCTGACGAGCCTGTGCCTTTAATAAAAGGTGCTTTTTTTTCAACTTTGAAGATTTCTTCACACAATTCACAGAGAGAGGGCGCTGTTTGGGCCACGTCACTTTAGAAATACGCAAGAGAAAAGTAAAGTATAACATATTAACAATTCAAACTGGAATAGACTACCGAAGTGAATACGTCATCTTTTGTTGGTTGCCTAGGCAATGGCTCTAAACTAAAAAAAAAACAGTTTTGTTACAACAGGCAACATTCAACAACAAAACCAAGCACCCAAATATTACAAAAGGTTCAACAACTTGAAGAAAGTATAGTGGAATCTTTTGTGCACAGTTGAATGTGATTTTCCTGTGTTTTCCTAAAGTGACGTCACAACTTTACTCATGAAAATGCAAATTGTATTATTATACAACATTACAAACCAAAAACATTTATTTTAACCAACAACTTGCAAATGAGGTTTTTATGACTGTAACTGAATGGAGCTGTTGAACTGCATATATTTCATTGATTAATAATAATAATAATAATAATAATAATTGTAACAACGCTGAATGCCGCAATAGGGCGACATTTCGGGAAGACTCTCACCGGAGACCACCGAAATTTCGGCAAGAGTGACTCAAAATGACACCTTATTTTTTTTACCCAAAGCTTCAAAAAATGGTTGCAGACCGAAGAGAAACAGCTCCAGTCCCGATAAAAATGGTTTTTGACCTTTAAAAATAAAATTTAAACTCAAAAATATTAGGGCGACACCAAAATGTCGCCCTATTGAGCAGGTCGCCCTAATATAGCTTTTTTACACACGATTTGTCGCCCTATTCTAGCATTGATAGTAATTTCAGTGCCTTTAGAGACAGATTTCATAATTGGAAAACTTAAAAACAGGAACAACAGCATACATAAGTAAAGAACAATGTTGATAAACTACCTTGTAGATGCAGTAATACTTCAGAAAGCCTAGAAATCCATGCATGGTTTTGTGTTGGATGAATAAAAAGCACAATTTCTCCCACAAAGGTACACGGGAAAATCATATATGTAGTGTTTGTTACTATTGCTACACTGCAAAAACTGCGGTGTTAAATTAAGACCGGTGGTGTTGTCTTCTTTAGATACCAAGCCTAGTGTTAAAATTTAACACCATGGGTGTTATTCCTCAATTAAAATAAATGCATTATTTTTAACACCCTAGGTGTTAAAACTAATACTTGTGGTGTTAAAACTTAACACCAGGCTTGGTATCTATATAAGACAACACCACTGGTGTTAATTTAACACTACAGTTTTTGCAGTGTACCAACACTTTAAAGGCCTGTCTACACTATCCGATTTTTGTCTGACAATGTATCATACATTGTATGTCGTGTCTGACAATGTGGACTGCGCATTAAACACCATCAGACACTGTCAGACGCGATCAAACTTGTCTGCCAAAAGATTGAACATGCAGCTAAATTCAGAAAAAGTCTGAAATCTGGACAGACAACAGCCAATCAATGGACAGTTGAGTGGCCACGTGATTGAACAAAATCATCAAACATCACCAGACTTGTCTGACAGTGTGGACGAAGTCTTCAGACAAAGTCAAACAATTACATCAAACAATTGTCTGTCAGAAAAAAATCTGACAAAGTCTGATAGTGTAGACAGGTTTTTCTTATCAACTTGTGAAGTACGTGTAAAATGTTGGGTAACTGCAAATAATGAACAAGGGCTAGTCGACCAGCGTACTACATGTACGTACGCTGGCGAGCCATTGGTCCCTAGATTATGGCGCGAACGGGCCCGCCACATAGGAGGCGTTTATCGCCATATCAGATAAATAACCAGGAGAATATTAATTCCCTCGATCTGTCTGGAATGACGGGTACGTGAGTACGCTTGGGGGATATTGGCAATTGCGGGTTAAAGGTCTCTGACAAGGCGCATAGCCGCCCCACAAAGATGTACGGCAACCCGATCGTGTGTACGTTTTTTTATGACGCATATAGGCCGATCCCGAGCGTGCGGGCATTATTATCACTGTACACAGTCGGCCCGTTAAAATATACAGCCCGTTCGTTAACGGCGGCTCCATTGAAGGGCGGGTCACGTGACCCTGCCGGGGCACTAGGGACGTCGACAAGGCGATGAGGCGTTGATGTATTTATTCGGGGATACGGAGGTTTAGAGAGAGTGGACGACTGTTTTATGTTATCTAAAACTTGAGCCTGCGAAACTGGATGCGTTTCTGATGTGTAAATGTGTTCGCAAAATCTTTCAATGCTGAAATTTCATGGGAATTCACTTTAATGGAGATCTAAAGTGTGTCGCTAATATTAAATACCAGTGAATATTGTTTCCCTGCACTTAAGCAGTGGACGTTTCATGATTACCAGCGAATGTTCAGACCCAATCATAGAGTTGGATATAGAAAACTAGAGTGCGCACTCCCAATACATGATGTGCCGATATGGACACCGCCATGTTGGCTTAACGCTATGGGTACGGTGGGCAAAGTGGTGTTGCCCACTTTGCACTTATAGCGTTAACATGGCGCTGCCCACATCGATCAATCCACACACGTGACTTGAATAGCCAGTGCACACTCTAGTTTTCTATATCTAACTCTATGGACCCAATGCATAATGGACTATTTAGTGCGCCAGCTAGAGTTAAAAATTTAGTGCACGTGTTGTCGGTGCGGCGAGACACCAGCTTTAAGCAAATCATAGGCGTGCATATTCAAAATAAGTACTGACTCGACGTACACGTAAACCGACTTATAATTAATATTAGTCATCTCTTTTGTGTGCGGAGAGTTCTGTTCACACAATATGCGTGGGCGGCGTAGCGCGATTTTGATAGCTGAGAAAATATTTACTCTTCCCACTAAAAATAGCATGTAGGATAAGAATTCACAAAACAGGTGACGCGTTCTACATATAAAGATTTATTATACGTACGTGGAAACAATGGCTGCAAATACACGAGCATCTGAACTGTATTCTAACACGTACCGTGTCAACGCACTCGGATTATCGGTATAATAATTACCTAATGTGGACTTTGCCACTTTTTTGATGATAAAATTCCAAAGATAATTTATTTTATAATAAAGCGTGATTGCCGCAATCTGTGAGTTGCCGCAATTGCACAATTGATTACACGAAATTGAATGCAAACTTAATAGGCAATTGAAGACTGCAAGTTTAGCCGTGGGGTGAATATGGGGAGGACATGAACCCAAATGGGTTAATATGGTCAGCATGGTTTAAACGTGGGCCGAGGATGGTTTGGTCATAGGCCGAGCATGAGCGGAACAAGAGCAGCTTATGGATATGGGGTGGCGTGGGGTTGATGTGGGGTGGGTGTGGGGCAGACGTGGGGCGGGCGTGGGGCAGGCTTAGGGCGGGCTTAGGGCGGGCGTGGGTTGGGCCTGGGTCGTGTGTGGGTTGGTCATGGGCCGGTCATGGGCCGGTCATGGGACGGACGTGGGACGGGCAAGGGCCGGGCGTAGGACGGGGCGTCGGCTTGGCATGGGCCGGGAAAGCCATGCACTGTACAGGATCTGCATTTTTCGAAACATTAATCAACCATTCAACCAGAGACGTGGTTAAAACTGTCCAATGCACTGGTAAGAAGACGGTAATCATGGTAAATTAATTTTAATGCGTTTGCTCACGCATTTTTTTTGAAAGGGCGCCTTTTATGTGAACGAAATTAGGCCTTTGACTACCTCGTGCATGCTCTTTTTACGTGCCGTATAGCCATGGAACCAAACTAAATAGGATGTTGGCTTTGCACAATTTCTTGAAAACACGGGCGCAGTTTTCTCATTGTTTTCTTAAAACGTAGATGAGGTATTGAGCTGACTTATATAAAAACTGGTTGGATTTTAACATACATTATCCTCAAACACACATGAAGATGATGCCGTTTGGCTAGTAACAATTTTCCAATCCTGAAATTTATTTTTAATACGGCGTTTGGCGGTGAGATCATAAACTAATCACCGTTTAAAATTTAACGATGGCCGCAATAATCTCTAAGTGGATAAACACATGAATGTCTACACTTGCATCTGCAGAACCCATCTACGATTCTGCAGACTCTCAAAACATTTCAAAACAAGGTAGACCTTGTGATATTTCAGTATACTTTCCGATAATATCGAGAACATTATATTGCAAAGACGCCACGTGTTTTAGCAAGGTTTTCGTTTCTGCGACAGCACCAGATACAGTTCCTGCCAAACTCGGAGTTTTTCTATTTTAGATCGTTGCAAACCGATCTTTAAGATTTCTTCACGAAATGGGTTCAATGCTAAAACATCGAATTCTGTGTGATCATTTTGGGGAAGAAACAAAGGCCTTAAAGATGCATATTAGATGTAGATTACAGGATTGGTAAGCTGTTACAAACGGCGTTATCTCCATGTGTGATTGAGGATGTGTATGATAAAAACCAACCTGTGTAGAAGTCACCTCATTACCTCATCTACGTTCCTAGAAAACCATATGTCCTTGTCTTCGAGAAATCGCGCGAAGTCGTCGTCCTACTTAGGCTGGTTCCCTGGCTGTAATGCACGAAAAACGGAGCCACAATACCACAGCAGTCAGGGGACTAGTTTTGTTCACATGAGGGCGCCCTTGTAAAACAAATGCATGAGCATACGCATTTATATGAATTAATTTTAATTATCATTTTCTTATAAAAATAGATATCAATACCCTCTCGGGCAGAATCATTGCATTGGACAGTTGGAACTACTTCTATCTTCCATTTGAGTAAGGTTTTTCTAGTCAAATTGTGGGAAATTTCAAATCCTGTGTGCTTTCATCTTTCGAGTGTGTCCCGGACAATAGCATGTTTCTTTTCCTTAGTTGAATACGACAATACAAATTAATTTATGATGACGCCAAACATTGCGGCCCCGTGAGGGCGTTCGATACACGCGTACTCCAAGCGGAATAAATTGGAGATCACATTATCCTCTTGAGATGCGTCTTGGTTTCGCATTGGCGGTCATTACTCGGTCGTTGCAATCAATCACATAACATTAAAGCCCACGGTTAAACAAAGAAACGCAAAGATCAAGGGGGCCTGAGAGCACGTGTGGTCTCGCGGGTATCCATCCGTGCTCGTGATCGAAGGATTATGGGTTCGAGCCCCATTTGTGCCAACGTGTTTGTGTCCGTGGGCAAGACACAACCCGAGCGATATTTCCGGGGAGCTGTTAGCGGGAAGCGTGTTTTTTATTTACACCGCAGCAAGGGGTACACCCCAATTTTTCAACCCGAATAGAGTCTAAGTTTCCAATGACTGACACTTCTCGAGTGACAATCTTGGAAATAGTGACAACTCTTACTCTCACTATAGAGAAAAAGAAGAAACCGAGAAATTTCGGAAAATCCCAAACATGCATAGATTCGAACCAGGGACATTATGATTACAAGTCGAGCTCTCTTCTAACCAGACCACGGAGCTGGTTGCAAACCGACCGCATTCAAAACCCTAAATTCCTTTAAAATAACCAACCCTAAACCCTAACCCTGAACCCTAACCTATTATATAGTCTCCTCTCAAGACGTTAAAAAGGTACAAACCCCATTGTTCTCCCCTCGCAGTGGTGTAAAAAAAAATTACGCTAGCGGGAATGCCACAATTTAACTGCTGATTGCGCGCCTTGGCCATGTAGTTGAAGCGAAATGGTTATGGTGATTTCCTGATGGCAGCGGTAATGTTAATGGCAACAGCGCCAGGAGTACCCTAGGGTAGACATGAGCGCTATACAAGTGTCTACCATTACATTATTATTATGTAACATATCTTATCGGTCAGTAACGTGTATACGGTGTATGAACACCTCTTGCGGCAAGGCTGACTGCACCAGCCACCGTACGAGCCACAGAGGCAGTGTGCGCCACTCTACATGAAGTGCCTTTCTGAACTCCTGCATTTATAGGGTTGTTTAAATTTAGGAGACGCGCGGCTCCAGAGTCCAGAGGTTATCAGCTCATCACACGCAGGTTTAATCCGGCTAAGGTTGAAACCCAATAAAACGAGTAGTTTTTTTCTGAGAGCTCTTAACTCTGGGATTCTCCCGGAAACAGAAAATGCCACATTTCATAGCTGTGGGCCGGAATCACTTTGTTCAAACAGGTCCACTTGGACCTGGACAAAATCACTGAAGCAGAACAGTCTTGAAAGCGATTCCAAAGTGATTGGTTGATTAGTGCCTTGTTTATATACAAACTTCACTGCGTTTAACAAACTTCTGTTCTGATTAAGATTTGTTAAAGAGGGTTGCCCCCCAAAATGTCCAGATCAAACCGGGCAAGCTCACAATCTATGTTTCCCTGGACCCTGATAGGGAATATTCTTACATGACAAATAGTCTCTATTGCATCAAAATAAGTCAAGCGAATCAAACGTCACGTCAATTTTTGGTGAAGCAGAAAGTCTCACCCTTGTTCGTGAACCAGATCTGTATTTGACACCGTCAATAGGCAGTCACTCCTAGTTGAGGGCTGACCTTGCTGCACCAAAAATAGCATACCTTTTGATTCGTTTGACTGATTTTGATGCAACAAAGACCATTTTTCCCAGTATCCGGGGAAGATTCTGAGGTTGCTATAGGTTTGACCTGGACATTTTTTGGGACACCCTGTATCAGAAAAATTGCGTTTGTTTTGGGGAGCATATTCTCATAGCTGTTACAGTAAACGGTCGAGTAGTTGCGCGTTACGGCCCCGTTTTATGTCCTGCCCTCATTGCCGCAGAACTGTCCGGTCACGGATCGGCCTTATCAGCCATCTCCGAACCCACATAAGCCCCCTGATGGATGATGTATATGAAGATGGTCATCTTCTCGAAGAAAGGACAAACAACTTACCGTACCCCCGGCCCCCGGACCCGCGCACCTGCCTCGGCGTTCTTTTCGATCGTTGTGTTCAGTAATGCCCCTGAAAAGAAGGCGTGTTCACGCTCAGATCGAATTCTCGAAACCCTCTCGGGAATTCTCGCTAACTGATCCTGTTCTCGCCGAACCGGCACGTAGTTTTAATTTACAACGCACGCTCCGTGCCGTTTGCTTTTGACGCCACATGGTGAGGGAGGATTTTTATGACTTGCCATGGAAAGTTCGTGCCTTTGTGGGGATTGAAAAAGCCTAAAAAGCTCCCATTATGTATACATGTATTAGGGCCGTCTACCGTCTACGTAGTATGAACGACCGCGTTTTGTCATACGTATACGTATACGTATACGTAGGCGATGCTCCAAAATTGGCATCGTATCCCCTTCGATTACATGTACGTACATTTGTTGAGAGAGACTTTATTTCCGGTCAAAATTACTGTGACTGAAGGGGTTAATGGAGGTGAAATAGCATTTACATGTATAACCAGTCTACGCCGTCGATATCTAACCACTCTGACTGGATGCGGCAACGCCCTCCAAATTTGAAGCCACTATCCGCCATCTTAGTACTCCCAATGCAATACCTTCCCTAGACTGGTTACACTATCTTCACTAGAGTATATGTGTTAAGTGTGATCAAGCGATTGTATGGACCGGGGAGCAGTCTAGACAAAGCATTGTCTTGGGAGTACATGTACTAACAACTTACAGATAGTCTCACTGAAGTCGCGCCATTCACCTGTTAAAACAGCATTTTCCGTCCGTTGCTGCAAAGTTTTGTCCCATCCGCTACCTGTGTACGTAGTGCGGTTGGTCCCCTCAAAGTTACATAATGTCTTTATGTACGGGGTAAGGACAATTTCCGATCAATCACACTTGCAGGAATTCCCCCCGTTTATGGCATTTAAAAAAAAAGAATTTCACAACATTTTCGACTATTTTACAAATTCGAGAAATGAAAAAATACCCACTGTCCCAAGATGAGCTGTTACCTTCGCCAGCGCTCCAAAAACAGGCCACACCGGTCGACCTAATAAAAATACACTGTATCGATTTTACAGGCCGCGGTGGAATGGCCGGCTTGCTCTGCAATAGCCTCGACCATAAAATATTATACGTACATCCTTTTTTTATTTAGTGCCCGGGGCTCTTTAACGATGAGTTTCTCGTATAAAATCGGGTTTATAGGAGCGCACGCCACTGCATATATATATATAGACGACATGCCAGGTTGATGAAATATGCACGGGGATATGCAACGATCGGTGTGCAAACGCAAAATGAGCGCGCCAGGGAAAAAAATTGGCGGGAAACGTGTCATCAAAGTTTCATGATGCAAGGTGCGGGGAGCTCGGTTTATACCGGTCCGCCGTCTGCCGAGTTGAACTGTGTAGTTGAGCAAAGGGCAGTGATCGTATGGCAATTGGCGTTTTGCGTGTAACGGTGCCCCGATTTATTTACTTTGAAATGGAGGTGCAGTTCAGAAAGTCACGTACTACGCTGTTGGTACGTGGTACATGCCATTGCTATGCAAACAGCAATCTGGTTGCTTTATGCCATTCTCGCCTACGGTGAATACGGTATTGGTTCCAGTACATGTACTTCACATCTGCCGTGTGCACTACATAGCAACAATCATTTAGTCTGGTCAAGTGGATACTGAGTGTGCATGTGGAAGGAAGTACGTCAGTAGTCAGTACACCAGTTAGTTGGAAAATCCAACCATATTTTGTGTATAAAACTCTCTGAACTTGAGGTGATGACGTCACAACCTTGCTCATGAATCTCATGAATATGGAAATTCTCATTGGAGAAAGAAAAAACTAGAAAACTAGAAAATGAAAACTAGAAAACTGTAAAAAAACTGTAGGAAAACTGTATAAAAAAACTGTAGGAAAACGATAGAAAACTATAAAACCTATGGAAGACTAGAAGTATGGAAGACGAGGAGACTATAAGACGAGGAGACTATAAGACGACGAGGAGACTATAAGACGACGAGGAGACTATAGAAGACGAGGAGACTATAGAAGACGAGGAGACTATAAGACGAGGAGACTATAGAAGACGAGGAGACTATAGAAGACGAGGAGACTATAGAAGACGAGGAGACTATAAGACGAGCAGACTATAGAAGACGAGGAGACTATAGAAGACGAGGAGACTATAAGACGAGGAGACTAAAAAGCTGTATAGACTACTATAGAAAACTAGAAGACTAGAAAACTAGAAGACTAGAAAACTACAAAATTAGAAAACTAGAAAACCATTTTATGAACTACAAATTTTATTTCGTATGGGCTAAAGGATAGATTTGCGCTGAGCCCTTTTTTCGGCGTTACGCGCGTAGATTTAACGCGCGTCACCTCGAGAAAATACGGCGTGAAGGTAGTTTGGTGTGACCCAACGCATTGAAAAGCACAGACTCAGAAAAGTCCTTGTGGTTTCACTCCAAATTCTCTCTGTTCCGAATTGTCCTGAAACACGCGCGTCCAATTTACGCGCGTAACACGTAAAGTGTGAATCTACCATATCAATATTTTATTGACACAAACGTCCCTCACTATACAGCACCGAAACGAAAGAACGTCAGGGGCTGGCGCGAATTGAAAGGCTCTTGAACGCCCCGGGGGCACCGCGTATACGTGACCCGCACACCGCGGCGCGAATTAGGTCCACGTTACTTCACTAGCAGGGTATGGGCTCTGGGCGGGCAGGACGGTCGAATAAAACTGGAATTAGGGGAACCTGATGTGCGGGTTTCCAGGGATGGTTGGTTGATCATATTCGCGTATGGTTCACCTACTTTTTTCAGGGTCCCGTATTTAGCCGCCTTGGGTAGATTAGTTCCCCCTTTTTGCGTGCTGCGGTGAAAAAGAGAAATTCACTGTCTTGCGTGCCGAATCAAGACGGCTCGGGCACAATCATGGACGAAATTTGTGGTTATATAGGGCCCATGTTGAAATTAAAACAGGCGATTTCTGAGGAAGGTAAATCATACTGCGTTGTACATGTACTTGATGGACTACTGAAGTGTGACGTCGGTTCCCAGGGTAACTGGGTCTAAACATTCGCTGGTAATCTAAAATGTCCATTGCAGGAAAACAGTTCATTGGTTTTTAGTGTGGACCCAGTAACCTTGGCAAGACAAAGGGTGACGTTTTCACTTTAGTATTCTGTACGGGAACATTATCGATGAATGGGCTTAACTTTGTTGGATGATGGCGCCCTTTCGCAAAAACATGAGGTGCGTTCGAGTAGCTTATGTCGATGCTCGGGGAAACATCTAGAAGATGCAAAACGAACGCCACGGGGTTTCGATTTGCATTCTGGGAAAACGGGTGAAATGTTCTTGGTAGGCGAGACTTTAAAAAAACATATACTGACTCAAAACAAACTGGGAAGTGTTTTTCAAAAAGTGCCCCGTCGATCTGTTCCACTTTTGGAGACAGCAGCAAACCTTTTCCACAAAAATAACAACATCCGGTACATCACTTCGACCTTTTGCAGAATAACTTAACCGTTGCGCTTTTTCTTTCGAGTAAAGACGACCTACCGTGATTCAATAGCCAAATCGCCTGCAGATTATTTCAAAGACATCCGCGCCACACAGCCAACGGTCTTGTTTTCTGCGTATTAAAAACAAACCGCTCGCGTTGTACTTTTCATGACGATTTCGGTCAAAGAACGCCGACACGGCAAACTGCGAAACAACCGTTTTGTTTCCCGGGACAGTTTCCCCCTTCCGGCGACAAAATAACACCGCTTTTTTGTGTCAACGTTAAAAACACGTCGACAATCATTTCCTAATTCAATATGGATAAAAATGTCCGACCTTGGGTTTTGCAAAGAGGAAAAGCATCGTTTGTCAAGAAATAATTTTTAGCTTGTAAAAAAAGTGGAGTGAATGGAGTTGAGACGAGTTTAAAAATCAGAGACGTGAATAAAATGGCATTGAATATAGTCCTATACCGACTGCGGGTTTATTTTTTGTGGGGCCTCTTTTGTCACTTTGCGTGAATGCAAAATGCTTGGCTTTCGATCAACATTACGCAGAGCGGCGTGGCAGGCGAAGCTATAGCTGCGTTCGCCCCGGGGGCCTTCTCGGGTTAGCTGACGGGGTCGGCCCGCTGCGCTGAAAGGAAGACGGATTCCCGGAGAATGACTGCTACAAAGTTCATTGTTCGCAATTTCTTTCTGCCTACGGCCGATGGTTTTTCCGTCCCGGCTCGATTTTTTTCCCTTTGGACTGAACCGAGTATAAAAGGCGAAAAAAGGGATGGCATTTGATCACCTTACGCTGCTACCGGGGTTTTTAGGAGGGGATCGGGGGAGAAAGCCACCCAGCCGGTCTGCCAGACGCTCGATCAATACACGCTAGCTCGATCGGTCGTGGATGATACCCATAGGCCATATTGGGAAAATTCTGGATGATAGCCACACTCATATACGCAGCCAAGCACGCAAGAATAGCATGAGTTCTGCTCTGTGCATGAGTTTATGCTCTGTATATTTCCTTTACGGTACACACTGCACTATACACAATTAGGATGGGCTAAATGCGATAGACCGAATGCACGTACCCACATATTCTGCATGGCGTCACAGCAAACCAAGACATGCCCGGCGTTTTGCGCACGCATCGTATTTTGCATAAATTTGGTTTAGGAATTAGGTCGCATGTCAAATCGTCTTTGATTTATGTGACCTCTGGCACATTACCAAACCAAATTTATGCAAACAGATGCGTGCGCATAACGACGACCAATTTTCAACAGAGGGCACTTTAGATATAAACAGAGAGCACATCGTCTATTAGACCAAGCTACAGAGGGCGCTGTTTTAGATAACTACGCGGTCGACCCACTGATCTATATATAATGGAGTGTGCGACTCCCTGAGTGAAACAACCGTCCGCATCTTACTCCAAGAGGGCGATCTGGTTATTCTAACTTTCACTATATCGTACATGTGTGAAGTGGGATGCAAATGATCGTATGGACCGGGAAGCAGTCTAGGCAAAGTATTGTCCTCTTGGAGCAAGATGGCCGACTCGTTGCTTCAATTCTGCTATTGAACTGTCCATTATTTATAGAGGTCAGTGGTTGTCGCAAGGGACTCTAAACGTAAACACGGCGGCGTGCGTAAAACACTGATCTCTATACACTGGATTAGTGAACAGCAGATGGCTAATGAGAAGTGAAGTAACATGTCCATCATAGACGTTGTTACACCTGTAGCAACGTGTAAGCCTACATCGTAAAGCCCACGGTTGCACGCATGTATACTAAAATTAAATCTGTAAATTTTGCATCTTTTCCAAGCAACCCAAAAAACAAAACAATTAATTTAAAAAAGCAAAACAACTGAAAACTTTAGAAAATCCCCATCTTTACAAGGGAAATCTTTTCAGTTACGCGCAATCCCACAATGCATTGTGAAAGTATTTTTACGGGTTCGGCTGTAATAATTCATTTACGGGTATACTTCCCGTAAAAAAATACGGTCATTTCTTACTTACAGTGTAGATCAGTGGTATAAATATTATTGATTAACACGAAATCTTCGTGGTAAACATTTAGTGTAGCTATCTCTGATATTTCCCAAGGAATTCTCGAAACGTACACATACAGACAAGATATACGAAAAAATCGTGAGTGAAAGTTAGGGGAAGAGCTTTTTCATCGATTAGCCATTGAACAAATGCTACACAGACCAACCAAATTGCGATAGCACTGCAACATTGATACTCCGTGGAATAAACGGCTAAAGTAAACCGTTAGTTAAACCGCCATGGAAATTTTGAAAAACACGTCTGCTTTGCGATGCGTGTGCGTAACTCGATCCTTGCGTGCGGCTTTCAAGGCGATCGATACACGGATGCCGTATAAATAGCTCCGAGGCGCGGTGGATAGACCTTAAGTACGTACTGCCAATTGCAGCTATCGACTGGCGCGAATCAAGCTCAAATTTGCGCGCGTACTTAATGAACTAGACCTGGACGTGTGTGAATTATTTGGTATGCTTGTTAAAGGAGTGTGTTCAGATTTTTCCAGAAAATATATTTCGTTCTAACCTAACAATCCTATATAAAATATCTCCCCAAGAAATTTGCGATCTCCAATTTGGATGTAAAAGCCAAAAAGTTGTAATCACCGCATTGCGTTATGTAAGTTTACAAAACATCGGTGGTTTTTTGACGACATCCTTGAAAGTATACGGATTGAGAGCGCGAAATTTCAGAATGGTAATGAGAAATATATGACAGATGATATGGCATCAAATTAAAATCTCAACACCCATGGGAAAAATGGGGGCGCTCAAAAATACGATCTGGTCACGCTCCTAAGATAGATTATACAGGACTGGACTGGAAAAATGTTACAAACAGCGTTATCTCCACGTGTATTTAGCCTTTTGTGTGCTTCACACGAATGACATGATAACGACTCTCTTACTTTCACATGCACACAATATCCAGATGAACATACTACATTTTTGTTGCTATGTAATGTGACCGGATGCACTGCACGCGGCAGTGTGAAGTACAGAATCAATACCGTGTTCACCGTATGAGAGAATGGCATAAAACAACAAGACTGCCGGTTGGCAGGCAATGGCGTGCACCACGTAGCAACAATAGCGTAGTATGCGACTTTCTAAACTGCACCTCCATTTGAAAGTGAGGAATTCGGAGCGCCAGCCATTATGCAAAATAATGTTACACAAACAATGAGGTTAGTTACGTTCGCTCGTATACCCAGCTAAAGATGCGCGGAGCATTGTGGGTTGCTTACTGCCAGACGAATAATTAATAAATGGTATGCTCAGATATCCTGCGCAAAAAATCAAATTTACGAATGGAATGAGTGTACTATTTCCAAAACCTGCCTTGCCTGCTTTAAATGCTGTTTTTTTAACGTTCGTTTACAAGAAAAATACGTGACCTCGTGGTCACGTGTCGTAAAAAAAAAAGACCAATGAGCGGCGCAAACAAATTAGCCCGTCCCGGCCCAGCGCCCTGTAAGGGCGGTAGGTACGAGCGAAGCTATACGACGCATTATACGCGGGCTTTTGGTGCAATGATGAACTTGCAATTTATCGAACTAGTTTATTCAGTGAGATAACCGCTATATGTTATACAATATAGCGAAATGTTGCTCCCGAAAACAGTCAACTCGTGCAGCGCGGACGTGGGCAGAATTCATAAGCTCAACTGCACGACAAAACGGAGATATAGAATCGCCACAAATCGAGTTTAAAATCCCGCACCGGCGACGCGCAGGCTGGAGGAAAAAAATTAAAAGAAAGGCGAAAACAGCCCCTGAGAGCGGCCGGCGAGCGCTGAAAAGCAGCCGCGCGCTTGGGGAAAACACACACAAACTATACACACAAAACGAGACACGCATGCAAAAGCTGTATAATTCGCATACAGAGCGTCTGTCTAAAACGCGGAGATTAGATAAACATTGGTCGAGTGCTGTCTGCTATGCATCGACCGTCGGGGGAAAAAACTTAAATAAGTCGGTTTTCTCGGCACTCTGTCTATTCACTGACAAATCAAATAAAAAGGAAATCTGTGTTTATGTGGGACAAATAAAGGGAATATTAAAGAACGGTTATGCTACAGGATTATTAAAACGGTTACAAACACATATGTAAATTTGTATTCTTGTGGAGACGTCCCTTTGTTCTCATGTACAAAAGGTTAGAGGGTCGAAAGCAATTTTCAAAACGCTCATATTTAAACCAAGATCACTTTCCTGAGGTGAAATTTTGACCGAATGTCCCTTATATAAAATACTTCAACTTGCGACGATAAGTATATCTTGGAAATTCCTCCTTTTTGAGTAAAATCCATATTTCTATTCGTGAGAACCTTGTGGAGACATTTTCATCTATAGAAATTTCCTTGTGGAGACCTTTTCATCCTTGTGTTCCCTATTATACCCGGGTCTCCTCAAGGTACCGGGTGTAGGATCACAAGAAAACGATAATTAAAGATTTGTTTAAGTTTACATAAACGCTTGTGCATACGCATTTTTGACAAGGGCGCCCTCATGTGAACGAAATAGGCCCCTGACTACCATGGTATTATGGCTTCCTTTTTCGTCCAGTATAACCAGGGAACCAGTCTATAGACTTAGGCTTCGCACAATTTCTTGAAAACATGGACACAGTCTTTCACTGTTTTCTCGATCCAATGATGGCATCCACTACTTCTTTGCGTCGACATTTTATCATGATGAAAAGAGACCAAATATAATGACCTCGAAACAAATTAGACAATTCGATAACAAAAATTGCATTGAGGTCTTACTTATTTGGGTTAATATTTGGGTTAATTAATTTCATTCACTCAGTTTATTAGTCCTTCAAGGGCCTTGACTGAGCCACATTAACACAGTTTCACAACACTGACGTTTGATGTGAAACAATACGAACCATGCACAGACGTCGTTTTTTTATCCTTTTTGGGGGTGGGGGCGGTGGGGAGGGTGGGGAGGGTGGGGAGGGTGGGGGAGGGTGGGGGAGGGGGGTGGGGAGGGGGCGAGGGCGACATTGGCACGACAAACCTGAAGATTATAAAGTAAACTTGAGTAAATATTTTCCGGAATTGATTAAAATTCATTCCAAGTTAGAGGAATCAATTCGTATTTGGAAGAATCGATTCCCATGTGGAAGAATCGACTGATATTTGAAAGAATCGATTCCCATTTGGAAGAACTGATTCCCATGCGAAAGAATCGATTCCCATTTTGAAGAATCGATTCCGATTATCTTGTTAAATCCAGGAAGTATACGGCGATTCTGAATGTTAATGATGCAGAAATTACAAAATTCCATGAATTTGGCAGCGTTTTGTGTCAAGTTTGCGAGATATTTTTTGTTCCAATTTCAGCTAAATTTTGTGTTGAAAATGGAATTGCCCAAGCCAAGAAATTATTCTCGCTCGCATGGGTGTTGAGATTTTGATACCGTCATCTTTTCCCATTACCTGGAATTTCTCGCTCTCAATCCGTACATTTTCAAGGATATGGTCAAAAACCCACTGATGGTTTGTAAACTAATTTATCTGTTACATAAAGCAGTGCAGTGATCACACCAAGCTTTTTGTTTTCAGATCAAACTGGAGATTGCAAATTTCCCGTTTTCTTCCCATGGATATTATTTTGAGGAGGTATTTTAAATAATAGTTTGGTTACAGCGAAATCCATTTTCTGCACAAATCTCAAAAATCTCCTTTAACTGCAACCGCGGGGAAAAAATACCGCGCGTGGTTTACGACCGGGTAAATAACGTTATATCTTGGGAGGTACCCTTCCGAAAAGGGGATGGCGGCAGAGTGTACACGCGGAAGGAATTAAAAAGAGGGAAAAAAGGCCGAACCGCGGTACGCACATCGTTAAATGTAGTAGACCCGGCAGCCCCAAAGGGTTAATGTGTGATCGGCCGGGCTCCTGAACAAATCATGACGGTTGAGATAATCGAATAAACAGGCGAGGCAGCGGCGGCGGCAGACGAGCCGGGAATGTTCGCTCCGCGCGCGGCACGGAAAAAAAGAAATAAACAGAGTGGAAAAAAAAGTAGCGCGAAAAAGGGGACCCGAATTACATCGAATTTGAACCAAGGAGTGGAAAAAATCGCTTGGATAATTCGGAGTACATGTCCCGGTTTTTTTTAACCGCGCGCGGTGAGATTTTAATAAACCGGATTTTTTCTTGTGCTAATTCGTGACGGGGCTTTTAGGACAAGTTCGGTTTTTCAGTCAACACTATCGCATTGAGATTTCCAAATTGCTTTCTGTGTTTTATAGCGTTGGCCTGCTGAGTGAAGCGCCGCATCTCAACTTGGGAGCCAAGACATTTTGTCATTTTTGTGGTGAACACGTTCGAACGCCCTCTAGCGGGTGTGTTTCAAGATCGTTTTCGAAACGAGAGAGATTATTTGTAGCTTTGGCTTAAAGAGGCATGAAATTTTAACTTGTGTGTCTTTTAAAGCAGCACAAGCACAAGAGATTTCAGCTCCTAACGTTTTGGTCTAAAACAGGGGTAGTTTTAAAGATGAGTGAATACAAAAATATTAAAGAAACCTTGTAGTCATTTTATAGAAGTTCTTTGCTGCAACTTTTCCATTTTTATGCTAAACGAGAAATTCCATATTCATGAGCAAAATTGTGATAAAGCTGTTTAGCAGAAAAATTTGTTCGCTTTATAAAAATGGGTTAGCAGTCAAAATCTAGTTAGCCTATGTGATGTGTATTACAACTGACTGGCGTTCTGCTATTCTTGCTAAAAACACAAGTTGACACACAATTTTGACTGTATAAAGCAAACAAATTTTAGATTATAAGCAATTTTTTTGTGCTAAACAGCTTCATGAAATTGGCCCCTGATAGGATGGGTTAGCTCAGGGGCGTGTTCAATAGCGCAATACGTATGCATACCGACAATACCTTCAACGGTGAAGGTATAGGGAAATACCCAATACCGGCGTACGTATTGTGCCCCAGGTGTGCATTTTGAAACAATCCCTACATTATTAAAGACAGATTACATGATTGGAAAACCTTTAAAAACAGGAACAACAGCATTACATACCTAAAGAATGATGTTGATAAACTGCCTTGTGGAAATTTCAGCCACATAGATGCAGTAATTGTTTAGCAAAATTTTGACTCTTAAACTAATTGACAAGAAAAAAATAATTGTCTGCAGACAATTTTTTTACCATTCATTCGTTCAACACACACAAAAATGCATGGATGTTTCAGGTTTTCAGAAGTATTACTGAAGTATTACTGAAGTATTACTGAATTATTACTGAAGTATTACTGCATCCAGTATGTGTATGTGGTTGAAATTTCTACAAGGCAGTTTATCAACATTATTCTTTAGTTATGTAATGCTGTTTTCCTGTGTTTAGAAGTTGTATACATGATTGGTATCTCGAAAATTAGAAATGTTCACAGATTTACGCCTAACTTACACAATATAAACATGATGACCGTAGAAAACTTCCCCTGAAATGGTTTTGTCTGAAATGCTATAGTCTTTGAGAAATGAGTAAAACAATTAGTTTTCGTCTCATGAGACGAAAATTCAATTCGCCCCAAAACCATTTCTCCCAAGTGCCATTTCGCCCCAAATCACTTCGTCCAAACACTACATCGCCCAAATGCCACTTCGCCCCGAAACCACTTCGTGCACGAGCCAAGGTTCAGGGCTAAATGGTTCAGGGCGAAGTGGTTTTGGGGCGAAATGACTGCAAACACTTTTTTGACTGTTTTCTCAAAAGTTAGAAGAAGTACGGAGCTGGTTTTTGCTCAGGTTGGTTTTAATCATGCATATCTTCAATCACACAGGGGGATAAAACTATTTGTAACAGTTTACCGATCATGTATACTATCTTTAAAGCTAAAGGAATGAAAAATATTCAAGACACCTATGCTTGTAGTAATTTTAGAGCAATTCTACAATCTTTGTCTGCAGACAGCTCTTTAAAAAGCACCTTCAGTTGGCAATTTCATCCACAAGGCCAGGGGACCATACAGGGGAGAAAATCATGATACCATTGCTATCAACTTAATTAGTTGGGTTTTTAAATTGTAAAATTGATGTACCGGTAATACATGTATTGAGCATTAAGGGGTGGGGAAAAACACAGGAGGGGGAGGAATATAGGTGCATAATATAGTTTTTCTTTAGTCAAATTTGACCTGTTATGGTATAAAAATTATGAAAATTGTTGTGACCATGTTAAATTTGAAGAACCTTAACTTTTGAGGGCCTCTAAAACAACTATAGGGAAGTTGATGTAGCTATTTGGTCATGTTGGTTGATGTATTATAATGATCATGATGATGCATCCTTTTTACTAGATGAAATGCTCTACACGATATATTCCTAGACCTTGACAGGTTAATTAAACAGTTTTAGATGTACCGGTACAAAACACATACCATGGACTATATAAAGTGCGCCCTCATAATCAAAATGCAGCTTGTGCGTACGTAGTCTGGTACCCGGACCAATTTGTTTTCGACTAGACTGATTTTAAGGTCCGGCAACCGCCAATTCCGCCATTTTGAAACAGAAGGAATTCCTCCTTTTTCCGAAGGTTCCCGAAGTTACCCAAATGCACGTCCGGTCATCCGGACGTTATCGTTAATCGTCGGGTACGATTCGTGGACAGTGTTTCGCCGCGTGTTTTTTTAACGATGATGCAGACAAGGTTTGAATTTGAATTTTGATGCTATAATGGGCATGTGTTTTATTTGCCAAATATGGAATAACCCTTTTCAAATTGTTATACACTCTTTTGAAAATTAACGGTTATGCGCTCCTAAAAATAAATGCATGATGTAATGCTTAGACTTAATTAGTGCTATTTTAAACACCACAGTAGCTGTCCTCATATTCAGTCGTTGTATGTGGAATATGTGGAGCGGGAACCAGTCTAGTGCGTACGTAGCTATAAATCCAGATAAAAAACAGGACTGTTTAATCGTTGAAAAAGATAATTTAGCCGGGGATTTTTCGAAGCTAGGCCTAAGCTTAGTTTGCTTGGTACCGCAACTTAGCCGCAACTAGGCGGATAGACTTGTCCTAAATTACAATAAACAGCTCAGTGAACTAGTAAACAACAGTTCAACTTACCCGAAACTGTCGTCTGGGTGAAACGTTGAAGTAAAAATGGCGATTTATACATGATAGAGGCCTAGGCATGTTGTTGTTAGGCTAGCCTAGGCCAGGGCCCACGACGTCCTTTTCCTCAGTTAGTTGGTCTCATTTTCCTCAAATAATCTTGATTTTCCACAGAATATTTTCACGCCAGATTCCTCAGAAAAAGGCAGCACGCAAGGGGTTCTCCTTTATGAAAAATATTACAACTTTTCTTTATTTTGCAAACAAAATTGTTTCATGCATCTATTTTTGTGGCGCGCGTGTGCTTTTTGTGTGCACGTACGTGAAGTCGAGTCGAGTCGTCTGCTGGCACTAGGCCGGTGTCCCAGAAATTTCAGTCCCCCGTAAAAGCAGTCAGGGGGACCAAAATCCTATCGGGACAAAATATTTGGGGGCGGGGGACAAATTCTCCACTGAGACAGAATATCCTAGAGGGGGACAGTATTTCCTGGGAGATGTTTTCCGGGGGAACACAATATTTTATTAAAATTAGAAGATTCTCTCCGGGGGGACAAGATATCCTGGGGGACACACATTCCTTTTACACCGGCGCCATGCTCGAGGGAAAGTGCGCATGCCCGGTCTTTTCTGCTAAATCGTTTTAATTAATGGTTATCTTTAAGATCATTCATAATGTTTTTAATTAATACAAGACTGTAAAAACAATATTTGTATGGAGAGAAGTTTTCCTCGGTACGTATCGTGCGGGCTTTCATAAAATTGATTGTTTGAACATCAATTTCGCGGCAGCCCGTAGGCGCGGCAGAAAATGGACTTCATACAAAAGATAACGGTGCACGGGTTGCGATATTTTTTTCCGTACCGCTGTTTAGCGAACATTGCTTCTGATTGGTTTAACCCCTATGCATACTGATGTATTTTGTCGATAACTACCTCAACATAACCCCACACCATACCACACTCTTTCCTCAATTAATAGTAAAAAAAAATTAATCCGAGATTCGATAGGAGATTCGAACCTGCAATCTCTAGATTCATAGTACTACGTCTTAACCACTAGACTACCAAACGACTCGACAAAATATGAATATTCATTTACAATGCACCAATCGATGAAGCCCCATAGCGAATATGTGGTACGGAAAAAAATATCGCGCACGGCCTGCATAAGAAATGATTACCTCCTTAAAACTCACCGTATATTTAAAAACCTAATAAATCCCTTTTAAAAAAACTTGACCTAATCCATTCATAATGATATAGTCTCCTCCCAAGACGCTAAAAAGGTACAAAACCCCTCGTTTTCTCCAGGCTACGTCCGTCCTATTAAGCTGGTTACGTGGTTATTATAGTGTATGGACAATAAGACATAATGTTTTATAATATATAGGTAGTCAGGGGGCCTACTTTCTTTTACATGAGGTAACTCTTACAAAAAAAGGACAATATTTCGTGTTAAATTACGGCATATGTACAATATGGTTCATGGAAATTCTGTACACAGGTATTAAAAACTAAAGATATTATTTGAACAAAATAATCTAAGTGGTTATAAAAAATATATAGCGACAAAACAGGCAGAATTAACGGGATGACGAAATACCAATAATAAAGTGATTGGTAAATTGGTAAAGCGACGGTATTGTTTTTTAATTCACGGCTTTCAGGTCCATTGCAACTGCCGCATGCCCTGGGAGTCCGTTTTGCGCCGATCCCCGGTTGCTTGCGCTTCATTGCTCGGCCCCGTGCCCCGGGGTCATTCCCGTCGCCTCGTTTCTGCTCAAACAGATAAATCTTTTCCGCCTCAGCTATCAGATTTTGCACTGGAAGCGAAATAAAGAACGGATAACGATCGCCTTCGTGCGTGCTGCGAAATGAGATGGACGCACGCAACATAGAACAGATACTGTACTACGGTGCGAGCATGTTGAGCTGCATGTGCCGTTGGCGGCGCTTTTACAGCTTTACGGTTCACACCGTTCATTCAGGCACTGACGTATGAATTCATATCTCCCCGAAAAGGGAAAAGTCGTTCTACTGTCATCTGGGGCACTAACCGTGAATCGTGGGGTACTCTCTGGTTCTCATATGGTCCTAATCAAGGCAGTGCTCTAGCTTTCGGAGAAAAGAGGGTCCTCATTTGCATAGCCTTTCGTGACGAAAATACAAATACTAATTCCGAATTGTTAATTCAAAATTCAGAATTGTGAAAAAACCTCGTTTTTCCCCAAAAAGACTGCCAACCACGGCCTCTGCGTTGCATTGATTTCATGGTTTGTGAAGCACTGGTTCTATCTGGCCTCTCCAAGTTAAGAGTCGGTTACCAGCTTCACTCGTCGTGTTTGGGGTTCACGACTTAATACGTCCCCCAATGGAAATTAAAGTCAGATTTAAAGAACCACTAATTTGCTTGTGAAATAGGCAGCAAGACTTGCGCTTATGAAACAGATCCAAATGGGGAAGTCAGTCTTTAGTTCCACCTGCTCCAACCAGATCTCGCCGAAGTCAACTACTGGATCAACCTTACTGCAGGACCAATGCTCGCAAATACTCATTCATCCCAAGAACATGCCCTGACTGGAATAGACTACCGGACAGTATTGTCAACAATAGATTCCATCAACAGCTTCAAAAACCAAATTATTAATCATATCAAGATTAGACACCAATCCAGCTCTGTAGGTCTTGACCACTCGTCCCCCTCCCCTGGCTTTACATGGACTTTGTTGTAGTCTGTTGCCACGTACCGATCAAGATCAAGATCAAGAAATAGAATTACATTTTCCAGACTAATTTCAAATATCAGAGGTTTGTTTGCTTTCGATAATTAACATGGTTTGCACTTTATGTTACGTATTTTGGGAGTATTACATTGTTTTAGTTATTTATAAGAAAAATTAAATGTTAAGAACGTGTGTTTTTTACTTGACCTTTAAACAAAATCGTTATTTTTAATTAACGAGTGTGAAATCTTTTGGCGGATGTATTTTTTAGATCGATTCCCACTTTGGTGAATAGCGCCACCACGAAAAAAATTGAGGTCTGGTACCTAGGCGAATTAGGGATTTTATTATGCGTAATAAGCCCAGTCTGGTGTCTCAGTTGTCATTAGACTGGTTCCCGCTCCACATATATACAACGTCTAGTCAAATAATTTTTGGTCCGGGTACCAGACTAAGTTGTCATGTGATTCGAGTTATTATGGCACACTGTTCTTGCTGTTGAGATATGACCTCGCGAAAACAGTGATTTTTACCGGAAATACGACATTGAAAGATAACTGTCGTGGGTAAAATGAATGGAAGCAACAAAAACCTACTGGCTGGAACAGTTGAGAGCAAATAGGAAAAACATGGCGAATGTTGCAGTTGCCGAAAACGGACATCGCGGTGAAGTAGAAAATCTTGGGCCGATCATCGAAGGAACGCAGGTAGGTACTACCGGTACATGTTACAGCTGAGGTTACCTCAGCTCTAACTTTATCATGTGGTTATTCGGATGTGGTTTTTCGGATGTAGAGCTGAGGTTACTTATCAACATGAACACGATATCACAAAACAAATGTGTCATTATCTCCCCGTGACACACTAATTCCCCCTGGGTCCTGGGAATGGGACTCACTCAAACCTTCACCTTACCTAACCTTGTCAGGCATAACCACTACGCAGGTCCTTCAGGGAAATAACAAGCCACGATGAAGATTCAGCCACTGGTGTGAAGTTGGTTACTTATTCGACATTCGACGTTCAATATTCAATAAGGAGCTGTTACTTATTCAACATTCAATATGGAGCTGTTACTTTGCACCGCCCCCCCGGAATGACAGCCGATGTGTACAAATTCAAGTCTTGTGTACGATGTGTCTATCCGTGTACAAAGGAATGGCAATGCGCGGTCGATTACCAGACTACAAGTGCACAGACTGAATTTGTGATATCGTGTTCAAGTAACCTCAGCTCTACATCCGAAAAACCACATCCGAATAAAATGATAAAGTTAGAGCTGAGGTAACCTCAGCTAAGATATAGGCTACTTCCCACTTGCACTTATGTCGGAAATTACTTTTGTGACCCGGTGCCATATGCCTTTGTATACGGGCATAGCAACGTGACTGGAGTGAAAACAAATTCGTTCATGCTTAGATACGTGTACATGTTGTGTAGACAACGGTTTTGTTCCTTCGCTTGTCACCATGGGCACACTGTTGTTTTCACTCCAGCCCTACCGGATGTGACGCAGCACCGACCGACAGAATAAGAAAAAATACCGAAAACCCTTTAGCTCAACACATTTAAGACACTGTTATAGTCGATTCTTTCCATACATTCACTGCAATTTCTTTTTTAAAAGTCTAATGATGGTAAATTCATTTTGTTTTTCCCACTTCATGTGATTGTTTGTTTTTCCACGTACAGCTGTCTTATCTGGAACACAGTGCTACAAGAATACCCGATGAGCTTGGGCAGTGGTACGGGAGACAGGTTACCAGACTTGACCTTAGCTTTAACCGTATTCGGTAAGTATAGACCATTCCCAAGGACTCAGTCCCTGTATGTCCGCCATAGCTGGAACGTGGCCAGTGCATGAACTACATGCGTTATGTGATGATGGTGAGCTGTTATGTGATGATTGGTAAACTGTTAACAGGGGCGTTATTTCCACTTGTGATTAGAAGCCCATGTTGATAAAACTGTCCTGTAAAATTTTCAGCCACATAAACTCCTCAAAAAAGTTCGCAAAATCAAGTTTGACTGACGATTTCTCTCTTGTTACTAAATCATTTCCCTTGAATTTGGTATCATTGGAAAGCCCCGTTATTCCTCTTTACAGTGATGTGTCATTTGTTATGATTAATCAATTGGGGGATGTGCAGTATAGCGGAATACAGGGGTGGGTGGAAAGTGAAATGTCACAAAATTCACTGCTATTGTCATGCAGTGCATTCCCCTTTTGCTTGGAGGATGGGAATGTGTCAATGCACTTTTTGACAATAGCAATGCATTTTGTGACATTTCACTTTACACCCGCCCCCGTATTCAGCTGTGCTGCACATCCCCCAATTGCTTAATCATAACAAATGACACATCATCGTAAAGAGGAATAACAGGGCTTTCCAATGATATAAAATTCAAGGAAAATTATTTTGCAACAAGAGAGAAATCGTCAGTCAAACTTGACTTTCCAAACTTTTTTTGAGGAGTTTACATAGTACATGTAAGTGCAATAATACTTCTGAAAACTTGAAAAATCAACGCATGGTTTTTGTGTTGAATTGAATGGTTAAAAAAGTCTTTTGTAAAAGACTTTTTTAGAAAACCACCTTCAGTTGTTAATTTCTCACAAAAAATACCAATTTGGACTGAAATAAAAATCATGTGGTGTTTGGTGCCATTGTAATTAACAATTTTAGTAAGGTTTTCTTACTAAATGATGCACTCTCTACCTTTAAATTGTCGTCACTTCAAACAATTTGCGGGTTTATTGTAAGATTGAATTCACACTGAGCCTTTTTACGAATAATTGCGACGCATATCGCTATGAGAAAAAGCGGTGTGGAGGACATTTTGAGTGAAACGACGCACTTAAAATTATTGAATTATAAAAAGACTTTCTGTCCAAGCTAATTCTGTAGATTTCAGTGCGTTTTTTAAATTAATTTAATAAACGGCAACACACAAACGGCAACACACAAAAAGCGACGTTTTTACTTTAGTGCTCTATAATTATCAAAGACTGAACTTTATCCAAATTCCTCAAATGTTTCTTTTTTCCGGTAGGTCGCTACAAGGTTTAGAAAAGTTCATCAAATTGGAAGAGCTTGTTCTGGATCAGAATGAGCTAGACAACACACTAGAGGTGCCTCACATGCCCACATTACAAACACTGGTGCTCAACAAAAACAGAATATCCTTTGATTGTTATCATAGAGTGCCATGGCCAAGTGGTCTAGCGTACAGTAGAAAGTAGCCCAATAACTGCACGTACTTGTGCTTAGCCTTGTCCAAGGCGGTCTGTGGTTTTTTTGGCTGTACCAGAGAATTATATAATATTGGATGTCTTTTCGGGTGATATGAGAATATACCGCACGAGTCATGAAAATACAGAACGAGCCAAAGGCGAGTTCAGTATTTTTATGATGAGTGCGGTATATTCTCATATCACCCGAAAAGACATCCAATATTATTATTGTTGTATAAAATGAAGTTTTGTTTTGAAAGATTTCCGCGAGATTTTTGTCTGTTTGGTGTTGAAAACTTTAGTTTACAACTGCATGTGCTTTTGTTATTGTTGTACAGTATTTTTTGTTACTGTACTCTTGCGTGCTAATAGCACACATGCGCAATCCATTCACTCGCGCCCAGTGTGCACACGCATCAGATTGGGGCTCTGTGCTGCACAATATCAGAAACGCACGGTATCCGCAAAAGCTTCATTTTATATAATAATATCGGGTCTTGCGTATGCAAACCACACACGACATCAAAAGTTGACAACTTTGGACGGCCGCTAAATATCCCGGCATCAAACACCTGGAAATGCCCCACACATGTTGAAATCCTTAACAGCCAGTGTTCACATCCAGAATGTAGAGCATCTGATAGACCAGTTGAAGCAACAATGCCCCAGTCTAACCTACCTAAGCCTACTGGGAAACATAGCCTGCCCTAATGAACTGTCCGCTTTAGACAAGGATGAAGATGACTACCAGAGATACAGGTAAAAGAAGCTTAGGGACCTGAAGCAAAAGCTATAGTCACATATCCCCGGGTTTGCGTCCCGGTAGTGCTACGATTGGACTGCGTAGTTAATCCTAACCAATCCTAGCTAGACCGTACTCGAACCTAGTGACCTGTAGTCAATCCTTACCAACCGTCTTCAATCAGCAACGTATCCCGGTGGAGTTTAACATGCAATACTTTGCCGGGATCAACCGCGAAGCAATTTAAAATAGTAGTAACCCCTAGCAGAACCCTACTAGAGCCCTAGTAGTCCCCCAGGGCTGCCGGCATAGCCGCAGGGGCGCCCTAGTGCCGCCTTGTGCAATCCTTTTGAAGCTGGGACACTGTTGTTTCTTCTTGGGGGCATTGGACTTGCCCTTAGACTTCCCGGCTCCCTTCCCAGCTTTCCTTGGTAGGATCGTTAAATCAGAAATTCATCCTGGTTTGGACTTGCGACACACTTGTGACGAACCTGTGACAAACTCGCGACAAACTCGCAACAAATTCGCGACAAACTTGCGACGAACTCGCAACGAACTTGCGACGAACTTGCGACAAACGTGTGATTTTATCATCACTGGACTTGTGACGAACTCACGACGGACTCGACTAGTTGTAGGGAATCGGAGTGGCTAAAAAGATGACATTTTGCTGTGTGTGCCATTTTCCTGCAGAAGGTTGTGAGTATAACAGTCTCACCCATTTTGTCTTGCCTTTGTTGTGTTTGTGCAGGTATTACGTCATTCACAAACTGCCAGGGCTGCGGTTCCTGGACTCTAGACAGGTTACTCAGAAAGAGAGGAAAGAAGCTGACAGGGTCGGGTCATACATGAGGGTCATCAAGGTCAACCCAGAACAGGTACTGGCCAACAATTTGTAGTAAACAGCTTGAGTAAATAAATGGGGATATCATATCATCACGAAATATAGCTTTCGTACCTTTGAACAACGAAACGACCGGCCTTGAAACCAAAAATTCACCCGGATTGTCGCATACAACACTGTACAAATTGTATGGGGCCGGCAGAACATATCGCGTGATCATGTTGTTGTGAGCGTACAGTGCACTTTGACCTATGTGGGTGACATCTGCTAGCTCTGTTGTGATTGGTCAGCGGGTTCGGTTGATTCAGCGGGTTCGGTTGATTGACAGGTCGGAACTATGCATTCCTATACACCATAGAATTTATTTCCAATTTATTAATGACACAGGTTTGGTCTACGAATTCTTACTTCATTCATGTGACTTCATTCTCACGATATTGATGGTAATCCACAAAAATTTAATCTTTTAGCCGTAACATTGCTTTCGTCTGTGTTGTACAGGTTTTGAGTAATCCACCCAACTCGCCAGACAGCCCACGATCGTACAACCCCTTGCCTAATACCAGCAGGGAAACTGATCACCATCAAGGTATGACAGGGTGTCCGCGGGTCTTAAAATTCATTCTTAAATTCATTTTCTAAATTTAAGGCCTTAGAAAGTATTAGAAAGCATTAAAAAGTATTAAATTGTTAGCTAGATTTTGGGCCTGTGGTGGCCGAGTATGGAATTCTTTCCTGTTTTGGGGTTTAATTGGTCTAAAAAGGCATTAAAAAAGGTCTTAAAAAGTCTTAAATTTGACTTGCTGAAACCCGCGGACACCCTGTATGAGAATGTCGAGGGTTGTTCTAAAACCCCCTCGACCCCATGGGCGTGTTTGTTTCTGACGAATCAAGATCTAAGGTAAACTTGTTTACTTCGCGCAGATTCTGATCGAGATCTGTGATCTCAGTGATCCTTCTAAAGAGATGGTTCAGCGCTAGATCCAAAATGGCAATATGAATTTTGCGAAGATTTTTTTTTTTGCGCGAGTAAATTGTGTCGTTTTAATTCTCAGTGACAACACACGAAACAAACAAATTGAGGCTGCTTGTTTATTTACGATGAACGTCATGGGTGAAATTTGGTACAGAATTTTGACAAAATTGGTACAGAATTTTGACAAATTTGGTAATTCCCGATATGTGTTCAAACTCAGAACGAAAATAGTGTTTTTCACCTAAACATCGAGATACATAAGTGGGTGGCACCATTGGCAGCCAACGGCCAGAGACACCAGGGGAATCCATTTACTCTTCATGAAAGAATGCTCTGTGATCTTTTAAGTGCATTACATAACACACTGGACCAACAGCTTTACATCCCTTCTGAATGATGGAGCAATTGAGGTTAAGTGCCTTGCTCAAGGGCACATATACCACGAACAGGTGTTGAACCTGCAACACCACTTTTTTTCACCCGAGTGTTGTGAGTTATCAGCGATCCAAACCACTCGGCCACGGTACCCCAACTTAAACATCGTATTCTGACATTGATTTCAGGAACGTTTGGGAAGTGCCGCTACGTGTACTATGGACGACATTCGGAAGGAAACCGGTTCATTCGCAACACCGATCTCTGAACTGCAGGTACCGTTAGCAAGTTCTTGGAGTTTTTGTCCTTCGTCAGGTACTTCGGAAAAGATTTGTATCCCAGAAATGCATAATTTGGTGCTTTTTTTCTCTCATTCTTGGGTATATTTTGACTTTTTGGGAGGATTTTTAGCGCCCCCTTTCTTCGCCCCAGTTCGAGCGCCCTCACACGTTCAGGAATACAGCCTATGTAATCTATTTCCACTTAAAAATCACAACTCCATTCGGATTCGATTTTATTTTTTAAAGAAAAGTTGAAACTAAAATTAGAAAAACATATTTCGAATCGCCGGGTACTTCCTAAAATCACCAAGATAATCGGAATTGATTCCTCCAAAAGACGGAATCGTGATTCCGAATTCATAACTTGGAATTGATTCCAATCAACTCAAGAGAAGTGTCCCCAAGCTTATTTTGCACTAGGCTTATGACTTGAAACTAAATTTTCAAACGTTCATTTTTTTATTTTACTGTCCGAATATGTTAACTGAATATTTGAAACCGAACGATAACAAATTTGACTCTCCATTTTCAAGTGGAACAGAAATTGATGAAAAAGTGTGTGAAGCTATATATGCAGTTTACGCTGATTTAACCGCAGCAGCGCTGTCATCTAACAGTTTACAGTTTTGTAAATAAACGTGCCGAAATTCTCCGTGCTTGCTAAATTGTCATCCAAGAACAATATCAAAAAGACGTTCTAGCATTTACAATCAACTCGACCGTTTGCCAACTTGACTCGAACCAACTCGACCGTTGTATCACCTCGACCGTTGAACCAACTCGTCCGTTGACCAACTCGTCCGTAGACCAACTCGTCCGTTGACCAACTCGACTTCAAAGTCGAGTCAACTTGACTGGTTGCCAACTCGACTTGAACCAACTCAACCGCTGTGCGTATTCTACCTTGTAGCATACGAGTCTGTTAGCATTATTGTGACTTGATTTGCCACAACGATTTCATGGTGCAACCTAGCTCGACTGCCTCCGACGCTCACAGGCTCTAAGGGGTCAAAATTAACACTGGTTTCCGTGGTCCGAGACCAGTAAAAAATCAGAAGGACCACTAGATCTGTCAAAGACGCTGGTCCGATGGACCAGTGAAAACATTTACTGACTCATGGAAACATTCTCTGATGCCTAATCCACAGTCAACATTTCTTACTCAATGTGAAGAATTCCTGGTTACCACAAACAATTCCTGATCGCTTTAAACATTTTCAGAAAACTACATTTCTTTCCGAGATCTCTCCAGACATGCCCCATTTTGAAAAGCACCAGTGGACCACTAGAGTTCTCTAACCTACAGTACTGGTCCTACTTACCAGCGTGAAATTCAGGTTAATTTCGACCCCCTGGGCTCTCCTCTACATATTTAAGAGGCACAAGTCTCCATAAAATCCAAGGACGAAAATTTCATGCCGCAAATTTTCAGCTTTTGCAGAGGTTCACAGGTGTTTGACGTCGTATTTATATCAGTTTCACTGATGAGTCGAATCGCTTTTGCAAACCCCTGCAAACCTTTCCTGTTGAACGTACAAGGGTCGTGTTGGACAACGGTCAAGTTCGTACAATGGTCGACTTCTCCGGGTGAGTGCGCAACGGTTGAAGCAAAATTTAGATGTAGCGTAAATGCTGCAAATTTTTACATTTGTGGTGACAATAAAACTCGGGGTCTGTATCCACCTTTGCTGTTTCGAGTATAAGCAAAAAGTTCAGAACACCCCAGTTTGACAAGTTTTAGGGGAAAAAAATCATAGCAAAATTTGTGGTATTTGCGACAGCTAGGGCTAATTGGGGCGTAATTCCTTAACATTTGTTTTCTCCCTACCTCAATCGGACTTGTAATTTATTGTCTTGTAATTTTTCTCATTCTATTTTATTTTTTAGAAGAACTTAGTCTAATATACGATTCTGTAAATTTCTGTCTTGTGAGGTAGCAATTTAATCTGTTTAGTTTGATTACAATATTTTGTCTCTAGCCGTGTCCGCATTGGACTTGTTTTTTGGGAGGTTTTACCGAGACGATGGTAAAATGAAAAATTGCTTTGGACCGTGGGAGAGCATGCGCAGTGTCCCTTTGCAGTTTGACCTTCACGGCCTGGACGTACGCTTCTAGAGTGCTTTTACCAGCTCGCTGTGTCCGCCCTGGTAAATTTTCCTGGGCAGAAGTTGGCCAGGAAAAGTAACCGCTGGACTTGGGAAAAGTTACCGAGAGGAAAACTTAGAGGCTGTCCGCATTGGATTAAAAATGGAAAAAGTACCCATCATCTCGGTAAGTTTGACCAAAAAAAGTCCAATGCGAAAGGGCCTTTAGCCAAAAAGTAGCATAGAAAGGAGTTCCATCAGTGTTTTAAGCAAATTTACCACGATCAGTTGAAAATGACATGGTCTAGAAACCTAGAACATGAAAATAACTCTTTAAAGAAATTAGATAAATGCTATTAACATATTAAAAAAATAAATTATTTAAATATTTTTGGATAATTTTCTGGGTTTGCTGAAGTTAGATTTAGATAATAAATTTATGATTTTAATTTCAATGAAAAACTCATCGTAAAATCAGTCCAGTGAATCAAAAAAAATTACTGGACTGAACCAGTTTTAAATGACGGCTGTTTATTTACTTGTACAGTTTATGTATATGATTGAGTGAAGAAATTGAATTATTTCTTTTAATTGTTTCTTTTAATTGGTCCACATGGTATATATAGTGTGGCATCTATCAACGTATTAGTCACATGATCTTAAGGAATGTACTGAACGAATTTAATCAAGAAAGGAGACGTTAATCTTATTTTTGCTATAAAATTACTTCGTAAAATCATGAATGCAATATTGGTTATGGTGCCTAACCATCAATTTGGGTTTGTAGGGAAAACCTGAGAGAGTATACCACTGTGACTCATAGTTCAGCTGGTAGAACATCTGCCTGGGGTGTCGGAGGTCTTAGGGAAAACTTGGGGGAGTATACCACTGTGCCTCGTAGCTCAGCTGATAGAGCATCTGCCTGGTGTGTCAGAGATCTTTGGGAAAACGAGGGAGTATACCACTGTGCCTCATAGCTCAGCTGGTAGAGCATCTGCCCGGCGAGTCAGAGGTCTTGGGGAAAACCTGTGGAAGTATACCACTGTGCCTCATAGCTCAGCTGGTAGAGCATCTGCCCGGCGAGTCAGAGGTCTTAGGGAAACCTGTGGGCGTATACCACTGTGCCTCATAGCTCAGCTGGTAGAGCATCTGCCCGGCGAGTCAGAGGTCTCGGGAAAAACCTGAGGGAGTATACCACTGTGCCTCATAGCTCAGCTGGTAAAGCATCTGCCTGGTGTGTCAGAGGTCTTGGGGAAAACCTGAGGGAGTGTACCACTGTGCCTCATAGCTCAGCTGGCAGAGCATCTGCCTGGTGTGTCAGAGGTCTTGGGGAAAACCTGAGGGAGTATACCACTGTGCCTCATAGCTCAGCTGGTAGAGCATCTGCCTGGTGTGTCAGAGATCTTGGGGAAAACCTGAGGGAGCATACCACTGTGACTCAGCTCAGCTGGTAGAGCATCTGCCTGGTGTGTCAGAGGTCTTGGGGAAAACCTGAGGGAGTATACCACTGTGCCTCATAGCTCAGCTGGTAAAGCATCTGCCCGGTGTGTCAGAGATCCTTGGGGAAACGAGGGAGTATACCACTGTGCCTCATAGCTCAGCTGGTAGAGCATCTGCCTGGTGTGTCAGAGGTCTTGTGGAAAACCTGAGGGAGTATACCACTGTGCCTCATAGCTCAGCTGGTAGAGCATCTGCCCGGTGTGTCAGAGATCCTTGGGGAAACGAGGGAGTATACCACTGTGCCTCATAGCTCAGCTGGTAGAGCATCTGCCTGGTGTGTCAGAGGTCTTGGGGAAAACCTGAGGGAGTATACCACTGTGCCTCATAGCTCAGCTGGTAGAGCATCTGCCCGGTGTGTCAGAGATCCTTGGGGAAACGAGGGAGTATACCACTGTGCCTCATAGCTCAGCTGGTAGAGCATCTGCCTGGTGTGTCAGAGATCTTGGGGAAAACCTGAGGGAGCATACCACTGTGACTCAGCTCAGCTGGTAGAGCATCTGCCTGGTGTGTCAGAGGTCTTGAGGAAAACCTGAGGGAGTATACCACTGTGCCTCATAGCTCAGCTGGTAGAGCATCTGCCCGGTGTGTCAGAGATCCTTGGGGAAACGAGGGAGTATACCACTGTGCCTCATAGCTCAGCTGGTAGAGCATCTGCCCAGTGTGTCAGTGGTCTCGGGTTTGAATCCCAAAAAGGCCCATTTGATTGTGTTTGTAAAATCATAATTAACATGGCAAAAAATTACATCCACACCCCACCCCTGCCTTCTATCCTAAGGCATGTTTTTGCGGTCACAACAACATACATGTTTCTCACACAATTACTGATTCATGGTCATTATCAACCAAAGCTGTTCAAAGTTGATTGGTTGAATCAGTAATTACGTCAGAAACATGTTTCTGCTTATGGTCGCGAAAACACGCCCCTATATCATACCACTTTCTACTGTAGGAATTTCAGAAGGTGGAAAACACTGAAAAATTCCTGTATACTAAAATTAAAGTCGAGTATTTTTCACTAAAATGTTTTAAATTTAAAACTCAAGACTGCCGATTTAAAGAAATAAAATCTCACAGACATCTAACTTTCTGGAAACAAAGTTTTCCTTTTATTAAGAAAAATGGTCTGAACGCCAATAAATTATTCGAAACAATCCAAAAAAATGTTTCTCTTTGTTTTTATACAATCTGCTTAAAACTAACTTTTCACTATTTTACTGGGAAAAAAACTACATTTGAAAAAAAGGTTTAAAGGGCCCCCTTGAAATGCGATTTTTTTTTATCAATTTAGTCTGTGCCAAGTAACTGTTCTTTTAGGTCACAGTCATAAGAACTCAGTCAGTTCTCTGTTCTCAGTCAGGGGAAAACAGGGATGAAAACTGCAACAGTTTGTATTCTAATGCTTTTTGTTTACTTTTCAATAATAAGTTCCGAAAGCGACATCACACAAACAGCGCCCTCTCTTGGCAAACAAAAGTTGAAAAAGCTGCCGCCCACAGAGTTAGATATAGAAAACTAGAGTGCGCACTCCCAATACATAATGGGTGCACAGTGGGCAAAGGGTGTTGCCCACTTTGCACTCTTAGCGTTAAGTAAACATGGCGCCGCCCACATCAGCACTGTCCACGCACGTGGCTTGAATAGCCAGTGCATACTCTAGTTTACTATATATATTAAACTCTATGCTGCCGCCCTATTATTTTAAACCAAAATAGACACCTGCAATGTCTTGTTCATAGAGTTAGATATAGAAAACTAGAGGGTGTACTGGCTATTCAAGTCACTTGTGTGGACTGTGCCGATGTGGGCGGCGCTGTGTTTGCTTAACGCTATGAATGCAAAATGGCAACACCCCTTTGCCCGCAAACAAAATGGCGGCGTCCATCGGCACATCATGTATAGGTGTGCGCACTCTAGTTTTCTATATCTAACTCCAGGGTCTCGTTATACTGTAGACAGTATAATCTTGTATAGCAGTCTAGGCCAAGCATTGTTCGTTGGGTACAATGGCGGCCGGCGCGTGGCTTCAATTCTCGTATAGCCAACTGCTATTGCATACTTCATCCAGTGTATATATATCGGTGATTGCTACGCCTTTCAAAATGACCGACGCTGACTTAACTTCTCGCATAACCAGTCACTGTTTCACACCACTCCAGTCTATAGAGATCAATGGGCCCTGCACCCGAATACCTACCATAGATTACTCAATTATTGGACTGGAAACATTCAGAAACATCAATCGTAAACGAAGAAACAAAATGACATTTCATATTTACAAATACATAAAATTCCCAGACAAAAAAATTGGTCATAGAAAGTGCATATCCATATCTGTACATTATTCGTACACATCACATATGCACATTATTCATATACACAAATACCAAAACTACATACAACTGATGTTGTATTCAAATTGCAGAAAAACACACGATTTACTGTCCTGCAGTTAATTAATTCGGATTTCTGTAACTTACTTGTATAAATATACCGTATCGAATAGCCGCCATCTTGTAGGGCAACTTTTGTTGTTTAAATTGGTCAACAATGTAAGCACAAAATGTGCAACCATGCATGTCCGCAAGGAACAAAGAAACTGCCCCACAAGATGGCAGCTATTGGATACGGTCAATTGAATAGATAAAAATCAAAGCAAACGAGAATGTAATTGCTTCGTGCCTGCGTAGACGACGTCAGTGTGACGTCAGGATAATTGTGTCAAATCATTCGCTGGTAACCTTAAACGTCTATTGCTAAAGCGCAGGGAAACAATTCACTGGTCTTAGTGTGCAGACCCAGTAATCATGGCAACACACAAAGGGTGACGTTTTCATTTTAGTACTTTATTATACCCCACTTCAACTGAATTAGAATCTCGGACAAGACCACAAAGTTCTGTATAGAAAACTGGAGTTTCCTCATACTGTACCAGTTACGTATAGGGTCTGCTGATATGGGCGCCGCCATTTTGAAATTGGCGTAATGCTATGGTCAACATCAACACTGCATTCTTTTACCTTTGCACGAAAGCCAAAATGGCGGCGCCCATATCGTCACAGCATGTGATGTGAGTCCTTCCAGTTTTCTATATCTAACTCTATGAAGGAAACCCACTCGTCAATGTGTATGCTGTGCGAATATCGCGCAAAGCATTATGGGTCGCTACATCACTGATCAAAACATAAACAATGGATTTTACGCGGCTCCTCGGTGACGCAACTGTTCACCTTGCTTTAAAATCCAAATCCATCAGTTCAAATCCATCAACTTCAGTCGTTCAAATTGTCACCGTATACCTATCGCTTACATCGATCTCTTTCATTTCCATCAAAACATCATACTTCTGTGTAATAGACTACCAAAGTGTGACGTCAGTTACCAGGGTAACTGGGTCTAAACATTCACGGGTAGTCTGAAATGTGCATTGCTAAAGCGCAGGGAAACAGTTTGTGTAGACCCAGTAACCTTAGCAACACACAGAGGATGGCGTTTTCACTTTACAGGCATGCAACTTTTCAGCTGATTTCCTTTTTTTCTTTCTTCATCTGCCCCATTGAAAATTTAAAAAGCACTGTACAAAGTTGTATTTTTTTATTATTTTTTGTAACGACACAGTTGCATGCCCGACTTTACTCTTTTCACGTCACCATGCACATCCCTGCTTCACTTCAACAGTTTCACGATTGGACAAATCCTTTCTCGAGTCCATTCAATTGGCAGCGTAAGAACAAATTCTTGATATATGGGCCCAATTTCATAGAGCTGCTTAAGCGCTAGCTAAAAACGTGTGCTTACTGTAGCAGAAAAGTTGTGCTAACGTTAAGGCTATTTCACGGCCGCGGCGTGCTTAAGCATGCGCGCGCTTGGAAACCGCTATTGTTGCGTCACTATCTTAAGCAAATTTTGGCTCTGTGGTTAAGGCAGGTTTTCAGTTGCTTACCGTTAACGATGTCTATGACATAGCCTTACGCTCGGTTAACGGAAAATGGGCTGTTAGGTTAGGGGGGGGGGGGGGGGGAGGGGGAGGGGGGTAGGACAGATTTTATACTTATTTCAAGTCTAGGATCGTGCATACTTCACACATTTATGAGAAGTATATATACATTATACATAATTGGTGATACGCAATATCAGAATTAATGGCACAACCCGGTCCCGTACCTGATATCAATAATGTTTTTCTTACGCTGCCCCTGGGTCCATTAGAGTCGATTCCAAGTTTGGAATCGCAATCGTGATTCCATCTTTTGGCGGAATCGATTCCCAATATCTTGGCGATTCCAGGAAGTACCTGGCAATTCTAAATGTTTAACGAATGCAGAATTACAAAATGCCACGATTTTGACAGTTTGTATTAAGCTTGCGATATATTGTAGATAATTGCGATAATTGTAGTGCCAAAATCTGTTTTTAAAATGTAGAATCGAAATAAAGTGGAATCGATTCCATGAAATGTTGAAATCGCCCATGCAGGCCGAGTCACTACTTCATCACCATTAGAATTTCACTTGCACTGTAGGCCTACTTGTAACCGCCGCCCAACCACCACACTCAATAACGTCAGCCAAATTAACAACTTTAATTTGTATCACGCCCATGTGCACACTCATGTCTTCTAATAAACCACCACAACATCTCGCCATACCATAATCTCTACAACTGCCATTTCGCTGCGTTTTCACCACCACAAGCATAACTTCTATGTTCAGGACCGTGAACAACCTTGTATTAATCTTCTGAAGTCACCACATTTTTTCCAACACAATTTTTCCCAGATCACAAACATTTCTAACGTTACACCTTGTTTTTGAGCATTTGACGTCGTCAGTATGTGTGTTCGATTAGCTCTTCTATTTAGGCATGACGGGAACAAGTTAAGCTAATCGAACGCACTCATTATAAACATTTTTCTGCATGCGCATAGAAATCTTGGATTGTGTGACAAATAAAGTTGAACTGCAACTTGTAGGCCTCATCAGATATGGCCAAACATCTCACCAGCACTTTATTTCATCTAAACCACCACACTACAACGATCAACACAAAATTCTTCACATTCTTTCAAGGCTTTCTTTTTCACCACTCGAACCCCAGTATCACATCCGTTACACTGGCGTTATCACTGTCACTGTTGTCATCTGGTAACATGCGAGGACTTGCCGTGGACACGTGAGGACTTGCAATGGACTTGCTGGGTCTTCCAGTGGACATGTGAGGATTTTGAGATATTTTTGATGGACTTGTGGGGACTCGCAGCATTTGTAATGGAATTGTGAGGACTTGTGATGGACTTGTGAGGACTTGAAGGGACATGTGAGAACTTGAAGGGACATGGGGACTTGCTGGAACTTGTGAGGACTTGTAGGAACGTTTGAGGTTTTGTGATGGACTTGCGAGGACTTCCTGTGACTTGTAATGAATTTGTGAGGACTTGCAGGAACAACTGAGGACTTGCAGGGACAACTGAGGACTTGCAGGGACATCTGAGGACTTGCAGGAACTGGCGATAGACTTGGGAGGACCTAAAGAGACTTGGAGTGGACTTGTGTGGACTTGCAGGGATTTGTGATGGTCTTCCGAGGACTCCTGTATATGTATTATCCAACACAGACTCTGTCATGTCATGCAATCACCACTCCACTCTCTACGCTCGCTTTATCAAATGCAACTTTTCTGTCAAACCAAAATTAGATGTTACGCAAATTCTCACACATTTTCCAATCTCCTTTTTATAATCTAAAGCACCCATAAACATCAACACCGCTTGCTAATTTAAAATTAGCTAGCGATCATATAGTCGATTCATGCATTTTGCAGCACCATAACTACGCATGAGCAATGCCTGACGAAGAGGTCAACGCAATTTTGGAGGTGGGGAGGGGTTATAAAAGAGTTATTTTGAAGGTGCAAACTGCAGACTACTTGCTTCAATCTTTTCGATTGTCTGAAAGACCCTCGAGGTGTAGTCTCCCCTTTTGTATAGCATGACATCACCCCTCTTCCTAAAAAATCTCCAATCAACTTAAGTGTCAGACGAGAGGGGGTTTTTCGCACGAAATGTCTGATGTAATTAGGAAAGATTCTGCTAGTGTCTGCTTCGAACACAAAGTGGGGCCCTGCGGACCTAATTAAGTTTACTTCGACCCTCCTCAAAAACCTTTTTATAAGGATATATTCCCCTTGAGTTCACAAAAAGAAAGGATTGGTTGTTTTTTTTTACAATACAAGTGTCGAATCGAAGATATTTTCTTCACTTATCTAAACAATAGGTTATCACTTTAAATTTTGAGTCAGATTTTTTTCATTAGAATTGCGTACTTTCAACGCGAGATATATCCAATTATAGGAAGAAAAATGTGTGTTGTCACAGTGGTTTTTTTCTGGATAAAATTCCAAAATATTCGTGAATAGAATGGAACGTAAATACTTTGGCGACTCCATAGATATGCATCAACGTATGAGCGTTTTCGAAATTTCTATTTTGGCTTCATAGGGCAATCTAGAAATGTCCGAAGTTGAAGCCTACATGCAGCCGAGCCCAGTTGTTTGGTAAACGTCATATGATTCATAGATCTAAGTACATATGCAATGTAGCTTCTGATAAATTCAACAGAATTTAAGGATCAGTTTTTGTTGTAGATTTTTCCCCAAAAATGGACTATGAACAGAAATCACCGTGTCACATTGTGAATGGTTACCGATTTGTCAACAGAACACAAACCACATCAGTTCCGCTGGAGCTCAGCATACACTTCACCAAGTGCTTAAGAGATCACTTGTGCCTGAAAATTTTGACGGGGAAAGTCTGATCCTTCAATTTTGTTGAGTAGAGTATCTCGGAAGAGGCACCAAAAGCTTTGTGTGCGCATGCGCACGGATTTTGTTTTTGTTTGGGAAAACGATCATAGGTCAGCCCTTTAAAGTATTTTATTTAAATGGTGTTTCTAAACCAAATTTATGTTAATCAAAATGCGTAAGTGTGTACAAGGGCGGCCAGATTTTTAAAAATGCAAACAGGTCACGTGACTAATTTGGCGGCCATCTTGAAATATCGAGTATTGCCACAATAAAAATCAGAAACGCAAGTACGTCTTTATTCCCACTCTCTCAAATGTTTTCAATAAACACTCATAACAACCCCACCGTGTCACCGCTCGCATCCAAAGTAAACCTCTCCATGTCTGTCCCCACGGCATCGACCGTATTATTAAAAAGTGTCACAAATACACGTCTGAATCCCTCGCCATTAAATGTGATATTTTCATCTCCCGCCTTTTGTAGTTCCCTTCGCGGGTTTCGTGTTCTTATAAATCTCAACACCGTATCGCTTACAGTCGAGAAGGGGTTCCCCTCGTGAGAGCATTGCATTTCCTACTATAGTTCACTGGCCTGTTTTCTCCTCCACGAGAAAATCTCCGCTGTGCACTAGAGAGAAAGTGATACAATTTTACCGAAACGTGACCGCCATTTGGGGTTAGCAGACGTGTTTTCATTTCCCGTTGGATGTTCTTCAATACCCAATTCCACAATTCTACTCGAACTCCACGAATTGAAACGCAACCCACGCATAACTCGCATCCCGTATAATATTGTGGCACCGCTATCTCACATTTTCTCTCCCGTTTTCGTTCTTATGATACGGTCGAAATATAATTATAGATGGCCTAAATGTTTTTCATTTGTCCGCCCACACTACATTTGGGATCCCCTTGCAGCGTGCTATTTTAAAACTGACGTTTGTGTAAATGCCGCAAGAACTTAGGTTTGCATGTTGAGTGCAATTTAAAGGTTTGTGTAAATTTGCTTAAACGTGTACGCTTTTCTCTGGCATGCAGGGAAGCAGACGGTTTGTATAGGGTAAAGAAAAACGCGCACGTAGGCATACCGTGACGTCATGTCTTCGATGTGTAAATTTAACGTCAGACCAGTCAATAGCTCCCAATAAGTGCACATTACTTTGTTAGGGAAGACAAGTTTGCGCAAATCGCAGATTTTGAATTGAAGATTGAAATTCATTAAAGTTGGTATAACAGCCCTTTTTAAAAGTTTAGCTTGTTTTCCCCCAGCACACGAATCTTTCCAAAAATCATCATTATCACTTTTTGTCGATAATAATCTCATTCAAACTGCAACACGGCTCAAACTGCAACACAATTAACTTACTGTTGTACATGCGCATTCAATTCATCACAATCACACAGTCACCACATGACATTCATATTAAGTGAAACACATTCTTTGTTGCGGTAGATTGCGGCGATTTTGATGTACTTTGCCATGCAATGCGACTTGCGATGCGACTTGCGATGTTACTTGCAGTGCGACTTGCGATGCGACGCGCGATGCGACATGCAATGCGACTAGCGATGCGACTTGCGATACAGCTTGCGATACAGCTTGCGATACGACTTGCGATACGACTTGCGATGCATCGCGCTATGCGACGTGTCATTTTGTTTTTTCAATGTGATTGAACCTTACATAAATAACTCAATTATTTTCTTTTTATCGCCTTCATCGAACATTACACGGCCAAACAATTCTCGTTTGCTTTGATTGCATGACAATATTTTTAGGAAATAAGACAACACGACAAAATATATAAGTCTACAATGCTATGGTATTTACAATGAAAGATACCTAAATTAGGTTTATCAAAAACAGTTTTCGATAAAACAATATATCTTTGACTTGTTAATGTCATTTGTTTTGTTTAGATTTGATTACTTGTTTTTAGTTTCGTTGTCACTCTGTTGGTCTTGTAGACCATGTGCTCTTTGTTTATAAAATTGGTCGTCGTTATGCGCGCGCATCCTGTTTTGCATAAATTTGGTTTGGTCACAAAACTCAAAGACGATTTGACGTGCGACCTTATTCCTAAACCAATGTAAAACATGATGCGTGCGCGTAACGCCAGGCCCGTTCTGGTTTGTTGTGACGTCAGAGGGCACATCGTCTGTACAATGCTTTTGTTGCTTTTTAAAAATATAATACTAAAGATGAAAACAAGAATTTAGAAACGTATTAAATGGTCTTATGCCGCCCTTGCGACGACACAGAACAGTCGTCGACTGGCTTTTGGGACGTTGTTGTAACAGCAAATTTCACAGCGCCCTCACGCGGTCATTAAGTTAGTTTCTCGCTCCGTAGAAAAATAGAGCATCATTAATTTTGAGCGACTGTGGCCATTTCCTTGTCACCGAAGTAAAACCCTTGTCTCTCGCGCGCAACATGTCGAGTAGGTTTGGATTTCTCCCTTTGGTTATTTGTAGTCAGCGATGTAACTCTAATTTCACTACGGTATATAGACTTTGGACAAACGGCAAGTTGAAATCCTTTCGAGCTGAAGCACATCCATTTTGGCCCATATCAAATCCTCACACCAAACAGAGAAATTTTAAACTACCATCGAAAATTAGGGTCTCGGAGCTTTCGTTTCTGGTAAAATTTGCAAATGAAAAGTCGCATGGCGTAATACAATAGACAGCCAAAGGGTGATGTGTTGCCATGGTAATTAGCTCTAAACATCATGGCCGTCGGAAAAAGTACCATTGCAAAAGCACAGGAACACGGTTCAGTGATTTTTTAGTGTAGAGCCATTGCCTATGCAACTAACAAATTATGACGTATTCACTTCGGCAGTCTAAGGCTCAACATCTGAAACCAGGCTGCCAGTGATGATTTAAAATTCGTTAATTATCAGCGATTCTCTTTTCTAACAACAGGTCCTTACACCTGAACTTCAATGCTTCTGTAAGACTGTAGCGGCTTGAATTTTGCTATATTGGTGAATGCATTTTGTTTGGGCTTTCGCAGAAGGCGCGAAAACATACCTCACAAGATATCTTGCTGATTTGCACACCCTTTAAAAATTGTTTGTACGATTCAGTCAAATGCGTCTGTGACCTTTTTGCTTGCCTGAGGTCAACTTTGAAATTATATTTCTTTTCCTCAAAGACTTGTTAACACTTTAGGAAAGCATGCACCGTTGCATGCATCCGTGTTGATGTACGAATGGTACCTCTTTCTGACTAAGTTGGAAATGGTCGTCGGGGGAAGTGTTTGGAAGCAGGACCTTTCCTCTTAGCAAATCACGGGGTTTGCTTTAAATGGTGGATGCTAAAGCATCCTAGCTGCAAAAGTCGGAAGGTAGTGCTTCCTGAATGTCATTTAAACCTCCCCGTTGCCGAGAGAATAAAAAAGAGCGGCAACGTAATATTGACTAGCGTGAATATGATAAGAAGCGCCCGGTCAACCACGGCCGCCGCGTCTCGCCACTCCCTGGAAAAATCCTCATCCGCGTCCTTAGTCCTTTTACGATCTGTGAGATAGTCCACGCAGCGGGCCAACTCACTGACGTCTCTCTCCACACGGACAGTCACTCTACTCGGTTTGTGATCGCTTCCGAGTTCAATCATCTCAACCGTGCCTTCTAGAGTCATCTCGTCGGTGCCATTCGTGAAGTCGTCGCTGATGTTTTCTTTGACCGACGTCGCACTGTCGTTGGCGAGGTAGTGGGGGAAGCACCGGACTTTTGTCAGGAGCCCGTTATCTTGCCCGTGGTATTTACGCTTGTTCAAGTGGCGAGCGTAGTACTTATCTTTCACTTTGTTTTTGCTGAGGTGGGAGCGGTATTTGCATTTGCCGACGGCCCGGGCTAGCCATCCAAAGATGAGCTGCCGAAGAAATGGTGGCATGGGGGCGCTGTTTTGCTCCTTGTGGTAGAGATGTAACACCCACACCGACATCAGAACGGACATACCAACTACGGCGATCATCACTACGAAATATTTCCCTTGTAGACAAAAAAGAAAAGAAAAACATATTATACATTATACGAGGTGTCCCAAAAATGTCCAGATCAAACCAGGCAACCTCGGAATCTAGCAGATCCCAGGATCCTGATAGGGAAGCTTCTTACATGAAAAGTAGTCTTTATTGCATCAAAATCAGTCAAGCAAATCAAACGTTATGTCACTTTCCAAAATTGCAGGCCAGTGCACATGCTCCGTACGCGCATAACTTTTTGATGAATATGCATGAAGCGAACAAAAGAAAGAATGCACGACATGCAAAACACGCGTGGTCTTCAGTCGGCCAAAAACCGCCATTGTACATTCATTCCATGCAAGTTTCTAGTTCAGGTCGACCAACACGTGACAAATTTATGTGTCGTACAGCAAAGAACATGTAGTTTTCGTGGCTTGAATCAGAGGATATCTTTTCACACCTCCAGCTAAAACATTACAGTAACAGACTCGAGCGAGGTAACACAATTTCCCTTGATAGTAATGTGATATTTTTTCCGTATCATGGAAGGGAGATGGACATTAAACCCAGCGGGGGAAACGGCAAAGTGCGTCGGTGGTGACTTTGTGTGAAGCTGTGCGGAGTGTAACTGATATGTGCGTGTCCCAAAAACGAGACACATAGACGTCCTGTTATAGGTAAGAATTTCTTATAATGTTTATACCAGTGGTTACAGTTTTGTAAAAATCATTTGTAATGACGTCAAGGTTTATTTACATGCGCGCAAATCTATGGGGAAGTCTCGGGGTACCAGACGCCATAGGGCCATATGGAAAGGACTATGTAACCGTGACCTCATTATGCTTTAGGTCAATATAAAGGTCATTCCTGCGGATGTTTTACAAATTCCAGAAACGGGATTAACACCGTTACATAATAGGCTACTACTTAATATACCTTATCGAAAATACCGCTTGCGTGAGTTAGCACAAAGTGCTACTTTTGCGTAGACTTACTCAAGCGGTAATTGCGATAAGGTCTATGTTGAACAAAAAATCAGTCGGCAATTTGTCCTATAAAAGTGTCATTTTACACGGGAAAAAATCATGTGGTGTTTGTTTTTGCCTTTTTCCAGGAATCCATAAAAAAAAGTTATATCTTGCAAAAGATACATTGGCTCTAAATTAATTAACTGCGTCTTGAAATAACACACGAGTCTATGGAAAGTAATCAAGCCGGCTACATAGCGTCTTCCACAGACTCGTGTTTAATTTCAAGCCACAGCCAATAAATACGGATACGACCTATCTCTGGCTTTGATAACTCCGCGTGTTGCTTTAACAGCGCCCTCTTTAGACCATTTAGCTCCTAAGCTTGTTTTTAAAGGAGCGTGTTCAGATATTTTCAAAGAATGGATTTCGTTGTAACCTAACAATCATATAAAATACCTTCCCAAAATACTATCCATGGGAAGAAAACGGGAGATTTGCAATCTCCAATTTGGATGTGGAAGCAAAAAGATTGGTGTAATCACTGCACTGCTTTATGGAGCGGATAAATTAGTTTACAAAACTAATTTCGCGCTCTCAATCCGTATATTTTCAAGGATATCGTCATAAAACCACTGATGTTTTGTAAACTAATTTATCTGGTTCCATAAAGCAGTGCAGTAATTACACTAACCTTTTTGCTTCCACATCCAAATTGGAGATTGTAAATTTCCTGTTTTCGTCCCATAGTTGAGCATGTCATGACAACCTTCATTTACCTTACAAAACTACCTCCCCCGAATAATAACCACACGAGAGTTACGACATATTGAAATTTGTGCACTGTCATATGTTTTGTGCACTTCTCAATTTTTAGTTTGTAAACAATGCTTGTTTGCTTAGCAGGAATGCTATACATTTTTTCCTTTTTTTCATTCAATTTAAAATCACGTTTTTATTTTAAAAATTGTTTTGCATGCAGCATCTATTGAGGTTTAATACTTGCTCAATTAGGGTAAACATTGAAATGAATATTTTTTAAATTTTATTTTATTTTTTTAATATTTATGTATTTATTTATTTTATTTTATTTTATGGGAGGGAGAGTGTTTAAGACCGGTCTTTATCATCCCTTTAAGACTACCCACGTGATGTGGTCTCCACCAATTAGAATGGGTAAATATTCATAAAAGTATTTATGAATAGTCATTAAAACGAATATTTTTGTTTATTTCTGAGCTGAGCAAAACCCCTTGAACGAGAACTAAAAGCCCAGTTCAATAACCTGTAAAGCAACGAACCTTATATTTCCCGGATTAATTTAGTTTCAAAAGCTTCAATTACCGCGGCGCGTTTTCTCAGCGACATTATAACTCTATATCCCTCTCTGTATAGGCCTATAATACACACTGGATCCATCAACTGCAAGCTTGAGCTCGTGTCAAGCTAAACGTATTGCAGGCAAATTGAGTGGAATGGCGCGAGTTATTAAGAAAAAGGGGGTGCGTTTAATGTTGGAAAGCGAGCTTTGTCTCAAAGACTGCCTGTGGGCCGGGAAGTGTATTTTAAGCAGCCGACGAGCTTACTTTATTAAACAGTTCGGTTCGATATTAGGTTGCCGTGTGATATATTTTCTGCGACCGGTTGTCTCCGTGCAGATTTTGTCAAAGTTTTGGATTATAAGTTTGTATTAATTTTATCCAAGGAAATTATATCGATTTCGAAAATCTTCTGAAAACAGCTCATTGAAAAATGACTTTATTAACTGCCGATTAAAACTGCAATCATGTCAAAATCGATAATTGATGAGTTGAGGACATATCGACAAAAAACATCCATTCCGAAAATCTTTAAACATCTTATTTAACTTTAACCCAATTCATGTGATAAACAACAACAAAATTCGTAAAGAACAAATGATCTGCAAATACATGCATAATTTGCTGTTAAATATTACCTCAAATTCGTATCGATATCGTAAATGCATTGTCTTATCCTTTCAACATTTTTAAAGAACCAGAGAAATCAAGATGTCTTAGATTTGTGCATGTGAATTTTCAAAGGCGAAAATGGTACAAATAAGATTCCACTGGCCTCTCATTATTTACTGTTCATCAACATTTTGGTCATGTTGCTGCTCGTTTAAATGCATCTGAAATTGGTAAAGTTAATTTGGCGTACGGTCATGAATAATTTTGTGTCCAAATATAAAACGAGTTTCAAAATGGAAACAAGAATATATAACCAATGATAATAATCGATATTAAAGTGATTTATCAGAGAATTAGTTGGAATCCGCCCACACCTTTTGTGAGACGCATAAAGAAAATAAAAACCCCAACAATGAAATTTGTTTTGGACAGATCGTTGAAATATTAAAATGAAACGAGCTGGATAAATAGAATCCTCTCTAAAAAACAGAAGAAAAAAGAATCCCCGGACTTAAAGGTCTGAGCTCGCCAGGCTATTTATTAGATTTGCTCTCTGGTTGTCATGGAAACGAATATTTCTTTCCCCATGAGCAATTGTTGTAACGTCTTTCGTATTGAATAATTGTATTTATCCAACAATGCATCCAAAACGGAGCTATTGGGCTCTGGCAAGATTGGTTTATGAAAAGGGAAATGTACGGGGATGTAAACAAGGTACACAGAAGATTGAAATGTACAACAAATCAGATGAAAAGCGTTTGGATTTCATTTGAGGGTTTAAGAAAGGATCAGATTTTTGCAATTGTTTGAAAAGATTTATCTGACATAATGTGTTTCATGTCACCCTAGGTCTATTTGTATTTTTAAGAATACACTGTGAAACAAGTAAGTTAGAGCAGACAGTTGGCCTGCCTAGTGAAAGGAGGCGGTCATTTTTTACTGTGACTGGTACCTTTTCATGCATACAATTCTGTACTAAATGAAAATCGTCAACTTTGCGCGAAATGGCTTTCTGATCACAAGATCAGCAGACTTTGTATGGTGCTTGCTTATCCTGGAGCAATATGGCGATGGAACGATCTTTGACTTTATTTCTTCCCATTTTTGTTAAATTAGTCACCCCGATTCTTTCGATTGTAATGACTGTATGAGGTGGTTGCTCATACTGGTTTGATGTAGAATTGTCAGTTTCTTTCTTTATTGCTGACCTCCTGGCCTGTGGAATACCTTAGTTTAAGAAGCATTTATTGTTCAAGCAATTTCCTTCTGTAAAAGGGACAAAGGCTAAGCGGAAAGAAGTGTTATTATGTTGTCATCTGTGCCCTCTGGGAGACCAATGCAAGGCCTTGCAAGTCCTTACATTTCCGTAAGCATTAGTCAAGCCACGAGCTGTTCAAATCAACTGCAATTATTACATTTTTTGTGTGCCTTCATCATTTTTGTACGTGATTAGTCCTAGTTAGGCTTGTGATTTTTCCGCTGATTGGTATACCATAGACGGCTGTACAACAGCAGGGGCCAAATTCATGACGCTACCAAGCACAAAAATGTGCTTACTGCAGAATTTCTTTGCTTTGTAAAAATGGGTTATCAGCCAACATTTTGTGTCAAAATGCTTTCTTAGGCTGGATCGGAATTAGTGGCTATGGCTGTGGCTATGGCTGTCGCTATGGGTGGACAATAACAGTCCTTAGAAACAGCATAGCCACAGCCACAGCCAAAGCCACTAATTCGGATCCAGCCTTAGAAACAGCAGCAGAATACCAATAAATGCACATCACATACAATTTTGGTTGGCATCCGATTTTTGCAAAGTTAAGGAAATACATTATGTGCCAAGAAAATTTGTGTGTACTTAACAGCGCCTTGAAATTGGCCCCAGGTGGCTATTCGAGAATTGAAACAATTTGTCCGCCATTTTACTCCATAGCAAGACAATGTTTGCCTAGACTGCTCCCGGTCAATGTTCTCAATAGTAGTATAAGTAGTCTTGCCTGGAGTAATATGGCGGACGGTTGCTCCATTGAGGGAGGTGCTTACACAGTCCATTAAATATAGGTAAATGGATTGTTATAGAGGGTCTGTTTTTCCGACCATAACGAAAAACACGTTTCTGATGCAGTCACATATCGGTTGAACCATTGACTGCGTCAGAAACATGTTTCTGGTTATTATCGCCAAAACAGCACCCAACCTGCAACGGCCTTGTGATAGCTTCAACTGAACACTCAGCTTCTGATTACCTATAATGGGGAAGGTACCATCGGACGCCGGTGGTATTGTAGTGATGACCAGCTCGTTGAAGACAATCAGAGACAACATGGTTGTGATGGACAGGTTCATCTTCTCGCCTGACTCCGGAGGCAGATAGAAGACGAAGATTGAAAGTACGGAGATGAGGACATAAGGAAGAATTATGTTGGTCACGTAGAACTCGGGCTTGCGTTCGATCACCAAAGTGTATTCCACGTCCGGGAACTTGTGTTGGCAGCACGAGTACTTGATCTTATGACTGGCCACCGTCATGTCCAGGAGATCCCACTCCCCATTCGGTTTGTAGTTGTCCAGTTCGGGATCGGGCCGGGACGCAACGATGTCCACGCCGGTCTCGTCGAAGGACCAGGAGCCGAACTTGAGCGGGCAGTGTTGGGTGTCGAACGGGTAGTAGGTGAGGTCTACCTTGCAGTAGCTGATGAAGATGTAAGGGGTGTTGAACTGAACGGTGCCGTCGGAACCTACGACGCAGGAGAGCCCTAGGTCTCCACTCAAAGGGCTTTGGTCAACACTGCATTGATACACAGAATCACATAAAATGGATATATTGTTAAAACAAGATGTTGATATTTACACGCATTATACACGAGGCATAAAATCTAAGCTTCATTCACGACAATTGTATCAAGTTGGCGTAGTAGTACCTTCCTCGCCTTCTACCTCTGTGACCCTGGTCCGAATTCCGTCCGGGCCTAATCTGTGCAGAGATCAGTGTTGGTTACTTTGTTTTGTGCGTCCATGCAATAACAAGAGAACAGTTTATTTTTGAGAAAAGCTAAGAAGATACCGCTGGCATTTAAAATGCCAGCGGTAGGTCAACTACCCGGTGTGTTAGAAGTCTCGGGTTCAAATCCCGATAATTTGTATGATTTATTTATCCAAAAAGGAAAGATGTAACTTTGTATCAGTCAGTAACGTGTATGACCTCTTGTAGCAAGGCTGACTGTACAGTCCACGTAAGAGCCGCCTAGGCAGGGTGCGCCACCCTGCCTGAAGTGTCTTGCTATAATCTACAGTTTGGGAGACGCGTGGTTCAAGTGATCAGCTCATCCCACACACGTTTAATCAGGCTGATAACCAATCAAACTTGGTTTTTCTGAGAGCCATTCACTGCATGATTCTCACAAACGGAAAATGTGGCATTTTAATACTGTGAGAATCACTTTGCTCAAACAGGTTATATAGGACCTGGAAGAAATTACTGAAGTGGAACGATCTTGGAAGCGATTCCAACTGTAGACTTAATGTCGAGTCGGTAACTAAACCGGTTGGTTCTTAAACCGCACCAGCCTAGTCGCGAATGGACTGGGAACAAGTCTAGTCGACCTCCAGTTACCGACTTGAGACACCTCAATTGGACGTAGAGATCTGATTGGTCGAAACACGGGGCTTTAATAATATTCATGCCATATTTTCAAAAAAATGTGCTCGTGAATTATAATTTCTCAAGTAGTGGACCTATCAATATCCATTACTCCAGAATTTCAAAATGAGACATAATCATATTAATATTTCGACCTTTCCGTTGGCCCAAGTTTTATTAAGAAATCAATTCAAAAATCGTAGCCGACAATGGGAGACTCAAAGAAGACATATACATGTCGCTAAAAGTTAAACGCAGTTTATTGAAAAAAGATACGTATCTATTGAAAATTGTTCTTACTGCATATTAATTTTAAACACCCCCTAGTAAAAATGGACGCTACCAAACCGTGGAGTGCGGTGCGTGGATTATCGTGATTGGTTTTTGCTATGGCAACAGCGTCAACGCGCTTTGAATCGCGAATATTGTCGCGCAATCAGGTTTCTCATGTCGGTATACGGGTCGAAACCAAAATATATACTTCTCATACGGCTTATCGATCGTGCGCGGTAAAACGGCGTTGGACGGACAAAACACGACCGTATACCGAATTGATTTCAAGTCTATTCAACTAAAGTGATTGGTCGATCGGTGCTCTGTTATCCAATGTATTCAGCAGACTTCTGTTTTGACTAAAAATTAATATTTAAAAAAAATTGCGTTTCTTTTTTTGGGAGAGTACACTACGTCAACTCTGCCACGGGACCAAAGACACATTTAAGGCAAAACAGTTTGCGAAACGACGTATGCAATACACAACCGAAACACCCGTAGCGTAATTTACTATCTCAGCTTACAATGTTGTGGTATCGAGTTTCTAATTAAATTCATAGCACGTAAAAGCAACAATCTTTAGCGTATCAATTTGTTAATAATTTAGCATTCCCCTCTCACCCGTTTCAGTACCCCCTAGCTAGCTTTAAGGAAACTGAACAGTGACATCGGATTTTAAAACCTGTAGGCTTAATTATTTTTGTTACCTAACTGAATATTTAATGTGGGTTTTCGACTTTTTAGAATATTGACGCCGGCTATTGGGATAACATTTTGAGGTCCATGGCATATAAATCACTTTTTAAGACTTAGAGTCATTATTCATTTTTAAAGAGGTTTCCTTTTTGTGGTTGTTCTGGACAGTAATTAACCGCAGACCGTTGCGAGGAACCCGGGGAAAGAGAGTCCCCTCCGTGGGGAGCTGCGCCCGTCCGCGTCTGTCAACCCATTAAAATCTCGCACGTCCCCGCCAGAGGTTTGAACACGCCGGCCCATTTCAAACGAGAGCAAACTGACTTGAAAGTGCCCGGGAAAAAAGAGCGTAAATATCATGTCGAAATTACAAGGGGAAGACCTTACCGGCCAATTGTGTCACGCGCGAACCCCAATCGTGAAATGGGCGTGATTAAAATAAGTATTGGCAATTAGTATGCACTTTTTGCATAATTGCAACAGTGGTTTTGTCAAGAAACGACGTGGTCGAGAGAATTAAAAGGGCGAAAGAATTTGCTTTTGGAAATTAAAATTCAATTATTAATTCCTTGACCGGTGCTTTGGCACATGAGGAAAGCCAACTTTTTATTTAGTCAGAGTGTGCGTTCGAACATTTTTTTACATTCAAGATACAGGTAGAAGAGATTTCTGAGCTGAGCTGCTTAACTTTTTTTCGGAGAAAAATTAACTTGGCCCCCGACTACCGTAGTATTTTCATTGCTGTATAGCCAGGAAACCACTCTAAATACGACATTGCTGTATAGCCAGGGAACCAGTCTAAATAGGACATTGCTGTATAGCCAGGGAACCAGTCTAAATAGGACATTGATGTATAGCCAGGGAACCAGTCTAAATAGGACATTGCTGTATAGCCAGGGAACCAGTCTAAATAGGACATTGATGTATAGCCAGGGAACCAGTCTAAATAGGACATTGCTGTATAGCCAGGGAACCAGTCTAAATACGACATTGATGTATAGCCAGGGAACCAGTCTAAATAGGACATTGATGTATAGCCAGGGAACCAGTCTAAATAGGACATTGCTGTATAGCCAGGGAACCAGTCTAAATAGGACATTGCTGTATAGCCAGGGAACCAGTCTAAATAGGACATTGCTGTATAGCCAGGGAACCAGTCTAAATACGACATTGATGTATAGCCAGGGAACCAGTCTAAATACGACATTGATGTATAGCCAGGGAACCAGTCTAAATAGGACAATTTCTAAAGAATGGAAACAGTTCTTTTCTCAGTACGTATATAGGGTACTGAGCTGATTTATATACAGGTTGGTTTTTATCATACACATCCTAAATCACACATGGAGATAATGCCGTTTGTAATAGTTTATACAATCATGTCATTTATCTTTAATCACTCCGTGTTTTATTCAGGAAAACAATTTGAGTATACAGCTTATACAATTTGTTTCTGTGTATTCAATGGCTTTAGATATTTCTTTGATGTCGGAAGTTTTTTTTTTTAGAAGTCCCGTCAAATGCACTTCACTCCTAAAGTGGTTGGTTGTTGAAATAATTGTCGACGCTTTATTAGCCGACGCATTTAATACCCCGGTGAAATTTCATCGTCTCTCGCCCCAGATTCAAAGAAAAAATCGAAGCATTCGGTTCTCTTCATCGCCGATTATAAGTTTTGTAGAAATGTCGCTGACCGTTTGGTGACTGAAAGTCGCATTTATCGCCTGTTAACTCAAACACGAATCGACCCCCTTAAAAATTCTCATTTCCTCGGAAAAAGGGGAGGAATTCCCAGGACGTTATCCTTCTGACAGGGGAAAAGAGAGACGCCCAAGGCGTCTAAATATCTGTCAGATGGGAGAGAACTGAGACCTGGGAGTCCCCTTGTAACTTATACGGCTCTTGCGAGAGCAGTTTTGGCCACTTCCCGTGTTCTGTACCTGAGACACGTCCGTATAAATAAGCCAGAGGCTATATACATGTATACTGATGCAAACAAAGCGGGTAAAATCGTCTCATTATACGACTTGGACTACACGCTTGTCAAACACACCCACCGTGCCAATTTGACAAAAAACTGTATGAAGAAGTCTTCACAAGGACATATTATTTGACACAACCACAGCGACAAAAATGCAAAATTATTCAAATCCGAGATATTCTTTGAGACGCACTGCAGTCTTAAATCTTATAAGAAATCGAGCAGTCAAAATACGGTTAATTTTTTTTCCCTTCTGTTCGGATCACCCCGAGGCGACGTCTAACCGACAACCCTACCCCAGCACTTAATGCCACGGTGTTGAAGAGGGGATAGAGTTCCGACTCGAAATTAAGTCTTCCACCGCCCGTAATGTCCACAACCCTCTCAAGACTGCGCAAACAAATCTGGCATTATTACTTTGAGCCGATATCGGATCCCCGTTTGGCGTAATACGCGTGGGCTACGGGGGGAAAAAGTAGAAAAAGAAGAAGATAACAAACTAGAGGTCCACGTGTAACTTGTATATTACAACGTAAGGTAAAACCGTATTGGATTTAGTCAAGACAACAAGTACTTGACGTCGTTACTCATTTCCGGCGATTAAGAACATGTGGTAAATACGTTCTCGTTTACTAAGAGTTCTTGAAACAAATAATTTCAGATATATTCAAATATATATATTTGTGTTGTTGTGAGAAGTTAGTAGGACCGCTGTGCTGAACTGTATTACAAAGACGCCGCGCGCACTCGAAAAAAAGTTTGGTACAAAAGGGAACATGCTTAACATGTTGGGTACAATTTTGCCCAAGACTTGTTTAATTTTTACACAATCTTGGGTAAAGTACGGACCATTTACCCAAAGTTGTGTATAAATCAAACAATTATTGTGGACATTTGTTGTTAACCATGCATGTTCCCTTTTTTTACCCAACTTTTTAAAGAATGTGATGAATTAGGTTTAGAAATCCAAATTCTCTTAAAAGTTCGAAGTGGAAATGTTTCAAGAGTATAGAGTTCTATCTGATACCAATAATATCAAGCATCTTCCAAGAATATTATCCATCATGGGCAAGAACACACAAAATATGAAGTGTTAAATGAAAATATGAGCATAATTTAATGCCCAACAGTAGCTCTGATAACTAAGAAAATAACAATGTGAACGACGTGACAATGTAATGATGAGTTATTTTCTCAATAAAAGATCAGGACATTTCACTGAAGGTATACTGAATAAATATGTTGTCATGTGCACCACATGACATTTGAAAATAACGTTTGGATGTTTCATTTCAATTACGATTAGCCATACCAAAATATTGTGCTTCATGCTTTAAGGCGTTGTACCTAAAACATTGGAAAATAAAAAACCATGGATGTTACATACAGTTTCTCTTTGTTTTTACAAACCAGAGTAATCCAATTAAAATCCATGTTCACTGCACGATTGTAATTTATATTACGTTTGGATTTTCCCACTTTTGTATTCGATGGATCGATAAAAATGAGTACTATCCGACTTGCGTTGGCGACGTCAAGGTTGTTTGGGTCGAGTTAGCGCGTCGTGCGTGGCCCTAATCGCATCAATGCGATTGTTATTGTTACAGCGACTTGGGTAGTGTTTATAAACTTACCCTAACCATTTTTAACAAAACGTATTGATTTCCCTAATCAAATTCAAGGTCATGGCTACTGAAATTTTATGCATGTAAATTTGGTTCGAGAAGAAAATTAGGGGATTGGAAACCGTGTGTACGGAAACAAAAATGGTTTAAAATGTTTGCTTGCGTGAGCTTGATTTGAGGTTTGTTGTGTACGTTTTCAAAGTGCGTAAGAACGGTTCCTTATTGAAGCATTGAAGTGTTTCTTCCTCCATGATTGAAGGTACCATAGATTACTTTTTTCTCCACCCCATACCCCTCCCTGACCCCCCACCCCCACTTACCTCATGGGTGATGAGATTTTGTAACCATATGTGGCATTACCATCCTGAAATTTCACGGTCTTGTATATTTCCAACGATATTGTCAAAAACCACCGATGTTTTTGTAAACTAATTTATCTGGTTGCATAAACCTTTTTTGCTTCCACATCCAAATTCGAGATTGCAAATTTCCTGTTTTCTTCCCATAGATAGTATTTTGGGGAGGTATTTTATTTGACTGTTAGGTTAGAACAAAAGTCATTTTCTGGTAGAACTACATGTTGTTTGTAAGTTAATGTAAATTTCCATATTCGAAGAAAATTTGTATTTTTTGAAGTTTGTCCTTAGCGCTATTTTTGTTCATATGGATATTTATTTAGTGTGGTGCACCCATGCAGAGAGCACTACAGGATTTCCACAGAGAGCTCGGGAAGAATTGAAATAATCTCTTAATTGGAATCGATGGAATATTTCATCTGCTGTTTTTGCCTTCTGGCCCAGTGCAATCACAATAAAACAGGTCTCATGTGTCAGAAATGTGGGGAGACATTTTGACATCGTTAAGAGTTTCATTTTAAAGACGCATGACATTGAATCATGGTAGATGATAACATCATTAAAGATAGATAATACGGGATTGTAAAACTGTTACAAACGGCGTTAACTCCATGTGTGATTGAGGATGTGTGTGATAAAAAACCAACCTGTGTTATTTCAAATTATCGTCAAAAACGAAATTTGCAAATGAAAAGACGCGTGATGTAATACAAGGGCTGAGCATCTGAAACGAGGCTGTTAGTGCTAATACGAAATATGTCAATAAAATAAGTTAGCTCAGTACCTCATCTACTTTCCGAGAAAGCAATAAAAATGTGTCCATGCTTTCAAGAAATTGTGCGAAATCACCGTCCTATTTAAACTGGTTCTCGGCATGGAAAAACAGAGCTATAATACCAGGATAGTCGGGGGCCTAGTTTCATACGCTTGAGGGCGCCCTTGTAAAAGATGCGTGTTCACGTATTTGTATAATGTCATCTTCAGTTATTTATTTTGTATTTATTTTTATTTCCCCCCCCCCCCCCCCCCCCCCCCCCCCCCCCACCCCACCGGTCAAATTGTTGATTAAAATTGAGACAGTAAAATAAAATGTTAACGTACGGACCGTTCTTGCCCCTACAACATGGATATTTTACACAACCATAATTATTCAGGCATAAACTGTGAATCTGTGATATATTTTGCCTGAAGACCGGGGGAAATGGAGATGTTGTTCTAAGCTGTGCGATCGCAGCGCGCGATGTCACAAGCCATGCCAAATCTGGGTTGATCACTTAGAAAGTGATGGATCGTATAATCTGCACTGTTCGCACAAATCGCTTATTCTCGAAGTTCACGGGGCGCTTGCTATATCCTCCCAATATCCTGTCTTTAAATAATATTGACATTTTTAAAGAGACCGCGCGGAAATGTTTAGTTAGCCGAACCTCCTGTTCCAAGTTGTGTTTTCATTTGTTCTTATATCTGCGCCGCAGATGCGGCTGGTATGCGCGCGTATTTCATTAACGAGCAAACCCGACGACTGTTTTAATTTGTTTTGACGGTTTCTTTGTTGAAACATGTGCATTTGGCTTTGAACAGCCGCGGGTCTGATGTTTTCTTCAGCACATTCCCCTGTCTACAGGACGAGTAGCCAAGGCATTTAAATGTAAATTAGACGAAATTACGAAGGCAATGTGCGAATAGGTGTTATTGGGTTAGGTACGCATTTTTATAAATGTCAAAGGGAATATGTGTGATTCATCGCTGAATTTTCCAAAACTTCTTCGATAGTGTAAAAAAAAGGAATATTTTTACTGTAAGTTATAAATATTTTGGATAATCTATCACGTGAAAGTGGTCCCATTTTGCCCAGTAACGTACGGAACTCTTTTTACCAGAATGAGCGCTTGTCTGTTTGGCAATTTTCACTCTTTCTGGGGTGGTTTCATGCAATTCAAATGAAATTAATGAATAAACGCGATGGACAACCCCCATAAAATTGAACAGAATTGATTAGATGAGACTTCAATGAGTATTTTGGTTTTTGTCCCGAGATAATGTAAGACTTTGAAGTATTTTAAAATGATTTTTAAATATTTACTTCTGATTTCTATGGGGGCTCAATTTAATGGGGTGCACTACAATATGATTTTTTTCTCAGAAAATGTTTTTGTTTTTGCATGGTGGTGATTGTTGTTTAATATGGAATTTTCCGAAATCAAGGCCCTTTATGCCATTAAGTAATGCAGTAATAGCTTTAACTTTTCTTTATTATCAACTCAAGATGACGAAGAAGGAGATGCAGTTTTAGAAATGGGAGGAAACCCCTTTACAAGGATGTACGTTCTTCAGTGAATTTAGAAGCACTTTCACAGTCAACCCTAAAAGGTCGACAATTGACGAATTTATGTTACAGTGACGTCAGCAAACAGCCACTCTCAGATCATGAATTTAAAAACTCGACGCACAAGTGAATGACGTAAGTGTCAAATGACGTCAGTATGACGTCAGCGTGAAAAAAATGCCAATTTCAAACCCAACACCAGCTGGTCGCGCGCGCGCCGTTAACACTTGCCTCGTTCAATCAATTATACAGGCTTGGTCGATCCCAGAACCGTACGTAATTTACCGGGGCTTTTCTCGAATTGGTATACCCTTAAGCCGTCACCTATGCACGCCGAGAAATCACCCTCTTTCAGCTTGTAGCAATTCAAGCGAGAGTGCCAATGTGCTTTTTCGCATCCCAATGCCACACAGTTTCCAGCGATCTGATTAAAATCGGTGCGTCTGTAGATTTGAAGGCAAAAGCAACAAACAAGATATACAGGCCTATATGTATATATTTACATTTTCCAGCATAGGACGACCGGTTAGGGGTTAAAAAGGGATATTAAGACGACCGGCTGTGTTAGACGACCGATCGTCGGTCGTCTTAACGACATTTTGCTCTAAAACCATATTTTTAGGTCAAAAATCATTTTTATTAGGTTTCTCACCAATTTTATTAGGTTTGTAACCATTTCGGTCTAGGTCGAAAAACCTTTTTATGAGAACTTTAAGTCGAGAAAATTGGTGTCGACGGCAGAGATTTTTGCCGACAAATTTGCCGTTTTAGTGGTCCCCCGGAGCACTCTGCCCAAAACGGTCGTCCTATGCTGGAAAAAGTAAGTATATATATATATATATATACAAGATCAGGCTCCCATATACGTAACGGCGGGACGGAACAGAAAAAAATGTACTCGGTGTCGTGTTGTGGGGATTTTTTCGCTGTCATTTCGCGAAATACAGTCATTATTTATAGCGGCTTTTTGCACATGAGCTGACCCTTTTCGAAATCAATCACTTTTAATCTTTTCGTCCTGTAATATATCATAATTTATAGTGATACAATCTTCTATACACTTTTGTAGTGACTTTTATTCGAGCCCTTATCAACGAGAGATAGGCCTATCGCAGCCAAATTTATCGGGACAAATTGCCCCAAATTGCATGTAATATACTTGTCGCCGGTTTAAGATTCAAATATAAACATGCACATGCGCAGTTGGGTACACAAAACTGGTGTCCATCTTACCTCTGATAAAGAACTATATCTGGTTTCCATAGCATATTCGCTGGTATACGTACAACCGACGTCCCGTTATATCTGTTGGGGTTCCACGTTAGAAACTCGTCAAGCCAGCTCTAAAATCAGAATTCATATACAAATTAATATTTAAAAGATAGGTTACAGGAATGAATTTTTTACAAACGCCGTTATATCCATGCGTGATTGAGAAGGTGTGTAAAAACCAACCTGTGTATAAGTCAGTTCAGTAGGCACCTCATAACTTCCGAGATGAAAAACTGTCTGTGCTTTCGAGAAATTGTGCAAAGCCACTGCCCTATTAAGGCTGGTTCCCTAGCTATATACAACATAAAAGTTGGCTTTCCTCGTGCGCAAAAAAACAACAACACCGGTCAAGGAATTAATAATTCAATTTTAATTTCCAAAAGCCAATTCTTTTGCCCTTTTAATTCCCTTGTAAAAGCATGCGTGAGCACACGCATTTATATACATTCATCTTCAAATTTTATTTTTCATCAATAAAGACATATTTGGGTCTTACCATTCTCAGCCATACGTTGACCGATAATTGCTGTTTCACCTCGTCCTGTAAAAAAAGACATAAAAATACCGAAAGTATTATGAAAGAAAACACAGTTGGCATTTAATTTGTTCTCATGGCATAAAATCAATTTATCAATGTAATTTCGTCCAAACCTCTGTTCTATGTATGTAGCTGAGGTACGTACCCTTATGGTTTAATGTTTGTGGTTTTCGTTTAAGAATGATTTCGGTTTTTGTGTGCAAATTTGAATCATTTCCACGAATACAATGCAAGTAATATTTCCAATGTTTTGTCACAAAAGTATTTAAATAACCAGAGAAAACACACCAAAAAAATGCTCTTCAGTCCTATTTAGGCTTTGGAAGTGATAGTGTACTAGATATCTCCTGAAACGTCTGACCTCGCAAAAAGATCGCGTCACCTCGTTCCAAAATCGGGAGGATTTGTGACAAATTGCGAGATTTGTTTCTTTTTACTTCCGAGCATCAAGCATGTAATGTCTCCACACTATTCTTGATCACAAAATGTACACTTATATCTAAATCGTCCAAGCCGAGCAATGGCGTGTAAAATTACGATTGGGCAGGGACATAAAAAAGTGTCTTGGGGGAGGGTGAAAATATATCACATATCAGACGGAAAACATGGTGATGATCGTTGTGCGCGCCAGGTGTCGCGAAGATTGTATCGATATACGTGACTTAGTCAACGGCTGTTTCATGACTGAAGGGAATTAAATTGATTGGCCTATTTATCTGTACGACCCCAGAAGGGGTATGAGAGTCAAAATAATTTTGTATACAGTCTGTAGAAAAAATAGAGTACGATGTGTTGCAGTTGTTAAAAACCCAATAAAGCAAAAGTATTTTTACAAAACGGGTGCAAACACGTGAAATTACACGTCTAAATGTTGTCGTTAAAATGTTATATAACACAAGAAGATTTATATATTATAGTACAGCCTTGGAAAAAATATTGGACAACCTATGTCTTTAACTATTCATAAAAATCATTCCTCTTCGGCAACAACCAGGCTTATGTTTATGTTTATGATGTTTGGTCTTAGACAATAGTCATTAGCTCAGGAGGCTTACATCATGTGGCATCAAATATTGCTGTAAGACATTCCTTAACATTAATGAACTAATTATGTACTTATTTTTGTAGTCGGGTTGTAGGTGTTCCAATAAGGCTGTATATACATTTAATAAATCTTGTTATGCTATATGTCATTTAGCGTAAAATAAGTTATATTTAACGATGTCAACAAAAGCTGAAAGTGTACCCGTCCTGCGATTGACGGAAACATAGATCAAATGTTTGAACTTGAGTCTTTGGTGTGTTTAAGCATCATTATTTTATTTTTTTCAATTTAAAATTTCTTTACCACGTTTGTGTTTCCTTATAATGATGAATATTCAAATACATGTACCTCTTTTTAGTAATCAACAGTTGCTTTGTGAAAACTATGCTAGGTTAAAAAATGAGATCTTCCTTAAAAAAGAACAAGTTATAAGACTTATTATGATTTACAATAAAATGTATTGCATTGCGTGCTGTGGCTGTAGAGATTGTTAAAGTCATGTGACTCTCCAATAAATATGGACGGCAAGCACGTGTGAGTGACCGTATAGTTCTGTATGCACTAGTACACTGCGACGCCGTCCAATGTCGTCATCTATTAGCTGAAAGCGGCTGGTGCAGTATTTTTCCGCCACGCACCCAAACGTTTGTCGCCTACGAGCAATAATGTCTCGCAAAACGCAGATAGGGATATGAAATAAATGAGGTTCGCAATCCCCACTGTTTGCCCCGACCCGCTGGTCAAGAGAGTTCAGGAATCAAACACTGACAGTTCCTGTGAAAACACTGCTTCGCCTTGTTTGGCAGAGGGTGCCGAAAAAGAAGAAAACAAAAGAAACTAGAGTCCGGGATCGAGGGCGTTGCGCTTTTTCGTGATTTATCTAACCCCCTTCTCACAATATTTATCCGCCAGTTTGGTATTTGGTCCGGGGGATCGATAAGCAATCTTGGAACCAATTATTTTGCGCGCCATTTATCGATCGTCAGATTTAAGGAAAGCAGACAACCTGTGGAGGAACTTGTACTAGATTTGGCGGGAAATAAACTGCCGTGTTTGCAGAGAATGGACGCGCGCTGCAGAGTGCAGACATCTAGGATAGGCAGGCTTGGTCAAATCCTCTCTGGGGTCGATTGGGATCGATTCCCAACTTAATCGCGATTTCGTCTTTTGGAGGAATCGACTCTTATTATCTTAGAGCCGGGCCAAAGTTGCCAACATTTTCACGGTCCTACAAAGCGTAGGAAGGGGAAAGGGGGTCGAGGGCTGGTTACGACTTTTCATGCACTGTAAAATGTTGACATTGCATGTTAGTGACAACAATGATGATAAGTAGTACATGAATTTCGGAGGAGGGAGGTGGGGGTGGTGGTCAAAGTTGGTTATATTGTTAAATAATGCAAAATAGTGTTTTGAATCAGGTTTGCAAGATATTCTTCCAATTTTCCTTTGCTCATCTCAATAGCTCAACTATATTCCATAACTCCAAATTCTCACCCTTTTCTCAACAAAGGACGTACACAAAATAACTCCGAGTTTTACCAACGAGCCTAATGGCGCACCCAAGAGGGAGCCTTGAGCACCCCTCCCCCCCCCCCCCCCCCGCCCACCCCCCCCCCCCCCCCCCCCCACCCCCACCACCCAAAAAAAATTTATATTTGTTTCTGAAAAACGAAAATACAGCCTACACATATACATCTTAAACTACTCGCCCTCACGCAAATGCACAGGCTGTGGATATCAACATTGATGACGTCATCGACAGGATGACCATAACAAAACTCAGGCGCTTTGATTTTGCACTATAAGTAGGCATCATGGGACAGGTTGTGTCAGCCAGTCCCCTCCAACGACAAATCTTGGGTGCACCACTGCATGAGCCCATTGCTTCCCCACGGCACCCCCACCCTATCCAACCCTAAAACTGTTGAGAATTGCATCTCCGTTCACTCCTTTCGCTGCGTCGCGCCACGCCGCGCTGGACCACCACTGCTGCTTAAGCATAGCCACTCGATGTACATGTACTTGGTTTTGTCTAGGTCGTTAATTAACTCGAATGCTACACAGAAACGAGATTGCCAAATCCTCACCGGGATTTGACAGAGACGCGTGAAAATAGCCCGGGGATTCCGTGATGAGCTCTTACATTGCCGTTAGTAGAAAACCGTCAGCGAATGAAGTTATCCTTTTTCAGCCGGATCGCAAATCCAAATCCGTCGTATGTTTATATATCCGAGGGTATTTACGCACTGTATAGACACTCGTCCCTAATAGGCTTACGCAGGTAATTAGTAAAAGGTGTTTTCGGGCATGCCTGCACTATAGCTTAATCGTGAGGTATAAAAACAAGTATCATTTTTGCCAAGGAAGAACATCTTTACGCCTTTGTTTCTTAATTACTGAAATAGGCTTTGTAGTAGATTTAGGTACAGGTACATGTACATGTATGTATCTTATCTAAAGAGAGCATGACCAGATTTTTTTTCCAGAAAATGGATTTCGTTCTAACCTATAACAATCAGATGAATACCTTCCTAAAATACTATGATCCATGGGAAGAAAACGGGAAATTTGCAGGCTCCAATATGGATGGGGAAGCAAAAAGGTTGGTGTAATCACTGCACTGCTTTATGTAACCGGATAAATTAGTTGACTGAACTTCGGTAGATTGTTGACGATATCCCTACGGATTGGGGGCGCGAAATTTCAGAATGGTAAGGAGAAAAATATAACACAAGCATGCATGATATACTGCATGATATGTTATCAAAATCTCAAAAGCTATCTGAAACTTGCGTTTCACGTTTTATCTAAATATTACATAAAAACGGGGTTCGGTGATATTTAGGTTTTTCTATTTCTCATAATTGCCCCATAAATACCGTCTGAAGAGAAAACTGTCAAGTAGTTAGAGTGGTGCTCCTCGAACGACTCAATCGTTTAATTCAATAATAGACCAACACAGTTTGGTGCGGACTGGAAAAGGTGTATACGTAGTCATTATGACATGTTTTCTGTATATTTGGGTCACAAGTACAATCACACCAGTCCTGTCAAATCGCCTTGGGACGGCGAGGCGGTGTCTCTCTAGTTTTCTTTCTTTTCTAATTTTTTTTATTCGTTCATACTCGTCACCGAGCGCACCGGACGAATTAGTCTGGCTCTGGCGGCCTCTTGAAAGAGGCGCTTCGAGCCACCGTTTGTCTTTGTCTTTGGCAGTAAACGGCTGTTTCATGCACTGATTTGGCAGTGCCAACTGAAGGTTGTACCATTTTTGTATACCATTAATTATTCATACACAAAAAAATCATGCAATAGTTTTCAGGTTTTCTGAAATATTACTGCATCTATGAGGCACATGTATTACCTGTGTTTTGTGGAAAAAATTATTTGAAGAGTCTATGCCTACGTCTGGATATATCTGCGTCGTGTAGGCTCATGCCCGTCAGATAGCGAACCATAATTTAAGATTGTTCGTAGGCCTAATTGAATTGGAAACGACACCCATTCATTTCGTCCGTCCAAAATTGGATTTTCCGTTAACAAGCATTACCTATTTTGGCTACACTTGCATTGCCACGCACCGCATGTTAAAAGTGACAATCTTTTACGCTCATGCATATTCCCCTTCGGAAATTGTTACCGGTCTCACAGAATCATTAACGTGTCTCATTCCGCGACACCATTTTGAATCCATCAAATGTTGTTTGCTTACCAATTTTCCGGGCTTCTGTGCTTATGTACTTTTGAGTTCAACCTATGTAGTATCATTTAAAGATAGATTACATGATTGGAAAACTGTTACAAATGGCGTTATTTCCATGAGTGATGTATAAGTCAGCTTCGTACCTCATCTACGTTCCGAGAAAACAACTGTGTCTTGACTATGCTTTCAAGAAATTATGCGAAGCCATCGTCCTATTTAGGCTGGTTCCCTGGCTATACTGCCCAGAAAATGGAGTCATAATACCACGGTAGTCAGGGGACCAGTTTTGTTCACGTGAGGGTGCACTTGTTTTTAAAAAATGCGTGTTCACACGCATCTATATAAATTAATCTTCAAGTATTGTTTTCTTGACTTGACTTATTATTGTTTTCTTGTTGAATATATCATCTCGGGTGATATCAATGCAATTGGACAGTTGGAACTACTTCTATCTTCCATGTGAGTATATTATTAAAATGTTGGAACATTGCAAATCATGCATATATATTTTATGCAAATCTAACTTTGCACACACTACTTTAGATTTCTAGCAAACCCATCTATTGAGTGTAAATCTTTAAAGAGCCACGGAGTACAGAGAAACTCAGAAGAAGTTACACAAGTACTGAAAAACAATTAAATATTCTCGTCATTGCATATGCATGACATCGTTTAGTGGATCTTATTCAAAACCTGGGTTAGTTCCAAAAGTGGTGGGTTCGAATCCCGGTCTGGCCCGTCCATGGTGTTGTGTACCGTTGAGCATTGTTTCTCTCAACCCAGGAACAAAATGGGTACCTGATAGGGTAGCGAAAGTTGATGTTTGATTAGCCATTGAGCGCTTAAGGCAGCCGGGTCTAAATACTCCCAACGGAGTGATTTAATGGAGTGATTTAATGGAGCCCTATGATCAGGGGTAATGATAGTGTAGGCGCCCAGTATAGGGGTTTCCCTGATAAGTGCGCGGTATAATCATATTAAGTCCATATTAACATTATCATTCAATGTGAATACGACTGTGCCCTTTGTGTATTAAAAGCAATATTCTACCTTTTAGTAAATTTAAGCCTGGGTAATGTTGGTATTTTTGGAAGCGAGTGGACGATATTTGCAAAAAAAGTACAAGAATTGTACATGTAGGCCTACCTATATATTGTTCACGTGAATTAGTCCACTTGCGTATCTATGTAACACCAGGAAATGAATAAGGTTCTTATAAGGAAACCCGAAGGGGGGTGTATACCTCTTAGCTCAGCCGGTATACCAATTGGTGTTTGCGAAAGAAGGCGAACATCCAACAGTCGTTGAGTTATCTCTTTTCGCAGGTTGCGCGCGATTGCTGTAACAGCAATTCGCCAGCAGGCTGCGCAGTTACGTGCCGGAATTCCTCCCCTTTGCCGCCAAATGTATTTAATTTTACGCGCGACAAAGCAATTTCTCCGCACTTTTTCCATTCCCCTGTTTCCAAAGATTCGCTTGAGGGGAATTTTTTTTTCTTCCAGTTCTGACGTGCAAACGCTCCTAATGTCCTAGGAATGTTCCCTTAACTAAGGGAACGATATACAAAAAAACCCATTAAAGTAAAAAATACTCGATTTAAAATTTAAAAAAATATAAATCTCTAGTTTGCTTTTCCTGTTTTAACGAGGTTGAGTTTGGAATCGTGACGTGGTACGGAGAAAAACACAGATTTATGGCACAAAAGGGGGAATAAGACTGTAAATACATCTTACTAAATCAGTAGATGTCTGTATGCGTTGACAAAGTTTATTGCGGTACTTTAGGGCAACTATTTTTGCGTAGCGCCGGCTTCATTTTTCATCGTGAGTCAAACACTAACAGCGTTTATAAAGCCCCGCCCGGCAACAACTTTTGAATTGTGTTCCCAGAATTCAAAGCGAAACCCCGTGTCGTTCGTTTTGCATCTTCTGGTGGCTTCCCCCGGTGTAAACCCCGTGTTACACAGTTGTAAGCATCTCGAACGCCCCTAATGATTAGTCTGTAGCAATTAACTTAGAGAAATCGACATGATTATGACAGAATGTCTGTCATAAACGTAGAATTCTTGAAGTACTCATTTTTCCCGTTCAACTCAAGAATTTCATGAGACGCACGTATGTCATTTCATCTCGTTTGTATGCACGGCAAGTGCGCAGTGCATGAGAAAATGTTTTGACATGTGCAAAATGGCCTTTTATAGGCGGTCATTTCCGTTGGCGTGTGTTTGCCCTCGTATAAAGTGCAGAACGGTAATATGTTCAAAACATTATTCATGAAGCGAACGTCGTCATAAGTTCGTTGCAGTGCATTTCAGTATGCTAATTCTGTTGATGTGTTTCAAAATTTCTGTCAACTTTAGAGTTTCAATATTTCAACTGACCTGAAATAACCACATCTCTACAGATTTTGAACCAGTGTACACCGTAATGTTATAAAGTACTTTTCAGCAGGGTCATTAATTGCTTCAGTTAATAGATATCAAAGTGACAAATCAGCAAAATTGGTGTTACACATGGGACACTATTCAGTTGACGCAAAAGCATTACGCGTGATATTTCTAAAATAAATGAAATTTGTGGGTGTATTTTGAGGATTTCTTTTTTGAAACTTTAAGAAATAATTTTTCCAGAAAATTGATTTCGTACTAAGCTAACAATCGTGTAAAATAACTCCCCAAAATAAACAGAAAATGAAGAGAAAAATAATTTACAATCTTCAATTTCGATGTGGAAGCAGAAAGATAGGTGTTATCACACTGCAAACACTGTGGTGTTAAATTAACACTAGTGGTGTTGTTATATATAGATACCAAGTCTGGTGTTAACATTTAACATTACATGTGTTAGTTTTAATTCCACACTTGGAATAAATGCATTATTTTTAACACCCTAGGTGTTAAAATTATACTTGTGGTTTTAAAACTTAACGCCGTATAAGACAACACCACTGGTGTTGTAGGGTACTGCACAAATTAGGTTTCAGAACATTTGTGGATTTTTGACAACATCCCAGGGGGAAAATGGGGGCTCAAAAATGACATCTGGACAGCTTTTTTAAATTCCCCAAATTTTCTTTTTGACAGCTGATGGATTTAACAATAAAACATTCATCTGATCGTATAGGGCTCATTTTGAACTTAATTTTATATTGAAAATAAAAAATATTGTTTTCATATAGCAACATAAAAAAAACTGTATATAGGCCTCTACGACAAATCACTGTTTTTCCTTTTTCCCATATAGGAATAATACACGTGGTTTTAACAAGCCTGACTTAGCGCGGAAAACATGGCGAACATTTTTTAACAGTAAGTAAATTTATACTTATATATTTTTTAAACACGTTTTTTTAATCTTTAAAGTGTCCGTGTTTGGGTGAAAGGATTTAGAAAATTATTTCACACGAGCGAACGAATTTAGAAAGCTTACGTGTCTCTGTAACGAAAAAAAAAACCAACAACAACAACTCCAATATCCGACGTCGGGATTTGAAGATACAAGCCTTTTTCTTGAAACGGGCTTCACATGTCGTACATTTGCGCGTACGCTCACTAAAACGCGAACGTGAACGTGTAATGCTTGAACTCTTGGTCATTATTCTGAGGAGATCTTAGAACAGATGGAAACAAAAACCCACATCTTTGACTTTCGTGGCGAGCTTTTGATGTGACCAAGATTCGAGCCCGAGTTCTAAGACCTCATGAGGTGACCGGTGCTGAAGGAATTTCGCGTTCACGTTCGCGTTCTACGTGCATCTAAACCTCACTAGTATGTGTACAATAGGGACCATTAGAAATTATACGCGTACGGGAAACATATGCGGCTCGGAAAAATCGGGTTGTTGTATCACGATTTTGCGTGGGTATTAATCTGAAACAACATAAGTAATGAGAATTTCACATCAATATGCTCATGAACACATGCGCTCATTTCTTGAATAAACACGCAAAATTGTGATACAACCACCCGATTTTCCCGAGCCGCATACGTTTCCCGTACGCGTATCATTAGGGACCATTAGAAATACGCGTACGGGAAACGTATGCGGCTCGGGAAAATCGGGTGGTTTGCGTGTTTATTCAAGAAATAAGCGCATGTGTACATGAGCATATATTGATGTGAAATTCTCATTACTTGTGTTGTTTCAGATTAATACCCACGCAAAATCTAATACAACCACCCGATTTTCCCGAGCCGCATACGTTTCCCGTATCGTATCATTTATAATGGTCCCTATATATTTCTAATGGTCCCTAATGTATGTATATTTGTACGCGCACATGTACATTTACGTCGTAACCATGTTCAATAAAAGACAGGGCCTGTCTTTTATTATTTCTCGTTTTTAATCGACTGGCATTATTCCTTGACGGAATTTTACGTTCTTGGTACTATTCTAAAAAATAGCAATTTAGCTTTGAATCGGCCTAAAATCTGACAGTGCAACTTTAATATAGAAGGGAGAAAGCGATCCGGAAAAACCTATAATCTCATAAGATTTAATTGAATGATTTGCTTAAATCAAGAAAAAAACCGGATGAGGAATATTATTCATCGCATATTTTTGTCATGTTTGTTTCCCAAGCCGGACAGAAACTTGTGCACATAATTTGTTATAATTCCCTTGGGTAATCATAATAATGCGTCTCGTGTATTGCAAAATCGTGTAATAGGATGGTTGATGAATTGAAAATGCTTCGATAATATTACAAATGTGTTTACGTTTATAGGGAAGCCATCTGATCATCGAGATTTCCGAAAGATATTTCCAAAAGCGATTTAGTCCGTATAGGGGCCTACAGGATTTTTCAAATTTATGAAAACTTTTAGTCAACCGGAAAAACCTTAGGCCTACTCAAATGGAAGATAGAAGTGGTTCCAACTGTCCAATGCAATGATCCCGCGCTCCAGATATTTTGTGAGAAAACGATACATGTAATTGAAAAAGTGGTGTTGTGCATGTCCGTTTCCCATGTAGTATAGTCAGGGAACCAGCCTAAATAGGCACAATTTCTTGAAAGCATGGACACAGTTATATTGAATATTGATATTGATGAGGTACTGAGCTGACTTAGGCCTATACACAGGTTGGTTTTTATCATACACATCGTCAATCACACATGGAGATAACGCCGTTTGTAGCAGTTTTCCTGTCTATCTTTAAAACAGTTTGCAAATCCAGAGCGAATCGACTGCGTTGGCGAGTCCAAAACTACTTTCCACACAAAAGCAAGGGTTTCCTTCGATCTATTTTAAACATGAAATACGCCAATATTTCTGTCTCCTTTTGTGATGTTCCAAATTTAATTACCGCCCTTTCCATGCTTCCCTATAACGCTCAAAATATCACATCTAACGTCACAACATTCGTCCACGACTGCGTTCCCGTCGGCTCGGTTTCCAACCGCGGCAAAAAGACTTCGTTTCACCCTCCAATTTAACCAAAATTGGTTCGTGAGGTAAATTATCTCGCCCCCAGCTACACGAACGGACCATTGGTTATTGGAAAAGCTTTGAGAGTCTTGGAAATCCGGGAGATTTCTTTTATTTCATTCGGCGTATGTGAAATAAGAGAATTCAAACACTCGATCGAGGGCCGGCGGGAAAACGATTTTGAGGTTTTGGCCGTTTCCTTTATTAAACACTTGGATTCAAACAAGAACTTGCACACAGTGATACGATTATACACTTTGAGAAAATATTAACTACAGACTTTGGTGTCTGATAATTATTATTGCAAGATTAACACATGAAATGGATCCCGATTTTCCCCACTTAAAGGAAGGTGTTCAGACTTTCCAAACTTGGGTAAGAAAACAATTGTAAGGGCCTTATCGGGATTCGAACCCGAGACCTCCGACCCACCGGGCAGACGCTCTACCAGCTGAGCTTTTCTTGGGTTTCACTTGGGTTTCACTTGGCTTGACAACCGGTTGCTATCCGCCATTACTGTGTCCATACTATGGCACGCCAAAGCGAAAAATAATTCAACACTGATAATTTAATATTCACGCATATTTTCGCAAATGTTGCGCAAGAAAAAAAAGTTGCCATGACTTTTAAATGTTGATAGACTGTTTGAAACTGACATACCGTGCTTTTGTTTTTTTAAAATGTTGAGACTTGTTTTTCAGGGTTGATGGCAAAATTATCAGTGTTTAATTATTTCCGCTTTGGCGTGCCATAGTATGGAGACAGTAATGGCGGATAGCAACAACCGGTTGTCAAGAAAGTGAAACCCAACAATAGACAAAAAAGTTTATAATGCTGCAGATAGTACGATCACTACCCAAAATGCTTCTTTAGACGTGCTGCAGGTTGACGCATCGTGAGTTATTCAGAGTGGCGCGCGAGACGATCTTAAACGAGCTTGATTCGGACTTTTATATGTTAAATTAGGCCCCGGGCCACGCGCGGCTAAGCCCAAGCGTTATCTGATTCACGTCACGGATCCGTTAAAAGCACTTCATTTTCCGGGGACGCTTCTTTCCTCCCCGTTCCCCTGTCTGTTTGTTGCCGAGCAATTAGCGAGAAGGCATGGCTAAGGCGAATTGCAACATTCTGTGGTCCTCTTAAGATTACAAGTGGCGTTTTCTGGGCACTCCTTCACGCCTCTTTCTTTTCTTGAATTGTCTGAATTATACGCGCATTCAATTGGATTCTACGTAATAGAAGAAAACGCACTTTCACCAGGGGGCACCGGTAAGACAAATTGCAGACATCTACTACGGGGGGTAGGTCCTGTCGTTTTAAGACTTATTTCAAGTCTGACTTCGTGCATAATGTACCAGTTATGCATAGGGTACTTCCCATAATTGGTGAAGTATACGCGATCTCAGACTTGAAATAAGTCTAAAAACGACAGGGCGTACATCCGTAGCGGATGTCTGCAAATTTTCTTACCGGTAACCCCCTGCTTTCACTTCGGACATGTGCATCTCCTTGCAGTTTTTAAAATGTATGTACCACGGGCGGTGGCGGAAATCTGGGAAACACTTGGAATTGAATGTGCCGTGCGCCTGGAACTCTAACTGCACGGTAATGGAAGAAATAAAGGACCAGGTCACATTTCTGATATAATTGTAAATTTACAATTTGGCGATCTTCTTTGCAGATTAAGAAAGAAATTACTTTAATTCCGGAAGGAAACGAGATCCTCGATTGTGGTTTTGGACTGTCGAGTCATGGTCTTGGTTTCGGAGTGCCAGTCTCAGGCTGCCAGTCTTGGTCTGGGACTGCCTGGTCTTGGTCTTGGAATGCCTGGTCTTGGTCTCAGAATGTCTGGTCTTGGACTGTCTGGTCTGGTCTTGGTCTCGGTCTCGGGCTGCCTGGGCTTGGTCTCGGACTGCCTGGGCTTGGTCTCGGACTGCCTGGGCTTGGTCTCGGACTGCCTGGGCTTGGTCTCGGACTGCCTGGGCTTGGTCTCAGACTGCCTGGTCTTGGTATAGACAACCAACGTGCCAGCAAAGTCCCGTGAAATGTCACACAAAACCCCTACAACTTTAACAAAATAATTCTCTTAACGAAACTCTGAAATTCAACAAAAATCATTTTTATTCTGCTGGGCCATTTGTTGAAGTTATGATGCAAACAATTGCTACCTGTAATTTTCCCCTCCCCAAAGTGTTTGAACACCGGGCGGTGTGAATTTGAAGAGTCGTCTACTGTGCAAGGACTTTACCGTCGCCATATCACGTTCTCTCCAATCGTTTGCTCGAAATCTAACAGCAAGGATTTTACCGGCTTTTAAAGCATTAGCAACCGGGGAATGTTGCGGCATAATGACGCGCGTAGAGTGACAGCCGAAAGCATGGCTATAGGTTGAATGCACTTCAACTCGCAAATATTTCAGACCGTTCAATTGTGATTGATTACTACAGACGATCGAGTCTCCCCCATCCACAAAATAACACTGTTGAATGGATTTAAGCTGTCCATCGTGTCAATAAATAATGAAACAAAACAGTAATGGGCTTTTAGTTTTGAATGGCGACAATTTGATAGGTACATGGAGTTGTGTGAAGAGTTGTTAGCGTTTAATATCAATCATATTTGGATGACAGATGGGGGCTTGTGTGGTAATCGTTTTGTGTGCGTGTATGTTGAGTGAACAAATTGATAATATTGATTATGATTTTTGTGATTGACAATCCCTGATTTACTAATAGAATTTGCTTTGAACAAATCTGTTGAGTTTGTTTCGAGTTTGTTAAGCTCACGTGATAGCCAATCCCAATCAGTGAGGATCAACTGCACTACCGTGATTCGAGACCACCAGTTGGCTTCATAGCTCAATTGGTAGGGCATCTGCACGTTGAGCAGAAGGCCTGCAGTTTGAGTCCGGTGGAGCCAAGTTGTTTGTCACTGCATCCAGATTTCCAAAACTCATGGAAATTTGTCCACATTTGTATCGAGTTTACAATAAATTAGAAACCTACGCTCCCCCTTAATAGACAAGTGTTCAATCAACACTTTTAAATGTCTCATGAGCGACAACGTTGGAAGTATGAATTTAGCCCAGGTACCACGACCGGGAGGTACATGTGTCCTTGAGCAAGGCACTTAACCACAATTGCTCCATCCTTCGAAAGGGATGTAAAGCCGTTGGTCCGGTGTGTTGTGTAACGCACTTAAAGATCCCATAGCAATCTTTAGAGAAGAGTATAAAGGGATTACCCAATGTCTCTGGCCGCCGGCTGCTAATGGCACCACCCACCTGTGTATCTCGATGTTTAGGTGGAAGACACTTGTAATTTTTACAAGGCAGTTTATCTGCCAATCTTTAGTTATGTGATGCTGTCGTTCCTTTTTTTTTTAAAGGTTTTCAAATCATGTAATCTGTCTTTTGTCCGAAAAATAAGAAAACAATTTAGAACGCCGAGTGTCGTAAGTTTATGACAAATTGAATTCACAGCGTGCAATGGAAGTACAGTATCTTGGTACTGTCGCGATCTCGGCAATTTTCGGTCACTTAAACCATATCAATGGATAAATTCGAGTGGCGTTACCGTCTGATCCGTTCTAAGAACGCGTCTGCTGCCTAATATAATTACTCAACACCTTCCCACGATGAAGTTGCACTCAGTACAAAATCGATTTTAACCCGCCTCTCCCTTAATCTCTTAAGACTACCCTCTGGGTCACGAAAATGTAGGCGTAATGTGCTCTCGTCTCTGGTTCCAAAGTAATGCGTACGGTTGGAGTCCCTGGTTGACACTTAAATTCGCCCGGGCTAAAGTCAATATTCCCCCATTAGACACCCTGAGGACGGACGCTGACTGAATTTGCCCCGGAGTATGTGCAGCCATGATCATTGCTTATAAAATATTACAAGCGTATTCGGTTCGACTTGTTCTGATAAATTTTTCTTTTTATGCAAATCACGGGGTTTAATTTATATCGGTATAAATTAACTTATCTGCAATAAATTAATGATTATTTTTTCTTTTTTCTTTTTGTATGAATCTATGTTAAAACATTTGTGACTTACGACAACTATCTGAAACGCAAAAGAAACTTGCCACCTTTTAAACCTTTAAATAGCAACAATAACAGTGCTGCGTGTAGTAATGTGTGAACTTATTTGTGGACAATAGTGTCCTCACTGTCAGACCAAACGGTGTCTGAAGGTCACTTAAACCTTCAATGGTCATTTCATGGCACAGCTGTTGAACAGCTGTTTTGACTGTCAGTGATTAGCCAAGGGGTATGGGATGATTGTAATGAGCTGCACGTGATGTCTTGATGTTGGCTTTAAAAGGGCCAGTGCAAAATGGGCATTTCAAGCAACATGCCACGATTGTCGGGGGATCAACGGCAGCGTGCCCTGGGCATGCTGCAAGACGGACTGAGCTACCGTGAGGTGGCACGTCGTCTTGGCTGGTCACACCAGACGATATCGGCCGTGGTGGACAGAGAAACCCTCCACAACTCTGCAGAAGACAGACCTCGATCAGGGATGCCAAGAGTCACCAATGTTTCAATTAGCAATTGTTGGTTTGTTTTATTTTGAACTGTTACAATTTCATTACATTTTAAACAAGTGGTAAGTTTCATTTGCGTTTCAGTATATTTCTAAATGTCAATTGCACCTATCGGTAACCTGAAATTGAGCATGACATGTTTGAGTGCCTCTCTATTTGTAAACTGCCCAATTTGACCTTTCTGCTGAAAATAGGAAAACAAATCTTAAGTTTCTTTTGACTTTCAGTATAGCGCATATTCTATATAAATATGTTCACGCGCGCTGTAAATTATAATAGGTTTATCAAGCCTTATTTTGCAGCTTGTAGGCTGAGTTGCATGAAGCTTACAAGTGTCTTCCACTTAAATATCGAGGTACATAGGTGGGTGGTGCCATTGGCAGCCGACAGCCAGAGACACCAGTGAATCCCCTTACTCCTCACGAAAGAATGCTGTGGGATCTTTTATTACATAACTCACTTGGCCAACGGTTTTAAATCCCTTCCGAAGGATGAAGCATTTGCGGTTAAGTGCCTTGCTCAAGGGCACAGGTACCACGACTGGGTGTCGAACCCACAATACTAAGTTTTTACCCGAGTGTTGCGAATGAACGAACATAACCACTCGGCCACGGTACCCCAATTTGAAAACGGTACCCCGAATTGAAAATAAAATCAGTATTTTCCCAATGTTCTGTAGTTTTAGGTATCACTGATATTTTCATATATGATTTTAATAAAAGTAATAATATAATTTTTAATTCATACTATATGGGGCAAGCCGAGCAGGGGTTTGGGTCGTATCATAAGTGATCTCTGGGAGGGGTGGTTATCTCATTGAAGGATTTATCCCTCTGTAGGGCTTGCTAAGCTCACATGATGGCCAATCGGTAAGGAACAACTGCACTACGTGATTCGGGACCACCAGTTGGCTTCATAGCAGGTCTGCGGTTTGAATCTCGGTGGAGCCAGGTTGTTTTTCACTGCATCCTGATTTCCGAAACTCGTGGACATTTCCACGTTTGTATCAAAAGTAATAATTAAAAATCTTTGTATTATGTATATAGTGCTCCATCCTTCGAAAGGGATGTTAAGCTGTTGGTCTAGTGTGTTAGGTAACGCACTTTAAAGATCCCAGAGCATTCTTTCGTGAAGAGCAAACTAAGGGATTCCCCGGTGTCTCTGGCCGTTTCTATTTCATCGTCTTCTCCTCGTGGGTTTCCTCATGCTTGCGAGCGACAGTGCATTGGGCACTTTTGAGGAATCCTTGGTTTCATCTCTTATGTGCGAAAACGGAATACAGAACATTAACATCTTGCCGAAAGTTTCGAGCTTAAAACATATCAGAATTATTCGGTGATCAAATTTTAATAGTAACATGTTAGTATTTTCCCCTGGTACTGCGCACAACCAACCCAATAATGTTAATGAATAAACGGAGCATGTGTCGTGAGCAAACACTAAGTATACGCAGAGCAATTTTTTACCAATTGTCCAACTGTCTATTTTCGCCACACGACATGATAGATGACGATTGAGTATAACCAAGATAAATACACATGCTATTTGCTTGTTCTAGATGCATTTCAAAATCTGTCTCGAACCGTGACTCGCGTGGGTGTAAAATAAATTGGCCACATTACGACAATTTGACTTCATTGTCTATAACTTGTTTTCACGATATCCTTGAAAATATACGGATTGAGAACGCGAAATTTCAGAATGGTAATTAAACAAATATGACAAATGATATGGTATCAAAATCTTAACACCCATGGGATAAATGTTGGGGGCGGGGGAGTCAACAATGTGATCTGGACACGCTTCGTTAATATTTGTAAACGTCGGTGGTACATGGTGTATATATTGCCGTGTGCAACTTTAGGACTGAAAAATCAGTACAACTGCCTGCTTCCCCAAGTGCTAAATTTCGACCATCCGAGTTCAATTCCGAGTGTCGAAGACAGCCCGTGCAGACCTGATCTAATGACCTTTCAAATTGACTTTGATAAAAGGGGAGACATGTCTACCTGGCTAATAGTGGACCCCTTGTAATTGGGAAAGGGTCGTGCATTTCCCTGTCCTATATACATAGAGTAAACACCGTGCGTTGTTTGATGAGCAGTCGGCATAGAGCTTAATGAATCGATCAATTACAGTGTTCGTTTTTTCTGCCTGTATAGGCAATAATTTATCATCTCTAGTTTTCCAACGTGCATGCAAGATCTTTTCCTCTGTGATCGTTTATATTAGGTGCGTTCGAGTAGCTTTCACTGATATACACGGGGCGTACACTACGGAAGCGCCCCAAGGATGCCAATTGAACGCCACATGGTTTCGCTTGGAATTCTGGGAACACAGGTCAAAGGTTGTTGCCAAGAAATATTTCAGATAGCTAAAATGTATATAAAATATTTGAGGCCACCGACATGTAAAAGTTACCAGAAAAGTACAAGTCGCACAAAGTTGAACGAAAATCATATTCATTTGATATCTTTTAAATAAAACATTTTCAAAAGAAATCTCTTTGGTCCTACAATTGCATTTTAATGTTGCGAATGAACAAGGGTCCACTCGATTATCTGATTATAGTTTTGCTTATGCGACTACCAATTTTCCCCGACCACTCCTCCGGGCTACCCCAACCTAAGAGGTGGGGACAGTCACTTTTGGAGTGACAAATTCCCCACCCCTTGGGAAAACATCGTGACAAAATCCCCACCCAAGGGTGAAAAACATGTGCGTGCCCCATATGCGCTGACAATCTGATGTATAAAAATCCCCACCAAGGGCCATGAAAAACGTGACCAAGTCCCCACATAAGAGGCGAGGGAGGGTTAGGGAAACAATTAGTGCATTACGATACAAACTCTGGCGTCTCCACGCCTGACACCCAATCCACCGGTGTCAACAGCTCCTCCTATACTACTAGTTGATAATAACGTGATATCACGTTAAACAGCAGTCGGTCATCCTCTTCAATAAAAATCGTCCCTTTAAAACATCCCTTATTTAATTTGAAGAAAGGATATTCCATTTATATCTTTTCAGTCCCTATAATTTGAGCCTTGGGAAAAGTAAAGAAAAAAAGGGGTTTATACGGAGTGAAATTACACTGCATACTCCCCAGAGGCGTTCTTTTCAAAACGGATCCTGCCATTTGCGTTCAATAGGAAACGTTAAAACGAGGCATTATGAACGGACTAAAGGACCGGGGCATGAAATGTCAAATGGCGTACACAATGTGGAACGTAATATCGTAAAGCTCATCGAGACTGTTAAGAAATTGACCAAAGATGGCATTTTAGGATTTCTAGATGCATTTTCTCCGGTCATGACCCGAACATATGTTTGAAACGGTAGGTTTGTAGAATTATCTTTGCGTTGTAATGTTTGCACTATGGCTCGCGCCCAGAAATCTTTACTTTCAAATGGAGGTGCACAGAACGTCCACATACTATGCTGTTGTTGCTACGTGGTGCACGCCAATGCCTAGAAACCAACATTATGGTTGCTTTATGCCATTCTCTCCTACACATTGATTCTGTATTTACTTCGCACCTGCCGCGTACGTGCGCCTGGTAACATTACATATCAACAAAAAATTAGTCTGGTCATTTGGCAACTAAGTGTGCATGTGAATGGAAGTACGTCAGTACACCAGACGCCATTCATGTGAAACATGCTAAGTGTTAATTATACTTTACTGGTGCGTTTCGAGCCTCGTTTCTACAACGAGGCTTGGAAGGCATAAATAGCCTAACACTTCCCTAATTTAGCAGTTTTCTTTTTATCGAAATGGTTCAGAGGACACGACTGAACATTGCGTCTGTGGTTGACGGGGCTTAAATCCGTTCACACGAGGGCGCCCTTGTAAAAACAAATGCGAGTGTACATACATTTATATAAATTCATCTTAAATTGTCGTTTTCTTGTAAAAAAATATCACCTCGGGCAGAATCATTGCATTGGACAGTTGGAACCAATTCTATTTTCCATTTGAGTAAGGTTTTTCCTAAATGTTGATTAACATCTTCGGACGGTGTAAATCATGTATATATATATGGGCTTTTAAGTAGTGGGTCTATTTCAGAAACAATTTTCTGGTCATGACCGCAAAAATATGGCCATGCCAATTGCCTGTTCGATGAAATGTATGCAGTTGGTATACACTTCAGACACGAGTTTTTGGGTCATGGCCACAACAAATATGGCCATCCTAGAATGCAATACTAGGTACTGAAGTAGGCAGCTTTCGATCGGTAGACAGTCTTTTTCATTCAGAACCTAGACAAGTGAGTGAAAGGGCATCAGAACAACCCCTAAATGACCCGGGGGAGGTGACCTTTAATCCCCAGGACACAAAGTGACGGTCCCCTGTCCCCCTTCCCCGTCCCCCAACCCCGGCGTAAAATCGATGTTGGCGTCAGGCAGCACCCTGACATTTTTGCGCGTAGTAGAACAAGTATTTTGTGCACACATAACAGCTACACCGTCCCATAAACACTGACAGCTGTCTCCGTATACCGCGGAGCTCTGGAAGTGCTATTCGACTTGTTGAGATCCAGAGCTGGCGAGTTGAAAATTATATTCAGCGCAAAATGGCGTCATCCAATGAAAATTATCTCAGGAAGACGACATCCAGGGCTGCTTTCGAGCGCGGCACCAGGTGCTCCATGGTGCTCCATGGTGCTCGCCCGAAAGCGTGTGTAAGCATGTGTGTGACGTAACGTTTCCACCACCTGGGAGCACCAGGGACGAGCGCTCGAAAGCAGCCCAGAATGTAGGATGACGACATCCCGTGATAATATGTGATGATGTCATCATCATATTATAAATTATCTTGGAATGTCGTCATCCTACAATCAAGATGTTGTCTTCCTGAAATAACTATCACGGGATGGCGACATTTTAAACAGAAGATGTTACTATCTTGGAATAAACTATCTGGGGATGCCATTTCTAGAGTTCCGTACGATAGGGCGCTGCACGGTAGTTACCTTTCTGTTAAAGAAGTGTTTCCAGCTCACATTTTTGACCCACTCATTTTTCCCATAGATGTTGAGATTTTGATACCATATCATTTGTCATATTTTTCTCATTACCATTCTGAAATGTTGTATATTTTCAAGGATATCGTCAAAAAACACCCGATGTTTTGTAAACTAATTTATCTGGTTCCATAAAGCAGTGCAGTGATTACACCAACCTTTTTGCTTTTACATCCAAATTGGAGATTACAAATGTTATGTTTTCTTCCCATGGATAGTATTTTGGAGATGTATATTATATGTTTGTTAGGTTAAAACGAAATGCATTTTCTGGAAAAATCTGAAACGCTCCTTTAAAGGGCCCTGCAATTGTATTTTTATCAATGAAATCTGCTCCATTCATTTACAGTCATTAAAAAACCTACTTGAAGTTGTTTTAAATGTTAAAATCAAGGTTTTTTATTGTTATGATAACAAATATATACATAATCATGAGCAAGGTTGTAATGTCACATTAGGCAAACGCAGGAAAATCTCATTCAACTGTGCACAAAAGATTTCGGTATTTTCTCCAACTTCTGAAACTTTTGTAACCCATGATTGCTTAGGTTCGTTTTATACGTTGCCTGCTGTAAGCAAACCAAGGCTGAAAACTGCAGCAATCTTCCACAATTCCAGTTTGAAGTCTTATGATTTTTCTTTGCTTTTCTGATGTTTGTTCCTAAATTGACATGCCCCAAACAGCGCCCTCTTTCTGTAAGTTTCTGTAAATAAACTTTCAAAGTTGAAAAATTACACCTTTTATTCATGGGGCATCAAAATGAACCGTGGTAATGTCTTTCTAGACGAGTAATCCTTCATATGAAGCAAAAACTGTTCAAAGGTATCACTTCAGGGCCCTTTAACATCTTGCGAAGAGGCGAAAGTCCATCTCCCTTTTTTTTCATCGTCTCAATCAGGAAAATTGATGATATTGCTATTGACGCAACGGTTTCCTATTTCACGGAGAACGCTCGGAGAAATCTCCGACGGGAAACGGCCGCATTCATTTTCTTTTTTCATTAAGGTTTGATGACGTCTCGTTCGAGACTCAAAGACTACTATAATCACGTCTTTGGTCGGATATTTCGTATCCGCAAGGATTTTGATCAGTCTAGACCAATTCTTGCATGTCTGCGATTCGTCATTTGTGAAATCGATTCCAATGAATCGGAATTGCGATTTCGTTTTTTGGCGGAATCGATTCCTATTGTCTTGGCGATTCCAGGAAAGTACTCGGCAATTTTGAATGTTAATGGATGCAGAAATTACATTTTAGGAATTAGGCATGCAGTATTTTGTATCAGGTTTACGAGATTCTGTTTTTCTAATTGTTTTAAAATGGAATCGATTCCAAGTGGAATCGGAATTGATTTCGAAAAAAATCTGGAATCGCCCAAGCCTACAGTATAATACATGTAGTAATGATGGTGTAGTCTTATTTAGCGCACATCTATCCTGCAGGATACTGGTGGCGCCTTGCAGCGGTATTACCCCTGGTCATTGGACACAACGCCCTGAGAGTATGCATCCCCAGCAGCACTCAAAGGCTACAACCCTTGCAGGTACTCATGGGTGGAGAGAGGCAGCTTATGGCAAAGTGCCTTGCCTAAATGCCTAACGACACATTTTAAGGTACACAAATTTAAAGGATGTCTCGACTGATTGTAGGGTAGCTTTAAAATGATGTAGCGAGATGTTCTATTTACAAGTAGTCAGGAAACACAAAAATGCTACAACATTCAAATCGGGCCCCTAACAAAAACGAACCCAACGCGCGTGTCCAAAGGCGTGCTTAGCGGCAGTTGACTTTAGTTATCAAGTTTCCGACATCTTCGCGCCATTTCTCATTCCAAAGCAAATAATCCCGCGGAAGAAATAATCGCGTCGAAGGAACATCGTTAGGTTCTCAAGTTGCCGCCCTAGACTCCGGGATATTGCAAATTTGGTGAGGGAAATGTTATCGGGTTGCACACGGCCAGCTGAAAACGACGAACGCGATTTTACTTCATCAGGGGATGTTTTGTGGTCGAGTGCGTCAAAACTGGCCGGCGTTCATCACCTGTCGCGCCCCGCGCTGTCACAACGAGAGGGGTCACACTCGAAAACCGTGAAAGAATCGACGCGACAGTGAAATACAGGTGTAGGGGAGTTGCAGGGACTTATATAAGATGTGTCTATTTTGCTTGGGGGGAAATGTTTTGTTTAAAGTAAGAAATTTAATATGCAGCGTAACACTTCGCTCTTTTTTTAAGGTAGTTTTGCGGATTACAGCTGATGTATGCACTCCAAACACGGACACGTTCATGCATTTGTTTTCCTGCAGTATGGATGATGAACAAGGCAAGTCTTGGTCTCAGACTGCCATCTTGGTCTTGGCCTTGGACTGCCATCTTGGTCTTGGTCTCGGACTGCCATCTTGGTCTTGGCCTTGGACTGCCAGTCTCGGTCTTGGTCTCAGACTGCCATCTTGGTCTTGGCCTTGGACTGCCATCTTGGTCTTGGTCTCAGACTGCCATCTTGGTCTTGGCCTTGGACTGCCAGTCTCGGTCTTGGTCTCAGACTGCCATCTTGGTCTTGGCCTTGGACTGCCAGTCTCGGTCTTGGTCTCATATGACTTTGTCTAGACTGCAACGCTGCAGTTTTTACAGAATGCGCATCAGAAAACCCTTTTTACCCAATTTGTCAAGTTACTTGAATCACATTTGTTCGTTTTCGGTCATCGGCACGCGTAGTTTCAATCGTTCTATACAAAAATCGTGATCTTGAATAGACGTCAAAACTGCGTCAAATGTACGATATTTAACACCCCCAACATGGTGAGTAAACGTCGTGATATCCGATGTTGAAAGTCAACGGTATTGTTCACTAAATGTCGTTGACAAATTGGTGTTCAAAACAGAATTAAATCGATGCTGGAAAGGCTTTTTCGCTGCTTCTGAAGAAAGGAGTGTGAAATTAGATAGGTAATACGAGGGATGATCAACATGAAAGGGAGGGTAGTCTGAAAAAGAGGAAACGCCATTGTGGCTGAAATTTGAGAGCGGGCATCCGAACAAAAATGGGAGTGGAATTTGACATTGAGGAGTTTGATCGGAGCTTCAAATTGTGCAGAAGAAAACATGTTATTGGCTTTAAGAATGTGATGTTAAGTAACACCAAAAAGTCATACCTGGCCCCAAATATCGTAGAATATTAAGACAGATTATTGGAAAACGGTTTTAAAATGACGTTATCTACATGTGTGATTGAGGATGTATATGATAAAAACTAATCCGTGTGTAAGTCAGCTCAGTACCTCATCTACGTTGAGAGACAACATTTAAAAAACGTGCCCATCTGCTTTCGAGAAATTGTGCGTCCTATACCATTGCGCCAGAAACGAGTATCTGGTTCTGACCGCAAAAACATGCCCCTGGTAAAATTGCGACAATGATCGCATGTGGTCATAATAATGTGACCCGCTCCATAGTATAAGTCGCGCAGGCTTGGTCGAGTTTTCGCGACCATAAGTATATAAATCTGTGGCGGATCCACGCTCATTAAAATACCAAAACACAATGGAAATTCCAGGCGGAGCACGGACATTCCAGGCGGTATCTGGGCGCTGCCAGGAATTTCCATTGTTTTTTTGTATTTTAATGAGCGTGGATCCGCCACAGATTTCTACTTATGGTCGCAAAAACTTGACCTAGCCTTCGCGACTTGTACTACCTTTTTTCCCAGAGCAGGTTGTAGTGAGACTCTCATACCTATAGTTTAAAATCAGCTATTGTCACATACCTTAAATCTTTTCTAATTCGCCCATGTTTTGCAAAAAATAGCTTCAAGCGAAAACTACCCCAACGTGCCCAAAAAAAGACGGCGCCTTAAGTATCAGACTGTAATGCATGCTTAGTCATGACTGTAGGAACATTACAATGACGTCAGGGCCTAGGCCTGACCTTCAAAGGAGCGCGTCCAGATCACATTTTTGAGCCCACAGGTTTCCCATGGATGTTGAGATTTTTATACCATATCATTTGCCATATTTTTCTTATTACAAATCTGAAATTTATGTGGTGTAAAGCTCGGTGTAGTGACGTCACCTAGTAACCGTGAGCCGTAAAACATGGCGGACAGTTTGGAATCCAGACGTGAGTACGAAGAAAAACAGATTTATGACACAAAATAGAAGGGAATAGGGCTGTAAAATAAATACATTTTGCTTAATACATAATCAGTAGATGTCTGTGGGCATTGGCAACATTTATTATACGGTAGGTACCTAATTTTGCGTGGCGCCGGCTTTATTTTTCATCGTGAGTCAAACGATAACAGCGTTTATAAAGCCCCACCTGGCAACAACCTTTGACCTGTGTTCCCAGAATTCAAAGCGAAACCCTGTGTCGTTCGTTTTGCATCTTCTGGGGCGTTCCCCTGTAAACCCCCTGTTACACGATGTAAACATCTCGAACGCCCCTCGTGTGAATCTGCCGTACTAACGACTCTGTTCTGTTTCCGTCGCTCTTGCGGCAACATAAAGGCAAAAATATGGCGGCAAAATGTTTTGGCGCGCTATACTGAGACACCTGCCAACCTTTTTTCACAGGTGCATGTGTCATTTTCAGTCCTACACTTCTGAAATGAGGTTGAAAATGACAAACCGGTAATTAACTTTAAAATTTCCCACCTGTAGTTTTTAAAAAAATAAAGGCTGTTTCGTACTTCACACGAAAGCGAACGCGGAAGCGAATTTGACGTACACGGCGAAGTTTTCGAGCCACGAAATCGCAGAAAGTTGAACTACATGTACATGTAGTTTCAACTTGTGCGAATGTTCATAGCAAAATTTTGACGTTTTTTTTTAAATAAATATATTTAAATTGACATTTTTGAGTTTTCTAAATTGAGTTTTCTAACATCAAAACAAGCTGTATTGTGCCCATATCTCGTTTCGTGTCAAATTAAATCGTCAAAAGAAGAGTCTGCATATAATACAGAGTTTGCTTCGTTGAATTAAGCGATCTCATCGTCCAAAGAAATGTTGCTTTATCGAATGAATCCATAAGGCTTTGACCGGACATTGAACCAAGGGCATGCTATCGCGCAACAAGGTGTTAAGATAGGACCAAATTGGAGAAAAATCCAATTTGTTGTGCGTCCGGTGGACGCGGCAGGTGATTTTCCGAGTGGTCAAACGCGCGAACCTAATGCAAAATGCAGTGCTGCGTATTGTGTTTTAATTTGGACTCTTGTTTTTTAATCAGTGTGCAATTGAAACATCTGCCGTTATTTTGTAACGCGTGTGAAATACGTTTTCCTTGGGTGAACACAGGGTCTTTTATAGCAGGCCTACTGTGCGAGTTTGGCCACAAATTTCCCAAAAGATTTGTTGAAATTATCTTGGACTATATGTATTTTATAGTGTTAGGTAATTTTCAACAAATCTTATAGGAAAGTTACCATCATAAAATTATATACTAGCCTTTAGAAACACTGCTGCGTCGTTAATATTGAACGAAATTGGGCAAATGGGGTACTAGAATGAGCTTAGATAACTCATCTGTTTTTGTGTTAAAATATTTTGAATACAATTTACAGGTTTTAAGTTATAATAATATTTACAAATGTCATTATTGAGTTCGGTTCATATACTTCGGTGCCTTTGTTCCTCACATATTTCGGGCAATATTCAATGAAACGGTTCTTACGCACTGCCAACAGCCCCGTCGCGACGGCCCGAACATTTTACTTTGATAACATCGCTAAAAGCCATGATCGATATAAAAGGTGAACCTTCAATATTTTCGCGCTTTTTTTTCTAGACAGTCCAACCTTAGACACGCGGCTTTTGCTGAACGTTAAAAGGCATGGCTCCACCTCCGGGGCGTATATCGATTACTTGTACACCGATAATATAATAACAACACAGATTTAATTTGCATCAAGTGCACACGAGGTCACATTTTAAAATATATCACATGAACGAGCTAAAATTAGGCCGGATTCACACGCCGCTTTTTCTCAAATTTACAGGCCAAAAGGCTGTTTGAATCCACCATTCGTCCCTTGTTATAATTCATGTAATCTAACAAAATAAGTCTGAACCAAAATAGGTTCAAAAGGGTGGACAATTATAAATTAAAATTGATCTTTTACAAAAGACATTGGAAACACTTTCTTCTTTTAAATTCGTCTTTCATTGAAATTCTGAAGCAAATTGTACAGAATTGTACAAAAACTTATAGTTTACGTAAAGTAAAGCAGAAGGTCCGCGGTTCGAATCCCGGTGGAGCCAAGTTGTTTTTCACTGCATCCAGATTTTCCAAACTCAATTTTCATGTTTTTCTAAAAAGCATATGCTGTCTATGGCGTTGCGATAGACTATAGTTTACTGTCTCGCTATTTCAGTAATTAGTCAAGAAAGAAAGAAAAAACAATCGAATTAACAAACAATACTAAAATATAGAGATATAATACTTACAAATGAGATGACGTTGACTGGAACGATTTCATGGTACACGGTCACCGTGACTGACTCGTTAATGACGGGGCGTACTAGCGGGTTGTAGTCCAGTAATATGTTGTTAATGAGATTCCTCGTATCTCCAAACACTGCTGCACAAAAATCAAGAACAAAATAAATTGGTAATATTTTGACAAAAAAATTAAAGATTGGAAAACTATTACAATTAAACGGCGTTATTTCCATGTGTGATTGAGGATGTGTATGATAAAAACCAACCTGTGTATAAGTCAGCTCAGTACCTCATCTATGTTCCGAGAAAACAATGAAAAACGGTGTCTATGCTTTCAAGAAATTGTGCAAAGCCATCGTCCTATTAAGGCTAGTTCCCATGGTTATAGTACACGGAAAACGTAGTCATAATACAATGTAGGCCTACCACAGTAGTGAGGGACCTAAATCACATGATGGCGGCCGTGTAAAAATCCGCGTGCACATGCACGCAATTATATAAATTTATCTCCAGTTCTGGTTATGGTGTTATGGTTATGGTTATATGGTTATATGGTTATGGTTATATGGTTATAGTTTATTTTCATACCTTCTTTAATATACAATCAACACAGGTTGGTAATGACATATTTATTACTTGAAGATGTATGGGATGCTAGATCATTTTTTTAAAAGCCAATCGGGCTTGTACAAGATCTAGCACCCCCGTTACAGCATAAACAATCTCCTGGGGCGGATTGCAATAAAATCGACTTAGCCACTGGTCTAAGACCGGTCTTTTATAGCCGGCTATCCAACTTAGCCAGTCTCGGCTTAGTCGCTGGTTTAGCCCATTGCAATAAACCAGCCGAAAAAAACACATCTTAACGCCAAAGGGACGTAGCCGGCTATCCTTGCGTGGTTTCAAGCCAAACAAACGTCCTCACGAAGCCACTAATTGATGACGCGAGTGTGGTGCAGTTTTTGCGGAGAAACTGACCGCGAAAGTTATCAAATAACACTAAAAAGGCTCTGCTAGAATGGGCACAATGTGCGTTTTGTTCGTCTTTTTTCATGCAAAATTACGAAATGTAGCACGGTGTCCCAAAATTATAGCCTACTCGCCGCAAGCTTCAATTTTAAGACTGGTCTAACTTTAAGACAACGATATTGCAAGCGGGCTATAATTAAAGACATGTCTTAGTGGAAGCCGCATTAGCCAGCTATAGACCTATAGACTGGTCTTAGACCGCATATTGCAATCCGCCCTTCAGTTATTGTTTTCTCATAAAAAGATATTATCTCGGGTGGAATCATTGGACAGTTGGAACCACTTCCAACTTCCATTCGTGTAAAGATCTATTTTATTAAATGGTTGAATAAAATTATGTTAACACCGTCACTATGCCACTGTATGGGAATCACCGGCACTTCTCAATGCGGACCAATCTACATGACACGTACATAATTATGGGACACATGCACTTTCAACGTTTTTCCGACACTCCATTTATTTTTTCGCGAATGACATTAAGCGTTTTCCTGCCCCACCACTTCAGCTACACCGGGTTCTTCGCGGCCAGTTGGGGCTGGATTTGACAACGAAAGAGAAAATTGACGCCACTGCAAGACTAATGACCAATCAGTTTGATATATAGTGGAAACGTTCAGTATATCAGGAAATTGTTGAGAAAGAATTGCACTTCATTAAAATGGATGATTGGCTTAAAGGCATATCATTTGCAGATTTTTTAAAATATATATTTTTACAAATTCCAGAAACACCAGCAACTAAAGAATATTGTTGATAAACAGCCACATAGATGCAGTAGTACTTCAGAAAACCATAAAAATCCATGCATGTTTTTTGTGTGGAATGAATGGTAAAAAATCGTTTACAAACGATTTTTTAAAAAACACCTTCAGCTAGCAATTTCTCCCACAAAGGTACCATTTTACATGGGAAAACAAATCATGTGGTGTTTGTTACCATTGCTATCGACACTTTTAGTCAGATTTTTCTTGTCAACTCGTGAAGTAAAATATTGGATAACTGCAAATGATGTATTGGGCTTTAATTTTGTACTTATCGCCCCTGTATTTGCAGTCTATTTTTGTCGGCATCAGAGCTCGCCTTTAATTGTATACGTTAGTGAAAAATGGCGCGGCTTAATACTCAATTGATTCGCTTTGAAAAAATTACCGCGCGGGCTTTTTGCCAACTTGAAAATAATAAATGGGCTTTTAGCGGGATCAAAATTGCGTTATGATTGCATATTGAGTTGCCATCAGTTATAAGATTTGCGGAATGCGGTGGGTGGAAAAAGGACAGATGGAATATGCACTTCTCACAATTACTGAGAGAAAAATAATTTCAAAAATGCAATATGCATAGATTTTCTATTATAATTTGTATTTATTTTGTTTTTATTTAAAAGTTGGTATGGACACAGTAATGGCGGATAGCAACCGGTGAAACCCAAGAATAGCTGGCTTACGCGTGCCTATTTTGTGCAATATAGAGACAGGGAACCAGCGCAGCGCATGATAATTCACAACCAAAAGGTACAATACACTCGAAAAGTGTACGAAGATTGAAACACTTGGAATGCAAAGTGCTGCATGGTCAACTAATAAAATAAACAACCAGGACACAATTTAGTTGGGCACGCGGAGGTCGAAAGGCGTAACAAGGCTTGTTTGGATCGTGCTACTGTGCCGCGAAAAATGTTTCCCGCGCACGAAGCGGGCGGTTCCTTAATGGATCTTCCGGACCAAAACAGACGGGGGAATTTAATGTGCTTGCAAATATCCGTGTGGGTGGGGATATGTTAGATTTTTCTCAGTGCTGAAGATAAAATCCCACCTAATAAATCCAATTTTCACAGCTTTGAAGAAATTGGCGCGACTCTATGAACGTTTTAGCAGTCAACATCACGACCGCATGATTTCAACCTTTTAGCCTCGAGAGTAAAATTCAAAAAAGCGCCTTAAAGGCCCAATATATCATTTGCAATTTTGTTTTTCATGAGCTTCCAAGAAAAACCTTACTCAAAGTGTTGATAGCAATGGGAACAAACATCACTGTGAATTTATTTCCGTCCAAAATGGTATTTGCTCAAGCTACCATCTACATATAACCAAGAAATTCGAAGCAGTCAGAATGTCTACTTAAGAGGACAGATGAAAACACAAACATAAAAATCGGGGAGACAAATTCCCGCCTAAACTTGTCGTCAGCTGAATAAGCACCCGGTGAAATGTCAGGCAGTACTCATGAAATTTAATTGATTCTCATAGCTCTTATGCTTTGGTGTGTTTCGACATTGTACGCCAAGATGTTCCCCGTTTTTGATGTCCAAATATGTCAACTTGCCACTGAGACCTGGCCATGTTTTTAAATCAAGAAACGGGTCTCGCCAGTTAGTACAAATTGTCAACTAACCACTGAGACCTGGTTATGTATTTAAATCAAGTAACAGGTCTCGCTAGTTAGGACTAACCACTGAGACCTGGTCATGTATTCAAATCAATAAACGGGCCTCACCAGTTAGTACAAATTGTCAACTAACCACTGAGACCTGGTTATGTATTTAAATCAAGTAACGGGTCTCGCTAGTTAGGACTAACCACTGAGACCTGGTCATGTATTCAAATCAAGAAACGGGCCTCACCTACTCAGTTAGTACAAACCGTCAACTAAAAACCACTGAGACCTGGTTATGTATTTAAATCAAGTAACAGGTCTCGCTAGTTAGGACTAACCACTGAGACCTGGTCATGTATTTAAATCAAGTAACGGGCCTCGCCAGTTAGTACAAATTGTCAACTAACCACCGAGACCTGGTCAAACGGGTTTCGCGAGTTAGTACAGTCCGAAAGTGTCGACTTTTGTACTCTTGCTCAAGAGGGCCCTTCTCATACTACAAATGCCAATCTGTATAAAAAGTTTCATCTTGCAAATGATATATGGACCTTTAAAGTGTCTTCTTCAAAAAATTAGCAAAACACTTGTCGTGGTTTTTGCTTTTTCTCAAGACTGTTCAGAGAGGTGTAAAAGGATTGCACTCCCATCAAATTATCTCCCCTATTGACATTTTGAAAGAACCTGCACTTTTTCATTCTCAAAAGGACGTGACCACAGCACGTTAGAAGAGCACTATAATGGACTGGAAGTAGGGATCTTTGTTCAGCCATGCGTGGTGTTGTGAACATTTTGACGAGGCAATTCGTGATAACAACAGGATGCATGGGGGAAAAAATAAGCGGTCGTCTACCTTTAATGTGTCTTGAAAAAAGCTGGAAAGTGCGTGATGTGGACTTGAAATTTAAGTGTCTTGCCCTTAAAGTGAAACAGTCTACTGAGTGTTTAAAGGCATTATGTGAAATGCAGATAAAAATCTTCTTTTACGAATTTCAAGAACAAAGAACAGCAGCTTCACATAACTAAAGAATAGTGTTGTCTTATTATATATAAAATTATTTCCGTTTTAATTTAAAGGCCTATATAGATGATCTGTTTTTGAGCGATTCTGGGAATAAAACCAATATAAATCAAAAGAAGGACATCAACAAACTCATACAAAGAAGATTCAGCTCCGTCAAATGTACCACACCTTCTAAAAACCTGAAAATCCATGTGCGTTTTACTGGTCTTGACTGGGTGTTTCAAATATTCGTTCTCAGTCGGTCGCGTACTCTGTAGCTCGCGTCATGCACTCTGAATCGCGTTGGAACAGCATATATACACGCAGTACACAGCGCCCATTTCGGACCGCCCAAATGAGAAGTAAATCGTTTGCAAACGATCTAAATAATTTCATCTTCATGGACTATTTTCTGGTAAAATTATATCGTCTCGGGCGGAAACATTTCATTGGATAGTTGCTACCAGTTCAATCTTTACTTTGAGGAAGGTTTTCCTAGTCAACTCGTTAATTAACTTTTGGGGTCATTGCAAATGATACAGTTGCCTTTAAAGGCACAGTTTCGTCAGCAATGCGCGCGCGCCAATTTCGTGCCACAGAATACGCAGCTAGCTCCATGCCTTTGCTACGGAGCTGCGTATTTCGTGGCACGAATTTGGCGCGCGCGCATTGCTGACGAGCCTCTGCCTTTAAGTACTTATGATGTTGTAATGATTTTTATTTTTACAACTCATGTGGAGGTTATGTGGAAATAAATTGAAAATTGAAAATATACCCTCTGTCCTATATCGTGGTGCATTAAGATGTGCAAGGAAATATTAAACAAACAACGGTGATATTTGCAATGAACTGCGACGCCAAGTGCGCTCATTAGAAGGTGAAAACTATTCAGACCACGCGAATTATATGGAGTGTTAAATACACTGTGTTTGAAAGCAAAGAAAACGTCAGGTGTTTATTTGTCAAAGCCGTGGATTGGGAAACGCATGATGTTTGCAAAAGGACTGACAGAAATATTTGTCATAGTTAATTTGTTGCTTCGTGGTCGCAATTTAGTATTTGTTTTAGAAGTGTGACGTCACGCGCGCGGGGTTCAAAATCCGGGAAGATAACCGCCATTTTGCTGTACTGTGGGCGTGTTTGTTTCAGATGGAACCAGATCCAGATCTGCGCAGATCTAAGGTGAACTCGTTAACTTCGCGCAGATCCTGATCGAAATCTTTGATCTCTGGGATCATTTCTGATTCCGTCTAACAAAATGATCGATATTCCTTCAACAACGAAAGCTATAAGGTCATGCACTATTCTTTTTAGACTTTCCAATCCGCGAGAAAAAAATAGGTCAGGAAAAATCCAATCGATTACAGTTTCCGAACTGTGCCACATTTTTCCCCGCTGTCGGGAACACTTATTTACTTTTGAGGCCGACAAATTGGTCTGAAGATTTCAAAGGAAAACGGAACAGACATGAGACATTGGTAATTTGAGTGCCGGTTGGTTGCGGCTCAATCATTATTTCTTGGCACGATTTATTCATAAAGTGTGGCAAAAATGGATCATTGTACTTTGATATAAGCCACGTTTTAGCTGGAAACAATGTAGTCGCCGATAGAAATTTTGATAGCCATGGCATTAGATCGATAAATGAAGTATAGCTACACGGACAGGAAAATTATTGCTGAAATGTCCAACTCCAAAGATGTTCTCAAACGAACGATATTGGAATTTTATGTCCGTTTAAAAAATGTATTTGCGGCTCTGGAAACGACAAAGGGTTTTTGACCGAAATTTTGAGGCGTTGTGCGTTTAAAGATAAGATTGGAAAACTGTTACAAACGGCCTTATCTCCATGTGTGATTGAGGATGTGTATGATAAAAACCAACCTGTGTATAAGTCAGCTCAGTAGGCCTACCTCATACATTCCGAGAAAACAATGATTAGAAAAACCGTGTCCAATTCTTTCAAGACATTGTGCGAAGCCACTCTCCTATTTAGGCTGGTTCCCTTGCTATACTGCACGGTAAACAGCGCCATATATACCACGGTAGTCAAGGACCTAGTTTCGTTCACATGAGGGCGCCCTAGTAAAAATGCGTGTGCATACGAATTTATATAAATTCATCCTCAGTTATATTTTTCTTATAAAAAAATTCATGTCGGGTGGAATCATTGCATTGGACAGTTGGAACCACTTCTATCTTCTATTTGAGTTAGGTTTTCCGAGGGCAAATGGCTGATTACAATTTTGTGACATTTTTCGAGCATCTTATGAATTTCATGAATATCTTATAAATTCCATAAATAAATTGAAGGTATTTCACTGATTACGTATCATTTATCTAGTTGCAACTGTATAGTCCATGTCTTCTTAAACCTCCATAAAAATCGCTGTTCCGTTTTTGGTGTCCATCCATTTCATATGAAACACTACCCCAAATTAGGTATCATATTAAAAGCAAGATCGTCACTGTTTCCTCGTGTGGCAATTTTGCAATTAGTAAAGTACCCAACGACTGTTTCATGTATGGTACTATCTGATCGAAAATCCATATTGGTAATTTTAAGAAAGACAATTAAGGCATTAATGAAACGGTCGTCGACATAGCAGGTATCAGTGCCAATTAAATTGCGCGCGAAAAGCATAGAATGACAATTTAATTTGGTCCGCGGCGCGCGTGGAGGGCAAACACTTGAGTTGACAGATTGTCCGGGTTCAAATTACTGTTGTTTTACTAGAAGATTAACGGTATGCCCGAAATCAGTTATCTGTTGGCTTTTGCAGATGTATATGGAGGGCCGGGTGGGGGGTGGGGGAGGGTTATTCGTGCCGCTATATTTCAAAATTACAAGTTTAACTGTCCACGCTATCATATCAATGCACTGTGTTTTATGTTTTGATTATACATGCCCAAATAGCTGCGCATAGGCCTGAACATTTGGTACAAGGACAGCTGACATTTTCATATAATTTTGTTAAAGACAGTATACATGATTGGTGAACCGTTACAAATAGTTTTATCCCCCTGTGTGATTGAAGATATGCATGAATAAAACCAACCTGAGCAAAAACCAGCTCCGTACGTCGTAAACTTAAGAACCTCTAAGACAAATTTATGTTAATTGATCCCTTATGTAAAAGAAATATATAAAATATTAATATCTTGCATAAATTCCAGCATTCAGAAATAACAAAAATCAAAATAACATGAAGTAGGCCTATATATCTGTCAACTAGTTTCGCAATTTCAAATGATCTGAAATAAACGTATCTCTACAGCAGCGTAGCCAGGGTTCTCTCCTTAGGGGGAGACTGGGGGCCGGGGGCGCGACTGGGGGAGGGGGCGGGGGTGTGCTGGACGTTAATACTGTGGGAGGGCGCCAGTGGAAGTACCGAAAATTTTCGCCAGGCCATGCGAGCGCCGACGTCGCTCAGCAGAGGGGGGTAGGTTGTTTTCAAACATCCCATCAGTGCAATTCTGCAACAAAATATACTGCCGTGTAACAGGGCATGTCATAAAAAGACTTTCGCCTCAACACCCGGTCATTACGAGTGTTTTAGGGTTGCGAAACCTAAGACACCTCATCGACCGGAGTTTGGCTGAAATAGACCCGGGTGATGACAGCGCGCACGCCCGGTCAGTTTGACTCCTTTTACCGCTACGTGATTACTATTGACCCATGCTCGCTGATTGACCGAGGGCCGTGCTCGTGGTCACACTGTTGTTGACCGCTGGTTCAGTTACTACACTAAATAGCCGTTGGATCCATGCACCTATATAGCTCTTTGCTCTAAAATAATACGGGGAAAAGGGAAAATGTTGTACATATTTTAGTAAGTTGTATTGCATCTCCGGCAAGCCCTTTATGCCATCTAATGTATACGGTTTTAGCTTTATCTATACTTTATTATCAGCTTGAGATGATGAAGACGGAGATGCAATGGGAGGAAAAAAACCCAGAGAAATCCCCGGGGGAAAACGCGGCCCGGAATAAACCCGGGACGCCAGAGGTGAAAGGCGGGTAAAGAATCGTGCCAACCAGGTCGAAACCCCCCCCCCCCCCCCCCCCCCACCCCCACCCCCCTCCCCCCGTTATTTCCGAAAACAAAAGCTAACCCAATTTTAGAACCTTTCAGAATACGCAGTGGAGTAAAAACTGTTTTTAATTTTAAATCGACCACAACATTCATCACCATTTTAACTTTAACATTTACTATATATCCATTAAACAAACTACCCCGTGTTTGACTTGTGTAACGTGATTATCGTATATTTTCCCAAGTTGCGTCAACGGCCGGTAGGCGAGTGCAACACGACCGCACGCGAAGCCAAATAGCCTACACTATGTATACCGTGTAATCAACGGAATCGCCCCACGACCACCGGCAGTGGTGTGATCGATCGCCGGACCGGTACCCGGAGTACGAATGCTTAAAGGAGCGTGTCCAGATCGCATTTTTGAGCCCCACATTTTTCTCATTTGGTATTGAGATTTTAACACCATATCAATTGTAATATTTTTCTCAGTACCATTCTGAAATTTCGCGCTCTCAATCCGTATATTTCAAAGGATATCGTCAAAAATCCACCGATATTTTGTATAAACTATTAACCGTTCCATATAAAGCAGTGCAGTGATTACACCAACCTTTTTGCTTCCACATCCAAATTGGAGATTGCAAATTTCCTGTTTTCTTCCCATGGATAGTATTTTGGGGAGGTATTTTATATGATTGTTAGGTTAGAACGAAATCCATTTTTCTGAACACGCTCCTTTAATCGATTACTGACCAGCTACCTCCAGTCAAATCAAAATTTATTTGAATGACGTCACGGATGTTATAACAACGCGCGCGTCCTGCGTACAGCGTGATCAATACAGGTGTTTTTACACCATCCATTGCCCCAAAACACCCCCACCCCACGCCCGTACAGCTACCAACAATGAATTGCGGCACATAAAATCGAAAGTCACGAGAAACGCATGTGTCAAAATTCGATAAAATGTTGGTGAATATTTGGCGTGTGTATACATCAATATCAGCACCGTGGATTTACACTTTCAAAAGCCCGTATTGAGGATTTTCGAATTGTCACCAAAAACTATGGTCTAATGTGCTTTCTTTTGTACAGTGATAAAATGTGAACCGCTCCACCGAAACTAGGCGCTTGTCGCACAGGCCAGAACTGAGATAATGGCTAATTTATGCATGTATGTCAAGTAGGGCATTTTTTATCGATACCAGGATTTCTGCATGAGACCACCTATTAAGTATCCATCTATCACCTAAAGAAGTTTAAGTGAATAAATACCACCAGAAAACAGGTTTTTTTTCAGTGTTTTTCTAAAGCATACCTTCATGAAACTAGGCTAATTTGGCTAAAACAATGGGAAATTCACCGATATTCTCTGCTTATTTTCATTGCCTTCGGCAGGGGTTGACACTATATCCCATACACCAGAAGAATACATTTTTTATTGGCTTTTGGAGTCAGAATTTGCATGGTTGCTAAATCCTATAATTTATCTTTAAATATTTGCGTTGTGCATTACTAAGAAAACAAAATGGCGTCCCCCATTGACCGCAAGTTGTCATAACTCTTTACACAAAAAGAACTCCATTCAATATTTTATCCTGATAATTTATCCGCCATCGGCATTTACATTAAAGACGTCACTGTACACCAGCCTATTGTGATAAACCTCAGTGTACAGTTTTTATATCAAATTAATCGGCAAATGAAAATCTGAAAGACCGGTCGGAGAGAAAATTAAGTAATTGTTTGGTTTCTGTATATGCCCTAAGGAATTTTTGTGTTATACTCGATGAAAGAAAGTAGGACAGTGGACGTTTTGCGCATGCTTCTGTTTTGCAAATGGTCGCCATTCATTCACCAATTTTATTCTTGCCTCGTGAGTCAAGCCCTACATTTAATTTGGAACGCGCCTGGAGAAGTCTTTTTTTATAAAACAAGATTTAATAAAGTATGTTTCTATTTATACTCTGAACGTTTGGCTGCGATTTTATATGTGGGAAAATTTTTCTCTGTTTTGGTTTTTTGCTCCGGTACATTTCTGCATTTGTGATTTGGAACAGAAATTTATAATTATTTGTGCTAGTGAGTTGTCCGGAGATTTTTAAATTTAGGCAACCGTCAAAAAGGTGAAAATGTTTGTGATGCTTAATTACAAGTTTTCCCATTTTAGGTCAGTTTATAGGATCATGTAAAGAGAGCCATTTTATGTTTTTAACAGAAGACCATATATCGAATAGCCGCCATCTTGTATAGGGCAACTTTTGTCATTTAAATTGGTCAACAATGGAAGCACAAATTGCTCACGGAACAAAGAAACTGCCCTGCAAGATGTCGGCTATTCGATACGGTCTGTATATACCAGAATTACAGTCAATCATCGCTAACACACACCACATACGATTTAGGCTATTGAAATATTTTGCAAAGCAAATACCTTTCAAACTTGTCCAGATCAAATTGTTGACACCCCCCCCCCCCCCCCCCCACCCCCACCCCCACCCCCAACCCCACCCCCAACCCCACCCCCAACCCCAACCCCAACCCCTATTTTTTGCATGGGTGTTAAGATTTTAATACCATATCATTTGTCATATTTTTCTCGTTACCATTCCGAAATTTCACGTTCTCAATCCGTGTACTTGAATTATATCGTCAAAAACCACCAATGTTTTGTAAACTAATTTAAACTAAAATAATGTCTATACCGAGCAACAAAGGAAACCAAAGAATTCTTTCCACTTTTTTATTTTAAAAAAGCAGTTAATCTGAGAGTGGGAATTTTCAGCATACAGAAGCTTTGTGCAGTCATACACAACGAAGCTGTTAGTCCTATGGGAATATTTTGATGTCAACTGAATTACAAAATAATTTTTCAAATTTTGATTAAACTCAAAATTTGATATTTTTACCCGATAGGCATACTCATACGAACGTATTTTGGCCAATATCTCAAAACAAGGATTGCCAATTAAGTTCCGACTAATTTTGCTTCCTTGCACCACGTAGGTATATGGATTCTCCAAATTGCAAAGTCATATCCGACATAAAAGTTGATCTCTGCCAAAATGTGGGATATATTATCTGCCAGAACCGCCCCCCTGCCCTATAAGACCAAAAAGTACGAAATGGCGCGAAAACATTCTGCCAAATTTCAGCCATTGTTAGAACCCGTTTTTAGTATTTTTTTACAAAATTCACGAACATAACTCTCTCTAAGTTCTGTCATTCACTTAAATCTTCTTACCTTCATTTCTTTGGAACAGCAAGACCACGAAACACCACGAACACCACCACCTCTCGCCGACTGTACTTAATTTCCACGGGAATAACGTCATGATGACATCATCAAGTTATTTTCCGTACAGAGAAAGACGTGAACGTTGTGCGTTTTTCTTCTAGTAAAAAGTCCGCACTCTCCTTTCCGTACAAAAATCAACCGTATTTCACCAAACGTTGGGCGTAAATTGTTTAAGATTCGAAAACTTGTGAAGTCCTCTCCGATGTTAATTATTTCTCCGAAATAGACAATACAGCTGGCTTCTCTTTTATTTTACTCGAGGTAAGACACTTCTTTTCAAAGTCTCAAAATGTGTCTTGAGGCGAATACACGCCACGACAACAGAAGACGCGGATTGCATTTAATGAATCTTGCGTCTTCGGACGAAAAAAAATCTCCGCGATCCAATTTGATCGAAATCTTAATCAAAACGTTGTCTGGCATCAGACGCTCCAATATAGTGCATATTTTCCAGGTAAAATAACGCCCAAAATAAACACCAGAACTTAGGAAATCGATGGTGCAGGAGCCAGACTTCTGGTGAATTTCAAGTGAGGAAAACTAGCGAAACACCGCAGAGTGTTTTTGTGGAGAAGACGAGTATATTAGCTTCCGATAACTGCACGCAACGCGTACGTACGTTGGGAGCGGCCGTACTATATGCGATGACGCAGTTGAGCAGTGCATTTTCACCAGTCAGCTCAACTCGATCACCCGCTGCAAAAGCACACGCCAGTCACTCGTGTTTTCCTTAGACATAATTTTCCCGTTTTGCACTCCCAAAATCTATTTTCTCGACAACAACTATTTTCTTTGCGTCCAACAAAACCGTAATTTGCAGTCAAAATGTCGCATAAACTACTACTCATTTAGATGTGATACACCGCACAGAATTATTTTTATCGCATCCAGAACTGGTCTTATCTCCATTGCGTGTCAGATGAAGGTTTTGCATATGACGTCATGAAATCCCAAGTATGGCGGCTCTGACGTAATCGGTGCGTCGACGAACCAACAAATCACAAATATAACAAATCCATTTTGTCGCAAAAATCTCGCGATGAATGTTTAATAGCGAAGATATTTTCATTTTATCCCTGTATGAAATTTTCTGTTTTAATTCGAAGAAAGAACTGTAGGCTTATAGACGTGTAAAACCGGGTGCGAGGTGACACATTATCCAAATTGGTTGAAATCGGACGGCTGTATTTAGACAGCAAAAATGAAGATCGTATCCACAAAATTTTGCAACAAAATGACTTTAGTGTAACCAGGTCTCGCTTGTTCTGTACGGCCACTCATCGATTCTGAAATTTGACTTAAAGCGAAGACTGCATAAATTGTCACGTGACGCAGTCACTGGTTTAACCCGTGGATAACAAAATGCGGGAATTTCCATAACGGCGCCGTTGCAAGGGCGCCCTCACTTGGTCAGGTAGCGTCGTTGGTGGCGCTATTCAAAGTGTTCGGTGCTGTTTATAGAATAAAGTGGTAAAGTGAAAACGTCAAGGCTACTGGGTCTGCACTCAGTGCCGTTTCCTGCACTTTAGCAATGGACGTTTCCGGCGAATGGACGTTACAAACGAATGTATAGACCCACTTACTCTGGCAAGTGACGTCACACTTTAGTAGCCCTTGAGGGATAGCACTGAACGACACCCTGAGTAAAGCCACCATCCGCCATCTTGCTCCAGAAAAAAAAGTGTTCCTAGACTGCACCACTTTCACTAAAGTACATGTGTTAAATGGAATGCAAGCGATCGTATGGACCGGGAAGCAGTCTAGGCAAGGCATTGTTTCGCTGGATCAAGATGGCCGGCACGTGTTTCAATTATAGCATAGGCATTTGCTGTTGTCCCATACATTGTGTAGAGTTCAGTGGAAGGAGTCATCGTTTATGCGATTATAGACGGTGTGACCTCGATCTGACGTCACGGCAGACATCAAAACATTGGGGGTGTGGCTATCGCTGTGCGCACGCATCTTGCTGTGCATAAATTTGGATAATGAATGAGTTCACCGGTCACATCGGCTTTGAATTTTGATACCTTTGAACATTTCCTAAGCAAATTTATGCAAAGCATGATGCGTGCGCATAACGGCAGGCAAGATTATTTTCGCTTTGGCATGCCATACGCGTGACGTCACAACTATAATATCCGCCATTACTATGTCCATACTATGGCACGCCAAAGCGGAAATAATTCAACATTGATAGTTCTACCATCAATCCTGATAAACAAGTCTCAACATTTTTAAAAACTTGCCAACAAAAGCACGGCATGCCGGTTTTAAACAGTCTATCAACATTAAAAAGTCATGCCAACATTTTTTTTTCTTGCACAACATTTGCGAAAATATGTGTAAACATTTTTTGAAATTATTATTTTCGCTTTGGCGTGCCAAAGTATGGACACAGTAATGGCGGATAGCAACCGGTTGTCAAGCCAAGTGAAACCCAATAATACTTTACATAGCCCAACGAAGCCGGTGTTTCCTTTAACCGAAATATAATACTTTGACTTCATTAACAAACATTTTGAGGTATACAATGAAATTTTTTAAAAAAAATCCGAAATGTCAAATGTATATCTTTGTTCATTGTGTTGTATACATGTAATGTACATGTATATACATTGAAACGTGACCGTGTACGTTTTTAAAATTTCGTTTTACGTGTAGCGCACAACGCACCGCGGAGAGATTGTGTGAAAAAGTTCAGTTTTATATGGTGACCTGGCCAGGCGCGGATCCAGAGGGGGAGTTTTGGGATGTCAATACTCCTCCCTGCTCTGACACCAAAAAATATAATGTAATGCATTTTTTGTGTACCCGCTTGTCCGAAACAAGCTGACATAAAAAATCTGACGGACAAAACCCCTCCCTGGTGGCAAAACCCCCTCCTGGAAAAAATCATGGATCCGCCCCTGCCCTGCTGGCCTGTAGTGTAAACCAATATACTTATTTGAGAAAGACGGAATCTCGGGTGAATTCTATTGTGGACATTGAAAGAAATTTAACCTTTTTTCTGGACTGTCCTGTGTTGGTACAATACTTGTTGGCTGTGTTGAAAACGGCTTTAAGGTCAAAGTGTATTCTCGAACTTGGTTGAATGCACCCGAAGAAAAAGACAACAACCTGGCGTTATCAAAACGCAAATGCGGTTTTGCTGGCAAGGCTGAAGGGATAATCACAATACACTATTTACGGCTGGTGTGGGGCCAGATTTAGAGCTGCATGTTGGTGGAATTCATCTGGATCCTATGGTGGTTGAAAACGGTAAACATGTACGACGATATGAGATGTTTAAACGCTCGTATAGATTCTAGACGAACATTTTGTGTGGGCATCGCTTTCGTTTTGTAAACTTCTAGTGATCGGAAAACTCCAGAAAAATGGGTGACCTTGGTGTGCTGGCATACGAAAACGACGCCATAGTTTGCGATGACGATGTGTCTACGGATACAGCGGAAGCCGGAGTAGGCGACGCCGGAGATAGCCGGGTCCAAGAGATTTTGGAAGTCATAAAAACGGGGGATTCGTACCGTCTTGATGAGTTGCTTACGGAGTTGGATGAACATGGGATGGATGCCGCGTCGTTAAGGGATCACCGGGGGTTGTCGCTTTATGTCACGGCCATCGAAGAAAGTTTTCTCGGTAAATTACCCTCAGTTGTTTTAATATCCAACATTTGGATAATTAACGCACTATTTTGTTGAGGTTGTCAAGACCCAACTTGGAACGCGATCCCAACTATAGTTTAGATCGCTTATACTGTACTTGGGAAGGATTGGGGGGAGGGGAGTGGGGGAGGGGTGGGGAAGGGGGTGGGAGTGGGGAAGGGGGTGGGAGTGGGGAAGGGGGAGGGTTGTAGCTTAAACCCCAATACATCATTCGCAGTGACACCATATCAATGGTAACAAACACTAGACGATTTTTTTTCCGTGTAAAATGGTACATTTTGGGTTAAAATTGGCAACTGAAGGTGCTTCTTTAAAACAAAATTGTCTGCAAATTTGTTTTTAACGATTCATTCAACACACAAAAATGCATGGATTTATCAGGTTTTCCGTATGGTATAAATTCCGCACACCGTCGCCACTAATTCTTCTAATATGACATGATAATGCCCCATAAAGTGTAAATTTTGTTCGGAAACATATTAGCAATGAGAAAATATTTCGAAAACACTTAGGATGTTTATGTGATGCTCCATAGACTTAGTGCATGGAGTCTCAACTGGCGAATGTGTATATGGTCGTTCTTCCCAATGAAAAACCGTGTTCATGCTTTCAAAAAATGGGGCAAAGCCACTGTCCTATTGGGCTGGTTCCCTGGCTCTACTGCACGGAAAACGAAGCCATAATACCATAGTAGGACATATGATGGCGCCCTTGTCAAAAGAATGCGTGTGTACACGCATTTATAATATATAAATTAATCTTCAATTGTCGTTTTCTCATAAAAATGTAATCTCGGGCGGAAACGTTGCATTGTACAGTCGGAACCACTTCTATCTTCCTTTCCTTCCCGTGATTAAGTTTTTAAAAATTGGGTTTTTTGGTCAAATTGTTGATTAACATTTTGGGACATTGCAAATCCTGTTTACTGGCTTTTTAAAGGGCCAATTTGTCACTTGCAAGATAAAACTATCGACACCCTTTCTTGTCAACTCATGAAGTAAAATTTTGTATCATTGCAAATGATAGGCCTTTAAACGCACGAAAGTCATAGGAGACGCTTCAGCAATTCAGCGCTATATTATGCCATGTGACGAGTGCGAAGGTGCCTTGAAAAGTCGAGACCCAAAACGAATTCAATATGGCGAATAGAACAAAAGGTCGAGCTTTGTGATTGGCCGCCATATTGCACAATTTTCCACTTTAGGCGGTCACGCTTCAGTGTGTGACAGAAGCTATAGTATATAAACGCATGAACTTACCATGATAATTTACCAAGGGGAGTCATATGTGACGGGGGCAAATTTCATAAAGCTGTTTAGCAAAAAGAATTTGCTAATTTGTTTGCTTGATAAAAATGGATTATTAGTCAAAATTGTATGTCAACTTGTGTTTTTAGCAAGAATAGCAGTACACCAGTAAATTGAAATGCACATCACATAAGATTTTGACTGCTAACCCATTTTTATAAAGCAAAGGAATTTTGGATTAAGCAAATATTTTTGCTAAACAGCTTTATGAAATTGGCTCCTGTGTGTCATGCATTTTGGCGCCTTGTCACACTTTGTGAAATTTCTATCGTAACGGTTAGTACTAACAAGAAAGATTCCGTTGTCCTTTACAAGGACGTGGTTATTAATACTAATACGTAATCTTAATTAAAAATAGATTATAGGATTAAATAACTATTACAAACAGCTTTATCTCCATGTGTGTTTGAGGACGAACGCAATATATTGGTATGGTGCCTAATCACCATTGAAATAAAACAATTAAACTTGGAATGAAAGAAAAACTAATTTGGGCCTTATCAGGTTTCGAACCCAAGACCTCCGACTCGCCGGGCAGATGCTGTACCAGCTAAGCTATAAGGCACAGGGGTATACTCCCACAGGTTTTCCCTACGAATCCACCAAGAGAAACGAAAATGGATTCGTGTGGAAAACGAATATACCACTGTACCTTATAGCTTGATCAGCTGGTATAGAGCATCTTCATTATTTGTATAAGATTCGATCATGCCATATAAACGTGACGTGTGCGTATGTATAGGCCTATGTGCCTCCAAATTAAACAAAAATTCAATATGACGAATGGAACAAAAGGTTGACAGTTTGTATTCGGCCGCCATATTGCCAATTTTTCACGCTTTGGGCGGTCACGCTTGATTATCCCGCATGCTACAAAAATAGAACAAACAAACTGAAAGAAAATGGGGGAACAATGTCTGATGCATTCATGGCTTGAGCAGCCTGTATTATTTTATTCGTATACGAGGGGTTTGGGCAAAAGTCTTATTAAACGTTGTTTCCGGCTGAAGCCGACTCGCGAAACTTCAGACCTACATTATAACTGGGTAATTCCCAAAATTAGGGGTCCAAAATGTTTGGTGTCCCAGTTACGTACGACACTCTCTGCTTTAAAAATCATCACTTATGACGTCCCACAAATTCTCAGTAATGGACTGTGGCCTGTGATTATAGGAGGCAGCATCATTTTCTTCAATATTTTGTTTTCTGATTCCTGAAAAATATTCAAAACAAAAGACCATGAAGGCTTATAATTTGTTCCATGGTATTGGATAGGAGTTTGGTGTCTCGGGTTACCTACGCCAATGAAAATTGGCTGTAGAATGTGTTTGCATTAACCTTGGTGCCATATCTACACACAAACATTAAATTTGAGTGGCATTTGTTCAAATAAAAATAATTATTTTCTACTGGGAAACCACTTTCAATCATTAAAAACACTTGGAAATCTTAAAAAGCATGTGACACTTTTGGACCCCTAATTTTAGGAATTACCCAATCATCTGCAAACATTACGTTTCCGGCCTACGCTGACTCGCAAAACATTTTTGGCATTAATCTGCAAAATCCGTCAACTCAAAATCCCGTAACATGCTTCAAAAATTATTCTGTATACCCGGCCCAAGCTGACTCGCATTACTGTGTCCATACTTTGGCACGCCAAAGCGGAAAAAAAATCAACACTGATAATTTAATGTTGACGCATATTTTCGCAAATGTTGCGCAAGAAATACAAAGTTGGCATGACTTTTAAATGTTGATAGGCCTATACTTTTTGAAACTGGCATACCTTGCTTTTGTTGGCAAGTTTTTAAAAATGTTGAGACTTGTTTTTTCAGGGTTGATGGCAAAATTATCAGTGTTGAATTATTTCCGCTTTGGCGTGCCATAGTATGGAAACAGTAATGGCGGATATGATAGTTGTCGACGTCACGCGTATGGCACGCCAAAGATTTATGCAAATCTATCACGCAACTGGTCTTTTACCTGTGGATAAGCCAGCTCAGTACCTTTCCCCAAATGTTCAGAAAAGATGCGGTTTTAAAAATGAATATATAAATATTTATGTATATATGAATATTTATGAATAATTATGAATATTTATGTTTTGTTTTCAGACGCTATCAACACACTTCTGAAGCATAACATCCCCCTAGGCGATGCCTTAATACGATGCATCGATGAAAACTTCGAAGATGCGATCAATGTAATATGTCGCTACCTCGCCGCCAACCCGGTAAGTACCAAAGTTGAAGCTTTTTACAAAAACAGAAGAGAAGAACTTTATCCTATCACATAAAAATAATCTTTTATAAATTTAGAAGGAAAGTTGTAAAACAATTGACTTTTCTATTCTATCCAGCTTAGGTGGTTGTCAAAAAACGTAAACTATTACCAAAAGAATGCATTGACACATTCCCATCCCCCAAGCAAAAGGTGAATATGCACTGTATGACAATAGCAGTGAATTTTGTGAAATTTCACTTTACACCCACCCCCATATTCAGCTGTGCTGCACATCCCCCAATTGCCTAATCGTAACAAATGACACATCATTGTACAGAGGAATAACATGACTTTCTAATGATACCAATTTCAAGGAAAATTATTTGGTAACAAGAGAGAAATTGTCAGTCAAACTTGAGTTTCCGAACTTTTTTGAGGAGTTTATATATACTTTTGTTTAAGCGCACCACATTGCAAATGGTACAAGGTGGAATTGAATTGAGTGTACTATATGATCCTGCACATGTTTAGTTGGAAATTTAGCGACGCGTTTCTTTCTTATTGGCCTCGACAATATTTTGACAAAAGTTGAAGGATATCCAAACCATAGAACCGACCTTCGGACAGTGCTTTCATGAACGATAGCCTAAATGATCATATTTCAATGTCAGACCTTACCAGATTGGTCTCTGCAAAATTTTACATCTACTGCAGGCGAACCTCGATAATAAGAGCATTTTTATTCAACATTTCGCTTACAACAAGGAATAATTCAAGTCCCGGTTCATTGTTCTTCACTGTTTTAATTCCCGATAATAAAAGTTTCCGTTACAAGGTAATTTTCAAAGTCCCGTGAACGCAAACGAGGTAATTCTTGGGTTTCACTTGGATCGACAACGGTTGCTATCTGCCATTACTGTGTCCATACTATGGCACGCCAAAGCGAAAAATAGTTCAACACTGATCATTTAATGTTGACGCATATTTTCGCAAATGTTGCGCCAAAAAAAAAGTTTGCATGACTTTTAAATGTTGATAGACTGTTTGAGACGGGCATACCGTGCTTTTGTTGGCAAGTTTTTAAAATGTTGAGACTTGTTTTTCAGGATTGATGGCAAAATTATCAGTGTTGAATTATTTCCGCTTTGGCGTGCCATAGTATGGACACAGTAATAGCGGATAGCAACCGTTGTCAAGCCAAGTGAATCCCAAAAATTTACTTTGAGTCATTTCATGAAAATAGGCCACAATGCCTCCCATACGTCGTGACACTTCTGGAGTGGAGTGGATATTTTTCATAAATACCGGGCTTTAGAGAACGATTATACCCTCAGGATATAAACGGTATACATGACCTTGTGAATCGAACATCACGTTTACATGTTGATAATACCCAAAACACGTCGAAAACGATTCAATAAACTTGTACAATCTTCTAAATGAAGCGTAGGTAAAACCCCAACCTTTCCAGAAAGTTGAAAATGCCTTGGTGCCCCCTTTAGGCCTACGTTGTTAAATAATTTTCTCAAAGATAGGTTTTTTTCGTTCAGTGTTAACAAAGTACCTCCCAAGTTCGTTTCAGATGCATTCGTTTTAGCGCAAATTTGAATGCAGTTTGGGATCATCCTTCATTAATTTAAAGAGAGCATTCAATTTGGTTTTTCGAGCACGCAATAGGGAAAATTCTGCACTCAAATTTAAAACTACGCGCATTCAATTTTGAAATACCAGCGAAAATCATTCAAATTTGCCCATGCCCCCAAGCTTGTGCTAAATTGAATGAAGATTCAATGCTTTGTATTTGAATGACCCAAATTATAATCAGGATGTCTTAGCGAACACATGTGAATGTCTTGAAACGAAATTGAATAACGCGCACATGAATAAGAACTAGAGAAATTGCGTCCTGATCAAAATTGCTCGAATACGTACTGTACTTCCACAAACGAAAACGAAGGCATTTCTGATGATTCGAGCGAAACAAACCATGATACCAAGATGTCTAAATGATTGTAAACACAGGAATTGTTTTGCAAAGCACAGGAATTGTTTTAAAATTTTGGTAACTGTGAAAGGCCATTTCTAAAATGCACCAAAGTGGCTCCCTTTTGGGGGTGGGGGGGGGGAGGTGTTTTGGGGGGTTTTGAAAAGAAAATAAAAACATTAACCCAGACGCATAATAAAAGCGTTTCGTCTGATTGTCCACTTTTTAAAAAAAAAATCATTTTACGTGTTGCCCGACGTCGCCCTTTACCAAAATCCAACACAATGTGAGCTCTTCCAGTGCCACAAAAGCTGATTGACAATCAAAGTACGTGTGTTCATCAATGAACAGTGCTTCAACTGTGCCCTCTGACACTAAAATGGCGAGAATACTTAAGCGAAACTAAGCTAGAGAGATGGTTAAAAAGCTTCGTTTTATTTGCAAGAGGTGTTTTGGAGAAAACCTTTTACATGCAAAATAGTTTTGGGGCGATTCGTGTTTACTTAAAGACAATCGGTTGTTCTGAACTTCGATAGTGGAGCACTGTATGCGGAGTGCTGTGCATGCAATTGACAAAATATTTAAATTGTGTGCTCAAATTTACTGTAGATATCCATAGAGACCACTCGCATATTGATTTTGTATTGTGCAATGGTTCCATGAACCAAAACTAACCAGGTGTACCATTTTGTTTACGTAAATCTCCCTAGGGTTCCAACTACACCAAAGGGCTGGTTCAGGATACACTCGTTCAGTTACACGAGGGCAGCCATATTGGCGCGAAACTTTTGTCATTTTTTCCCTCCAGAATTAACGCGCTTTGTATTCCGAGTCAACGAACTACGGTTAACGGAAGTTGCCACGGGGTCAAATCTGTGGTTTTTCGTTTTCAACAAGAAAACAGATTTACGCTTAAAACATTTTAGGCCTACATATGAGTACATTTAACGATATCTCGGAAATCGGTACACATTGTATTTTGAAATATTACTTAAATTGTACTCTGATCGAAGTATTAAGGAGGCTGAAAGATGGAACATTTATCGGTCAGTTTGTGGCAAAGCTGACTGCACCAGCTTCCGTATGAGCCGCCGATGCAGAGTGCGCCACTATGACTGAAGTGCGTCCCTGAGCTCCTACACTTGTAGGACTGTTTGTGAGACGCGCGGCTCCAGAGGGTCGTCTCATCCCAAAATAATATAAGCCTTTAACTACAGGATTTTCCCAGAAACAGGAAATGTCACATTTCATTGCTGTGGGAATCACTTTGTTCAAACGGGTCCTCGTTGACTTCGACATAATCAATGACGCGGAACAGTCATGAAAGTGATTCCAAAGTGATTGGTCGATCAGTGCCTTGTTATCCACAAGTTCACTGTATTCAACAAACTTCTGTTCCGATAAAAAAAAAATGTTATTTTAAGAAAATTGCTTTGGCTTCTTTTTGGGAAGAGTATATCTCAATTAAAACCGGAAAGCGAATGTAGAACAAAATGTAGTGACGACACTTTATTTCTTAAAGTAAATTGGATATTTAATAAAAACCAGTATTAATTATTTCTCTGAACTAGGACATTTGCAAAGTTGTGCTTGATGGAAAGTGCGACAACGATGATTTTCATCCTGCCTTAACTGCCGTAATTATGGCGGCACAACATAATAACTTTGATGTTGTTAAGGTAAGGAATGAAGTCAGAATTTCAGATTGTTAATGGTGTATTTTTAGCTTTTACCAATGTTTTGGATGGGCACATTGTGACTGAACTTGGGGAAATCCAAGATTCCATCTTTTAGAGGAATCAATTCCGTTATTTGGAGGAATCGATTCCATCTTTTGGAGGAATCGATTCCATCTTTTGGAGGAATCGATTCCATCTTTTGGAGGAATCGATTCCATCTTTTGGAGGAATAGATTCCCATTATTTTGGCGATTCTCGGAAGTACCGGGCGATTATAAATGTTAATGGGTACAGAAATTACGAAATTCTAGGAATTTGGCAGTGTTTTGTTTCGGGTTTACGAGATATTTTTCTAATTTAAAGCCAACTTTTTGTTTTGAAAATGGAATCGATTCTGAATGGACTCGCGATCTCTGAATGATATGGAAACCATTGCAAAAATTTCGGAATCGCCCAAATATGTTTATAAACATGACGTTGTTTTAAGTTTTTGCAACCGATTTTTGTAAGTTTTCATAAGGTCCTCTTTCTAACAATCAAAATTTCTTGAATTTCCTAGATGCTTGTGGATTTGGGAGCACGGATTGAGATTCCGAAGTTGTCCATAGGAGCGGACGTGACTCTGACACAAGCCGTGTCCACGCTGCATATCTACCGCGCCGTATCGCAACCAGCCTACATGATGGCCACGCAATTTGACATTCTCGCGCACGCCTTCAAGGTAATGGCGGCGCTGTTATTGGATATTTGGTTAATGAATTATTCATCGTAATGAATATTTCATTAATCTCCTGCAACGCACGACACGAAGGAATACATGAATTATTCACGTTGATGGAATAATTATTCACGTTGATGGAATAATTATTCCCATATTATTCTACGCACCGATTTGACCTAGAGCGCCACCAAGAGTCTCTTGCCATTAATGAGGGTTAAGGGCATCAATTTACGTGTCTACACACTTTATACTACAGTCGGTCCTTCAAGCGACGGGTAATATCCGTTGATTGGGGGACTCTGGTATTGCTCGATAATTTGACCTAGGGCGCCACCAAGAGTTCATCCTGACGTGAATCGTGCAAGAGAATGATTTATCTGTAATATATACACTATGTACGAGGGCATCTTTCCCTTTTTACACGTTGAACAAGTTCGAGAAATAGCTCTAGTTCGGTAAGTCACTCGATTTACGGGTGATATCCGTTGTTTTAAGGACTATGGTATTGCTTTAAGATTTGACCTAGGGCGCCACCAAGAGTTTTTCTTTCTGCTTGTCATGTGAACATCGGTTGATGATCGAGTTGCTGTATGCGTTCGTCTGTGGATTTTGCAAATGTTTTTTCACTTTGATTTTTGCTAGCTCATTCACCTGTGTCTTCTATCATTATAGCTTGAAGCTGCTGTGTATAACGGTCTAAACGTTATTCGCTATAAAGCGCGACAACAGGAGGGCGCTGCGTGCACGTGAATGGTTATCTTGTGCACTATAAGTAACTGAATGCAATTTTTGAAGGAGAAAATTTGATTTTTCTACAGAAAAGCAACATTTGCGACAAAAGTGCAAGTGGGAAGTATATCTTAAAATTAGATTATATGTTGATTCCAGGATGTAATTTCCTTTAAATCTTTGTTAAATGTATACGGAAAAAATACCCAGTGTTTACAGAAAAAAATGTTGTTAGACCTTTTTGCGAAAATGCAGATAGATTTTTTTTTTTTTTTAGATGAGCAAGAGGCTACGAACGCTTGGCGAAACCTGGGAGGACTTTGGTGCAGAATTTAACAGTCTAGCAGAAAGCTTGGAAGAATTTGCGGCGAATTTCTTGGGCCAGTCCGCTTCCACCGAAGAGGTATGTTCACCATGCGCCTGAAAGTCATGTAGCTGAAGGTGGTTAGCCTGCACTCCATTGACATACAGCCTACACTCCATTGAACAGTCTTTTGTTTTAATTACAATGTACTTCATATTTTTAAGTTTTTTTACAAAAAATTATATACAACACAACATCCTTTTTCAGACAGCAATAAAATAAATATGGTAATTGTATTTTTAAGCCCCAGTGAAAGCTTCAACGAGATTTTCCTTGGCAAATCCAGATTGTCTGGCAGGCCCCTATATGTTTGTGTATAAAACACATGCCATTTATTGCAGGTGTTTTAACTGCAAGAAATCAATCAATCATCCTGTCATTGCCCAAAGTAAGAAATTGTTTTATTTATTTTTAAATTTATTTTTATGTTTTTATTTTTATTTAATTGTTTATTTAATGTTTTATAATTTTGTTTATTTTGTTTATTTATTTTTATTTTTAGGTGCTTGCACTGTTCAGATACCACAAAACAGACAAGTATCGTGACCGCGAGGGACGCCAGCATTCCTTGGCTAAGGTATCGGAAGCCATTCGGTACGAACAGAAAAACGTAAGCAAATTAACGTAAATAATGGGGATATATTACCCCTCTTAAAGCCCCAATATATCATTTTGCAGTCGCCCAAAATTTTACTTCATGAGTTGACAAGAAAAACCCGACTAAAAGTGTCGATAGCAGATTTTTGTTTTCGTGTAAAATGGAACCTTTGTGGGACAAAAAACATACCTGGATTTTTCAGGTTTTCTGAAGTATTACTGCATCTATGTGGCTGAAATTTCTACAAGGCAGTTTATCAACATTATTCTTTAGTTATGTAATGCTGTTGTTGCTGTTTATAAAAGTTTTGCGATCATGATGTAATCTGTCTTAAATTGTTTTCCCGTTTGTAATATATTATCTTAACAGTTCATAGCTCATCCACACTCGCAGAAAGTCCTGATCGCTCACTTCTTTCGGGGTCTGTTATCATGGAATGCAAAGGGCACCCTCCATCGGTTATTCCTAGCCCTTCTCATCACCGTTTTCTACCCGCTCATCTGCATAGCGTACATTCTGTTCCCGATCCCACCGGTTGTCCGATTTGTGAGAATTCCGTGAGTTTCTCAAATAATACTTTTTTTTAAATGCCAATCAAGTGAAATACTTGATTGATGTAGTCTGCATTATATTGCTTTTTGAGCTGCCATTCGAAGAAAATAAAAATGATTGCCATTTCTGAAAAACTTTTGTCCGAAAGACCTGAACTGCTAAAATGTATTATTCTCAAAATTTGTCAATTTTTAGTATGAAAATTGTATTTTTAATGTATAGGGCCTAACACTTCTGTTTTCCCTTCAGATACGTGATGATGTTGTTGAAGTTAGGCTCTGGTCTGACATTCATCGGTTTAATAATTATTCTGGGCGTTGTTCAGCGAGCGTCGAGCCCAGAGCTCACGGAGGGACTTATATTCTCCATTCTCATATGGAACTTAGGTATGTGGACTAAATCTTCAATAATTAGTTTAATAATTAGCAAAATCCATGGTATTTAACCAGCGTTTTCAACCAATCATTTTGTAAGGTCTTGATTCAAGTCGCAGATTTTACGGAACTTCAATTGGTAACCTGAGTTGCATGAAGCTTACAAATATGTCACACCTAAACAGTGAGAGACATTCAGTAAAAAGTTCCATAAAGTCGAGATTAAATTCTTAAAAATTGCTCTAAGGTAGGAATAATAATGCAACATGTCAAAATGCTCGCAAATACAAGTAGTAGTATACAGTATTTGTAGTGACCCAAACTTAGCCAAATTGAAGAAGTTCTGTTTTTATGAGAAAACAATCATTAAAGATGTGAACAAAACTAGACCCCTGACTGCCATGGTATTATGGCTCTGTTTTTCCCCCGTTCTTCCCCCGTTCCGTCAGGTATATTTTGGCTTCACATAAAGATGATTTGGAGTCAAGGAGGGAGACGCTTCGTGCGCAACTTCAGTAATATCCAAGAGGCCATCATTGTCGCGCTGTATGTCACTATCTTCTTCCTGCAGTGGGACTGGCACATTGATGTGAGTTCGCGTTTGACAAAATATACATTTAAAGGTAGAATACATGATTGGTATCTCGAGGAATCAGAAATGTTCACAGATTTACACATTCGAGCCACAAGATGCAGTAATACTTCATAAAACCTGAAAATCCATGTATGATTTTTGTGTATAAATGAATATAGTAAAAAAGTTGTCTGCAGACAACTTTTTAAAAACCACCTTCAGTTGGCAATTTCTCCCACAAAGGTACCGTTTTGCGCAGAAAAATAAATCATATACGTCGGGTAAGGGCAAACCCTAATTAACATGTGGTGTTTGTTACAATTGCTTTTAGTCCTTTTTCTCTTGTCAACTTGTGAAGTAAAATTTTGGGTAACCAAATCAAACGAAACCATATCAAACGAAATTTCATTTTTACTTCTGTAGGTCAGACCGAACATTGCAAGCACAAACCGTCTTCGCCGCGCAGCTGACCAGCCGACAGACGCAAATGCGGTTGACCTCCAACAACGCGTGACGACAGTTCTAGGCAGGCTCGACCAAAACCTGACCGGCCCGGCCCGAGAAAATGTCAGTTCTGCTCTTTTGAGGGCCCTCTTCGAACAAAACTGCCGATTCGGAGATCCGACTTTGCCTACGACAATAGCTAGTCTGCTACCGGAGTATTACCGGGTCCACTTGGCCGCGGACGGGTACGATCCTGTGCTCGTCTCCGAAGCGTTGTACGGCGTGGCTATGATGATATCGATTTTACGCCTTACGAATCTTTTGCTGGTTAGCGAATCCCTCGGACCTCTGCGGATTTCTCTTGGATCCATGGGTGGCGATTTCATCAAGTTTTTGGGTATATTCTTCGTGGTTTGGTTCGCATTCGGCGTCGGGATGACACAGAACTATTTCTCGGCCGCGAAGTCGGAAGGTCAGGATTGTCTGCGGAATGGAGGGACTGAGGAAAGTTGCCACGCTGAATCAAACTACGCAGCGTATGTTTTAATCCGTTTGTCTAAATCCACCTCCCTCTTTCTCCCACCCCACCCCACCCCACACTTTTAAAGGAGCATGTCCAGGTCACATTTTAACCAATTTTTCCCATGGGTGTTGAGATTTTGATACCATCTCATTTATCATATTTTTCTCATTACCATTCTGAAATTTCGTGCTCTCAATTTCGTGCTCTCTGTATATTTTCATGGACATTTTGTAAACTAATTTATCCATTCCATAAAGCAGTGCAGTGATTACACCAACCTTTTTGCTTCCACATCCAAACTGGAGATTGCAAATTTCCTGTTTTCTTCCCACTGATAGTATTTTGGGGAGGTATTTTATATGATTGTTATAAAGCGAAATCCATTTTCTGGACAAATCTGAACAAATTTCTTTAATTCGTGTATAGCACATTTAACACACAGTCCTAATGCATTTTGCATTATTACCCCTGGCCATTGGGCTCAATAATGTCATTCTCTCAACTCCAGATTTCCAGACACACTAGTGGAGCTGTACTGGACCCTTTTCGGCTTCACAGAGCTAGACACGCTCGAGGTATCCCCACAGCACGTACTGGCTCAAGTAATCGGCACGGTGCTGTACGCCATGTACATGGTCATTGGCGTGCTTATTCTGCTTAACGCGCTCATTGGTATGCTGTCCAACACGTACAACGCGGTCGAGGTAAGGTTATCCGTCCCTTGCACAAAATCATACATGGAACAGCCATTGGGGTCGAGGGCCGTGTAGGACTTTACATGCATTGTAAAATGTTGACATTTCACGGTACTGACAACAAAATGTTGATTAGTAGTATGTTGGAAGGAGGGAGCGGTGTCTTGAAAAATACCACGCTCTGTAGAACTGTGAAGATGTTCACAACTTTGGACGGTGCCTAAAGAAGGTTGATGAAACAGTCCATAGAAATTTCAGCTACACAGAAGCATAAAATGTTTAGAACTCATGCATGTTTGGGTGAAAGGATTAACAAATTATTTTAAACAGGCGAACGAATTTAGTAAGCTTACGTGTCTCTGTAACGAAAAATATTTTTTAAAAATTTAAATTTCCGACGTCGGGAATTGGAGATACGTACAAGCCATTTTCTTAAAACGGGCTTCACGCGTACGTTCACATGTACAAAGTATTTCCATCCAATTTTAGGAAGACGCAGACACAGAATGGAAGTTCCACCGAGCTGTTGTCTGGGATACCTACCTCCATCCCGTAGGCACTCTCCCACCGCCTTTCAACCTCATCCCCTCCGTTAAGAGTCTTTGGCGGTCCCTGCGCTCATTCATAGGTGTATGGATAAAATGCGCCAGACGAGTTCGCAGTGATAAAGTAAGGGTCTTCCTCTGAACTTATAAGAAAACAGTTGTGGTTATTTCTCCTTATTTCTTCTTTTGTATCCTTAGAAATCGTACCTGTATCATATCTTAAAGCAATCGTAAAGTGTCGTGAGAAAATATCGCACAGTGGGAGCCTAGCTTAAGTCAAAATTTATTTTTAGCCCACGGATGCGAGCTTGGTACACTGTATAATAAAGATTAATGGTGTCTGTTATCATAATAGTCAATTAATATGTTTAGACAATTTGAGTGCATTGGACGGTTTAAAAACCACTGTGCCTTCAGTTTGGTTTTTGTATTCCATTTTTAGACACTATTTTATTTGCTTCTTTTTTAGACACACATCTATGCAAAACAGGAGTTAAATGACTATACTGTAAGTAAACAATAATGGAAAATTGGCAAATCTTATACAAGTTGGGAAACCCAACTAACTGCTGGGGGTAAACCTGCGATGGAGTGGCATCCCATCCAGGGGGAGTAGCAATGCTCCTAGTCACTCCATGCCATGGAAACTAACAACCTGTTGGGGAAACCCAACTAACTGCTCGGGGTAAACCTGCGATGGAGTGGTATCCCATCCAGGAGGAGTAGCAATGCTCCTAGTCACTCCATACCATGGAAACTAACAACCTGTTAGGGAAACCCAATTAAGTGCTGGGGGTAAACCTGCAATGGACTGGCATCCCATCTAGTGGGGAGAAGCAATGACTTTGAAACCGATGAAAAATCATCCATAATTTTGTAATTATTTTATTTCATAGAGAGTGATAAAACTGATAAGCAGTCGCTTTGTCCAACAAAATTTGACCGGAGACTCGCAAAATGCTGACGGCGCTAGTCCGAAAGATTTGAAGCAACTTAAAAATGACCTGCTGTCATTGAGGTAAAGTTGTAGGGCTCTTTCATGGGATACGAAAACAATAAAGGAATGTGTTCAGATTTCTCCAGAAAGTGGATTTCATTCTAACCTAACAATCATATAAAATACTCCATGGGAAGAAATCCATGCAATCTCCAATTTGAATGTGGAAGCAAAAAAGGTTGATCACTGCACTGCTTTATGGAACCGGATATATTAGTTTAAAAACATTAGTTGTTTTTTTTACAATATTTTTGAAAATGTATGGATTGAGAGCAATAAATTTCAGAATGGTAATAAGAAAAATATGACAAATGATATGGTACCAAAATCTCAACACCAATGGGAAAAATGGGTGGGTCAAAAATGTGATCTGGTCACGCTCCTTTAAAGCCATTATACAGGATTTGCAGTGAAGTTGAATTTTTATAAATGATTGTGCACACATATTTTTTTACAAGGAGCCCTCTTGTAAACAAAACTAAGTCCCTGACTACCGTAGTATTAAGGCTCCTTTTTTCCATGCAGTATAGCTAGGAACCAGTCTAAATAGGACAGTGGCTTCGCACAATTTCTTGAAAGCATGGACACAGTTTTTCATTGTTTTCTCGGAACGTAGATGAGGTACTGAGCTGACTTATACACAGGTTGGTTTTTATCATACACATCTTCAATCACACAAGGATATAATGCCATTTGTGACAGTTTCCAAGTTGTCTTACAGGTGATAAGAAATTGTGTACATGTATATCAGGTTTTTATTTTTCATCGTGTCTATAGATATTTTACGCAGAACCGTCTGAAGAATTTCAACAAAGCCCTGCGTGGCACCGGAGCAAACTGCGAGCAGGTCCACCACAAACTAAACGACCTGGCGCCGACGGACGCCCGAACCGGGGACCTTAACTTGCAGTCCTCGGAACTCACGGATCAAACAGAGGAACTGAAAGAAAAGATCAACTCTCTCAACCTAGAGATAGAACGTTTGCAAGAACAACTAGCCCAGCAGCCCCAAGTTGGAACAGGACCCGATTTGGAACCAGTCGACGAACCGATCCACGAATCGGAACCAACATTGGAAACTCAGTCCGTTCCAGATTCTGATTTGGAACCGAATTTGGAACCGAGGGAAGCGGGAACTGATAGATCGGAGAGTCTGATTCGCCGACTCGCCTCGAGAATGGAACAGGATAAATTGTGGGGTGACGACTTCGATATTCAGCAGCAGCTGGCACGCGCTAGTCGCCGCGCTGGCCACGGCAGTTTTCACAAGCCCCCATCGGGTAGAGGGGAATCGCCGAGGCTTTGACATCGACAAGGAACGCCGTTTTGAAGATCGGAGATATCTTGAATGGTACTTTGCTTGTATAGAAACCTGAAAGTGTTGCAGTTTCAATCAGAGTGCATGTTTAATGCCAAAACCACAGTCGCCACATTCTCAATTGTAGCAGTGGACGCCGTGGATGTGGACTTGACGCATGTGCAAAGCCTAGATCAGGGGCATAGACTGGTGGAGTTCTGTTTTTCAATATGTTTGTTGTTGCTGTGTTGTTGTCATGAAACCTGCTGTTGTAAAAACACGAATGCCTGAAACATATGCCAAATAAAAGAACAAAATTTGGTAAAAAAGAGCATCCACACCACGCCCCCTCCCCCTCCCCCTTGCTGAGCGACTTCCGACGGACCACCCAACTTGACGACTTGGGCTTGTCAGGAGTTTAAGTTCTGTTTTCATAAAACTCGCTCACTCCCCGCACACCACCCCCCCCCCCCCCCCCCCCCCCCCCCCCCCCCCCCCCCCCTCTCTCCGACGACGTCACCGTCTGTGTCGGCAACAATAAAAAACTATAATATTGTAACATGCTTTGTGCCTTATATAAGACACCATTATTATTGAGAGTATCCAATGAGGACTACAGAAATTATGATATCATGGACGTTTTCAAAAAGAAAGTATTGAACTGCGGATGGTAGATTTAAAAAGCTTGAAAATTTGAAATCCACCTTGGGCCTACAACTGAAAGATATACGGTCTGTGTGTTTTGGGTGTGGCACCTCGAAAAATCAAACGTTTTTTTAAGTGATATTTTCTAGAAACATAAGTGTTTCGCTTTGAAATGAAACATCAACGGACAAAAATCTACCAACGTTTAGTTAAAGCCTGAAGCTAGTCAATTGTATTTCGTGAATATTTAGGTGTTTGGTATAATTATCAAAACAAAACAAAATAAATTATACCCCTTTGTTACTACTCAGTTTTTCGTGTCGAGCAAGAAAGATTTTATGATGCATGAATATTTTGAATTTTATCGAGAATTTTGTTTTCAAAATAACTAATACACGATTTAAGAGAAATTAAAAACGGTCCTTATTTAGATTTTGAACCTTAGACCTTCGACCGACTCACTGGGCAGATGCTTTACCAGTTGAGCTGTTCGGCACAGTGGTATAATCCTTCAGGTTTCCCCCTAAGACCTCTGACACACCAGGCAGATACTCTACCAGCTGAGCCATAAGGCACAGTGGTATACTCCCTCAGGTTTCCCCTAAGACCTCTGACACATCGGGCAGATGCTCTACCAGCTGAGCCATGAGGCACAGTAGCATACTCCCTCACATCACGCGCGCCGTGTAGGCACTTCGGCGCTAGCTGCCACCATCCAAGAATGGCGTTGATACACGTGTTTTGGTTTGAGTGTATAGGCTACATGTACTTCTAAAGAAAAGTTATGAAAGATTTATTTTTGGCAATTTTGTTGCATCGGAGTTCGTAAAACAAAAATGCTAAATGTGCTAAAATGTATTGTATGTAAATAATTAAATTACATATTAATTGGGAGAAAAATCAGCTGAATAAATTGCATTAACCACTTAACGCCGGAGGACGACGTGTAAACACGTTCTGACAATGTATAATCACAGGGGCGGTTGACGAGTTAAAAACGTCAGCTTCGTCGCTGTCTTCCACAATTCATTTATACACACCGTGTTTTCAACTTGAAATTGACGGCTGTGGACGGCCCGTCAGTGCAGCAAATCTCGCTCCGTGGCGGCCGCCTCAAAGTGCTGCAAAGTATGACCTTTTGGTGAGAAGATTCATGTATTTACAATGAATGTAGAAATGACTCTCAAGAGTCAGTATTTGTGGTGCTTGATCTGGTCTTTGACCTTGGCCAATCACATTTGCCTTTCAACAAAATATATTTTTGCCAAAAAATAATCCCGGCGTCAACTAGTTACGTGGAATACCATGAGTCGTTTCCTTTAGATGTGACAGGTGGAATACCATGAGTCGTTTCCTTTAGATGTGACAGGTGGAATACCATGAGTCGTTTCCTTTAGATGTGACGGGTAGATTTATTTTTGTACTTTTTGGTTTTTGTTAATTGTAACCAAATATTTTGCGTGATGTAGCAAAGGTATTGCGTATTTTTCAAAAAAATTACAAATAAATCCACTTATTTATCGCAAAAAGATTGTTCGTTGGCCTTTCACTTTTTTATTAAAAATTTGCAAACGGGAATGTTTCCCGAAAAAGGTACACGTAATTAACGCACTTTTCTTAAAATTATACAGTCCGTGCGTTTTGGGTGAGGCACCTCGAAAAATAAAGGTTTGTTTTTTTAATTGATAGTTTTCTGGAAACGAGTTATTCGCTTTTAAATAAGACAACGAAAAAATCGACCAACGTTTGATTTTAAGGCGTAGACTTGCTCAAGTCTGACCTCCCCTGCTCGGTCTGCAACGTAGATTGGTTCCCGATCCTATCGCTTATTGCGAAAATATAGGGATCGGTAAAGGCAGCCATGACAGACCACGTGACTGGGCAGAATTGTGGTTATTTTTTGAATTTTTTTTAGTAGGTGCGTATATTTTGCATTGACAATAGACAGTTTCGGCAAGCTCAAAATCTGCATACGTATCCGTACCATTAAACTGAGATGCCGAAACTGTCTATTTGTAACCTGACTGTGCGTGCATGTCCAACATATCCAAATGTAAATAAAGTACATTGCCTATAGCAAAGGGCTTCACCGATTTTTAAATATAAAACACACAATGCGCACGCGCAAGAACGACCAATCACAGATCAAGATGAAGCGCCCTTTACCTGTCCCTATATTCTCATATGTGGACGGGAACCAGTCTACGCGCAGCGCTCATATAGCGCCCTCCGGACCAGTGGCCCGTCCAATCTGTTTTCTTCTGTTTCTTCTGTCTCAGAAAGTCTTCCGAGACGGAAGAAAAGATATTTGACAGTACGTCTAAAAGGGCGCGCTGCACGCACCGCACCACAGACCGTACACGGGAAGTCAGACCTGGGCAAGTCTGGCGCACAAACGGCCGTATAAAAACGAAGTTTTCACAGGGTTGTCGATGCCTCCCCCTAAAAATTGAACACCTTTGTGGGAAAAAAGCACTCAACATTTTCCCAACAAAAGCGCCCTAAACACGTCATAAATCACTTCTATGTAAACCATACGCAACGTAGCATGAACAAAATACAACTCTCTGTCGCCACAGGCTTTGCGCATGACTACATTCCAAAAGGCGGCGTGCAAACAAAACTTATGAAAATACTCAACTCCATAAAAATCATCACATTTTAAGACCTTGAACCGTCCTTTTGCGGTTGCGCGTTTACTTAAAACGTGTCTGACGCGCCACTCTTCAAAGTTTCTCTGAAATACAATTACAAAACATGTTAAAGTTGAACACCCGGGGAATGAATAGCAAATGCTACATCATTATCCTTGGTTTGTGGGTTTCGAATGAGGTTTAGGTATATAACATAATGAACTATACACCAATCCGAGAGCCGGTGACTCCTTTTCTTTAATACCGCCATAGCTGGAGGTGCCGGCTTCAACTGAATGAACTGTATGTTTTTTTGCTGTTGCTGAAGTTGCATTTGTTTACTTCGAACAAGTTGCGCGTCCTTAACCTTGCAGGGTATTGTACAAAGATTTACATACATACAACCATGAACCTTCCTCCATGATTGAACAGAATTGTAACGATTATTTGTACGTGTCTTGCTTTTGTCTCGAAGTCGCTGTGAGAGTTCCAAGCATTTTAAATGATTTTGTGGGGTACCGTGGCCGAGTTGTTTGGGTCAATACTCGGGTGAAAACTTGGGGTCACGGGTTCGATACACGGCTGGGGTACCTGTGCCCTTGAGCAAGGCACTTTTTAAAAAGCCGTCGGTCCAATGTGTTAGGTAACGCACTTTAAAGATCTCAGAGCATTCTTTCGTGAAGACCAAGGGGATTATCCGGTGTTTCTGGCCGTTTTTAATTCATCGTCTTTTCTCTCTAATAAAGAAGAATTTGAGGGCATACAAAATATTCATGCTCGGCGCACGGATCTCTGCTTATTTACTTGGCTGCATCCCGAGAAACCACCCGGAAAGCCACTCTCTTCAAACACACCCAAAACGGACATGCAGAATAATACAATGACCTTCCCGTTAGCTACAGTAAGCACTCTCGTTGACCTCACGCAGTTGAACATAAATAAAAGTGGTCAGTTTTATGAGTGGTTCGCGTTGTTGGAGGTCATTTCATTCTACCTTGAAAGAAGGAAGGAGAAAACAAATTAAGATTTATTTTTTGGAATTTCTTACACGTGACACTTTATTAATAGGTCGTTTAGACGAGGGGCTATCTCTGGAACTAGAACGCATTTAGCTCCACCTCTGGGGCTAGCACTGCCCAAACTTAGCCCCTAAAATTTGTGGGGGCTAGCCCCACTTTTAGCACAGCAGGGTTTTTTAACGCAACTGACTTTTTTGTGGCATCTGGCCAATCATGTTAATATGCTATCAAATTTGACCACATTTTAGCTTCTCTGAAACTGTGACTCTGGAGTTATCATCACCGTTTAAACGGGAGGGCATTTTAGACTAACTCACTTTAGGGTCTTTCTATAAATTAGGGGTCCAATGTTGGTGTCCCGCGTTACATTTTACATCTCGTTTTTGTAAATTCAGGACACATTCTTTAAATACTTTCCATCTCAAAGAGTGAGTACATAAAGTACAATTCATACAAAATGGTTTAAAAGCATTTTAATGATTTTTGTACGAAAAATAAAACATATCAGGTGTAACGGGGGACACCAAATGTCACACTTTTGGACCCCTAATTTATAGAAAGACCCTTTAGCTCCAGTGAACCCCCACCGAGTCCGTTAATTGGATTGGGGCTAAAACAAAAGTAGCCCTCTGAAGTTAAACATACCATTTGTTCTATTCCGCCTTGGGGGCGGGGGTGGGGGAGGGGGCGGGGGTGGGGGAGGGGGCGGGGGTTGGGGTTTGCCGAGTCGAGTGTCGAGTTAGTGACCTGTGGAATGTAAACAACTCTAGTATTAATTAAAGCCAGATGTTAAAACTAGTATGGTGTCCCAGAGATGACACACCGCGTTGCCTAAAACAGTCATATCGCACATATCACGTATAACACGGCGATCCACGTTATTACTTCTGGTCATTGGGCTCTCAATAGCATTCTTTAATTAGCCTTTTTGCGTGTATACTTAAAGAGCGTTTGGTGTATTGACTTACTTCCTTTCACATGCAAACTAAGGATCCACTTGATCAGACTAATGTTTGTTGCTATGCGGTGCAAGCAGCAGGTTTGAAGTACAGAATCAATACCTTGTTTATCAAAAGAATAGCACAAAGCAACTATACAGAAATTGTAGAATTTACTGAGCTTATTGTAACGACGAAAGCGAATGAGTCAACGTTTCGATCCGGAGATCTTCATAAGGACTGACTTAAAACAGTTACTCTAAACTATACACAGTACACGAATATAACTTGGGGATTACTGTTATCAGTGGCTGGGTCCAAACATGGAGGAAGGAAATGGCCCAAACAGGTGTTTCGACCAAATAGGCCAGAGTCCATGTTTATATTAGTTGTCTGCTTGATAAACAATGCTTCCTCTGTCCAGTATTTCTGCATCCGTCTAGTCAATTTTGTGTTTGTTGTTGATAACATGGCGTTGTTTTTGTCCTTGTTTTTTACTACTCGTGCACCACGTAGCAAAAACTGCATAGTACGTGAACTGTCTAAATTGCACCTCCATTTAAAGGGGAAGAATTCGGGGAGCCAGTATATTATGCAAATGTTACAAGCAAAAGACTAACTTGTGACAAAGTGTCTTGCCTAAGAACATACGTGCCATTAGTGGCCGGGATGGGAACTGAACCCACAACCTGTGGATTTAACCAAAGTTTTTGATTCAGACCACAAAAGTATGGCGTCATCAGTAACCGGGGTATAACTGGGTCTAAACATTCGCTGGTAATCCAAAACGTCCATTGCTAAAGTGCAGGGATGTAGTTCACTGGTTTTATTGTGAACACAGCAACCTTTGGAAACCCATGGTGACGTTTTTACTTTGGTACTTAGACTATTAAAAATGGCCTGCTGCCCACCAATTGGTGAAGCCTATTCATTAGGTGAGTGTCGCCCTTGAGGTACCATACCATATTCTAGGGTGGGTATTCGGAATCAGTCAGGCGTTAACATATTTTAGCAAAGGCCTCACCATGAACCAGAGATCTTATTTCACCATTTATTTTGCAACAAGCGAAGGTCTCTCGCTTACTTGACGCGCGGAACAGCTGAAGACTGTAACTCGGCTCTGAACCTGCCGTGAAATTTGGAAATATGGAAAAGGAAGCGTTTGAGTTAGGGGACTTAGACGAAAACTTTGATAGCAATGCTGATAATGTGGATGTAGTGATTATTCAACCCAATGAAGGGCCGAAAGAGGAGCTATATGAAGGGGCCACTGCCCTTCCTAATGAAGAGATTTTCTCGGACACGGAGGGAGTTAGTTACGAAGATGTGCACCGTGTTGTCGACTCGGGCAACGGGTTGAAACTTGAGGCGTTGCTCGCTGATTTGGAGAAGAAAGGTGGTCTTCGGGATTGGCGAAGCAAAGACAATGTGACCCTGTATGCCGACGCTATTACGGACTCTTATTTGGGTAAGTTGCAATGTGGGTTATTGGTAAATAATGCATCTTGATGTTTTGGGTCCTCCTTCCTCCATGCTCCAAGAAAGTACGTACGCGAAGTTGCTATTAAGACCACCTTGATAAAGAGTCCACCTGTTTATAATGGCCACGCGTCTTTAGTCTCAAAGGCAAATGCCGCGTGTACATATTTTCAAGAAATTGGATTTTGTTCTATAACCTAACCTAATAATCATATAAAATACCTCCCCAAAATGGGAAAGAATTGGGAAGTTGATCATGGCTTCAGACTTTGTGTGCAAAACATATGAGACGGGCTGAAAAAAATTATAAGTCTTTCCTCACAAAATCTTAAATTTCTCATTTGAAATTTTGGGTTTTTCCATCAAATCAGAAAGGGGTTCAATACCATGCACGGACACCATGCAAAAATGTTAATTTGATGATAATTAGGAGGGAAAAATGTCATGAACTTGCTAAGGAAAAACTTACAATTTTTGAGAGTGCATGGTAATCTTTCCGGTACGCGTATAGCATTGTTCGATTATCATGTCGGGTTTTTAGATTTGTTAGATTTGTTCACGGACGCAATTTTCTTGTTAAATATTAACTGTTGAATGTGACTGTCGACAGAGCTCAAGGTGCAACCCGTAGGCCTACATACGTTTCCTACCTCCATCAGTCCATGTATACAGCCTTAGAACAAATTATTGGACCGCCTAGTAGGTCTTGAATTATTTATACAAATCATCCCTCTTTGGCAGCAATCGGGCCTATGTTTATGATGTTTGGTCTTAGACAATAGTCATTAGCTCAGGATGCTTTATACATGACATTAAATATTGCTATAAGACATTCCTTAATTAACAAATTGTTATGTGTTTATTAAACTTGAGTGATTTCATTTTTTTGTCACATACCAACTCAAAGAGCAAAATAGTCACTTCAAAACGAGATGCCCCTTCTTATTCCTTGTATAACAAAGTTGCTTTTGTTTAAAACAGTGTCTTTTGCTTCTTGGGTATATCTTTCTAAGCTTCGTTCTCATCTTGCAGATGTCATCAACGTGCTCCTGAAATATGACATACCGCTGGGTGACGCCCTCATACGGGCGATTGACTCGGACTATGATGACGCCATCAAGACAATATGCAAATATCTCAGCACCCGGGAGGTTAGTTTTGTTTTTAAAATGTCCACCATTTGCAAATGAAACGTCCAGGTTATTTATATTGTTATGTCATTTTAGACGAAAGGGTGAGACACCAAGTAAGTTTTTAGGCTAGAATAAGATTTCCCAGTAATAGCACTTGCATCAAGTAAATTCCCTGTACTTTAATTTCGTTTCCGAACAGCGACGAGCTCCCTTCTCAATTTGAATGTAAAAAAGCCACGTGAATTTCATTTGCTGTGCAGTATAATTCAAAGGGACAGCGTTCTAACTCGTCCTGGTTGCGTGAAATTAGTCTTGTGTAGTGATCGGCAAAAAATAAAACATTTTTTGAATTGATATTTTTTCTATAAACGTAAAAGTATTCGCTTTCAAATGAGGCATCGACGAAAAAAATCGACCAACGTTTAGTTATCGAACATTTACTGTCAATATTTCGAATTATTGGCGGTCCGCCAATAATTGAAGGCGTAGACTTGCCCAAGTCTGACCTCCCGTGCTCGGTCTGCAACGAGCAGCGCACGTGCCCTTCGGATCAGTGGCCTGTCCAATCTGTTTTCTTCTGTTCAGAAAGTCTTCCGAGACGGAAGAAAAGAGATTCGACAGGCCACTAGTCCAGAGGGCGTGCTGCACGCACCGCACTACAGACCAAACACGGGAAGTCAGAGCCGGGCAAGTCTAGGAAAGGCGCAAAAACGGCCGTATAAAAACGGCGTTTTTCACAGGGTTGCCGATGTCTAAAATACAAAGTATGATGTTTTGTCGTTTAACACGGTGTTAAAGGGAGCTTTCGATTACACGACGGCGACGTGAAACACAACGTAATGACGTTACGCAAATCTACTGCGCATGCGACGACCTTAACTCTTCGTTCTCTCCCGAAGTTCACGACGTGCCAAGGGTGTTTTGGCGTTGTGTAGAGAACGGCGACGTGGGGTGGTGTTCCAAGGACGTCAGACAATGCAATTTCGGGTCATGTGGCTGAGTACGCATAGCACGGGAAATTTTGTGCAACGATCCGCTTGCGGTCAGCTTTTTCCCCCCGTTTTCGTGTACTATAATCGAAAGATGACTGAACGCAACTGACCTCGCTATGGCATCTGACCAATGTTAAAGGCAGTATAGGCCTACATCATTGGTAATTCGAAAATCAGAAATGTTCACAGATTTACGCCTAACTTACACAATATAAACATGATGACCGTAGAAAACTTCCCCTGAAATGATTTTGTCTAAAGTGCTATAGTCTTTGAGAAATGAGCAAAAGAAATAGTTTTGGTCTCATGAGACGAAAATTCGTTTTTTTTAAACATTTCGTTCAATGCTGCCCTCACACGACCGATTGTCTGCAGGATGTAACTTAGACTGGTTCCCGCTCCACATATTCCACATACAACGAAAATTCAGTCTAGTCAAAAGATTTGTGGTCTGGGTACCAGACTAGATGTAACTTTGCAAATGCCCTTCTCCAAATTTAAACTTGGGCTAAGGCTCCGGCTCTATGTGGCCGTACACCTTTTCGCAAATACTTCTGCAACAGTACTGCAATGAAGGATGGATAGTTATTCAACAACCTTCGCCCAATGTCACTCTGTCTTTTGTCCAAGTTCACTCAAGCAGTATTTGTGAAAAAGTTACAGTTGATGCCCGAGCCTCAACCTCAGTCTAAGTCGAGATTTGGAAAAAGACAAAATTTTTTTCGCGAATGGGCCGTGTTGCTGAACAAATCGGGAGAAATGGAAAAGGAGCGGCGAAAATCAGGAAGATCGAAGGCAAAGCAAACAGACAGCGCAAAAAAAACGCTCAAAGTCTGCCTCAAACCGCCTCTGTCGAGAAAACAAGCGGCTTTTGACGGACAACATAGCACTCCCAGTTTCCATGCTGCATCGCCAGATCGCTGGAGGCAGGAGGATAAGCTCTCGATCCACATCGAGCTCTGCGAATCTACATGCATGACATGCATGCATGACATGTCAGATGTAGGCCTAGCCAGAATGCTTCTGGATATGCATGATAAGTAAGTAAAGTACATGTATGATGTAGCCTAGGCTATTAGTATTTTATAATTTGGAAAGAATTCCGCTAACTGGTCTCCACTTATTCTCCTTGCATATACTGACTTGATAAAAAGGCATAGAGCAAGGAACAGAAGGAGTTACAACTCAGCTCCCTTCGCTCTATGGATAACCTAACCAATGCTAACCATGCTAACTGGGTGTGGGTAATTTGCGGAACTGTGGAACTTTAACTCTGCGGACAGGTCAACTCTGCGGACAGGTCTGCCCTCCAGGGCCACAATATCCAAAAAAGATTTCTGCAAAAAAACAATCGGTTCTTTCAAAACCAGGGCTGCCCAATGCCCCAAAACCACTCGGTTCTCAAAAACAATGACCCAGATTTCTGTAAATGCCCGGCAACATTTTTCTTGAAAAAGAGTTGTTAAAAACGACAGTTTGTGAAAGTCGGACCCTCCGGATCTTTTTTAAAAATTGATACATGTATTTAACGAGCAGAAAGTATCTAGTTTGACTTCTAAATACGCTTACATACCTTTTAACACCAAGTATTGCACAAATTTGTAATCATACACCACATCGACTATCCACAAAGTGACATTTTCAAAGAAATAGGTGTAGGAAGTGCAGGACACTACGAAAAAAGAAATTGGTGGGGTAGGGCTGGGCTACTGTTATTCAAATGTGGGCACCCTTGTAAGGAAAATTAGTTACTTTCATTTTGTGTACATGTATATATTAAGATATTTTTATGTACGAGTTTGTAATTTTTACAGAATCAGCATCGACTACAAACAGGATGAAGAATTTCTTTACTTTGACCCTACCAATTCGGACGAAGAACAACTGGATGAGTCATGGCATCCCGTAGTTTCCTACAAGAGCAAGTAGGTTGAAAATGCAACTTATTCCGATGTTAAGAGAATGTTAATAATTTACATGCTGACTTGTGCTACATGTACAATCCAATTGAAAGATGCACACCAATATATGATGTTATTACATCATATATTGGCTGAAATATTTGTGCATTTTTGCAACATATACATGTATTACAAAATTAATATGTTGGTATGTAATATGGGTCATTCTGTAAATTTGGGGTCCAACGTGCGACTTTTTCTGTCCCCGTTACACCTGACATACTGCTATTTGCCATACAAGTATCATTAAAAATGCCTTCAAAACATGTTTTTATGAATAATACTTTAAGTAATTACTCTTTGAAATAGAGAGCATTTAAAGAATATGTCCTGAACTTACGAACTACAACATTTTACAAGATGTCAGATGTAACGTGGACAGAAAAATTGGATCCCAAATTTATAGAATGACCCATATGTAAATTGAATATAATTTTTAGGTGACGATGGAGGTTTGAATGATGTTTAGGATGCTGTAGATGGTGTATGGTCCGCAACATAAAAATATGTTCTCTTTATCAGAAAAAAACTGATGGCCTGGAGTTTATCGCAGGGGATGAGGAGATTCATGGGAGAGTGCAAGAAGACTTCAAGGAAGCAGAAGAAGAGGACGTGCCATCCTTCACACGGAGCGGGCTTCATAAAGTTGCACCTTCAGTCAAGGAAGCTGAATCTACACAGCTTTACATCATAACTGAGACAAGGCTGAGAGATTTGACACTGGAGGCAAGGTCCCACTGTCAGTCTTGCCAACAGCCAAATGACATCAACATAGCCAAGTCAGGAACGTCTGCACACATAACATGGGTTGGTAATTGCTCCATTTCACTTGTTTTGTATTAAAACAGTTTCTGCTTTTATTACATATGGCTGATACTCAGTGGGTCTTTCACACTGTCAATTCGGGTCCATTTACGAAAAAGCAATATTTTGTATATTCTCAAGAAAGTAGCAATTCAACTTTTTCTCTGCAAACGGTGTTTAAATAAATGGCTTCCTAAAGAGACTTTAACCTCGGGTATTTGTTTTTAAATCAGATCTGATGTGTGTGTGCAGTAAATGAACACACCAATGTCGACCGATCTGTCACTAAAATGCCCTCTCGGACAGAAATGCTTGGTGGTGCTCTTATTGTTAAACGCCCGAATTGTGTATTTTTAGTGTACATTTCTGTTAGTTAAAAAGCTCATCAAATGACCCAAAGTTTTACATGATTGAACATACATGATTGAACATAACATGTGACGATAAAAGCCAATCTGTTCATAAGTCATTTCAATGCCTTATCATTTTCTGTGGCTGCACCTTGTCTTTAGAACAAATAGCCATGACACATCACCCTCGATACCTAATTTTAAACATGCACTTAAAAACTTATCTGAATGTCAACTGCTATGCATCAGTACCTTGATCACTTTCTAGTGGATATCATTGCATCAGGATGCTTTCTGCAAATTGCTTTAATCAAAGCATTTTCTTTTTCAGAAATGTTCCGATGGACACACATCTTTTTGCTGCCAAGAGACCATTCAAAGAAGTCATGTAGCAGATCTAAAGCTGGGAGCAGCACTAGTGCTGTCTGGCAACCATTACAGGAACGTGGCCCTCATGTTTACGTTCATTAACTTGAACATGTTCCATCCAAACACTTTCCACAGCTACCAATTGAAATTTGTCTTTCCCGCGATTGATGACATGGCATCCGGCATCTTTCAGCAATCAAGGGACAAATGCCTTGGCGAGAAAGTTGTGGTTCTTGGTAAGTTATGTTGTAAGTGCCATAATAACTATTCATAATCAATGCATTCAATGTACACTAAAACTATAGTGGCTACCCAAGGGACGAACAAAATCTGGCCAGAATAAACAGGTGGTCCTACACAGAGGTTAAGAAGGCACATGCATGGAGAAACAATAATTTTATAACATACAGCTACGCTGTAGAAGTAATACATTATGAAGTTGATATCTTTCAAGTTTTTATCAACTTTTTAGGCTTCTCATAAAATTTCCCTTTTTTTTAAACAAAATTTTATGCAAGTTGCCCATTACAAGGCCCGATGGCCACTCGAGGTAAGGGCTACCGAAGACAATTACGGAGAAACCAGCTCTTCACACCGAAACAAGATCAGAATTACGAGTCTCTTTACCATACAAGTGGGGCTGGGAGGGGTAACTAGTCCGAAGCGAGACAACCAAGTTGCTTCTGCCCCTATTATGAGCAAGCATGGTAAAGTGCCTTGCTCAAGGGCTCAAGTGTCACAACCTGTCACGGCCAGGATTCGAACCCATATTCCAGTAGTGGCACATGAGGCAATTTACTGTATGTGGCCAGATTATCCAGGTTCAACTGCTATAGAATTGTATACAAAGAAAATCTATTGCCCTGGCCCATTGACCATGTTTAGAGAGGGCCCTAATATCAAGGTTCCACCTTCAGATGTTTGTGTACACTTTGGAAAGGTGGCCTGGCCTATAATAACAGGTTTCACTCTTGCCAATTATTTACATTATTGATTGTTGTCTTTTTTTATCCACATCTGTGCAGGTGATGGGCGAAATGATAGCCCAGGGCATTCTGCATCAGTACTTGACATATACATTCATGGACAATGCCACAAAGGAGATACATGGAGTTCATAGACAAGAGGGAGACTAAGGCCCGTTTCAAATGTTGCGCTTATGCCGTGTCGAATCAAATTCAACTTGATTTTTTTAAATTCGACACGGCACAAGCACGACGTTTGAAATCATTTGGCTCGGCAAAATGAGTTCGACACGGCAGAAGATTTTAGCTGGACAGGGTCTGCCGTGCTAACTCTATTTACTGTGGCACAAGCACGGCTTGGCTTCAAACGTCGTGCTTCTGCCGTGTCAAATTTAATTCCAGTTCGAAGTTGGTCCGCGATTTTGTTCCTAACTAGGAATGCGCATGCTCGCAGCGCGTAATGTTAGTAAAGAAATAACCAACAAACAAGTGCTTCAAAATAATAAAATGGCGACGTACAATGGACAGAATGGAAAACGCACGAGCACAACGTCCATGACGTGCACAATACTCATCCACCATGTTGGATGTATTTAAGCTCGACTTTGAGTTTGCAATTAAGTTCGACGTTTGAAGCCACTGCCGTGCCAACGTCGTGCCATTTTTGTCAAGCTTTCATCAACAGGTGCAAGCAATAAGTTGCCGAAAAAAATGTCTGTTACAAAAGAATTCTTTTGCCGCCCTATCTACGTTTTTCAAAGCTGATTGCGTTGTTTGTAATTTGTTCACATTAGGCTTAGGCCTACTTGGAATATGTTTTCTTGCGTATTTAAAAATTTATGCAATCGATTTGTCAACCATATCATCTGCAAGTAGAGAATATGACAATTTCTTTAGAAAAATATAGGAATTTCTGTGGTCTGTATCTCCTTTTGTCAGCGGTGTACAGAGTGTTTTGTACTGTAGGCTAGTACTACCCACAGTACATGTACTGTATATTATGTGCAACTAAAAAATGGAAAAATTGGGTGGTTGTATAACAATTTTGCGTGTTTATTACAGAAATGAGCGCATGTGTAAATGAGCAAATTGATGTGAAATTCTCATTATCTATGTTTCAGGAAGTTGTTTTAGATGAAAAATGTGATACAACCACCTTATTTTTTTCCGAGTCGCACACGTTTCCCGTACGCATCATATTAGAGACTATATTGGGGACCATTAGAAATAGTACAAGTACGGTATGCGGTTCGAAAAATCGGGTGGTTGTATCACAATTTTGCGTGTTTATTTAAGAAATGAGCGAATGTGTACATGTACAGAGGCCTATTGATGTGAATTTCTCAGATTAATAACCACGCAATATTTCAGGACAATAACTAACGGCCCGGTTTTTGACTTTTCTCAAAAGTTAGACGAAGTAAAGAGCTGATTTTTTACTCAGGTTGTTTTTCAATCACACAGGGAGATTACACTATTTGACCAATCATGTATACTGCCTTTATTTGAAATAAACACAATTTAAGAAAAATAAAGAATGTCTTTGTCTCTTTTTGTCAGCGGTGCAGAAGTACATGTAAGTGTTTTGTGAAATTAATTTACCACTTTTGTGAAAATGTCACAAAAATTGCCAATATTCTACAATATTCTACAAAACCGGCCGAGATGCGTTTTTCAACAAACTCGTCACCTTGTTTTCACAAAAGTTGTAAAAAAATCACAAAACTTTTCAGTTGATCAGCTGATTTCCTCTTGTTTCCTCATATCCCATTGAAAATTGACTTCATGCACTAAATCTATGGAACATATGGCATAAAAATTCAAAGAAAACATTACATTTTCACCCCTAAATTCATGTTTCCTCGCCATATTTACACTTTCTCAGTGGGGTGTTATGTCATATTATGAAGGATTAGTGGCGCGGGTGTATGGTATTTATACGGAAAATAAAAAAAAATCCTGCATTTTCCTCTTTTTTTGTAATGACACACACACATTTACTAAAAAACACGTACCGTGTACAACGAATACGGTTTACTATGCCATATACACTGTACTGTATACAGTATATATAATTGACCTCGGCTGCCAACCGCCGGCCAGCTAGCGCGCGTACAGAGACGGTGTCGGATTACTTAATTTGCGCACATATCAAACGGCTGTTGTATTAGAAGAAACTACGTAAACATGGAACAGTGCCTGCTTATCCCTGCAGTAATGTATTTTATCGCAAGAGGGCGCTAGTACAAAAACTCGCCTCGACATTTCGTTTCACACAATTTCGGAAGAAAAACGACACGGTTTTTCACTGTTTTCTCAAAAGTTTGACGAGGTATGGAGCTAGATTTTACTGAGGTTGGTTTTAATAATGCATATCTTTATTCATACAGGAAGATGACACTATATGACACTGTTTGTAAGGGTTTACCAATGATGTATACTGCCTTTAATATGCTATCAAAATTGACCACATTTTAGCTTCTCTGAAACTGTATCTCCGGAGTTATCACCACCGTTTGAACGGGAGGGCATTTTGGACTAACTCACTTTAGCTCCAGCGAACCCCCACCGAGTCCGTTAATTGGATTGGGGATAAAAAAAAAAAAGTAGCCCTCCGTCTGAACATACCCTAAGTGAAATAGTTAGAAGGTGAAGGCCCATGATGATGTAAAAAGTCGCATAAAGGCCCGTTTACACTGGAGAGCGGTAACGGGATTCCGCGCGGTAAAAAATATAGACTACGTGGTTTTCTATTTCCGTTGCCGCTTTCCGTTACCGCTTTCCGTTACCGCTCTTCAGTGTGAATATTAAATGGTAAACGGCCTTTTCTGTCTGGCGCACAAATTTTACTTCTAAACCAGTTCATTTCTTGCAAATTCTCCCTCAGGCTGGCCATAAATAAACGCCATTCCATTTTTCTCCCGTAATAACCTCAGTTGACAATATAACTAGCTGCATGCAGCAGTTTGATATCAATGGAAAGCTCTTTAGTATACACTCTTATCTCAAAAGGTGCACTTGTGGTTCAATGCCGTGGCAGGTCGCATTACGCAAATATTGGATGATTGTTCCCAAGAATAATATGTGCCTAAAGCAGAAAGTTACCGGATCATTGACTAAACATCGGAGACCATAAAATTGCGGGTGTGTACCATGTTCTTTGGTAAATTGAAAGCATTATTTGGAGACAATGAATTAGTCGGGAACTGGCATTGATATAGAAAACCTTTATTCTGGAAAATGAAAGCATACCATGCACCTGCACCTTTGTGTCACGCGATATTTCAAAAATAGATATTTCCTGATAATTTGGAAGTTTGCAATGACCGAAAATGTTAAGTTGACAAAAAAACTGGCTGAAGTGTTCATGTCAACAGTAACAAACACCACATGATTTTATTCCTGTCCAAGATGGTAGGCCTACTTTTTGTAAAAAAATTAACAACCGAACTTATGAACTTATGAAATTGTTAGGTATGGTGGGATTCTTTTGACAATTTTGTCTTAATGTCGCAACTGTTTCGTACCCACTTACCGCTCTTCTAGCCAAAAGTGTGGAAAAAATGGTCGCTTGAGTGCCAGATGGCCTTTGACCAATTAAAAAAAGGTCAAGACCAGTGAGCCAGTTCTCACAATAGCACAGAACGAAACTGTTCAACCGTTAAAGGCAGTATACATCATTGGTAATCTCGAAAATCAGAAATGTTCTCAGATTTACGCCTAACATTCAATTCGCCCCAAAACCATTTCGCCCAAGTGCCATTTCGCCCCAAACCACTTCGCCCGAGTGCCATTTCGCCCCAAATTACTTCGTCCAAACACTACATCGCCCAAATGCCACTTCGCCCCAAAACCACTTCGTGCACAGGCCGTGGTTCAGGGCGAAATGGTTCAGGGCGAAGTGGTTTTGGGGCGAAATGTCAGACTGCAAACCCTTTTTTGACTGTTTTCTCAAAAGTTAGACGAAGTACGGAGCTGGTTTTTGCTCAGGTTGGTTTCAATCATGCATATCTTCAATCACACAGGAGGATAAAACTATTTGTAACAGTTTACCAATCATGTATACTATCTTTAAGAAAGATCCAATTACTGGCATTGTACTTGCCATTGGCGCGCACAAATGTTCAAAGGTATAACTTCCGATATGAACATATACCTGGCGAAGATAACGTACTTGCCGACGGATTGAGTCCGTGTTAAGTGTGAAAGCTAAAAGGTTTTCTGTAGCTGAAATTTCTGCAGGCTAGTTTATCAACATTCTTCTTTAGATATGTTATGTCCTTATTTCAAGAATCCCTAATAATTATTAGGCCTTAAAAGACTGATTACATGATTGGAAAACTTTTAAAAACGGGGACAAGTGCATTACATTTAGAATAAGTATAATGTTGATCTGCTTGTAGAAATTTCAGCAAACATAAATTAGATGCAGTATTACTTCAGAAGACCTGAAAAATCCATGCATGGTTTTTGAGTATGAATGAATGGTAAAAAAGTTGTCTGCAGACAACTTATTTAAAAAACACCTTGGCAATTTCTCCTAGAAAGGTACCATTTTACACAGAAAAAAAATCATGTGGTGTTTGTTACTATTGCATGCTGTCAACACTTTTAGTCACATTTTTCTTGTCAATTAAAACTCGTGAAGTAAAATTTTGGGTAACTACAAATGAATTATTGGGGCTTTTATTTTAACACAAAAACCATGCATGGATTTTGAAGGTTTTCTGAAGTATTAATGCTTCAGTGTAGCTGAAATGCGGGCTAGCTTAACCAAATGCCATGCCCTTATTCCATCCAGGAATCCATATGTAAAGTTTATCTTGCAAATGATTGGGCCTTTAAAATCGTATAGACTTATTTGTCATTATTTGTTATTTATTTATTTGTATTTTTTTGTTGTTTCGACAGGATTTGAAGAAATCGGTTCTCGAATCCCATTGTGACAATGACGATTTGCATCCCGCGTTAACGCCGATGATTCTTGCCGCTCAGCGGAACAATTTTGAAGCAGTACAGGTAAGCTGAACAATAAAAAAAACTATTTAATATTTAAAAACAATTCAATAATATGAACGCAATTTTGATGAATTTCAAAGGAGCTTGATCAGATTTGTCCTGAAAAATGGATTTCGTTCTAAGCTCTAAAATCCCTATTACCTCCCCAAAATACTATCCATGGGGAGAAAACTGGAAGTTTGCAATCTCCAATTTGGATGTGGAAGCAAAAAGGTTTGTGTAATTACTGCACTGCTTTATGGAACCAGATAAATTAGTTTACTAAACATTGGTGTTTAAATTGAGAGCGCGAAATTTCAGAATGGTAATGAGAAAAATATGATAGATGATATGGCGTCAAAATCTCAACACCCATGGAAAAAATAGGGGTTCGAGTGATCTTGGCACGCTCCTGTATGTATGATTTTCCTATGTACCTTGTTCATACTCCATATATTATCTTTAAAACCAACAGATATTGGCCGAACTCGGAGCCACGATTGAGGAACCCTCAATTTCACTGGGTGGTGACGTGACTCTGACGCAAGCGGTCTCTACTATTCACATCTACCGGGCTCTCTCGCAGCCAGCCTACATACTAGCCACCCAGACCGATATTTTCAGCTATGGTTTCTCCATGACGGATAAGCTGAAGAAGCTGAGTCGAGCTTGGACGGATTTTGGGGCTGAGCTTGAAGAAATAGCGCGCAGGGTGGAAGTCTTTGTTGGGGAGATGCTTGGCCAATCGAACTCTACAGAAGAGGTACAGTAGTATAGTACGTGTTGGTTGTGCGCCGGCCTGCAAATTGTTTTATTTCCAAACGACATATAGCGCCGCTTGTTTTCTGATTGGTGGACCACATGTGCATACTAATGCACGTTCTTTAAACCCAACTGCAGTTCAGAACTGTTTAAAAGTATTTTCTCAGTTACTGAAAAATATAATGGTATAACCACAACGAGAACTGAACTCGGGTCCTTCTAATTGATAGTCCTGTGCTTTACCACTAGACCACCAAGCAACTCGCCAAAGCCTCTCATTTTCGTTCCTTTATTCCCTAATTTAAACAACTCATTGAGGGCGCTATGAAGAGAGTATGAATAGTCATTTACAATGCACCATTCAGAAGGCACAGAATCCGCTGCCTATGCTATGTCGTATGCTACGGGCGCCGACCTACGGGCGCCGACCTACGGGCGCCGCGCCGACAAAAAAAATAATTTGGTGTTTGTTTCATATACCATTGCTACCAACACTTTAAGTGTTCTTGTCAACTCAAAGTAAACATTTTGGTCACTGCAAATGATATACTAGGGCTTTAAACCTTCGGGCATGCACGCCGTCACGGTTTGTTTTATTTCTCTCTTTGTTTTCGTACTCATATATTAGATCTTGTCATTGTTCCGTTATCACACTACTGACGAATATCGAGATCCAGAGGGGAAACAACACCCGCTATCTAAAGTGTTTGAAGCACTCAAGTACGAACAGAAAGAGGTGAGAAATGTTTTAAAAATGATTTGATTTGATTTGATTTTTTATTTTTTGTTTTAGTATATGCCTATGATGTATTTTAACACTACACTACAAAAACTGTGGTTTTAAATTAAAATTAACACCAGTGGTGTTGTCTTATATAGATACCAAGTCTGGTGTTGAGTTTTAACACCACAAGTATTAGTTTTAACACTTAGGGTGTGTGGAATTAAAACTAACACCTTTGGTGTTACATTTTAACAAAATGATCAAGCGTTTCAAATTGTCAAATGTTTTGTTAAAATGGTCAACCGTCCCGCAAGACTTATCATGACCGCTCAATCATTTGGGACCGTTAAATTCTCGCATATCAAATTAATGAGGTATAAACAGTTTTGTTTTTTCCCTCAACCGCCCCACAAATCCAGAAATGTTATAGTCTACCATTTAAAACAGTCTAGAATTTCATAATTGTATATTTTTTGAAGGGTTAACCGTTCTGCATGAGTTTCAAACCGTTTCAAACCGTTCAAATTACAGCATATCAACAAATATTTAGATTGGTATAGGCCTACATGTATTCATGTTTCGTTGCAGTTCATAGCACACCCTCACTGCCAAAAAGCGATCATCTTACAGTTCTACCGAGACCTTTTGGACTGGAACGAGCGCGGCTTCGTCCATCAAATACTTCTGATGTTTTTGGTTGTCCTAGGCTACCCAATCATCGGCCTTCTGTATATTTTTGTGCCTGTAAAAAGAGTGGTCTCTTTCGTACAACAACCGTGAGTATATACTATAACATTGAATGTGATACTTGTACGGACGTGCATGCGGAGGCAACTATTCCAGGTTGAGGGCGGTCTGGTGGTGTGGTGGTACTTTCCCTGCCTTTCACCTCTGGTGTCGCTGGTTCGATTCCTGGGCGTGCATATAGATAGAATGTTCTGACACAGAGACTGTTTTCATACTGGCTTATCCTGTTGTACTTTAGAAGATACTTTGAAAATATTCAGTAATTTCTTCACGATAAATTCAGATATAAGAAAACTCCCTATCAACTAAAATTGTAAACGTTAGGTACAGTTTTATACTTAAAATTGCCCATAGGTCAAAAACAAAGTTATGAGCTTTCTGACCCATTAACAAAGCGGGCCGCATTCGATTATTTTATATTTTTATTATTTATTTATTTATTTTCCTTTATGCCAGGTACGTCCAGTTTTTGATGAGCACCGGCTCAGGCTTCACATTCCTGGCTTTTGTTATTTTGAGGTCTGTGATCGACAGCTGGAACTATTCACGTACAGCACACGCTTTGACTGTAATTGTCTTCATCTGGCTTATGGGTACGAGTTGGTTTTTTATCTTTAAAGGCAGATCACATGATCAGAAAGCAAGAACAACAGCATTACATAACTAATATTAACTGCCTTGTAGAAATTTCAGCCATATAGATGCCGTAAAACTTAAAAGAATTTGAAAAGTCCATGCATTATTTTGTGTTTAAAAAAGCACCTTCAGTTGGCAATTTCTCCCACAAAGGTACCATTTTACGCGGGAAAAAATTCATGTGGTGTTTGTTACCATCGATATCAACACTTTCAGTCAGGTTTTTCTTGATAACGCATCAGGTAAAATGTTGGGCAACTGCCAATGATGTATTGGGCTTTAATTTCTAGCTATAATTTCTAGCTATAATTTCTAGCTATAATTTCTAGCTATAATTTCTAGCTATAATTTCTAGCTATAATTTCTAGCTATAATTTCTAGCTATAATTTTCTACTTATTTCTTAGGTATAGCATGGCTGCAAATAAGGAGACTCATGAAGTTTGGACCGCGTGAATATCTGGGCGACGGTGCTAACATCTACGACTCTGTTCTCATAGGATTGTATTTGGCGATCTTTTTCCTGTATTGGAAAGGAAGTGCCGATGTAAGTATGTCAGATTTGCTGATGACAAAAAACGCATATAGGCCTATAGGCCTAGTTTACGCTACTCCAGCCCATTTTGACAGAAGACCTTGTGACCAATGGCCAATAGCTTAAATTCTCGAAATTTGTCTCGGCCATCCTGTGCGATGGACAGCCATGGTCGTGATTAAAGCGGGCCTCCCACTGTGCGATTTCTGCCACAAATTTCTAGCGATTACGTACGATTTGGTGAGATTACCAGAGACTGTCTATACTCTATATACACACAATCGTACCAAATCGTAGTCCAGAGGTTCTCCTCTCCAGCTGGCTCAAATACTACTAATAATAAAGTGTGTTGATTTCGAAGCAAATGACAAAATTCTGCATTTTTTACTTTGCACTTATTTGTTTTATTCCTAATTCTATTTTTGTATTATAATTAAACTAGGTAAATAACATTTTGGAAAGAAACACTTTTTACAAAAAGTCATGCCTTTATTTTGTTTTTCCACTTCAAAAAAAGGCATATGGCACGACTTCTGTTTTTGTTTGTTTATTTGTTTTAAATTTATTTGCTTATTTTATTTATTTATTTTGTCACGCCTAGCTTTCTTCGACTGCCACTATCCAGCGCAGCGTACGATCAGCCGATACAACCGCCTTCCCCAGCAACGACACATCGTTCGACGATGTGAAAAGTACCCTGACGTTAGCGCTAGATGGTCTCCGTACGAAACTGTCTAGCACGGTGGTCGAGGTCATCACAGGGGCTCTGACTAATTGCAGTGGTACCGGACAGATGCACAGAGACTCGACGCCATTTCCAGGACCACAACTGCCCGCCATCTTGCAACAAACCATACAAATGGACCAGTTTGACCCGGCGATCGTGTCTCGATCCTTATTTGCTATAACAGTCATTGTTGCTTTTCTGCGGCTTATGAATATCCTACTAGTTAGCGAATCCGTGGGTCCGTTGAAGATTTCTCTGGGCACAATGACCGGGGACATCTTGAAGTTTTGCGGCATCTTTTTGGTCATCTGGCTGGCATTTGCTATCGGAATGTTCCAGAATTATTATTCGGCCGGCCAAGCGGTACAACGACAATGCATTGTTGAAGGGAATGATGACTGTTCGATGACCGGCTTTTCTACGTAAGTAATCTCAAATGTGACCTGTCGCGACGAAATGAGCAAAAATTGAAGGGGCGGTCAATTTTGGAAAGAGTAACTCTTTTTGAACTTGATGTAAATTTTGTAATTTTCACATTTCCCGAACACGTTTCACTATTTACCGAACACATTTCACTATTTACCGAACACATTTCACTATTTTTCGAACACATTTCACTATTTTTCGAACACATTTCACTATTTCCCGAACACATTTCACTATTTCCCGAACACATTTCACTTTTTCCCGAACACATTTCACTTTTTCCCGAACACGTTTCACATTTCCCGAACACGTTTCACTTTCTCCCACACAGATTTGTCGTAAGCATGATGAATTTGTACTGGTCCCTGTTTGGCATGGTCGAAACTGACGAGCTAGTCTTGCCACCCAAGTTCAGTGTTGCCGAAAACATAGGCTTGTTTCTGTTCATTGCGTATCACGTCGTTGCCGTTCTGGTTTTGCTGAACGCCCTCATCGGTATGTTGTCCAACACGTACAACTTAACCGAGGTGAGTAAACATTAGTCTTAAAGGGGCGTGACCAGATTTTTCCCCCAAAAAATTTATTTCGTTTTTTAGTGATATAAAATACTTACCCAAAATACTATCCATGGGAAGAAAACGAGACATTTGCAATCCTCAATTTGGATGTGGAAGCAAAAAGGTCGCTGTATATAATCGCCGCACTGCTTAAATTAGTTTACAAAACATTGGTGGTTTTTGACGATATCCTTGGAAATATACGGATTGAGAGCGCGAAATTCTAGAATGGTAAATGAGAAAAATATGACACATTATATGGTATCAAAATCTCAACACCCGTCGGAAAAATAGGGTGGTCAAAAAATGTTCCCGAAAATGTGATCAAGTCACGCTTCTGTTAATACATTTAAATTGTTATTGTAACATAACTGGGTTCCTTTTTGAAAGAGTTATTATAAGGGAAACTGACAACTTTAAATTTGCATTTTTGGCACTTTAAAAAAATAATTTAAATTTCTGGAATATTTAGGAACACGCGGACACAGAATGGAAGTTTCACCGCGCCCTACTTTGGGCCAACTACCTCCACCCCGTACAGACCCTCCCGCCTCCCCTCAACTTGATCCCCTCCTTTCAGACGATGCGGGCGATGTGCGGGTACTTCTTCGGAAGATGCTCGGACAGATGTAAACGCCATGCTGTCATAAATCAGGTGAGTTTCCGGCTGGTGATTGGCTCATCATGAAAATACAAATTAGTTGATCTATTAAAGATAGATTACATGTTTGGAAAAACCTTTGAAAAACAGAAACAGCTTCACTACTAAAGAATAATGTTGATAAACTGCCTTGTATAAGTTTCAGCCACATTTAGATGCAGCAATACTTCAGAATTCCATGCGTGGTTTTTGTGTTGAATGAATCGTAAAAACATAAATTCTAGAGTCCCGCCTTCGCACTATGGCGCTCGCGTACGAGTGAGTCAAGCACCAGACTATCTGGCAAATCGGGCCGTTTCCAGGTGGTGCAAGCTGGTACATAGCAACCAGTCCGTGCGGTACCTGGAATACCTCGCACATAACTCTATGCATTTTTAAGCTGGACTTTTTGTCAAAATAATGAAATAGAACGTGTTTTTTGACTTGAAATCGATGTCAACTTTGAAAGCTGGAACGTTTCCAAACTGCAATGATGCATTCAAGAAAGTGGAGAAACGATTTGGGGTTATGTAACTGGTTTGAAGACAAGTTGCCGATCAACATGTTCAATCAGCATGGTCCATCTTAAAAATACATAGAGTAATGTGCGAGGTATTCCAGGTACGCGCACGGTTACCATGCACCAGCGTGCACGATTTGCCAGGTATAGCATGGGGCTTGACTCACTCGTACGCTGGCCCAATATAGCGCGAAGGAGTGACTCTAGGATTTATGCAATTCTATCACGTAAATGGTCTATTCTCCCAACTATCTGTTTTGTTTCCAGAAAAATATACACTCGAAGAAAGAATTTGCTGATTACATGGTAAATATATTATCATATATTTTCAAAAAGTGTTTTTAAAAATTCACTCAAACCCACAAATTTATACATTATTTGTTGTTTTTCGATATTTGAGGTATTTTTGGTGTCATTCTTGCAGCGTGTTCTGAAACTCGCCCGTAGCCGGTATATCCAGTCCAACCTGTCTACCGCAACTTTGAACGCCGAAGAAATCCGACCACGTGACGTACAATTGCTGAGAAACGACTTTGCATCGTACAGGTAACTTTTGCTAATTCTACGTTACATGTTTTTGTTTTAATAGACGTATTAGAAACCTTTTATCCCAGACAAAACGAAATAATTAAACAATTTGTTAAACAGATTTATTTGGGATTAGCCAATCCCAATCAGTGAGGAGCAACTGCACTACCTTGTTTCGAGACCACCAATTGGCTTGGTGGCTCATACAATTGGTAGGGCGTCTGCACGTTAAGCAAAAGGTCCATGGTTCGAATCGCAGTGGAGCCAAGTTGCTTTTCACCGCATCCAGATTTCCCTAACCCACAGACACTTGTCCACATTTGTTAACAAATTAATTCACTCCGGCGGTCTCTGGAATATTATCCCTAAAAATAATCACATATCATACAAAATTAATTTTCTAACACAATTATTTCCGAAAAAACCCGACACAACCGGATCCCATCCGAAAAAAAAGTAATGAACTGACTTAAACCGACGCGACCAAAATCAGCCTTTTCAACCAACTTAGTTCACATAGTGAAAACATTTTTCGCAAATTCTTTTGCAGATTTTTCATGCAAAGCCGGCTCGAAAACTTGCAAAAGAAAATTGTTGTCTCGAACGAGAAAACAGGAGATGTACGCGTAAAAGTAGAGGAGCTCGACCCGTTGAATACTCGCAACGCGGAGGTGATCGGAGAAACTGGACACCTGGGAGTAACAATAAACAACCTCCATGAAGAGTCCATCCACTTGAAAGAGGAAAGCGAAGCCGAAATTGCCCGATTGGACGCCGAAATCGTCGAGCTCAAGAACATCATATCATCACTACGCGCCGATATTGAACGACTACTGGAGAAACACGCCACGGAGATTGCCGAGCGAGATCGGCACGAAGCGGAGCTGGACGAAACCATCGACCGGCTCGAAACGGACAAAGAAGGGCTGACAAACTTAGCCAGGGGACTGCAAACGGACAAGTCGGAGCTGACGCAAATTGTGGGGGAGCTCCACGCGGAAATCCAGAGGCTGCAGTTACTTATTCCGAAGCCAACAGAAGAACAGGCTGGCCATGGGTTCTTTCAGACAATTGCAAATATAGTGGAAAAGAAGGTCTCAGATTATGGACAAGAGGCAAAACCGGTAAGAATTGGACAACCTTTACACCCCAACTTTATCCAAAATATGACAAAAATACATTTCCAAATTTGTTCCTAATTAGCAAACAAATTTAAATGTGTATGACCAAGTTACCCCGGTGTTGAAATATTTCCGGAACCCATTCCCCAAAGACATAAACAGAGGTGTTTTTTGTTATTCTCTAAAAATACTTATGTTTTGTTCACTCACCAGTCAGGCTGACCCTTGGAAATCTGGGCTTCTAGCCAAGCCCCATTCATTTTTGTACCCTGCATATAGAAGCTATCAATCATCCTACTTCTGGCCCAATGTAAACCAATGGCCTGACAGAGAAATAGCCCAACGGTACAGCGCTTCCGACGTCTCCCCTTTGAGTCGCTGTTTAATTTTTCCAAGTTTAAAGAGTTGATAACCATCGTCAAAAAAGACAATTTCAAGCAGTATGACTTCTCTGTATTCGGTACATGTACTATCTCAGCATTACTTAATGTACGTTTTTTCTCGAAATCTTATAAGTAGAATGTCACGTCACTGAAACAAATAAACCAAGTACTTTTAAGTTTAGCTAACTCTCAGTTGTTTGTTTTTGTTTCCTTTGAATTTTGTTTTAGGGATTTAAAACAACCACAAGTCCCAGAAGGGAATCGCCAAAAGAGACCCAGAATGAAGCTGCGCAGTCAGAGGCCATTGAGCCCGAGATTTTATCAGACCTGAGCCCGGAAAAGCATCCAGAACCATCGCAAGTGTCAGAAGTACAGCAAGAGCCGAACGTCCAGCAACAACAAGAATTGTCTTTTACGCAAGATGAAGAAATTGAAACTTATCCAGCAGCAGAAACCATGGATGATAAAGAAATTAACAAGAACCAAGAAATTGAAGGAGTTTCTGATGTACACGCAACGGAGGAAGATTCACAAAATGAGGAAGGACTGGATGCAGAAACGGAAGCTGAACAAGAAAAAGATCGAGAACAGGAAAAACGTCAGGAACAGGAACAAGAGCCAGCACCACCTGAGAAGCAAACGGGATTCTTCCGGCGAATTGCAAACAAAGTTGAAAAGGCGATATCTGAACTTGGGCTAGAAGTAGAAGCGAAATTGGTAAGATTGACACTTTAAATGTTTTATTTAAAAAGTGAGCATTTCTTCATGTTCCTATTTCAACTGCTGATGATATACACTGTGCTCTTTGCTTCTAAAAAGAAATGCAATTTTGTTTAAATTAAATATTCCTGATCAGGACAGATGTTTATTGAAAAGGTTGAACAAGGCACTGAGATGCTTTGTAATCGCTTTCAAGACTGTTCTGCTTCAGTGATTTCCTCCAGGTCAAAGAGGACCTGCCTAAACATTTTTATTTTCATAGTAATGAAATGTGGCTTTTTACTGTTTCTGCGAGAATCCTGTATTTAAGATTGCCAGGAAACTAATTTTTGGGTTTTCGGTATTCTCCAGTCTGCCTGAATTGCCACGCTTTTGAGACATGCATTCGCGTGTCTCAAAAGCGTACTAGCACTTCAGGCAGAGTGGCGCACCCATGCCTCAGAGGTTCCTACAGAGGCTGGTGCAGTTAGTCCTGCCACTGAGTTGGTCATTCACATTACTGACCGAGAAAATGTTAGATCTCTGTCTCTTCAATCATTTTGGTCAGAGTATAACAAGAGTTTCTTGTTTGAAGGGCATGATGTTATTATGCCTTGCTTACTTCTGACAGTAAACAAACATTTCCAAGTTCCATTTAGTTTCCAAATTTTAAATTGTCCACCTCTCAATGTTTCGCACCTAGGAATCAAAACCGAGACTGAGTCCTCCAAGTGAAACGTCAGAAAGCCCAGACACGAGGGATACGGACCCACAAGAAACAGCTGCCGACCGGGGGCCAGAGACGTCCACTGAAGCTAGCCAAGGCCCCGAACTACACCAGGGTTTAGACCCAAAAACAGAACGCGTTCTGGAGGAAAGCGAACATTTGGAAAAAGCCGAAGAGGTACCAGCGTCAGAACTTGGTCAACCGTCGGCAAACACCGAAGACCAAGAATTAAACGGACATTTTGTCAGCCAGGCAAGCATTGTTTTCAGACCGAAACAAGTGCCGCAAGAGTAGAACGCCAAATCTCTTGACAGCAAATGCGGACGTAGGAGAAAGCAGTTAATTGAGCATGTAGCTTAAAATGTGTACATCTCATGCATCTAACAAACGATTCTTGCCAGTAATTCCTTTCTGTTCTAAAATAAAACATTCAGTTAAAAAATGAACAGATGTCTCGTTAAAATGTCGCCGCTTGAAATTACAAGCCGGAGTGTCTATATATGTCTTTCGTTAGCGAGGGCGCCAGACTCCTCTGTCGAGTTCGCTGTGGGGGTTCCCAGCAATGATGCTGGTACCCATTTATACACCTCGGTGTAGAGAGGCAAGTGAGGCAAAGTGCCTTGCCCAAGGGCTCAAGACATTGGTCGCAATGGAACTCGGTTACAATTTTCAATTGAGGACCTAAGAAAAAAGAAATTTTGACCGAGGAAAACCTTCGATAGAGGAACACAAAAAGTGGACCTTATTCAAACGAAACAATGTTTTAGTCGTGTTCCCCTGAATCAGTTATGCAAAATGTATAGTGCTTGTTGAAAAAGAGCCAGACTACGAATGCGTTCTAAGCCTCGTTGCATAGTCTGGTACCTTTCCAATGAGTGGGTTACATTTCACAGCAATAAGTCAGGGGACTAACTATAACCGCACTAAAATTGTTTTGTATACGTGTGTGTGGATTGTGTTTTAAGTGCCGTGGGTTGCTTGGTTGTTTGTTTATGTTTGTTTGTTTATGTTAGTTTGTATTGTAATAATATATTTTGTATAGCATTTTTTCTGAATTATTTAAATTGTATGATGTTCACTTCTGTACATGTCTTCACTCTTAACGTCGTGTAACATTCCAAAGAAGTAATTGTGATTATGCATCCCCAGCTCCACAACTATAATTCAGAACCGTCATCCACTACGAAAAAGGAAAGAAAATTTCGATGCTGTGTATAGTTGATTTTCGATGCTGTGTAGACCCTATCAAATAGCCGCCATTTCGTGGGGCACCTTTTGTTACTTAAACCGTTCAACAATGGAAGCACATTATGTGCAACCATGCATGTCCCCACGGAACAAAGAAACTGCCCCACGAAATGGCGGCTATTTGATACCGTAACGGTCTATTAAGTTGGTTTTGACAAAATGGTGCCTCCTGGGCAATATCTAGTATTATATACCTCATGCGTAGATTCCTGTCATCTGATTGGTTAAAAGTGGGGGCATTGAATCGGCTAGACCCGGCGCGTACATGTATATGCCCACCGGGCAATAGTCTTTGCCATGCCCCGGGCATAGTCATTTAGCGGGTTCCGGACGCGCGCATTACATGTGTTAGCATAGCTGTGTACCAACTATGCAGCTGGGCGCTTCACGTAAACATTCATCAGGACGGTAATAGCGGAATCTCGACGTCATTTTGTCGTCTGTCGTAGATGATGAAGTCCTTAAGAAAGTAAGAGAAATGGCCTACAGTGAAAACTGTGTCAGGTGAAATGTGCTACTAAAGTGCCAGGTGATTATGCTACAAATGTTTGCTGTAAATATACAACTTTTCCGCCGTAGACCAGCTTCCGAAATCGAAACTCGAAGGACCACTGTCATGACTGTATGATGTATCGTTACTTTTAACCAACCAGATGACAGAAATCTACACATTCGGTATATAAAACAAATATTGACTGCTGTTTATTCGGGTCATGGTTAAGATTATAGGCCCTCGGTGATCTCGAAGCCATGACTATGCCCCTCGGCTTCCGCCTCGGGGCATAGTCATGGCTTCGAGATCACCTTGGGCCTATAATCTTAACCATGCCCCTCATTGCAGTCAATATTTGTATAATACAACACGGGAGCCAGATAACCAGACTCATATTCTTAGTTGTTACATGTAATTATAAGGTGGAAACGTGTGTTGCCAAGGTTACTGGGTCCACACTAAAACCAGTGAACTTTTTTTTTATTCAAGATTACCAGCGAATTGTATAGAACCAGTTACTCGGGCAACTAACGTCACACACACTTTAGTAGTCTATGTAAGGCGTTTTATACACAGTGTAGTATGTTGATTGTAGTATAATTATAGATTGCATGCTGTAATAAAATAATTTCAAAAAACCAAATGATTTTGCCCTGTATATTTAACTATTAGCAGCTAGTTGGGTAATTCTTCACGTATAATGCTTCACGTATTCGAGATGTTTGGTTTTAAGCACATGTTCTTCAAGCATCCTTGATGGAAGTGTAATTCATGAAAAACCGATTGTAATGCCATTCTCAATAAGCAGGTATGTCTTGAAGAACGTGTTTAAAATCAAACAACTTAAAGACATTATTACGTCGGTCCAAATGATAAGTGCACTACATGTATATTACTAAGTGCGTTTCCCGAGGACACACTAAAACTCGTAGCGAGCTCGGGTGAGACTCGAACCTCCTGCGCGTCGTGGTGGGCAAAAATTACTTCACTTACACCTAAAGACAGATAACATGATTGGAAAACGGGAACTACAGCTTTAAATAACTGAAGAAGAACGTTGATAAACTTCCTTGTAGAAATGTCAACAACATAGATGCAGTAATACTTTAGAAAACCTGAAAAACTCCATGCATATGGCCTTTTATGTATGTATGAATGAATGGTAACAAGTTGTTTTCGCTGCAGACAACTTGAACAAAAGCGCGCACCTTCAGTTAGCAACTTCTCCCACAATGGTACGATTTTTCACCATTGCTGTCCATACTTTTAGTCGTTTTTTATTCTTGTCAACTCGTGAAGTAACATTTTGGGTAACTGCATATGATGTATTGCATGGGGCGGGGCTTTAAATACGTGAAACACTATTCTGAAATTCCCACGAAAAAGATTTATTGGCATTACCCACGGTTGTATAGTCGAGTCCATCACAAGTCCTCACAAGTCCCTGGGTATTAATTCAAGTCGGAAGCTATTCAAATGAACTCCAATAACAAAGGCATTCTTTTGTGCGTGTTCAATCTTTTTTTGCTTGTTTATACTGGACTTGTGATGGACTCGTGCGGGACTTGTCTTATGATACAACATCGTAATCTGCAGAGGCAGGCCTCTTATTAACGAGGTTTACTGTATTGACTAAACCATGGCGTCACTGACGTTTCTGGTTATAAATCTTTCCTGGAGTGCCAGACACGATTCAAATTTAACCTGGAAATTGCTTTTCTAAAAAAACAATCGAAAGATTAACGATTGGTTAAGTTCCAAAAACCTTGACCGTTTGGTAAACTATTGTATCACCAGGGGCACGTTCAATAGCACAATACATACGCTGGTATTGGGTATTTTCCTATACCTTCACCGTTGAAGGTATTGTCGGTATGCATACGTATTGCGCTATTGAACGCGCCCCAGTTTATAGGCACGCATTGCCTTTTTATTATGTCAAGTTGGTTCATGGTTCAGATGATTATGAAATAGATCTCGGTCAACAAAAAAAGACCAGGGCGACGTTTTTAAAAGCACCGTTTGCAAACATTTTTATTACCATGCATTAATTCAAAATCATTCATGGTTTTTAAGGTTTTCCGAAGTGGTACTGCATATAATGTGGCTAAAATTTCAACAAGGTAATTCATCAACATTGTTTTTCAGTTTTGTAATATGCTGTTGTTTTTGGAATTCGTAAAATGTTTCATCTACAAACGATAAAATGGTCTTTAAACATGACTTTATACAATCACAAAATGCTACTTCATGCGTGTAGGGATTTTTAAATTTACATTTCTGTGCGCACAATGTAAATGTGGCTGGCACATTTGCTCTTTGCATGTACTATACGTGTCAAAAAAACATGTCCCACTTTTGATCTCGAATAACCTTGTCGTTTTTTAATGGATCTAAACCAAAATTTTACATCATGTAAACGAGACATAGCAAATTTTATAGAGTTAGTTTCATCAATTTAGTCCTAGAAAAAACAAATATAAAATTTCAGAATTTGCCACTTTTGACTTAGCATCCGGCATTGTCGAGGAAACTGTCCATGTCTGAGGTCCCTTTGCACATCTTGATGAATTGCGCAAAACGATCGAGATGGTTTGCAATAACATTTGGAGTGATCCTGCCTTTCCTCAGAAGCTTTCGGCTCAGCACACACACATTCCACCACCATCTCCAGCGATGTATTGACATTGAAGGAGGGCAAGTCAAAAGTGGCAAAATCTGAAATTGACTTTTTTTTCGTATGGCTTTTAAATCTTACCCTCTTGGACAAAACTGATGAAACTCACTCAATAAAATTTGTCAGGTCTCGTTTACATGATGTTAAATTTTGGGTCAAATCCGTTAAAAAAATTACAAGGTCAAAAGGTTTTTTCGTACACGTAGTAGATGTGAATGCGTTCGGTTCACCATGAAAAAAATATATAAAAAATCTCGCCATTTCAACTCGGCTTTATTAACATTTACTAAAGGAAAATGAAACCACGGGTTACACATTACACATACTAGTACCTCACAACAATTGATACCCTAATGGAACGTATGTACACGGCTGGACGCAGTCACGCAGAAACCCGTGGATTTACTTTTGTGCATATTGGACCATGCCTGAAATTTCCCAGTGAGTTTTCGAACTATTTCAAGTCCTGCAACGAAACCCCGAAAGGCATTTGCAGTTGATGCGGCGACATGGTTCATTTGATGTTAACGATTTACACAAATGAGCCCTATGCGCTATACTGTCACGCCATTGAAAATTTTATAGTTAGGTATGGATCGTCAAACTAACGGCACAGATTCCGAAACTGGCGCAGAAAACATCGAAGAAATCGATGTACCGATATTGGATGCAGGACTGTTGGAAGGCGATGAGTATGCGGACGTGGTAGAAACACAGACCACAAATGCGGACGCGGGAGAGATACATCGGCCTATAGATGCGGACGTTGAAGAGACGCATTCGCTAGTCGATGCGGACGTTGGAGAAATGAATTCGCTTGTAAATGAGGACGTAAGGGAAACCAATGGGATTTTAGAGAACGCAGATGCGGGGAGAAAATGTGTGGAATCTTTGGAAAACGGAGGTCCGGGTTTTTCGCTGGATTCTGAGCCGGTAAAGGAGCAAACGCCGCAGACAAAATCGGACGATCCGGTACAACATCATGACGATACGGAGGAAGACAGATACGACCATGTTCGTGAGGTGGCGGCAACAGGCAACGGGCTGAAGTTGGAAAGGTTACTGGGGGACTGGGAGGAGAAAGGCTGGTTACGAGATTGGCGGAATGAGGAAAATCTCACGTTGTACGTTGACGCCGTTACAGATGGATATCTTGGTATGTTGATAGATCGTTAAGGAGCGTGTTCAGATTTTTCAAGATAATGTTTTTGTTTTAACCTAATTGAATCCTATAAAATACCTCCCAAAAATACTATCAAAGAGAAGAAAACAGGACACTTGCAATCTCTAATAATTTAAATGTGGAAGCAAAAAGGTTGGTGTAATTACTGCACTGCGTTATGGGACCAGATAAATTATTTGACGATATCCTGGAAAATATACGAATATATTTTATAGAATGGTAATGAGAAAATAGGACACATGATATGGTATCAAAATCTCAACACTCATGGGGAGAATGGACTAATTCGATCTGCACACGATTATAACCACTGTAATCAAAACTTATCAAATTATAGGTTTATCTCGTTTTGTATGCAACCGTGCAAAGAATAAATTCATTGAATCATTTGTTTATGTTACTTTTTAGGCCGTCCCGGTTACGAGTGCATATCGGCAATTTGTACACGGGTTTTTTAGAAAGGCATGTGTCACATATAACCCTTTTGGGCCTAAGTTATCTCTTCAGAACAACTGAAATTTATTTATTTTGTTGCCAAAATACGCCCTTAATTTACCGTGCATGGAAAGACTCATTTTCATAAAAAAACTTTTGTCCATAAATTCGAAGGAAATTCTAAACACACTACATACAGCTTATTATAAATTGACTAACATTGTTGGAAAATTGATTTGTGCAATTCTGTGTGCTAGAATATTGAGAAAACACCATCAAATAATATACATGATGTATGAGGAAACAGGTTCAGAGGTTCAGTAAACCATGAAATCCGTCCACTTTGCTGATCAGTCGACCGGCCCCTTGCTGAGCCTCGCGCTTTCGGTGTCGGGTATGATTTTGAATTGTTAAATGGCCTTGAACGCCGGGCAGACGGATTATTTGTTGTCGAAAAATATGACTGGAAAAACAAATTCAATTATTGACTACTGCCCCAAATGTTTAAACAACCGATTTAATAAAAACAAAAACTTATTCAATGGGAGATAAATTACTGTCCAATGCAATGCCCCATATTCACGCGTTTTGTTTAGTCGTGTCCCCTTAATCAGTTCTATAGAGTGCAAGCTGCTGATTGGAAAGGTCCCAATTACGTATGCGTTCCAAGTCTCGATCTGAAGACGAGGCTCGGAACGCATTAAACTCGTCTGTCGCCTTTCAATCAGCGTGAGTTTGTATTTAGTCGGAGTGATTCAGAGGGCCCGATTAAACTCGTGAATAGGGTCTATGATTCAGCCCAAGATTATACTATAGCGTCCTCGTGTGAAAGAAGCTAGTCCCCTGACTACCATATAGGATGGCGGCTTCGCGTGATTTCTTGAAAGCATGGCCACAGTTTTTCATTGTTTTCTTGGAATGTGGATGAGGTATACTGAGCTGACTTATACACAGGTTGCTTTTTAATATCGTACTACACATCCTCAATCACATATTTATGGAGATGACGCCGTTCGTGCCAGTTTTCTCAATCCTTCAATATTTCTTTAACATTGGGTTATGCACCCCACTGTCAACCTTCTAAGGCGAAATATTTTATTTGCGTCCCCGTTCACGTACCCATTTCGAGGGTAATGACTTCTTAAAGTATACATATATTTTACAGGATAACGGAATCTCAAGTATTTGTTTACGTTTTGCTGTCCATAAATTATCTGAATTTATGATCTCGCAAACAATTCATGTCCCATCTATATGGTGCACGATTTGACCGATTGACTCCCCTCTATATACCGCTGCTATACCTCCAACACACTCTTCCCTGTTGACTCTTCTCCCCCTAAGACCTGAAAGGAAATTCCTTGGATGTTTGACACACAATGAGAAACAATGGATGGAAGCGTTCACTCGGTCTCATATATATCGTGCACCAAACGGATCTGTGGAAGATGGTCCCATCTCTGTAAAAGATGATATAGGAAAGGCTAAATTTGAATTACTTCTTTCTTTTATTACTTTAACATATTGGAAAGTGTTGAGCAAGCCGTAATAAGGTAGCCGTGAGACATTTTCCGTAAGCACGGACGTACGATTGAGTGTACATACACACTGAAAACTTTATCTAGTCAATCACAGTGAAAAATTAGTCAAACAAGGGCAAAATGATTAGTCATGTATACAATTTGTCAGTTGACAACTTTTTGTTGGTGCATGACAAATCTTTGTTGGTGCATGACAAATTAAAACTTTTGCAGGACAAATTAATATTAGCGGAAGACTAATCTGAACGACTGACAAATGTGATGATCGTCTTTTGACTAATTTGTATTGTCACGTAAAACAACAACTGACGATTTATTTTCCCATGACTAATTGCATGACTAACTTTTGATTGCATTACTAATGGCAAGAATAATGCAGCCGAAACTCATGACTAATTTAATTAGTCATGAGTTTTGGCGGGATTATTTTTTACATTGATAATGTAATAAAAGGTTAGTCATGAAATCAGTCGTGGGAAAATAAATCTTCAGTTTTTGTTTTGGTGCAGCTGTGCGACGCCATTACATGCGAACCGCACCGTAAAATGAGGTCGTGTTTGACTGGACTAAACATTCTGTGATGTTACTCTGGAAAGGTAAGCGTGTGACGGGTTTTGTGTGACACCAAAGAATTGTGCGGGACTCCGAGATTTCTAAGGCAATAAATGGTTTGCATGTTTCAAACTATGTCGTATGTCGGAGTAAAGACATGGTTGAGGCCGTGCTTCGGGTCTCAACATCCGTGTATTGACACAAATAGTCACGATCTGTAAGGACAACTCAGTACGTATTCGTAATGTTAGGTCAGCCCAGGTTAGACTCCTTTTCTCGCTGCAGTTAGAAGTAAGTTTATAAAATGAGCTACGAATAGTAACTGCATGGATGTTTTCCTGGGTACATCGTTGCCTCTTCCATGTTTGTTGTCCCCATTATCGTCATCAAACTGCGGATGTCTTTGTTGCATTAACACAACACACCGTGCAGTCATTGCACGTATTCTGCGTAGGCCTATTTCAGTACGTTATACGAAACACACCGTGTATTGCACGTGACAAAGTAAGTTTGTCAGGCTGACTAACTGACATTACTAATTAATTTTACTGCAGGACTAATTAATTTTCCTGCAAGACTAATAATTTTTCTGCAGGACTAATAATTTTGTGTGTAAGACTAATTAATTTTGCCGCATGACTAATCATTTAAATTAGGCAAATAAGACCCTTTTTCATGACTAATTAAAATTAGTCATTTCAAACCACGTATGACTAATTGGAAATTAGTCAAATAAGACCCAGAGTATGACTAATTTTTTTGTGTCAATTGACGAAATAAAGTTTTCAGTGCATGATCCTCCTCTAAGGAATGCTGTGTAAAAGATGGCCCAGGAAAGATGGCGTTTCCCCCCTCTGGGACGGCATGCTCCACACTTTTGGGGGTAATGAGTATTTGAATTACTTATCCCAATTTACTTTGACGTTATTGGAAAGTGTGGAAGAAGCCGTCCCAGAGCGGGAAAACGCAATCTTTCCGTCCCGGGCCATATTTTACACAGCATTCATTTGAGGAGGACCGTGTATGTTAGAAGTGCGTTTGCGTCGTATGTACGTGCTTGCGCGGAAAATGTCTTACGGCTACCATATTACGGCTTGCTCCACACTTTCAAATAATGTCAAAGTAAAGAGGAAAAAGTATTTCAAATATTGATTACAGCCGTCTCAAAGGGCCTAGGGGTAAACGCCATCTTTCACGGCATTCAGTTGATATGAGGAGGAGGGCCAGATTCTGACTATGGTTTCCGTTTCTTTGTTTTAAGACGTCATTAATGCCCTCCTTGCATATGACCTGCCGCTAGGGGATGCCATTCTGCGTGCAATCGATGTGGAATTTGACGAGGCAATCAAAGCTATATGCCACTACCTTCAAACACTGGAGGTATGTTTTCTACGCCCCGCCCCTCCAAAAATAATGGGAGACTTTAAGACACTTGGTGGCAGCAAACAAAACAGTCCCACGTGTGTTTTTCTTTTCTTTTTTCGGTATCGAGCTAGCTAGGCCTACCCCTAGAACTATGGGGGATACAGTATCTTGTATCCCCCATAGTTCTAGGGGTACCCCCATAGTTCTAGGGGTAGAGCTAGGCCTAGACAACTCTCAAAAACTGTAAGTTTTTCTTTAGTAAATTGAAAATTCATGACACTTTTCCCCTCAAACTAACATTAGATCAAACTAACATTGATCAGGGCTTCAGGCCTTCTGTACAAAACATATGAGACATCCTGAAAAATCACAAAATCTTAAATTTTTCCCACTCCTAAATTTGGGTTTTCCATCAAATCTGCATGCACTTTGTACTTCCATGGAGGAACAGATTGCGGGGAGAAATCATTGATAGGTGCATAATAGTTTAAAAACCTGAAAAATGCATGCATGTTTTTTTTTTGTGAATTATTGGTAGGCCTAAAAAAGGCTAAAAGTTAAAAAAAAAAAAAAGTTTTTTTTTAAAGCACCTTCAGTTGGCAATTGCTCCCACAAACATGTCAAAAGTATCATTTTAATCAGGGAAAAGCATCATGTTGTGTTTGTTACCATTGCTATAAAAATTTTAGTCGTTTTTTTCTTGTTACCTTGTGAAAATTGTGGGTAACTATCAATGATGTACCGGTATGGGCACAAGGAAATCAATAAAAGTGGTTCCACTGAGTTGACCCTATTTTGTTTACACCATACGCTCCACAGTACAAGTAAAGGGGGCATATTGGCAACACGGACCATATTTTTGAGGAAATACCTTTGCCTAGTCTCAAAATAAAAGAAATAAGTTTGTTGTTCTGAAGAGATCGTAGGCCCAAAAAGGGTTACAAATAGTGTGACAACATGTCTTTCTAAAAACCCTGTGTACAAATTTCCAATATACATGTACTCTCGTAACCGGGACGGACACTTGTGTTACATTTTAGGCCGTCCCGGTTATGAGCGTACATTAACAATTTGTACACAGGGTTTTTAGAAAGGCATGTCACACTATTTGTAACCCTTTTTGGGCCTAAGTTATCTCTTCAGAACAACTGAAACTTATTTCTTTTATTTTGAGACCAGACAAAGATATTTCCTCGAAAATATGGTCTGTGTTGCAAAAATGCCCCTTTACCGTGGAAAGACTCTGTGACCACGACTATTAATTGCTAATCCTAACTCACAGTCTCACTTTTCAAAAGAAAAAGTGCAACCTTGAACCGTCGTGATAATTATTGCAACTATTATTATTGTATAAAAATTATAATAATTGAAAACTAACTGGGCTTGAATTTGACCTATATTCAACTGTTTCCTGTTTTTTTAGCTTGGAAATTGCCTAGCTTTTGTTATTTGCACTGCAATAGTGCGACGTTTAGGGTGGCCATTGAAAGACATTACAGTTTATTTTGCTGATTGTGTTATGGAAAATTTATTTAAAGGCCCACTGTATCATTTGCAATGACCCGATGACCCGACAAGAAAACCTTACTCAAAGTGTTGATAGCAATGGTAACAAACACCACATGAATTTGCAACATAAGTGCAAGTGGGAAGTATATATTAAAATTGGATATCTGTTAATTCCAGGAGGTAATTTCATTCAAATCTTTGTTCAATGTATACAAAAAAAATACCGGTATAAGTCATGGGCATGAGTACACCATGAGTACACCGCTATTCATGCAAAAGGTTGACTATATAAGACAGTTTGAGTTGGTGGATTGGGTTTGCAGTCCCTACTTGACCGCGTGGGTTTTCCCCTGGGGCATTTCTCTGGGGGTTTTCCTCCCACTTCTAAAACTGCAACTCCTTCTTCGTCATCTCAAGTTGATAATATAGTATAGTTAAAGCTAAAACCGTATAGTTGATGGCATAAAGGGCCTTAGTTGCCGAAGATGCCATAAAATATACAACAACAACAACAACAGTTTGAGTTGGGCCTCAGTTACCCGCCAGAACTTTTTTTTTTCTTTCAAAGGATCCAGATGTTTGTGAATCGACTCTGAAATCTACCTGCGACAATGACGATTTTCACCCTTCCATAACACCGCTAATTCTGGCTGCGCAGAGGAACAATTTTGACGTGGTTAAGGTAAAAAGGGGCCTTTCCGTCTAAGATTTTTTCATTAAGTCGTGTTCATACTTCACGCGGAAGCGAATTAACGCAAATGTTTTTACGCCCCGGTTTTGCACAAAGTTGAATTAGTTTAAACTTTGTAGGACTGTAAGAATATTGACAACTTCGGACAACCCCTAATTTTACAGTGTGTAACATAACCAGCATCTTAAATTGATCTTAAATCAATTTCTCATAACCATGTAGTTGCTAATTGACCTTGGGGCAAAACTCCAAGAGCCTTCGATGTCACTTGGAAGCGACGTGACCCTTACCAAAGCCATCTCAACTCTGCATATCTACCGAGCTCTCTCGCAGCCAGCCTACATCCTAACCACGCAGACGGACGTCTTCGGTCATGCTTTCGAGTTGAGCGCAAGGCTCAAAACACTCAGTCGAATGTGGGAAGATTTTGGAGCCAAGTACGAAGAGATGGCGAGGGGAGTGGAAGTGTTTGCGGGGGAGATGCTGGGCCAGTCCGCTTCCACTGAAGAGGTATTAAGAATAGCTTTTGTACTGGGCAAGGACTTTTCATATTTCACGCTAAAGCTAACGCATTATAGGTTATCAGTGGTTCTGAAAGCCAATGTTGATTAGCACAAACTTGATAATGCGTAAGTTTTTAAAATAAGATTCTTTGTAAGTTCAACTATATGACGAACCGGCGATGTATTCAGGTTGTCGCTTATACAATTTTTGTCTTTGTTAGATCTTGGCGCTGTTTCGCTATCACAACACCAACAAGTACAGGGATTCGGAAGGCAAGCAACACCCTTTGGCCAAATTGTTTGAAGCAATAGATTACCAACAGAAAGAGGCGAGTTCTAGGATTATTTGCTATAAACTATTAAAGTGTGACATCAGTTGCCATGGTAATTGGGTCTAAACATTGGCTGGTAATCAGAAACGCCCATTGGTAAAGTTACCGGAAATGGCCCTCAGCAGCCGATTTCACGAAACTTACGCAGTTGCGTAAGCCCACTTGCGCAATGTTTTATTGCGTAAGTTGTGCAACAATTTAGCGATGACAACACGCAAGCTATGGGGCTTGTGCCATTTTTCAAAAGTTGCGCAAGCTGCGCACTCTTTCGTGAAATTGGCTGCTGATTTTGTTTGTGATACCTGTGACTCATGATATCCACTGTTGTCAAATTTTTCTGGGGAGGCCCACAGACTCGCGTCTTCAGCACTCGCATGCCCCCTACCAACCCCAACCCCAAGCAATTTCCTAAGTATGCCACTGAAAATAGAATCGAATCCAAATAAACATTGTTCTGAAAATGGAATCGCAAAATAAAGTAAAATCGTTATCTATTCCAAAGATGTTGAAATTGCTAAACGTTCCCAGCATGATATGTGACAAAGGGACCCCCCCATTAACGCCCCTATACCTCAACACACTCTTCCCTTTTGTTAACGCACCAATCCCCCCGAAAAACTGAAAGGAATTCCTTTGAAGTTCCTTGGATGTTTAAAACACAATGGGGGAACAATGGAAGTGTGGGGGTTTACCCTCTGTCGCATATCGTGTCGCATATCGTGCTAATGCCTAATCTTTAATCGGCGGTCCCTGGGTTATAATCCCTAAAAAAAAAATCACTTATTCATACTCAAAAATTGGGGCAAGCCGGGCAGGGGTTTGGGGCGTATCTTAAGTGATCTCTGGGAGGGGTGGTTATTTCTCTGTAGGGCTTGCTAAACTCACGTGATAGCCAATCCCAATCAGTGAGGAACAACTGCACTACCGTGATTCGAGACCACCAGTTGGCTTCATAGCTCAATTGGTAGGGCGTCTTCACGTTAAGCAGAAGGTCCGCGGTTCAAATCCCGGTGGAGCCAAGTTGCTTTTCACTGCATCCAGATTTCTCAAACTCATATGGACATTTGTCCACATTTGTATCAAATTCATTTACCACGGCGGTCCCTGGGTTATAATCCCTTAAAAAAATAATCACTTATTCCTACTTTTTTTCTTCAGTTCATTGCACATCCCCACTCTCAAAAGGCCATCATAGTGCAGTTCTACAGGAACCTTTTGGACTGGAACGAGCGCGGAGTGCTGTATCAGATCCTACTGACGTGTTTCGTTCTGTTTGGCTACCCCATCATATGTCTACTGTACAAACTCTTGCCCTTTCAAAGTGTCGTGAACTTTGCCCGACAACCGTAAGTATTTTAAAATCAGGAAAGAATTGAGAACTTGATCATGGCTTCACACTTTGAGCACAACATGGCTCAACATTTTTTAAGTGTTTTCTAAGAAAATCTTAAATTTGTCCTTCTCTATCAAATGTGCACTTACGGATGGCCTAATAAGTCATATTAGAGAAAAATATTCATGATTAAAGGCACAGGCTCGTCAGCAATGCGCGCGCGCCAAATTTGTGCCACGAAATAAGCAGCTCCATGCCTTTGCTATGGAGCTGCGTATTTCGTGGCACGAATTTGGCGTGCGCTCATTGCTGACGAGCCTGTGCCTTTAACTCCTCAATTCCTACCGAAGCTAGAGTTTATCTTTCGGCAGTACAGAAGTTAAGATGCTAATTAGAGTTAGTCCGAGTATTAACTTTGGCCCTAAATATCGTCATTTGCAGTTACCTAAAATTTTACTTTACGAGTTGACAAGAAAAGCCAGACTAAAAGTGTTGATAGCAATGGTAAAAAATTGGAAAAAATTGCCAACTGAAGGTGTTGTTTTTTTTTAAAAAGTTGTCAGCAGACAACTTTTTTACCATTCATTCATACACAGAAACCATCCATGGATTTTCTATGTGGCTGAAATTTCTACAAGGCAGTATATCCACATTATTCTTTAGTTATGAAATGCTTATGTTCTGGTTTTTAAAATTATTTGAATCATGTAATTAGTCTTTAAAGGCACAGGCTCGTCAGCAATGCGCGCGCCAAATTTGTGCCTCGAAATACGCAGCTCCATAGCAAAGGCATGGAGCTGTGTATTTCATGGCACGAATTTGGCGCGCGCGCATTGCCGACGAGCCTGTGCTTTTAACATTAATTGTTTTACCTGACGGTAATTAAATGCAGGTACATCATGATGCTAATGAAAGCAGGTTCGGGATTCACGTTTCTGTCGTTCATCACGGCAGTGACAATCATCGATAAAAGCCGCTATCCGGGAACCATTGAAGCGCTGAACATACTCATCCTTTTATGGGTTTTAGGTGAGAGGCATCATATCTAGTGATTTCTTACATTGTTTCCAAGTCATATAAGATAGACGCCTAGAACTTATTTGGCATGTTACGGCCTGGTTTTAAACGCAACATCATGGAATGAAACAACCAAACTTGGGATGAGAGAAAAATCATAAGGGAATTATCGAGATTCGAACCCGAGACCTCTGACTCGCCGAGCAGACGCTCTACCAGCTGAGCTATAAGGCACAGTTGGTATTCTCCCTCAGGTTTTCCCCTATGGACCCAATTTGAAATTGCGGAAGTTTAAATATTATGTAGAATTTTTGCTTATAAATGTGCAGTTTACCTGACATTTTGGAGGTTAAAATTTTTTGCAATATTTTGTGTAAGACCTATGCAAATCTTGAGTATTTGCTTAAGATTTTTTAAGAAGTCTGACCAGATTTTTTTTCAGAAAATGGATTTCGTATTAACATAACAATCATATAAAATACCTCCCCAAAATACTATCCATGGAAAGAAAACGGGAAATTTGCAATTTCCAATTTGATGTGGAAGCAAAAAGGTTGGTGTAATCACTGCACTGCTTTATGGAACAAGATAAATTAGTTTACAAATCTTAGTGTTTTTTTGTCGATATCCTTGAAAATATACTGATTGAGAATGCAAAATTTCTGAATGGTAATGAGAAAAATGTGACGAATGATATGGTATCAAAATCTCAACACCCATGGGAAAAATGGGTGGGTCAAAAATATGATCTGGACACACTCATTTATTTAGAAACTGTCTTATTTCACGCAACTTATACTGTGGATGATTGAACTTAGACCGGCTTTTGTTTTGCTATACGTGACATCATTTTTTTTTGCCTTTGTAGGTTTAGTATGGTTGCATTTCAAGATAATCCGTAAGCATGGCCTGCGCAAGTACACGTCCGACTCTATGAATATTCATGAAGCCATTATAGCGATCCTGTGCATCAGCGTGGTTTGCCTTTACTGGGCTGGAGACACCAAGGTAATTATATAATATTGGATGCAAGAATTATTTCATAGCGTTGTTTAGTACAAAAAAGATGCTTTGCACAGAATTTATTTGCTTTATATTGCAAAAATAGCTTGCCAGCTAAAATTCTATGTGATATGTATTTTGTAATATTTTGCTACTGTTTCCAAAAACACATTTTTTGACATATTTTTGCTGGTAACCCATTTTACAAAGCGAAAAATTATGTGCTGAACAAACTTTTGTGCTAACCAGCTTTAAGAAATTGACCCCAGGTACCAAACAATTTTACGGTTCTACGGAGCGTAGTATTTTTCAAGACCCCCTTCCTCCCCCCGAAATACTATTTTTTGTCAGTACCATGAAATGTCAACATTTTACAGTGCATGTAAAGTCCTACTTGGCCCTCGAAACTCCCTTCAGCCCCTCCCAACTCCCTTCAGCCCCTCCCCTTCCTACGCTTTGTAGAACCGTGAAAATGTTGACAACTATGGACGACCCCTAACAGGAAAATGTATGGATACGTCTGTGACTTTGTCATAAGTGGTAATTATGATTTTAATTTACAGACATCGCAAGGTGCAGAGCTTAACAGAGATAAACCATTGGACGTTCGGATGTTGTTGACATCTACCGAAAACCGTTTCACTGAAAAGCTTAATGAAACGACAATTGAAAGCCTGAATGGTGTTCTAGAAAAGGCCCTATCAAACTGTCATCTCCGTGGTACCGCCAACTCCAGATCAGGGGTTGAAATATCTTCAAGGTTGAAATATCTCCCACTTTCGCTTCGCGAGACTGTGGAATACGACCAGTACGAACCAACAGTAGTAGCAGGGGCCTTGTTCGGAGTAACTGTCACCGTTTCCGTTCTTCGGATGCTAAACTTGTTCCTCGTGAGCGAAGCCGTGGGCCCGTTGCGGATCTCTCTGGGTGAGATGGTGTCCGACATTTCAAAATTCTGCTGCATTTTTGTGGTGATTTGGTTCGCCTTCGCGATTGGCCTCTCACAGAACTTTTATTCTGCGGGACGCTCGGCTACGAAGGCTTGTTTAGCAGAAGGCTCGGACCCAGAAGATTGTCAGGATCCCGTGGGATTTTCAACGTAAGTAAACAAAAAGAAAAATGCTTAAATTCACTGAAAAGCATTTGCTAAATACTGAAAGTATTTCCTTTCTACTCTCTATTAAAGCCGCTAACATTTGCTTAGTTTTGTATGAATAAAAGAAAGTAAGTGCTACCAATTTCAACTGTGCACTAGGCAACCTCAAGTATTGAGCATTTACTACAATTTCTACTATAGTAGATGCTGAACAGTAAAAGAAACATATTCATATAAATCAAAGCATTTGCTTATTCTAAATGCTTATACTTTGTAGTAAATAATTTGCCTGTTTACTTGAACTTTTTGCTAGTTTTTAAAAATGCAAACCATTGTCTTGAGCAAGTTGGAATCACGACTATAGTTAACCATAGTTCGACAATTTGCAACCGAATGCAGTCTAGTCAATGATGGTTAGTTCGTGTCTGGTCGACCATTTTGAACCAGCCCACAGGGCACGGTCGAGCTGGTAACTGGTACCCATCAGGTATTAAGTTGATGCAGCGTTTTGCGCGGAACCAACTGACTAAACCAAAGGCATTCGCACTTGCACATTATATTGATGCGCATGTGCATTGCCAGGATGATGTTCGACTAGCGGTTAACTTGCCTCGTGGATCAAACTTGCTTCTTGATAGCCAAAAGTGGCTCTAGAATTTCACTTGGTGTACTTATCGACTTATCCTATTCCTAACGTCATTCTAAGTGGGCATGTTTGGCTGTTGTGAATCCTACAGGTTTTTTGCCAGCGTGAGAGACCTATACTGGTTACTTTACGGACAGACGGGGAAGGAGGTCTTAAAACTTCCGGGCAAACAGTTAGTCGCCGAGACTGTTGGAACTTTTCTTTTCCTTGGCTACCTTGTCGTTGCTGTACTGGTTCTGCTGAATGCACTCATTGGTATGCTGTCAAATACCTACAATTTGACTGAGGTAAGACTGCTTGGGCGGAATTGTTGCATTGGACAGTTGGAACCACTTCTATCTTCTATTTATTATTATTATTATTATTTCTTTCTGGTATTCATACCAAGGATTCCTCAATAGGGCTCATTGCACTGTCACTCGTAAGCGTGAGGAAACCCATGAAGAATTAGAAATGGCCAGAGACACCGGGGAATCCCCTTGCTCTTCACGAAAGAATGCTCTGGGATCTTTAAAGTGCGTTACCGGTACCTAACACACTGGACCAACGGCTTTACATCCCTTCTGAAGGATGGAGCAAGTGTGGTTGAGTGCCTTGCTCAAGGGCACAGGTACCACAGCCGGAGGGAGGTTCGAACCTGCAACCCCAAGTTTTCACCTACGATTGCAAGTCAATGACCCAAACCACTTGGCCACAGTACCCCAGTAAGGTTTTTTAATCAAAATCATGTAAAGGTGTTAGGGGCTGTCGAAAGGTTCTACAGAGCGTAGTATTTTTCAAGACCCCCTCCCTCCCCCGAAATACTAATCAACATTTGTTTGTCACTACCGTGAAATGTCAACATTTTACAGTGCATGGAAAGTCCTACGCGGCCCTTACTACGCTTTGTAGAACCGTGAAAATGTTGACAACTTTGGATGGCCCCTCACCAAGGAGATTTTTCTCTTAAAATTGTTGTATTACCAGGAACATTCAGACCGGGAATGGAAGTTCCACCGCGCCGCGGTGTGGGCTGCCTATCTACGGCCCGTGGAGACCCTTCCGCCTCCCTTCAACTTGATCCCGTCCGTCGCGCATCTGTATCGGTGTTTAGGAACCTTCGTCAGGATAACGTGTGGGTGTGCAGGCAAAGGAAAAGTTTATCAGGTAAATTGCTGGGTTTGCTAAAGATGAATTGTCCGTACATTTTGGGTGTGTGGACCTCAGGAAAAAGATTGTTTTCTTGAATTGATATTCCCTTTCAAATTAGACACCAACCAAAAAAAAGCGAAGAACTACTGTCAATATTTTAAATTATTGGCAGTCCACCAATAATTCAACTCACAGTAAGGCATAGCTAGGCTTGCCCAAGTCTGACTTTCCGTGTTTGGTCTGTAATGCACAGTGTACAGCGCGCCCTCGGGGCTAATGGCCTGTCTAATTTGTTTTCTTCTTTCCGAGACAGAAAAAAAGAGATTAGACAGGCTACTAGTCCAGAGGATGTGCTGTACGCTGCGCATTACAGACCAAATACGGGAGGTCAGAATTTAGGCAAGTGTAGGCAAGACGCAAAAACGACCATATAAAAATGGTGTTTTTTTCGCAGGGTTGCCGATGTCTAAAATACAAATTATGATGTTTTTTTTAAAATAAAGTTACGGTCAAAAATGTATTTTTACAGCTAAAATGGTGGCCACTTGCATCTTGGATTTCACACGTTTTGATTTTCTTTCTTTAAAAAAATTGTGTCCAGTACACATAAATGTCATCACCTTACATTGATCCTCTTTAACCCACTCCTAATTCAAACTAACGGCATTTTTCCTTTCCTTTTTCCACATCAGAAAGATGTGCACAGTAAGAACGAACTCGAGGACTACAAGGTAGGCCTAATCGTTTTGGAGTTTTTGATGATGTCCACTTTTTATTTTAAATTCAACGACATATTTATACACTGATCTAAGATTGATAACTGAGAGAGGTAACATAATTTTGTCGGTGTGACCACCTCTTGTGGCAAGGCTGACTGCGCCAGCCTTCGTAAGAGCCGCCGGGGCAGGGTGCGCCACTCTGATTGAAGTGCCTCCCTGAGCTCCTGCACTTCTGGGGTTGTTTGGGAGACGCATAAATGTCGTCAGTTCATCCCACACGCAGGTTCAGTGAAGTTGATAACCCAACAAAAAAAATTAAAATTCTGAGAGAACTGCTGAATTCTCCCAGAAATGGAAAATGTCGCATTTCATTGCTGTGGCAATCACTTTGTTCAAACAGGTCCTCTTGGACCTGGAGGAAATCATTGAAGCAGAACAGTATTGAAAGCGATTCCAAAGTGATTCGTCGATCAGTGCCTTGTTATCCACAAGTTCACTGTGTTCAACAGAATCCTGTTCTGATCAAGAATTGATATTTTTAAGAAAATTATATCTTGCGGACTTGTGTAACTGGAGGTTTTTGTTTTCGTTCTTTTCGGCAGCGTGTTCTAAAGTTGGTAAACTCTCGATATATTCAGGCAAATCTGTCCACAGAATCGCAAAACTCAGAGGGTGTGAGGCCACGTGATCTGCAGACGCTCAGAAACGACATTTTGGCATTCAAGTAAGATTATTATAATTTTTTTAACAAAATATTTTTTTTTAACAAAATATTATATGAACAAAACTTTCTTCAAAATTGCAGGAAATGTTGCTTAGAACCCATAGATGATATTCCTTGAATTTGACCTTGAAAAATTCAGATTTTAAAGAAATTTTTCAATTTTTCCCCAAAAAAATTAGCTACAAAAACAGCTGAAATTGGTATGTAATGAGTCATTTCGGAGACATTTTCAAAAAAGTAAATTTTTGGCAAATTGAGAAAAATTGTTTTTTGTATTATTTTTGACAAAAAATGTCATCTACATTTTCTTCAAAATTGCATGAAATTTGACTTTTTTGTTTTTGGGCCAACGTTATATTTTTCGTAGAAAATAGGTTAGAAACGGGGTAATTTCCGAGACATTTTAAAAAATTATATCCCTCGAATTTGACCTTGACTGCTCTCCCAGGAATTGAAATATGAAATTATGAAAATTTCAGATTTTCAAGAAAAATTAGTCAATTTTTTTCCCTAAAAATTTCGAACCGCGGACCTTCTGCTTAATGTGCAGATGCCAATTGAGCTATGAAGCCAATTGGTGGTCCCGAATCACGGTAGTGCAGTTGTTCCTGACTGATTGGGGTTGGCTATTACGTGAGCTCAGCAAGCCCTACAGAGAAATAATCACTCCTCCCAGAGATCAATTATTTTAAAGAAATTATCAAGAATTTTTCAATATTCGGTTTGATTCAACTTTAAATTGTGGCATTTTCTGATTAGGTACGGTGTAGAAGACAGGCTCAGTAGACTCACTAAGACACTTGACACATCTAACGACAAGTCGTCCAGAATTCATCGCAAGGTGGAAGAATTAGAACCAGTCAAAGCTCGAACTAGCGGCTTAGTGCAGGAGTCCGCGACACTCACAGACCACCTAACCTCGCTTCACCAAGAAGCGGACGACGTACAGAAAAAACAAGACGCGGAGCTGCGGTTTGCTAAAACCCATGCAACCGCTCTCCAGTGGAGAATCACCGTACTTATGTCGCAAATTGTGAAACTCAAAGACGAACATTCGGCAGAAATTGGGTTAAGGCTGGCGCAAATAGAAACGCTGCAAAACAAGATTGTGGGACTCGAAGAAGACAAGGTGGCTCTCTCGGAAAACATCGAAAGGGGACTTGAACAGATCGCAAAGCTTGAGGATAGCCTTCTAAGCTCAGAGGAAGAAAACCGGATTCTCTCGGAAGATTTCAAGAACAAAGTAGCAGAGGTAGAGAGCCTTAAAGTGATGGTCCGGGGGCTTGAAAATGACAAGGAAGCTCTTTCAACCGAGTTGGAGGGAAAAGTACGAGATGTAGACGAGTTGCAAGGCATCGTCAGTGGCCTTAAGAAGGACAACAGCGCTCTTAGTGAAACTCTCAGACAAATGGGTCGCGACCCAACTCAACTGCCAAAAAAAGCCGGCGAGGACAAAGACCAGGTTGGTTTTGTACTGAAAACAGTTCAAAACTTTGAAAACCTGAAATAAGCGACACTTGGATTTCGAAAAAAAAACAGCATTTCTTTGAATAAGTGGCTCAGGTGCCGTCCAACGGTGTCAACATTTTCACGGTTCTATAGAGTGTAGTATTTTTCAAGACCCCCCTTCTTCTCAGTAAAATACTAATCAACATTTATTGTGCATGTAAAGTCCGACGCTTTGTAGAACTGTGAAAATGTTGACAACTTTGGACGACCACTTACAAAATGGTTATACATGTAGTCGATAATTCTTATTATCTCGAGTATAAATTTGAAATCAAAATAAGTTTATATTATGGTGATCCGTGCCATAACTTTACCTAAATCTGTAACTATTTTATATGTAAATACATGTACATTGAAATGTGTATTTTAAGTTCGCATTTGCTGAGTCAAAACAACGATATATTCTTGTCAAGTGTATACCATAGACCCCTTGCAACGGCGGCCATGACAGGGGGCAGAAATTTATTTTGTATGATGTGACAAAAAATTCACATGCTGCACGGTGACAATGTGACTGGCCCTATCATGGCTGCCCATCAGAACATCCTATCAACCCTCGTATGCACAACTTTTTATCATGGTATTCAGAAGCACTGAGTCTGATAACATATTATATAAAAGCTATTTTGGAAAAACTTAAAAAGAAACGCTAGTCATATCGGCTTATTGCGGACAGGCGGACGCACAAAATGCATTTTAAAAAAAGGGGGGTGCCCAAAACGCCCCCCTCTGGATCCGCGCCTGGTGTGTATACTCGATTTAAGAAAAATATGTTTAGTTTGTAGCCGCACACCTTGTGTAATAGGCTGGATCCGAATTAGTGGCTTTGGCTGTTGCTGTGCTGTTTCTAAGGACTGTGATTGTTCGCCCACAGTAACAGCATAGCCACCGCCACTAATTCGGATCCAGCCTAATTCTTGTATTATCTCTTTTCCAAAATAAATTTTTATGAGTGATCAATTAAAATCCATACATGTCTACAATAACCATTGGGTATAAATCATCCAAGTCCTTTCTATCGGTTTGTCCCATGACAATATTCTTACCCTGATTGGCGAGGTTTTCGTTTTTCTTTTTTGACGCGTCTGCTGTGTTCTCTTGACGATCCATTTTTTGACAGCCAGTCGGTGTTGCTGTGTGTGTGTATGGGTTTACATTTCACACATGTCTCGGGAGGCGGAGAATGGTATGGTACCTTGCGTTCATCTGATAGGTTTACCTGACCACTGGCTACGGCGCCAGCCTAACTCCTGTTCGTCGCTGCATTTTGCCCACTACCCGGACGATCGTATTGACGGCTTGAAATACGTATACATTTCGCGGGACATGTAGTGGGGGTAAGAGTCAGTGTTTGTTTTTTTAAATTACCATTCACTAATTATAACACATTAAATGTGTTTTATTGCAAGAACAACTCTTAATAAGTATAAGGAACACCCTCAAACGTGAGATTTCGTGAAATCTGAAGGCAACGTGTTCCTTTAAAATAACAAGCCGGAGGTAGGTTGTGCTTTCTCCATGTTTGTAGCATGTACCACACGGTCACAACAAATTCTACCTCCGGGTTACCTCCGACCTCCGGGTTTCAACGACACCCGAAATTGGTAAGTTGAGCATTTATATCTCCTTTCATCGTGAAACTGAAATACGTGTTAGCTCACAAGACTATACCTTTGCAAAAAAAAGCAGTAGGTTAGTAAATGTGTTTAAAAAGTATAATTTTGTGATCAAGTAGGCCCTCAGCTCCATGCTCATCCTGAGACCTCAGGGAATTTCTACTCTGCAAAGCGACGTGACACTGTACGCAGGAGTTTAATAGGGAGTGCTTTAAAGGGGCACTGTTGCAAGAGGATGGTAGGCCCTATACTAGTAATATTTGTCAAAGGTAAATAACCGCGAGCAGTGCTTCGGAAAACCCTCAGCCCTGTTGTCTAATGTACTCCAAATCTGTGGCAAACTCACGCAAATGAAATTTGTCCCGTGGCTCTGATATTTGCTCAATAGGTGCACTCACCCCAGTTTGCAAATATTCCGAAGAGTACGCATCGATCCGATGTCTAGTTTCGGTGAAATCGTGGGGAAAGTTTGAGACCCTCCGTGCGATGAAATACCGACTTTAGTTTTAGTTTCACCAAAAATCAAATGCGCGAGAGCGGAGAGGTCAACACTAGACTGGTTCCACATCCTCAATTTACTTCCCTTCGCCGTAAGATGAAGGGAAGTAAATATGAGGACAGCGAACCAGTCTAGATTGTGTTGACCTCTCCGCTCTCGCGCATTCGCATATTTGATTTTTGGTCAAAAGTCGGTATTTCATCGCACGGACGGTCTCAAACTTTCCCCCCGATTTTACCGAAACTAGACATCGGATTGATGCGTACTCTTCGGAATATTTGCAAACTCGGGTGAGTGCACCTATTGAGCAAATATCAGAGCCATGGGACAAATTTCAGTTGTCACTGCTATATTTGGCCATGATGGAGGAAGGAAATGATTTGGCAAACTGACCGACAGATTTCCTCGTTGACGTGTTAATAATTCTGAAGCTGAGAACCAGCCGGAACCTAGCACGAAACTCGGGCCGGAATTTTGCTGGCCGGATTTTGTACATATTGTTATTTTTACGGCTTCCGGAAATGCTCGAAAGGACGATGGAAAGTTAGGCACAATTCTACGCCCAGATGCCGCGCTTTTCAAATGATTTTGTAAAATCGTAAAAAGGAAAAATTCGAAGTTTTTCCATGACCAAATCTTTCGGGGCGCTTATAAAATAAACTTGAGGATATTCTTTACCGATAAGAAGAAACAAATTGTGGAATTTTTCCTTTTTACGATTTTACAAAATCATTTGAAAAGCGCGGCATCTGTGCGTAGAATTGTGCCTAACTTTCCATCGACCTTTCGAGCATTTCCGGAAGCCGTAAAACTAACAATATGTACAAAATCCAGCCAGCCGAAATTCCGGCCCGAATTTCGTGCTAGGTTCCGGCTGGTTCTCAACTCCAGAATTATTAATAACACGTCAACGAGGAAATCTGTCGGTCAGTTTGCATTTGGGAGAACATTTTTGCTTCAAAAACGGTGTTGTAAGTATTTTCTTTCAATCATTTTCCAATCGTGGACATCTGAAACCACTGCAGGACACAACTAGGAGGAAATTTTTGGGTGTGATTCTAATTTGGAGGCAAAATTACAACAATCCACTGTATGAAAGGGTACCTTCTGTCCCTACGGGAAATCCCGTAGGGACAGAATCATTCTGTCTAATAGTGAAACTGCTAGTTTTTCTTAAAATAACCATACCAAGTTTTTTTTCCGTAGGCATGGCTGGCACTTTTCAGCAATGTTCTGTATGTGTAAGAGGTATCTGCCATGGCTTATGCAAAGGTATGATTTATCTTGTTTACGTTCTTTACCGGTCTCTAACTTCCCGTGTTTGTCTCTAGAAGAAGGGAGAGAACAATAGAGCCATGTGTAGAAACCACATAAATGTTTCAGGTGTAGCAGGTGATTGTATTGTTCTCTTCCTCCTTGTGGATGACAAACAGGGAAGAGTAAGTGATCGCCTATGACAAATGTAACTACTCTATAGAGCTTTACAATATGTGGTGCTTCTTGTAATAAATTTGTTTAATTTTTGGCAAAAATAATTACGTTGGGTAAGGGCAAAACAAACCCTAATTAACATTTATTCTCCCTGGCGCAAGCTAAATCAATTACTGATTAATTGCGATCCCCGTTGCGAAATTATTTGAACTGGCAATTCAACACCGACTAGTTCGGTGGTCGAGTGGTTAAAACATCTGCCTTGTATGCAGGAGGTTGTGGGTTCGAGTCCCACCCGAGCACGCTATGAAGTTTTTCATACCCAAGCACTGAGTATACAGTGTTAATAATTACGTTGGGTAAGGGCAAAAACAAACCATCATTAAAAAATTGTTCTGTTTGCTCTAGCAATTTTTGAAGTTTTCAGTATTTTCCTTCATAGATACAAGATCATCGGAGGCAGAGTTATTAAACAGAAGCTGTCTTCTCTTAGTGAGGTAAGAAAGAATTGGCATTTGGTAAAATAAGGGGAGAATTTGGTAGATTACAGATTGGAAAATTCTTACAAATTGCTTTTTTTACCTCCATGTGTGATAGAGGATGTGTGTGATAATAACCAGCCTGTACATAAGTCACCTCAGTGTCCAATGTACATTCTGAGAAAACAATGAAAAACTGTGTACATGCTTACAAGAAATTGTGTGATGCCACCGACATATTTAGGCTGGTTTCCTGACTACGAGAGCACGTGTGGTTCAGTGGGTACACGGCCGTGCTCGTGATCGATGGGTTATGGGTTCGAGCCCCACTTGTGCCGACGTGTTTGTGTCTGTGGGCAAGACACTTAATCTCAATTGCCTCGTCAACCCAAGCGATATTTGGGGAGCTGTTAGGGGAATGCTACAATCTAACTGCTGATAGGGTTGGGTGCCTTGGCAAGGCAGCCACCTAGTTTCAGCAAAATTAGTACTTTGGGGTTTTTGTAATATTAAAAAAAAATTAAAAAGTGCCTTTCAGTTAAGCACCTTGGGCGAACAGAGGGTTAAGGAATGTATGTGTTTATGTTCCCAAATGTTTCTCTCAAGATTTCTGACTTGTCATCGTCGTTTGCCCCGGCATCGGCGCGCGACACCTACTCAACGACAAAGAAGTTTACCCAATAAGAGGAGAAATAGTTACGGTAAGGTTAATCTATTTATATTCCTTCATACGCAGTGGCATCACATTGTGTTTTCACGAACTGACCCCCAAGTTAGGGCAATTCCGTAAATTCAGATTTACATTTCAGAGACATTGAGGGCTTGTAATGCTTCACGTATTCAAGTTGTTTGATTTTAAACACATGTTCTTCAAGCATCCTTGATGGAAGTTTAATTCCTGAAAAATTGATTGTAATGCCATTCTCAATAAAAGAGGTACGCTAAAAAAAAACCTCGTTTTTTTGGGAGTATACCACTGTGCCTCATAGCTCAGCTGGTAGAGCATATGCTCGGAGTGTCAGAGGTCTTAGGAAAAACCTGAGGGTATACCACTGCATGCCTCATAGCTCAGCTGGTAGAGCATCTGCCTAGTGTGTCAGAGGTCTTGGGGAAAAAACCTGAGTGAGTATACCACTGTGCCTCACAGCTCAGTTGGTAGAGCATCTGCCTATTGAGTCAAAGGTCTCTGGTTCAAATCCTTGGCCCCATTTTATACAGCTGCTTAACAGCATATTTTCTCTTAACGAGTGCCGTGCCATTTCATAGACATCGTTAATGGTAAGCGGGAAGGTGAGCAACTGAAAACCTGCCTTAAAGGCATAGGTTCGTCAGCAATGCGCACGCGCCAAATTCGTGACACAAAATACGCAGCTCCATAGCAAAGGCATGGAGCTGCGTATTTCGTGGCACAATTTTGGCGCGCGCCCATTGCTGACGAGCCTGTGTCTTTAACTGCAGAGCCAAACTTAGTGATGCAACAATAGCCGTTTCTATGCGCGCGCATGCTTAACCATGCCGCGACCGTCAAATAGCGCTTAACTTGTTTGCAAACGGTAAGCACGCCGTTACTACTTGTGCTTAAGCGGCTCTGAAATTGGCCCCTGATGAAGACAGAAAATAACCATTTTGGACAGGAATAAATTCATGTTGTCTTGGTTACCATTGCTATCAACACTTTTCTTGCCAACTCATGAAGTAAAATGTTGGGTCATTGCAAATGATAAAATGGGCCTTTAACAGCCTTCCTCTTTTTTTCAAATAGATGAAAACCCTTTGGAAAAACTGTTGTAGTGAGCTGGGCGAAGATGAAGCTGCAACATACCTCCTGCCCGGGTAAGTTAAAGGTACAATACATTATTGGTATAGGTCTTGAAAATCAGAAAATCTTCACAGATTTACACATAACTTAAACAATATAAACATGTTTACGGTAGAAAACCTCCCCTGAAATGGTTTTGTCTGAAGTGCTATAGTCTTTGAGAAATGAGTAAAACAATTAATTTTCGTCTCATGAGATGAAAATTTATTTTGCTTCAAAGCCACTTCAGCCTAGACACCCTGATTCACTTCACCCATCAACCACTTTGCCCAAATGCCACTTCGCCTAAAAACCACTTCGTGCGTAGGCCGTGGTTCAGGGCAAAGTGGTTTTTAGCTTCATTCAACGAAGCAAATTTCTAATGTGAACGCTCCCTTCATTCAATGAAGCGATTTGGCAGGCCTTGTTGCACAAGCGCGTTGGGCGTCAAGCGCCTTGCAAGTGTTGTTTTTGACGTGCCACTGGAAAACGCTTGAAGCTTCATTCGATCTTCGTTAGCGGTCGCTTAATGTGAACGGTACCGCTCTTCGTTCGATCTTCATTAAGTGATATGTGAACGCACGCTTCATAAACTAACGATGATTAACTAATCTTCATCGAACGAAGTTATTTTTCTAGTTATAACTGGGTCTTACACGTCCTTTTTATTTTCATACTAGCACTGAATACCTACACTGCGGAGGAACAGTCCAAGTGAACAACTGGAATGATAAATCGAACCCTGAAGATGTGAAGGGCATCATTGAGAAGTGTACAAAGCTTGTTCCGAGTTTAAAGGTAAGGCTTAAGGAGTATACCACTGCGCCTCATAGCTCAGCTGGAAGAGCATCTGCCCAATGTTTCAGAGGTCCTGGGGGAGTATACCATTGTGCGTCATAGCTCAGCTGGTAGAGCATCTGCCTGGTGTCAGAGGTCTTGGGGGAAACCTGAAGAAGTATATTACTGTGTCTCATAGCTCAGCTGGTAGAGCATCTGCCTGGTGTGTCTGAGGTCTTGGGGTAAACCCGAGGGAGTTTACCACTGTGCCTTATAGCTCAGCTGGTAGAGTACCTGCCCTTTGTGTCAGAGGTCTTGGGGGGAAACCTGAGGGAGTATACGACTGTGCCTCATAGCTCAGCTGGTAAAGCATCTGCCCGTTGTGTCAGAGGTCCTGGGGAAACCTGAGGGAGTATACCACTGTGCCTTATAGCTCAGCTGGTAGAGCATCTGCCCAGTGAGTCAGAAGTCTTGGGGAAAACCTAAGGGAGTATACCACTGTGCCTCATAGCTCAGCTGGTAGAGCATCTACCCAGTGAATCAGAAGTCTTGGGGAAAACCTGAGGGTGTATACCACTGCCTCATAGCTCAGCTGGTGAGTTTTACAAATGAAACAATGTATTGACTTAATTAATATTTTATTTTTTACTAGAGTGCTGAAATTATCGAGACGTGGGCCGGTTTACGGCCTGGCTGTTCATCCGTTCGGCTCGAGCGAGAGGACATGGTCATATCGGGAAAAAAGAAAAAGGTGAGTTGTCCATGTTAAAGGGGTGCGTCCAGATCACATTTTTGAGACTCTCATGGGTGTTGAGATTTTGATGCCATATCATTCGTCATATTTTTCTCATTACCATTCTGAAATTTCGCGCTCTCAACCACCGATTATTTGTAAACTAATTAATGCTTTTGTCTCCACATTCAAATTGGAGATTGCAAATTTTCTGTTTTCTTCTCATGGATAGTATTTTGGGGAGGTATTTTATATGAGTGTTAGGTTAGAACAAAATCAATTTTCTAAAAAAATCCGAACAAGTCCTTTATTATTATATAAAATGAAGCTTTTGCGGATACCGTGCGTTTCTGATACTGTGCAGCACAGAGCCCTAATCTGATGCGCGTGCACGCTGGGCGCACCCATATACACGCGTACGTGAGCGTGAACATGTACGTGAACGTGTGCTATGCGCGCAAGAGTACAGTAACACAAAATATTGTACAACAATAACAAAAACTCAAGTTTATAACACCAAACAGACAAAAATCTCGCGGAAATCTTTCAAAACAAAACTTCATTTTATATATAACAATAATAATATTGGATGTCTTTTCGGGTGATATGAAAATATACCGCACTCATCATAAAAATACTGAACTCGCCTTTGGCTTGTTCTGTATTTTCATGACTCGTGCGGTATATTCTCATATCACCCTCAAAGCCATCCAATATTATATAAATACTGGTACAGATTGCCAATTTCATAAAGCCGTTTAGCAGGAAACATTTGCTTAATACAAAGTTTATTTGCTTTGCAAAAATGGATTAGCAGGCAAAATCATACGTCAATTTGTGTTCTTAGCAAGAGTAGCAGGATACTAGTCAAGTGTACTACACATCACAAACGATTTTGACTGCCAACCCATTTTTTACAAAGCAATTAAATTTTGTATTAAGCAAATTTTTCTGCTGAACAGCTTATAAAATTTACCCCTTGTCATTTTCGTTTACCTAGGTTGTTCATAATTACGGACATGGTGGCTCTGGTGTTACGCTACATTGGGGCTGCGCATTGGATGCCACGGAGCTTGTACGGGAGTGCATTGCAGAGCTACCAATGGCCAAACTGTAGCTGGACAAACATGCATCGGCTGAGATTGTGAGAAAGACTACGAGACATCATAAGGTACACATTTGAGTAGGGCTGTTCCAGTTATTCGAATATTTGAATATTTGATCGATAACCAAATATTCGAATAATGATTTTTGTATTCGAATATTCAAAAAGGTTAATCAGTAATAAGTTGATCAGTAAATTAGGAGATAAAAGAAATGTGTTTTTTTTACAGGAGAGGTATTTTCTAAAAAGCCCGGCGCAAACGGGAGGCAAACAACATGAAACACGAAACCAATTTGTTTACTCCCCTTTTCGCGTTTTAGTGTATCCACCCCGCAAATAGAAAGCAGAAAGGCCACACAACAAAACAAAAATGCCACCGAAACGGATACAGCGCCGCCAGGGGGCGACAACAGAGCAGTACAGTCACATGATATATTGATACCACGTGATCCAGAATACGAGCGATGATTGGTCATCAGACTGTAGACCGAAACGTTTGATTTGATGAAAAAAATTTTCGCGAAACAAGCAGGATTGTTTCGCGAAACAACGTTTCTGTTTTGGGGTAATGCAGACAAATGTTAAAATCACGAGAAAAAACGTTTTTGTTTCGCGTTTCGTTTTGTTTGCCTCCCGTTTGTGGTGCTCCAAATGTATGCAGTATGTATTTTGTATTTCTAGATTGATCATACTGCATTAAAATTTACTCTATGGTGGGGTGTTAAGGCTGAGCGGTCTAGTGCGTCAAACTCAAGTTCCTGTACGTGTCAGTACTAGAATGTGGGTTCGATTCCGGGCCGTGACGGGATGTGGCACTTGTGCTCTTGAGCAAGGCACTTAATCACACTTGTTCCGTCCTTCGGAAGGGATGTAAAGCCGTTGGTCCAGTGTGTTAGGTTTCGGTAACGCACTCTAAAGATCCCAGAGCATTCTTTCGTGAAGAGCAAGGGGAGGGATTCCCCCGTGTCTCTGGCAGTTTCTAATGTAACTTAGAAGTTGATATCTATGTTAATTGATCCCATTCCTGTAACTGGCGGTCCTTCCGCTGTTGGATGTGGTGAATAAATAAATAAATAAACAAATTAATAAATAAATATGATCAATCAGGCTAAACGATTATTCGATATTCGATCGATCACTTGATGAAAATATTCGAATACTAAGTTAATCGAATTGACTCGGCCCTACATTTCAGTGGGATAGATAATAAGGTTTGAAAAAGGAATAACTGGGTCTTTCCACGCTAATGGGCCTGTTTGAAAAATAAGTCAATCATTCCTTTCAGATGTCTTTAGTATATCTCAAACTTGAAGAAATTCCCTTGTCAGGAGATAACTTTTGCCCAAAAAGGTAAGAAAATGCTGCCGCAACATACATTTCTGTAAAGCTTGTGTACAAATTTTCCATTTACGTATGTAACGGCGGACAGACAATAATGTCACAATTTTGTCTGTCCACTGTTACATACGTATATGGAAAATTTGTACACTGCAAAAGATGTGCGTCTGACTCAGAGTGGTCTGTGTGGCATTTAACTACACCGTTCACACATGAGCAGTGTGTACAAATTTTGCTTAGTCGAATTTAGCAAATTCTTTATCGAATGAGGAAATTCTATCTAGCACGCCCTCTGTTGTTTAATGGCAGGCAAAATAATACAGCTTGGTCTGTGAAACTTCATAAAATCTATAAATTATATCGACTTGGAAAACACAAGCTGTCTTTATTTGGCTAAAGAGTAAACTCGTGTTAATGACAATTTTAGAAGTATTTGCTTTGAAACCAAAGCTACGTAAACAAAACATGGACTTGCCTATGTAAACTAGTGGGCTTTTTGCCTGTCGACTTTTGTCTCAATCAGGGCGCCCCAAATGTAAACACGTCACATCCTCTATAAAGAGGCATGCAATCAGATCAGAAAATCCAATCAAATGATCGTTGAAGCTTACTGAATGAAGATTTTTTTATAATGTGACCATGGCTATATTTCACGTTTGATGACTGAGGTACAAGATTCTAAGCAGTATGAAAAAATTTTGCTTGCTTGGGAAGGGTAAAAAATATGACCCGGAACAATCTCCTTTAAGTCTAAAGATAGATTGAGGTTAAATTTATATTCCATAACACACTTCACTTATATACATTATGGCTATGGTATTTTTTATTTTTTTTCAGTATTATAAATTGTTTTGCTAAACTTGTATTCACGATTATAATTAATGCTACAGCCGAGTGCTTCAATTATTTCCGGGTAGTAAAAAAACGGAGAACCACCTACAATGTATGTATATTCTTTCATTGTATTTTTTCGCATTTCTTTTGATCTTATTAGACATTTATTTCACATTACCTCAATTCTTTAAAATAAATTTTACAATTCTTTAAAATATATAATACAGTAAAATAAACTGACCAGTATGCAATGGGTGTCTATATAGTTTAGTTTTTGTTTAAAAGAAGTATAATCGTTTGGTAAACTGTTAAAAACGGCACGATTTTCACTGGTAATTGAAAACATAGGTTGAGGAAACCACCTTGTAGAAATGTCAGCCACATAGATGCACTAATACTTCAGAAAACCTGAAAAATCCAAGTGCGGTTTCAATGAATGAATGGCTCCATTCATTTGGAAATTCAAATATTTTTCAAATTTTTCTCATGAATGGGGCAATTCAGACAAAATTATTTCACAGGATGATTACTACCATTACCATCTTGATAACAAGTATAAAGCTTGGAGGATGATTACCAAACAAGTAGATTATCTTTAATATCCGACATACTAATAAAGGCAGTAGAAAAGCAACTCTCTCAACTTTTATGCTAATTACGGGAAGGGCGAAAAACCCACATTTAAAACCTTTTTAAGGAAAACAAAATGCTGGGAAAATTCCCTTCCGGCTCCATGTGTTGATGGCAACCAAGTTAAACAACTCCATAAATTAGCATTATTGCGTCCTTATCCACAAAAGTGACTTGACGTTTTGAATTTTTATTTTATTACTATTACTTTTTTTGTCAGCAATACAAGTTTAGTGCCTTGTTCTGTCTGTTAATTGACTTCACAAAATTGGCTACTGACTTGTGCAGCTCAGTAACGACACCTGTGATGTCAAGATCACAAATGATCGCAAGGAAAGTGTGGCTAAGTAGAAATTAGTCTTTAGTGGTTATTATGCTGAAAAGCGTTTTGGATTGAACTAAGTATGATAATAATAATTTATTCATTTCTATAGCGCAAATTTCATACAAATATGTTCAAATGCGCTGTACATTTCATAAAATTACTAAAATGGGTCTGCGTTAAACATCTACAGTTATTTAAAGTTACAGAAAAGTAATACACCCACAAACCGACCATCACAAAAAGCCAAATTTATAAAGAGCCATCTGCAAATCATCTCAAATAACTGGCCAAAGCTTGCAATGTCAATGGCACTAAAGCCGTGTCCGCATTGGACTTTTTTTTCGGGAGATTTTACCAAGACGGCGGTAAAATTAAAAATGGCAAAATTGTACTGCTTGACACAGGAAAATTTTACCAAGACCGTGGGAGAGCATGCGCAGTGTCCCTTTGCAGTAAGACCTTCACGACTTGGACATACGCTTCTATAGCGCTTTTACCGACTCGCTGCGTCCGCATTGGACTTATTGTCTCGGGAAAAGTTACTCGGTAAAAGACTCATCTACAGTGTTTGTATATCACCTCACAAGGAGGGCTTAAATGGATCTAAGATCAGTCTGGATCTAAGATTCTGTCCCAAGATTCTTTTCAAAAGATGTAATCAAGAAAAGGCAACGAGCAAGATCTGACTTGAAAGATCAAGGGAATACAATAATGTTCATATTGCTTCCTTGATGCGAGGAGGGTCCTTATTTGGTCTTTGAAGCACAAAGACATTTCTTGGATGTATCACAAAGGGGAAGGCACAAGGATTTCTGTATTAGTATCCTCGTTGTCTGACGGATGCTCGTTATCGACGTCAGAGTATGATTATCTAGAAGAAAACAAACGAATAAAAATGTTGGTAATGACCGCGACAATGTTGCACAAATAAAGGGCTACTGAAATACATGTATTGAGCTCGTGCCAATGACGTCATTTTGGGAGTAAAACAATGCCGCGTCGTTGTGAAAGCAATGTGCGTGCGCGTTGTGTGTGTCCATAGCGCGCGTAACGCGCTATGCTGAGGCTCCCATTGGTGAACTAAACCGCGTTACGCCCACCAGAGAGACACACAACGCGCATGCACATTGCTTCCACAATGACTCAGCATTATTTGACTCCCAAAATGGCATATTCGCACGTGTTCGAAAGGGGTCAATATGAAATAAAATACATGAAATAAAATGCAATTTTCCTTTTCCTATAAGGAGGCGTTAAGATTCGGCCTAACCTTGCATCAGGGCGTCTCCATCCAAGCACAGACGTTTCTGTACTGACTGAAGGGTGCTCATCATTGACAACAGCGTTTCGTCAGAATCAAATAAGATCATCTGGAAGAAAAGAAACAAGTGAGATTCTTTTATTACACCAGCCGTATTAATGAGGAGGCGTTTACATTCCGCCAATCGTTAGAATCCATTTTTTAATATAAGGACGATTGTGCTAGCCTAATGCCAGTGCATTAATCAAGACCTAACCTTGCATCATAGCGTCTCCAACCAGGCCTGAGCATTTCTGTATTGGTATCCTTGCTGCATGACTGAAGGATGCTCGTCTTGGAAGACAGAGTGACGTCAGAGTCCAATCAAATCATCTAAGAGAAAAGAAACAAATGAGATTTTTTTAAAATTACACCATACTGATGGGGATTACACCAGAAACATGACATTGTGACCATGACATTGTGACAATTAAAGGGCTAGAACGGATGCATGAAATAAAATGCAAAATTTCGAACAGAAATCGGGAAGCATTAGACATTGGTCAAACACTAGAGTCCCTTTTTGAATACATGTGTAAAGATGATAAACCGAGACCTAACCATAGAGTTATATATAGTAAACTAGAGTGCGCACTCCCAATACATGATGTGCTGATATGGACGCCGCCATTTTGGCTTAACGCTATGGGTGCTCGGTGGGCAAAGCTGTGTTGCCCACTTTGCACTCATAGCGTTAAGCAAACATGGCGCCGTCTGCATCGGCACGGTACACACATGGCTTGAATAGCCAGTGCACACTCTAGTTTACTATATATAACTCTATGGACCTAACCTTGAATCAGAGTCTCCATTCAGCATCCAATTTGGCTTCCATCTTGGGTTGCTGGGTGACGTCCAATCAGATTCCCTCCTTGCATCGCCAGTTGCAAGCCAACAGCATCTTGGTCTGAGATGGATCCCCTCATCATCCGGCACCATTCATCCCGTTGCTTTCCTGGATGCGCTCCTTTTTGGTCCTTCCACGTCAGGAGCTGAAGGTCTTTGCGCTAATGTAAAAGAAAAAAAAGAGGAGAAAACAAAACCCTCCCCCACCCCAAAAAAGAAAAAAAAATGCCCCTCCCCCAACCCCAAAAAACAACAACAAGCAAACAAACAAAAACCAACAAGCAAGAAAAAAGCAGACAAAAACTTTAAAACATTAGTGTTAAAACCCTGTTAAACATGCTCACCAATGTTACCAATATATTCTTACCTTCTAACTTAGTATACAAGAATGTAACTGGCCTCAGCCAGTTGGGACGAAGCCTGTTACCATGTCAAACATGCTCACCAATACTACCAATATATTCTTACCTTCTAACTTAGTATACAAGAATGTAACTGGCCTCAGCCAGTTGGGACGAAGCCTGTTACCATGTCAAACATGCTTACCAATGTTACCAATATATTCTTACCTTCTAACTTAGTATACAAGAATGTAACTGGCCTCAGCCAGTTGGGACGAAGCCTGTTACCATGTCAAACATGCTTACCAATGTTACCAATATATTCTTACCTTCTAACTTAGTATACAAGAATGTAACTGGCCTCGGCCAGTTGGGACGAAGCCTGTTACCATGTCAAACATGCTTACCAATGTTACCAATATATTCTTACCTTCTTGCTTAGTGTACAAGAATGGAACTGGTAATTAACTGGCCTCAGCCAGTTGGGACGAAGCCTGTTACCATGTCAAACATGCTTACCAATGTTACCAATATATTCTTACCTTCTAACTTAGTATACAAGAATGTAACTGGCCTCAGCCAGTTGGGACGAAGCCTGTTACCCTGTCAAACATGCTTACCAATGTTACCAATATATTCTTACCTTCTTGCTTAGTGTACAAGAATGGAACTGGTAATTAACTGGCCTCAGCCAGTTGGGACGAAGCCTGTTACCATGTCAAACATGCTTACCAATGTTACCAATATATTCTTACCTTCTAACTTAGTATACAAGAATGTAACTGGCCTCGGCCAGTTGGGACGAAGCCTGTTACCATGTTAAACATTCTTACCAATGTTACCAATATATTCTTACCTTCTAACTTAGTATACAAGAATGTAACTGGCCTCAGCCAGTTGGGACGAAGCCTGTTACCATGTCAAACATGCTTACCAATGTTACCAATATATTCTTACTTTCTTGCTTAGTGTACAAGAATGGAACTGGTACTTAACTGGCCTCAGCCAGTTGGGACGAAGCCTGTTACCATGTTAAACATTCTTACCAATGTTACCGATATATTCTTACCTTCTTGCTTAGTGTACAAGAATGAAACTGGTAATTAACTGGCCTCAGCCAGTTGGGACGAAGCCTGTTACCATGTCAAACATGCTTACCAATGTTACCGATATATTCTTACCTTCTTGCTTAGTGTACAAGAGTGTAACTGGCCTCGGCCAGTTGGGACGAAGCCTGTTACCATGTCAAACATGCTTACCAATGTTACCGATATATTCTTACCTTCTTGCTTAGTGTACAAGAATGGAACTGGTAATTAACTGGCCTTAGCCAGTTGGGATGAAGCCTGTTACCATGTTAAACATGCTTACCAATGTTACCGATATATTCTTACCTTCTTGCTTAGTATACAAGAATGTAACTGGCCTCAGCCAGTTTGGACGAAGCCTGTTACCATGTCAAACATGCTTACCAATGTTACCAATATATTCTTACCTTCTTGCTTAGTGTACAAGAATGGAACTGGTAATTAACTGGCCTCAGCCAGTTGGGACGAAGCCTGTTACCATGTTAAACATGCTTACCAATGTTACCGATATATTCTTACCTTCTTGCTTAGTGTACAAGAATGTAACTGGCCTCAGCCAGTTGGGACGAAGCCTGTTACCATGTCAAACATGCTTACCAATGTTACCAATATATTCTTACCTTCTAACTTAGTATACAAGAATGTAACTGGCCTCAGCCAGTTTGGACGAAGCCTGTTACCATGTCAAACATGCTTACCAATGTTACCAATATATTCTTACCTTCTTGCTTAGTGTACAAGAATGGAACTGGTAATTAACTGGCCTCAGCCAGTTGGGATGAAGCCTGTTACCATGTTAAACATTCTTACCAATGTTACCGATATATTCTTACCTATCTTTAATACAAATAACTTTCTACCTCTTAAGCGGGCCTCCCACTGTGCGATTTTTGCTACGAATTAGGTACGATTAGCTACGATTTGTTACGATTGTGTATACAGTCTATACACAATCGTACCAAATCGTAGCTAATCGTACCTAATTCGTAGCAAAAATCGCACAGTGGGAGGCCCGCTTTACCTATTGACAATTTCTTACCATTTTATACTTGGCTAAACATGCGACGATACGCGGTGCGCAGACGACGGTACGCGGTGAGCAGACGACCGTACGCGGTGCGCAGACGACGGTACGCGGTGCGCAGACGACGGTACGCGGTGCGCAGACGACGGTACGCGGTGAGCAGACGACGGTAGGCGGTGAGCAGACGACCGTAGGCGGTGCGCAGACGACGGTACGCGGTGCGCAGACGACGGTACGCGGTGCGCAGACGACGGTTGGCGAAGTTCCTAGTGCCGGTAAAGTTCTTTGCCGGACTTACAGACTTTTTACGTGCGAATGCCGAGTTACGACGAAATATGTGGTAGGTCTATAAAAGTTACAAACATGGCCCCAGTTTTAAAAACAACAGATTCTAGAAACACAAATGGCAGCCCACACAATGGGGTCGGAGATGGGGGCGGGGAGGTGCGGGCCGCGGGTGTTAACAAATTATCAGATGGGCACCGTGACGAAATATTACCAGTTAAAGAGCATTTTAGTTTTACACATTACAAGCGCAAAAACTTTACACATGCACGTCACCACGTACAACTTTTCAAGTTCACCCTCGACACAAGAGGGTGCTGTTTAACATAGCAAACTGCCCACTTCAGATATGATTACTACTACTACTATTTGCCGATAGTTGGTTATCGGACTTACGGACTTAGTTCAACCGAATTAACAACCTACAATATACACATCGCCCATAAAAAGTACAAACGTTTGAAAGCGTTTTCAAACGGTATCTCGTCGGCAATGGCAAATTTGAAACATTCGACAAACGTTTTCAAACGTTTGCCGCCCATAAAAAGTACAAACGTTCGAAAGCGTTTTCAAACGAGATGTCATCGGCACGGGGCGTAAATTCATATACGTTACTTCGTTTCCACTATGAGACAACTTGGGTTTGATATTCATAGCAAAACACATGTTCATGGAAAAACACATCTGATGTTTACATGAGATGTTCATAGCGCAACCGAATTGATGTTCATAGCGCAACCGAATTGATGTTCATAGCGCAACCGAATTGATGTTCATAGCGCAACCGAATTGATGTTCATAGCGCAACCGAATTGATGTTCATAGCGCAACCGAATTGATGATGTTCATAGCGCAATCGAATTGATGTTCATAGCGCAACCGAAATGAAGTTCATAGCGCAACCGAATTGATGTTTATAGCGAAACACATTAAGATGTTCATAGCGAAACACATTACATGTAGATGCACATACAATAGCAAAACACATTTTGATAATAGAAAAACACATGATGTTCATAGCAAAACACATTTCATGTTCATACGAAACAACCAGAGATATTTGGCGACGAAACGTTTCTTATTTTTGAATTTGGTTGTGACGAAACGACCAGAGATATTTGACGACGAGATTTAGAGGCGAGATTTTGCGACGAAATTGTTCTTATATTATAATTGGGTCGTGACGAAACGACCAGAGATATTTGGCGACGAGATTTGGAGGCGAGATTTGGCGACGAGATTTTTCTTATTTTCTAAGTGGGTCGTGACAAAACGACCAGAGATATTTGGAGGCGAGATTTTAAAACGAGATTTTGCGACGAAATTGTTCTTATATCAGAATTGGGTCGTGACGAAACGACCAGAGATATTTGGCGACGAGATTTAGAGGCGAGATTTTGCGACGTGATTTTGCAACGGAATTTTTCTTATTTTAGAATTGGGTCGTGACGAAAAGACCAGAGATATTTGGCGGCGAGATTTAGAGGCGAGATTTTGAACATACAATAGCAAAACACATTTTGATAATAGAAAAACACATGATGTTCACAGCAAAACACATTTCATGTTCATACGAAACGACCAGAGATATTTGACGACGAGATTTAGAGGCGAGATTTTGCGACGAAATTGTTCTTATATTATAATTGGGTCGTGACGAAACGACCAGAGATATTTGGCGACGAGATTTGGAGGCGAGATTTGGCGACGAGATTTTTCTTATTTTCTAAGTGGGTCGTGACAAAACGACCAGAGATATTTGGAGGCGAGATTTTAAAACGAGATTTTGCGACGAAATTGTTCTTATATCAGAATTGGGTCGTGACGAAACGACCAGAGATATTTGGCGACGAGATTTAGAGGCGAGATTTTGCGACGTGATTTTGCAACGGAATTTTTCTTATTTTAGAATTGGGTCGTGACGAAAAGACCAGAGATATTTGGCGGCGAGATTTAGAGGCGAGATTTTGAACATACAATAGCAAAACACATTTTGATAATAGAAAAACACATGATGTTCACAGCAAAACACATTTCATGTTCATACGAAACAACCAGAGATATTTGACGACGAGATTTAGAGGCGAGATTTGGCGACGAGAATTTTTTATTTTCTAAGTGGGTCGTGACGAAACGACCAGAGATATTTGGCGACGAGATTTAGAGGCGAGATTTGGAAACGAGATTTTGCGACGAAATTGTTCTTATATTATAATTGGGTCGTGACGAAACGACCAGAGATATTTGGCGACGAGGTTTAGAGGCGAGATTTTGCGACGAGATTTTGCAACGAGATTTTGCAACGAAATTTTTCTTATTTTCGAATTTGGTCGCGACGAAACGACCAGAGATATTTGGCGACGAGATTTAGAGGCGAGATTTGGCGACGAGATTTTTCTTATTTTCGAAGTGGGTCGTGACGAAACGACCAGAGATATTTGGCGACGAGATTTTTTTATTTTCTAAGTGGGTCGTGACGAAACGACCAGAGATATTTGGCGACGAGATTTAGAGGCGAGATTTGGAAACGAGATTTTGCGACGAAATTGTTCTTATATTATAATTGGGTCGTGACGAAACGACCAGAGATATTTGGCGACGAGATTTAGAGGCGAGATTTTGCGACGAGATTTTGCAACGGAGTTTTTCTTATTTTAGAATTGGGTCGTGACGAAACGACCAGAGATATTTGGCGACGATATTTAGAGGCGAGATTTTTCTTATTTTCGAATTTGGTCGTGACAAAACGACCAGAGATATTTGGCGACGAGATTTAGAGGCGAGATTTGGCGACGAGATTTTTCTTATTTTTGAAGTGGGTCGTGACGAAACGACCAGAGAGATTTGGCGACGAGATTTAGAGGCGAGATTTGGCGACGAGATTTTTCTTATTTTCGAAGTGGGACGTGACGAAACGACCAGAGATATTTGGCGATGAGATTTAGAGGCGAGATTTGGAAACGAGATTTTGCGACGAAATTGTTCTTATATCAGAATTGGGTCGTGACGAAACGACCAGAGATATTTGGCGACGAGATTTAGAGGCGAGATTTGGCGACGAGATTTTTCTTATTTTCGAAGTGGGTCGTGACAAAACGACCAGATATATTTGGAGGCGAGATTTAGAGGCGAGATTTGGAAACGAGATTTTGCGACGAAATTGTTTTTATATCAGAATTGGGTCGTGACGAAACGACCAGAGATATTTGGCGACGAGATTTAGAGGCGAGATTTTGCGACGAGATTTTTCTTATTTTCGAAGTGGGTCGTGACAAAACGACCAGATATATTTGGAGGCGAGATTTAGAGGCGAGATTTGGAAACGAGATTTTGCGACGAAATTGTTCTTATATCAGAATTGGGTCTTGACGAAACGACCATAGATATTTGGCGACGAGATTTAGAGGCGAGATTTTGCGACGAGATTTTGCAACGAAATTTTTCTTATTTTCGAATTTGGTCGTGACGAAACGACCAGAGATATTTGGCGACGAGATTTAGAGGCGAGATTTGGCGACGAGATTTTTCTTATTTTCGAAGTGGGTCGTGACGAATAATAATAATAAATCTTGTAAAGCGCAAGCATTTAGCTAATAGCTATTCGCCGCGCTATGGCATATAGGATTACATGTGAAATGCTTGATTAAAGAGGTATGTTTTGAGATGTGATTTGAACATGGCAATATTTAGTTGTTGTCTGATAGAGATAGGAAGCTGATTCCAAAGTTGTGGAGCTGCTACTGAAAACCTTCTGTCGCCGAACGATTTGAGTCTGGATGGTGGAACAGTCAGCAGGCTTGCATCGCTAGATCGCAGCTGACGTACTGGAACATAAGGTGTTGTTAGTTGTTGAATGTAGTCTGGAGCCATGTTGTGCAAGGATTGATATGCAATAAGAAGGAGTTTGAATGTGATGCGTTGCCGGATGGGGAGCCAGTGGAGACAAAAAAAAATATGATTTAGAAATAACCACACACACCAAATAAACACACCAAACAAACAATAATTTGATTTCGGGTGGGGGTGGGGGAGAGCGATCGGGGGCGGGGATTCAAGAAATTGTTTTCTTTTCCAATTGTTTTCTTTTTGAAAGTCACCTCTTTTTTTGCAGAGGTCTTTCATGTAAATATCTACATACAATAAAATTAATACTAACCATTACAATAAAAATACGAATAATTTCAATTGCGGTCAGCCTACAGTTTCAATGCAGCATTGCTAGTTTGTGGGAGGGATCTATATACAATTACGGTACTGTACAAGGATATATAATTAATTCATATATTCATGTATTTGCATAATGCAACGCACCAGGCATTGCGGACAGCCTATCATTTCAATGCTGCATTGTTAGTGGTTGTTCGTGTTTTTTATACAGTTATAATATTCATATATTCAAAACATTTTTGCATAAGCAACGCTCAAGGCATTGCGGACGGCCTACTGATTCAGTGCACAAGGCACTGCTAGGGACTGGACTGCCTACGACAATTCCAATGCAGCATTGCTAGGGGCTGTTTTTAAATTATGCAATGCATCAGGCATTGTGGACTGCCTATTGTTTCAATGTTGCATTGCTTGGGATTCTCCGTTGAAAGGTTCAATTATAATATTCATGTCAATTATAATATTCATTATATTTCTTGCATAAGTAAAGCAATGCTCCAGGCATTGCAGACGGTCTACTGTTTCAGTGCACAAGGCACTGCTAGGGACCATATTTATAATTTTATTTAATTGCAGCAGTGTTCCAAATACGTATACATTTTTTGTTTCGTTTTCGTGTTGCTGGCACTTTCCGCACCACACATTTCGGGTGTTTTCACTAAAGTTAAAATTGTTAACACTTAGATTATGGAATTTATATTACTCCCCAATTAATTTTTCACTATTTGACTTGAACCCAAATGAATTTGAAGGGCCCACCGCCTCACCCTAACCCCTTCCCCAATGCACTGCGCATGCGCTAGCCTCGCTTTGCTTGTTGTAGCTGCTTGACGGCTGTTCGCTGCTTTGGGCCCCTTTGCGAAACACACGCAACTGCATACACACATACATTCATATCCCAGTTTATTTATTTGTATATGTAAATTTATATATCGAAGTAATTGAACTGCGCCAAACACAAAAAAAGTCTCGACAACTTCTGCGAAAACGGGAAACCTACGGCACCTGACCTATTCTAACCTGATCCTAAGCTACATGTAGTAGGCCCTACAACCTTACTACATGTAAATCTAACTACGTAGGTTTCCCATTTTCGGCAGAAGCAAGCGCGCAAAACTGTGTTTCAGCATAACGCGCTTCATGATTACGAGTGTAGGTGATTTGTGTACAGTTATTGGTTGTATGTTGTAATTACCCATTCATACTGATCTCGCTTTAACTCTCGTTGCACTCGTTCATACACGCTACTGAACGCTGCCGAACGCTGCTGAACGCTGCAACCATGTGGGACAAGCGTGAAAAGCACCCCAGCCTAATTTGTAATATTTATGCAAGAACCCCATCATAAATTTCGTGCATTTCATTTTTGGACAATGTCCCAGACACTGTCAAGTGAATTATTTGTTTTTTATAGAATATTTAATTTTATAATTTGATTTTTTAGACAACACGTTTACTAATTATTGCGTTTTTAAAATTATTTTTAATTTAAAAAACAAAATCACGAAAACATGTGGTGCGGTTGTTTGTGAAAGAAATACCGACAAATGGATCGAACATTTGAAACACTGCCATGCAAACTAGGGGATTTAACTACAATATTTCTAGGTTCTATCTTCAGCATCTAAGGAGTTAGAGATGGAGATGTTTGAAGGAGCTGAGGAGCCTTGCGAAGGAACCGTCTTGCTGAGGCTGATCTTGAATTTGATGGAGAGGTCTCTGTTTAGCATCGAAGGAGATAGGTTACAGATGGAGACGTTTGGAGGAGCTGAGAAGCCTTGCGAAGGAACCGTCTTGCTTAGGCTGATCTTAAAATCTTGAATTTGATGGAGAGATCTCTGTTCAGCATCGAGGGGGGGTTAAAGATGGAGACGTTTGGAGGAGCTGAGAAGCCTTGCGAAGGAACGGTCTTGCTTAGGCTGATCTTGAAATCTTGAATTTGATGGAGAGATCTCTGTTTAGCATCGAAGGAGATAGGTTAGAGATGGAGACGTTTGGAGGAGCTGAGAAGCCTTGCGAAGGAACGGTCTTGCTTAGGCTGATCTTGAAATCTTGAATTTGATGGAGAGATCTCTGTTTAGCATCGAAGGAGATAGGTTAGAGATGGAGACGTTTGGAGGAGCTGAGAAGCCTTGCGAAGTAACTGTCTTGCTTAGGCTGATCTTGAAATCTTGAATTTGATGGAGAGATCTCCGTTCAGCATCGAGGGGGGTTAGAGATGAAGACGTTTGGAGGAGCTGAGAAGCCTTGCGAAGGAACTGTCTTGCTTAGGCTGATCTTGAAATCTTGAATTTGATGGAGAGATCTCTGTTTAGCATCGAAGGAGATAGGTTAGAGATGGAGACGTTTGGAGGAGCTGAGAAGCCTTGCGAAGGAACGGTCTTGCTTAGGCTGATCTTGAAATCTTGAATTTGATGGAGAGATCTCTGTTTAGCATCGAAGGAGATAGGTTAGAGATGGAGACGTTTGGAGGAGCTGAGAAGCCTTGCGAAGGAACCGTCTTGCTTAGGCTGATCTTGAAATCTTGAATTTAATGGAGAGATCTCTGTTTAGCATCGAAGGAGATAGGTTAGAGATGGAGACGTTTGGAGGAGCTGAGAAGCCTTGCGAAGGAACTGTCTTGCTTAGGCTGATCTTGAAATCTTGAATTTGATGGAGAGATCTCTGTTCAGCATCGAGGGGGGTTAGAGATGAAGACGTTTGGAGGAGCTGAGAAGCCTTGCGAAGGAACTGTCTTGCTTAGGCTGATCTTGAAATCTTGAATTTAAAGGAGAGATCTCTGTTTAGCATCGAAGGAGATAGGTTAGAGATGAAGACGTTTGGAGGAGCTGAGAAGCCTTGCGAAGGAACTGTCTTGCTTGGGCTGATCTTGAAATCTTGAATTTGATGGGAAGGTCTCTGTTTAGCGAGCACGCAGCCCCAGTTCGGCATTTTTTTCACCGTAGAGATTATAATATAATTATAACATTTTAATACCTTTTCGAGCGGGGCGGGGTTGGGGGGGGGGGGGGGGAGAGTGAATCGAATGGGGACTGAACATTTTTACATGGGGCCTGAAGAACCATATTTCCTTTTCTTTTTAAATGAAAGAACAAAAATATTTTCAGACAAAAAGAATATCACATTTACCCTGTGGAGGCCCCTCATATATAATTACATACGAATAAAATTAGAATCCTTGCATACAAACAATGAAAATACAATAGACACTACAAGTATTGCGGTCAGCCTACAGTTTCAATGCAGCATTGCTAGTTTGTGGGAGGGATTTAATAAAATTAATTAATCTATTCATATATATATGTATATCTCATTTGCATAATGCAACGCACCAGGCATTGCCGACAGCCTATCATTTCAATGCTGCATTGCTTGGGACTGTTTGTTGAATTGAAGAGTTTTTCTACAATTATTATAATATTCATACATTGTGTAATTATGAAATGCAACGCACAAGGCATTGCGTACGGCCGACTGCTTCAGTGCACCAGGCACTGCTGGAGACCATACTTATAATTTAAACATTGTAAACAGCCCAGTTTTCTCAATAAGGAATAGTAACTACCGTGCTATAGGGGTATTAATAATAAAGTTGTCTTCATAAAGCAACGCACCAGGCATTGCTGACGTCTGCTTCTTCAATGCTCAATGCTCAAGGCATTGCTGGAGATAATGTCGAAATTGTTCGCTTTGGGCTGTCAATAATTGGCATGTTAATAAATTTAATTCTTGAATAATAATTATTCGTATATTATAATCATCCTCGTATTTCTTTAAGATTGTCCTTGATCCATCATGTGATGCTCCTCTTGATCCTCTCGGTTTCATGATTAGAATACTTATAAGGAAGCAGTATTCCATGGAAGTCCCAATTTTTGGGGGAAGGTTTTACATAATTTTTTTCACACCACGTAACTTCCGGGCGTCTTGTTATCCATAATTATCATTATTGTGTGTCCATTTGTTTTGGAATAATTCTATATGCAAATCGTTCCTCTAAATTAGGTTTAAGTGGGTTATTATTATTAGATCTTGTGATGTTGCGGAAATAGCGAGTATCGCGGTGCACTGCGCACGATGCAGCCTCGCTTAGCCGATTGCAGCTGCTTAAAAAAAAAAAAAATAATAATAATAATAAAACGCTTGCAGCAGCATCCACGTTCACATATTCACCTCATTTTCAACTGTATTGTATTTTTTGTTTTCCAGTGTACTGAATGGTTGTTTGTGTTTCACTATATCCTTGCTTATTACAAGTGCTCCAACCGAATGCGGTGACCAATATATAAAATAATTGAGCAATAGGAATGGATGCCGGAAAATAGCGCAGGTGCCTAAAATCGTTTGCGAAAAAAATGGGAAACCCACTACACTAACTGCTTCCCTAACTGCTAACCTAAGCTATTCTAAGCCCGGGCAAGGCTAATAGCACTAACTGACCTAGATTGGGTTCCCTTTTTTTAGCAGACGATATCGCAAAAAAAAAATGCGACTATTTGATTGTAAGCGCGCGTGCTGTTTATCGATTATGTGTTATTGATTTATTTTTAATATCACTCATTCAAACTCAACTCATTTACAAACGTGATCACGCTGCACAGTGCTTTCTAATGCTGCACAGCCTATATGCAGATAAACGCTGCTGAACGCAAGCGAACGCTGCAAACCCCGACAAAATGTATATACCATAATTATAGGTTTGTGATTTAATATCGTTAGCTTTCGTAAATATTTAAATTTCTGTTATCATTTCTGTTATCATTATTTTCGATATTTATTTTTTTGAAAAAAAAATCCCGAAAGCACGTGGTGTGAGTGTGCCAGCTTTTTTGGTTAAACTTAATTAAATAACCGAAAAATGGGGCAACTTTCCATTGGAATACTGCCTTGTCCTACTATATTTAAAGTCTTATGTGCCTATTTCTTAATTAGTCAATTAACTAATTTAGCTATTATTTATGTGATTTAAATACACGTTATATTAATTAAAATAAGGTATAAGGCTGGTGCATATACATTATCAGTAAAATACAGCAATGTTTGACGCTATAAATGTTCATGCAATTTTTGAATTATAGTTGATAAATTTCATGGAATAAATTACTTTTACACATTAATCAACCTTGGGGGCCTCCTTGTATAAAACCATTTATGTACATGTAGGCTATATATTTCCATACACATTAATCAACCTTGGGGGCCTCCTTGTATAAAACCATTTATGTACATGTAGGCTATATATTTCCATACACATTAATCAACCTTGGGGGCCTCCTTGTATATAACCATTTATGTACATGTAGGCTATATATTTCCATACACATTAATCAACCTTGGGGGCCGGGGCCTCCTTGTATAAAACCATTTATGTACATGTAGGCTATATATTTCCATACACATTAATCAACCTTGGGGGCCTCCTTGTATAAAACCATTTATGTACATGTAGGCTATATATTTCCATACACATTAATCAACCTTGGGGGCCTCCTTGTATAAAACCATTCATGTACATGTAGGCTATGTTTCCATGTGCATGCGCCTGGCCGGTTACCGAGTACTCCCGGCCAGGTGCGCGTGCCTGGGCATCGAGCCAGAACTTGACAATGTGATTGCACCTGGCTTCAACTTTTCAACCAATCAGAGTCAATATCGTACACTTCATAGCCACGCCCACCAGCACGCGCTGGCTTTTTTTTGTATTCATCGGCCGGCGCGTGCCAGGTTAAGTAAGAAAGGTATGTAGGCCCTAATACATTCAGAAAAAAACTTGGTTTGGCAAGAGAAAATATGCGAAGAGTTATTGAATGAATAGGATGGGATTAAATATGCTACATTTTTTAGCAGTGGCATTTTGTGTGAGTCGTATTTGGGGGCCAGAAGAGGGGACCGTGTGGGAAAATTAAAGGGGATTTTTTAAAATGGGAAATACGAAAACGAGAATATTTTATTTATTATATTTCAACATTATCGCAAACAAATTTTTCCCATCTTGGTACATGTACATGTTTTAACAATAGCTCAGTACCTTGTACAAAAAAATTAAGCAATGAAAAAAATGGGTGGGGAAACGGTAATATTTTTTCCAAATTAGTCACAACTGGGCAACAATTATTTTTTTGCGAAATATGAAAAACGAAAAGTAATACCTGGAGTCAAAAATTTGAACAACGGGAAAAAAATTATATTTTACCGAGTTGGTGACGATTTATTTCAACAATTTTGCGAAATGTGAAAACGAAAAATAATTTACTTAAACGGGACGATCGTTCTTGGTATTTTAGCTCAGAACCTAGTACAGAAAATTCATGGTAAAAAAGGAGCACTCGTATAATTATTTTTCCCGAAATACGAAAAACGAAATGTTTTTATTTAAACGAACGTCGAATCATTGTTAATAATATACAATGTAGCTCAGTACCAAAAATTTAAACAATGGTTAAAAAAGGGTGGGGAACACTATTTTTTTCCCGAGTTGGTCACATGGACGACGATTTTTTTTTTATTCATTCATTGCGAAATTTGAAAATTAAATTAAAAATATTTTACTTAAACGGGATGATCTTTCGAAGAAATGTTGTACTCGAAAGAAACGATTTTTTTTTTATTTAGAAAAAATTTTAATCTAGAAAAAACTTGAATAATAGGACTATTAAGAATTGGATTGTGACCATCTCGGGACAAATATACATCAAGGGGGTAAAGAGAGAAAAGATTTTTCCACTCACCAATCATGAAGTTTACAAAACAAATTGCACTTGAAAAAATTCTTGAAGACATACCTCACAAAAAGTCACATTTGCAAACATATTAATCCGGAGAACATTATATTCCAGTTCGATGCTCAGTTCACCGAGGATGTAAGCGACGCCTGCGTTCAAGTTCAGTGTTCGTACCAAGTTCAATTTGTGTATAGGCTAGGCCTACAGTTCACAACACACTCCGCAGAGCATGCCCCGGGTGACTTGACGTTTGCGGCCGCTCGGAAAAACCTCGTGAAGAAGCGACCGGCCGGCTGGCTGAAGTTTTTCACAACGGGTCGCCGACAAAACCACGCACAATTTTGAAGCGGAGACTTTTTTTGACGCACACAGTCCAAGACACGAAATATAAAACCACTTGCTGACAAAATTTCCATAAATGACGAAAGTTTTTCACATTTTTGGTGGAGAATTCTGTGGAAAATCGGACAGTTCGGTGCACCGAGGTTCCCCGTCCGAAATTTTTCTGAAGCAAATGGCGTCGGCCAAACCAGTTCGAGCCGGTGTCCGTGCACAGCGCAATATTTTCTATATCCCTCCGCTCTTGCAGCCTCGCCGGCCCACAATTCCAGAATTTGATTGGTCGAAAGTGCACAGTGAGCGGACTAATTTATTACTGTGGGAGACGATACACGAATTGTTCGGGTCGTGCGTAGGCATTTTGTGTCCGATCAAAAGCAGACGACAAGTCGTGGGAATATTTTTGGCACTGTTTCAAGTAGGATTTCTGTGCAATTTTGTGTTTTTTATTTTGTGTTTATTATTTTTTCTCATATCTAAAAATTTGAATTAGAGGTTGGAAATACTCAGGGGAGAGCATGGACATCTGCTGGAGATTCTGGCTACGTTTTTATGCCCCAGGTGGGGATTTGTACCCAAATAAATCAAATTTTCAGCGTACCGAGAAGCAAAAAACACATGTTTTGCCCCATTTAAAGAGGATTTTGTCACCTAAAGTTTGCCCCAGGGGTTGGGATTTTGTCTCTTAAAAAGTGAAAACATATATTCTAGGGCGGGTTGCTGGAAATAATTTATAGGTTCATTGGAATTTGTCTAATTCATTGGATCTTGATAAGCCGTAAAAACAAAAATTAATATAATTATTAATATAATTAATATTAGGAAGAGCGCACCATGCACAACCTGTCCGTATTGCGGACGTGGTGTAAACTCACGGTTGGCAACGTACCAAAACCTGTTGCTGCATGTAATGGGCCGGATGCAGCCACTGAGCGCTTTATGCAGCGTCGTGGCCGACGCGGCATCGGGCGTATACGGTATAGAAAACCTGTGCAATTTTGTGTTTTTAATTTGTTGTTTAATTTTTATTTTTAAATCCCAGAATTAGAGTTAGGGGTTGGAATCACCTAGGGGGGAGAACAGGCATCAGCTGGAAATTTTGGCCACGTTTTTTACGCCCCATGTGGGAATTTAAAAGAAATAAATCAAATTTTAGACGTACCTGGAAGCAAATTTACATAGTTTTCCCCCAGGGTGGGGATTTTTTGGGGTCTAAAGTTTGGCCCAGGGGTGGGGATTTTTGTCACTTGAAAAAGTGACGATATTGCTCGGGGATGGGCGTGGGTAGAAATCGATAGGTGTTTTTGAATTTGTTTAATAATCCTAAAATTGCCACGCATTTAGGACAGACATCACGTATAGGCTAGGCCTATACGTACGTGTAAACACACGAGGAATCCCCAATGTATACGCGTATACGGGACCAAGAGGAACGGGGGAATTAGGGGGCCCTTGCAAGGATATGCCGCCGAGGATTTACGCTTTTCTTCGGTAGGCGAGAGCTCCGGTGGTTCTGTTAAAGACAGATTAAAGACAGGTAGAACACATTTGTAATGGTGAACTGTTAAAAGGGGCGCTATTTCCACTCGTGATTAAAAGCCAATGTTGAGAAAACTATACCCTTTAGAATTTTCAGCCACATAGGTGCAGTAATTCTGAAAACTTCAAAAAATCCATACATGGTTTTTGTGTTGAGTTGAATGGTAAACAAGTCTTTCGCAAAATACTTTTTTTTAGAAAACCTTCAGTTGTTAATTTCTCACACAGAATACGATTTTTACTTCAATAAAACCATGTGGTGTTTGGTACCATTCTTATTAACCCCTTTAGTAAAGTTTTTCTTGTCAACTCGTCAGTGGAAAACAAAAAAATTGGGGTCACTGTAAAACAACAGGATTACATAACTAAAGAATAATATACTTGTAGACATTTCAGCCACATACATATCAGAAAACCTGGAAAATCCATGCATGGTTTTTGTGCACGAATGAATAGGAAAAAGGTTGTCTGCACACAATTTTTTAAAGCATATTCAGTTGGCAATCTCTCCCACAAAGGTACCATTTTCACTGGAAAAAAATCATGTGGTGTGTTAATCATTGCAATCAACACCTTTTTTTGATAACTGCAAAAGTTAAAGACGTAGGCTCGTCAATGCGCACGAGGAACAAGTTCGGGCCACGAAATTCACCGCTCCATGCCTTAATTTCTATGGAGCTGTGAATTTCGTGGCACGAATTTGTTCCTCGTGCGCGCATTGACGAGCCTCGTCTTTAATGATGTACTTGGGTGGGGGTCCATCCATAAACACTCGCGTGTCTGTGTGCGCGTTGTTGCCAGACGCGTTTACAAAATATTCAGTGACGCAACATAGCACGTGCCATGGCACGCGTGTGCATTCCATTGTTCCACGAGAGAAACAAAAACACCACGCGCCTTGGAAACCGAGCGCGGTTTGTTTTGAAGATCTTTTCTTCGAGTAGTCGAGTGCGTGCAGTGCTGCGAAAGAGTCCCCTCTAGTGGGCTCTAAAGAGAGAGAAACTCCCGGGGTCAGAATGTTTGAACCGCACAAACTCCAGCAAAACTAGGGCTGCTTGGAAGTTTGTGGAGCGAGACAGCTTGCTCAGAGGGCGGCTTCTACAATGAAGCGTCTTTTATCGGCTGTTGTCGTCCTGATCGCCGCTAGTGCCTGGTGGCCCTGGCTCTCTTTTATAAAAATTATACTAGGCCTAGGCCCCCTATAGGCTTAAATAGGACAAGGCCTAACCCTTTTTTTTCGGACATTTTCCCTCGTTTAGGCCACACCCTTGCGTTCAACTGGACGGATTCCCAATGCAACACCAATGTGGGGTTGGATGCCATCGCCGACTATTGGCGGCAGGGCTACGTGGGCAGATGTTCAACTGGGATCAGGTAAATGTTACATATTGATAAAATCCTGTAAGATTAGCATGAAACATCTAATTAAAAGAAGAATGTTGGTAACCTAACCTGCAGAAATTAGGAGCAGCAATGCTCCAACACTCCATGCGTAATGATGGTTTTTGTGTTGGATGAATGCTATAAAAGTGAGTGTGTGCATTCATTTATTAAAAACCACTTTCAATTGTTATTTTCGTACAAAAATGTACCATTGTGAAATGAAACAAATTAAAGTGGTATTTGTTACCATTGGTACTTTGAATGTTTTTAAAGTCGACTCATGAAGTAACATTTTTGGGTCATTGCAAATGATACATTGTGCCTTTAAGCTGCAAGTTAGGTCTGCATTTAATTACAGCATTAGGAAAAAATACCTTAGTGAAAATGTATCTCATGCTTTACTTTAACTTATTCCTATATTTCTTTCCTCTGGGCAAAAGGTGACCGTAGTCCTTCGAAATCACACACTGTGGCAGCAGGTATACCGAGTTGTCTCCAAGAAGTTTCAACTGAACAACATCACCGTGCAACACGAAGAGATCTTTGAAACTGGCTTCGTCCCGTACAGCAACACGTCCAATCCTTTCCCGGGCATAATCAAGCGTACAAGGGAAACCACAAGAAGTATGAACCATAATAAAATTCCCTTAAGTAGGATACTTTACCTTAAAATAAACCTTTTAAACCTCACTGTCATATTTTTACTGTAAAGAGACTAGCAACAGTTTTGATTTTCTTTGATTTATTTTTTTCTGCAGTCTACGTGTTTTTCGGGGAAGTGTACGAGTTGCGCAGTTTCGCCCTCGCCGCTTACGATCAAGGGCCTAATAATGGCGATTATGCGATTATTGGCACTGCAATTGACCACAAAATGCGGACCACACAGAACTGGCACAGCAATAAATGTAAGTAAAATGCCCTTTTTAAAAATTCTTTTACTTTAATAAAGGCACAGGCTCATCAGCAATGCGTGCACTCCAATTATTCGTGCCATGAAATACGCAGCTCCATAGCAAAGGCATGGAGCTACGTATTTCGTAGCACGAATTTGGCCACGCGCATTGCTGACGAGCCTGTGCCTTTAAAGGAACAACATGCTACAAATTGTAGTATACAATACAGTATACCACTGTGCCTTTTAGGTCAGTTGACAGAGCATCTGCATGGTGTGTCAGAGGTCTCGAGGGAAACCTGAGGGAGTATACCACTGCCTCATAGCTCAGCTGGTAGAGCATCTGCTCAGTGTGTCAGAAGTCTTTGGGAAAACCTGGGGGAGTATACCACTGTGCCTCATAGCTCAGCTGGTAGAGCATCAGCCTGGTGAGTCGGAGGTCTTGGGGGGAAACCTGAAGGATTATACCACTGTGCCTCATAGCTCAGCTGGTAGAGCATCTGCCCAGTGTGTCAGAAGTCTAGGGGAAAACCTAAAGGAAGTATACAACTGTGCCTCATTGCTCAGCTGGTAGAGCATCTGCCTGGTGTGTCAAAGGTCTCAGGTTTGAATCCCGATGAGCATATATGTGTCTCAATCTATATTTATTATATTTCCATGGTGATTGTTCTCATCCAGACCTTGGTTGGGGAATTTACGAAGACGAGAAAGCATCCAAGGCGTTTGAGTCGGTGATGATCGTGACTCCAAAAGGACCCAAGAAAGCGCTGGCCTATCGGATATGGATGTGGTACGTCAAGTTCTCAGTTATGAACCCTCCGTTCTATGGAAGTGGCAGACAGGTAAGTTCCTTATTTATACAGTTTAAAAAAAAAAAATATCCTTAGTGAAAGATATAAGGAGGCAAAACATATTTTATCAGTCAGTAACTTGTTTGACCATCTCCTGTGGCAAGGCTGACTGCATCAGCCTTAAGAGCTGCCGAGGCAGAGTGCGCCATTCTGCCTGAAATGCCTCCCCGAGATTCTGTAATACTAGGGTTGCTTCGAGAGACATGCAGACGCAGTATTTAACCCTGTCCCACCAGGTTTAATTAGGTCGCGAAAACCCAACAAAATTGGTTTTCTAAAAGCCCTTAACTGCAGGATTCTTCAAAAAACAGGAAATGTCACATGTTATTACTGTGGGAATCACTTTGTCACTTGGACCTGGAGGGAAATTACTGAAGCAGAACATCCTTGAAAGAGGTTCCAATTCCTCTATGTCCATTGAACTATGCAACTATTTAAAAAATCCCCTATAAACATATTTTTAGGTCTTAATCATTTTTTCTTCATTTTGTTTCTGATAATACAAGGCTCCTGTTAAACAAGGTAATTTGCAAAATCCCAAGGACCTCTTACAGTATTTTAATTTCATCTCTTGCACAGTTCCATACTTATGCTGCATTCCTGTATGACGCGACCATCCTGTTTGCGAAAGCCTTGCATGCAGCCTTAGATGCCGGAGACAACCCCTACGACGGACAAGCTATTGTCAGTCACATCTTGGAAACAGAATATCAAAGTAAGTCGTGTGGATGCATTAAACTTATATTGTAATGAGCAGAAAATCCATGCATAGTTGCATGGGTGTAATCTCAAAGACGTCTTTTACCTTGAGAAGTTACAGGATGATTGATATACACATATGGACTGGCAATGAGGTCACTAGTGCACGTCTATGTGCTCCCCTCTTGTGGTCACTCACAGTCCCTCGGAGCCCATAGACATGCACTAGTGACCTCATTGCCAGTCCATATGTGTATATAGCACAGATAGTCGACTAGAGTCCCTCGAACGACAGATAATGTCCGTTGTTCGAGGGACTCTAGTCGACTATAGGATTTACACTGCGGAGAGCGCATCTCACGTCTAGAATTATTTAAACTGCGACGACAAAAACTATCGTTGAGATTGCACGTGGACAAACATTTTGGCTTAAAAAACGGTGTTGTAAGTATTTCTTTCCAATCATTTTCCAATCATGGAAATCTCAAACCATTGCAGGACACAACTAGGAGGACATTTTTGGGTGTGATTCGAATTTCGAGGCAAAATGACAACAACCCGTAGGGAATGAATCATTCTGTCTATCCTGCGCGTTGCGGGTAAGATCTGAGAAGGGGTTAATTACTGTGCCAGACACCTATGATTTTCCTTGTTATGACATATAAATCATTAAAATGCAAAATTAAAGGCACAGGCTTGTCAGCAATGGCAATGCACGCGCGCCAAATTCGTGCCACGAAATACGCAATACAAAATACTGATATGTTGGTGACTTACAATGTATCTCTAATCAAAATACCCTGTCAAATTAATTTTCATAGTAGTACACCATTTTTTGTATTTAAATTCATGCAGATTATTGCTCATTTACATGTTGCAGCATCATAATTAGTACTGGCATCTTGTCCCTTGGGCCTAGTTGTCCCTGGGCCTAGCTTCAAATTGGCATTGCCTATTTCTTCTAAAAATGCAATAAACCCTTTCATGGTTATCGACGCCATGTTGTTCACGGGGCAGTTCGAACACGCTTTGGTGTGTGCGTGAGCGGATCGTAGACGAATGCATTGTTAGGTCACTGTGCATTAGCTACGATCCGCGCACGCACACAGCAATGCGTGTTCTATGTGCCCCGTGAACAAGATGGCGTCGATAACCGTGAAAGGGTTTATTGATAGGTGCTGGCCAAGTTGGCCATTGGCCTCGGTGGCCTTGGTTAATGTCAAAGGCTGGATTGGTTGCATTTCGGTCACAGTTGGTAATTTTTGTTCCTTCTGTATTCATAGATTGGAGATGGAGCCCACAGACTGGAGCTTGATATTACACACTACAAAAATGGACGTGTTGCCATGGATACTGAAAACACAGGAGAGGTGAGTTTTTGGCCATCTTCCAATTTCATTACAGTGGAAATTCTCTATAATGAACACCATAAAGAACGTTCTGCTGCAATGAACATCACTCATGGCTCCTAACTACCTGCATTATAGTGCAACATGTTAATATATGCAGATTGTTGCTCATTTACATGTTACAGCATCATAATTAGTACTGACATCTTGGTGTACTATTCTTGCCTTAATCAAATTTATGCAAATCTGTTTCTTATTTACATGTCACTGCAGCATTCTAAATATACTTTTTTGCCCTTGCTCATGTTTATTCATGAATGGTGTCCCCCTGAAGCTGAGTTCCAGTTTGGTTTTTTAGAAGTCACATAGTGGCCATGGTTTCATCATGATGTTACCCAGAATGCCCCAATACTTGCTCATGTTTATTCATGAATGGTGTTTCCCTGAAGCTGAGTTCCAGTTTTGTTTTTTGGAAGTCACATCATGGCCATGGTTTCATCAGGATGTTACCCAGAATGCCCCAATACACTGCTCCAAACACATTTTCTTCTTTTGCCCCTTTCTCATGTTTATTCATGAATGGTGTTTCCCTGAAGCTGAGTTCCAGTTTTGTTTTTTGGAAGTCACATCATGGCCATGGTTTCATCAGGATGTTACCCAGAATGCCCCAATACACTGCTCCAAACACATTTTCTTCTTTTGCCCCTTTCTCATGTTTATTCATGAATGGTGTTTCCCTGAAGCTGAGTTCCAGTTTTGTTTTTTGGAAGTCACATCGTGGCCATGGTTTCATCAGGATGTTACCCAGAATGCCCCAATACACTGCTCCTAACACATTTTCTTCTTTTGCCCCTTTCTCATGTTTATTCATGAATGGTGTTTCCCTGAAGCTGAGTTCCAGTTTGGTTTTTTAGAAGTCACATAGTGGCCATGGTTTCATCAGGATGCTACCCAGAATGCCCCAACACATTGAATGAAATGAGTTAATACTGACATCTGGGTGTATTATCCTTAGGCCAAAAAAAATAATAGTTCTGCTTCCGGTTTTCCGACCGACCCTATTTTTAGGCTGCGACCCTATTTTTTTTATCGGAAAAAAAATGAAACAAATGAAGAAAAAAAATGGAAAAAAAAAAAAATGAAAAAAATTAATAAAAATAAAAAACCAGATGCCTCCATATGATTGTGCACAAAAAAAATTGGCAAAAAAAAAAAAATTCCCTACCTACCTACCCTATTTTGAAATGCCATGTAATCGGAAGGAGAACTATTTTTTTTTTTGGCCTTACCTTAATCAAAAACCTTGCTCATTTACATACCTGTATTACTGCAACATGTTAATTTCCCCTCTTTTACACTTACATGTATAACGAAGAGAAAGTTAGATCCCAATCCTTTGTAAATTGTTTAATTCTTGATAATACAAGGTTTCTGTTATAACAAGGTAATCTACAAAGCCTTAACAGGGGTGCGCCCTCCCTCTTTTAAAAAAAAAACACTTTTTGTGCACACTTTTTCTGCTTAAAGTGGTTAAATATTGCCCCAGATCGCACCACAGAGCATCTATAATCCATCTAGAAGCTGTTAGGGCTTCGCGCTATGCACTCGCTATTTCATTGTCATCAGCATTTCATGCTTAAAAATTTCACGCCGCCCCCCTTTTCAAAATCCTGGATCCGCCCCTGCTTAAGGACCTCTTATTAACAGGGTTCAGCTGTATATTTTTGCATTTCATACATGCATCTGGTATAGAAAGATATCAAGCTCTATACTATTTTTAATGCCCTTGAAATATTCTTTTTAAATACTGATTTTTCCATGAAAGGCAATGAATGAGCTAAGTTCTGTCGATACAACACATGATATGAACAGGTCACAAATAATTGAGATATTGAAAACAAATTTCCAAACTTGTAAGGAGTATTAGAACTTTACATACTAATGCATTTCATTTGATTTCCTTTTAACAGGACCAGTTTGTGAAGCTCCCTTGTGTTGCTGCCCATGCTTGGCCTCACCTGGACTATTGGACTCCACGTACATGTCTCTCTCCTGTTGGAATTCATTTGTCATCATGAGCAGCTTTCAGGTATTGTAATATCAGCTTGTTACTACTTCTCTACATTAGGAATAGCTTGACCATTCCCAATATAATCTATCAGCACTTTTGCTGGGTGCTTTCCCAAGAACTGCGTCAACAATTTGTGCTTGGGTTGGGACTCGAACCCACAACCTTCTGCATTCTATAGCAGTTGCCTTAACTGCTCGACCTCTCAGTGTGCTGGTGTCATCGGGCCTGTTTGATTCTTGCAACAGTTTGTATCACAACTAATCCCTTGCTCTTTTCCGACATTTTATGAAAACGATTAAAAACATCAAAATGTGTTTGGGTAGGACTCGAACCCATATCCTCCTACATTTTACAACAGTTGACTTGACCACTCAGTGAGCTGGTTTAAATCATGGAGCAGTTGGGACTTGAACCTCAATCATTCGATCACTCAGTGCGCTGGTGTCAAGGGGCCAGTTTGAATCATGGAGCAGTTGGTATCACAACCAATCCCCATGTCTCTTTTTTGACAAGATTTATCAACACTGTTAAAACCTTGTGCTTGGATGGGACTTGAACCCACAGCATTCTAGAACAGTTGTCTTAACCACTCGCCCACTCAGTGTGCTGGTGTCGGAGTGTCAGTCATTCATTAAAAACCTGTGCTTAGGTGGGACTCGAACCCACAGCCTTTTGTAAGGCATATTTTTGTATTTTTTTTTTCAAAAATTGTTAATTCGTATAGAAACTATTCACCTTTTAATTTCCTCTAAATTTGCAGTATTTTGTAACATATTTTCTTCATTTTTCACAGGTGACAAAGACTTGTGTGCGGCAAGCGATGTCGACCAGCTGAATATTTTCAAGATCTGTTTGTACTTTGGCAGACCTCACTGCATCGTCTTCAGAGTGGCCAAGATTGACCCATGGTAAGTACCAATACACACGCATTACTGTATAAAGTATCTCGTCTCTGACAAATGACTAGCGATGCATTGGGCCTTGAGGAGTTGCAGTTTACAGCATGGAAAAACATTTTCTGACTCGTCAAACATGGATTTCTTTCCACTACGGATGGGAATTTACGGTTAATCCAGAAACCGGTTTGCAATTCTTTCAAGTGTCGGCTAACACTAAAGATTGTTGCTGGTGTTTATAGATGCATGTGCAATGTACACAATACCCCTTGGCCCCCAAAATAATAATTGTACCTTTACATGTATCTGGTCAAAATTGAACAATGACCCCATTTAAATTTATTTCAGTTTTATGAAGTCATTACAAATAACCTTCTGAAAACTATTGTAAATTCTTTAAGTCTCATCCCTATTTTCCACAATGTTAAATTTAATATTTTTCCCCCACAGACATGTTGAAAGAATCAAGTCGACTGAACCTTCTGCTCAACCTACCATAGTTCCTGAATCCAACAGTCAGTTCCCAAGTCTCAACAAAAACCTATCAGTTTGTAAACATTGAATCAACTCAACTGATCCTTCCATCAGTTCCTAAGCATACAACTCTTCAGTGTCTAAAAAAATGACTATCTGTTTGTAAACAAACCAAAACTTGCTCCATTTATTCTTTCAAAAAATGACTATCTGTTTGTAAACAAACCAAAACTTGCTCCATTTATTCTTTCAAAAAAATGACTATCTGTTTGTAAACAAACCAAAACTTGCTCCATTTATTCTTTCAAAAAATTACTGTCAGTTTGTAAACATTGACTTGTACTAACAACCAATTGTATTTATTTCTCTTGTAGCATTGTTTAATGTACTTTAACAAATATAGTAAGTTGTTTGTAAACAATCTTATTTAAATAGTGTTATATAGTTAAAGTAACTTCCAAAGTCAAAATAAAAGTCACTGACAACAAAAGTTTCATTTGTAAACAAGTCTCATTTTATTCTGTACTCCACTAAAGTAAACCAAGTAATATATGCAAGCAAAATGTTCATTAACTTAATTTATGCAAGGTCCTAATTGCTATTGTCTTTACAGATAGTCCAGGGTTCGGTGGTCCAAATTTATAATTTGAAAATCGAACAGGGGTTGCCCCCTGTACGATTTTCTAACGTATTGAAATGGAGGTTTCCCTCCTCTACCTGTTAAAGAAAACATTAATAAAAATGGTGTACAAAGAAATGCAATTAAACACAGAAAATCGAACCGGGGTTACCCCCTGTCCGATTTTCTAATGTATTGAAATGGAGGTTTCCCTCCTCTACCTGTTAAAGAAAACATTAATAAAAATGGTGTACGATTTATTAAACAAGAAAATATAGTTACAAAATAAGCGGTAACTGCAATCTCAAAACACATCATTTGTCGAGAATCGTCTTTTCATGAGCAAACATTTTGACTTGGTGAATCAAGTCACAGATTGTCAGTAAATACATCATGACAAACTGAAAATGGACTTTCTCAAGTTTTCCATCTACATACCCGATTACGACGTACCAAGTCAAAAAGACAGTCACGAAAACATTTAAAAACTTATTCCGTCTGGAACTGGACTGCTTGCGGCCTCTGGAGATGCCGTTTCTGAAAAAGAAAAATAACAAAATATTAGTTTCAGATAAACACATTTTACAATGGCTTTCATTTCATACCAAAATTTATTAATTTTCAGTTAATTTCTCTTTAGAACATTACTTGGTGCATTTGCCTACAACAATTTACTATTTGTACAAAACATGCATTTTAGCTGGAAATCATAGGTTTTTTATATGTGCTATCCAAATAATAAATTTGTTGACGGGAACATTTCAATATGATTTTTAGCTGAGAATTGGAATCCAATTAGTTTTACTAGTTAAACTTTGAAAATGCACACAAACTTGTTCATGTTTTTAGATGATTATCAATTTATTGGTAAGAATTAAAGGCAGTATACATGATTGGTATCTCGAAAATCAGAAATGTTCACAGATTTATGCCCAACTTACACAATATAAACATGACGACAGTAGAAAACTTCCCCTGAAATGGTTTTGTCTGAAGTGCTATAGTCTTTGAGAAATGAGTCAAACAATTAGTTTTCACCTCATAAGACAAATTCAATTCGCCCCAAATTACTTCATTCATGCACTGTGATTCAGGGGAGAAATGACTGCAAACTCTTTTTTTGACCATTTTCTCAAAACTTAGACGGAGCTGGTTTTTGCTCAGGTTAGTTTTAATCATGCATATATTCAATCACACAGGGGGATCAAATTATTTGTAACAGTTTACCAATTATGTATACTATCTTTAAGTTTATTTTTTCTTTTAAAATGACTTGAGCATTAGTGAGTACAAATTTAACCAAAAACCCAAATTTAGTTTCATATTACAGCACACATTATCAACTTGCATATTGGTTATTTTTCATAAATTTTGAAAGAGCTTCATACAATAAACGGTAGGAATTTAGCACTCGACCATCACTTTGTCCTTAAAGGCTTATTGTATCATTTGCAATGACCCAATTTTGTTTCGATAGCAATGGTAACAACAAACACCACATTTATTTCCGTCAAAAATGGTATTTCATGTTGGAAATTGACAACGAAGGTGGGTTTCTAAAAAAGTCCTGTGCACGGGACCTTTTCAAGGTTTTCAGAAGCATTGATGCATCTATGTAGCTAAAATTTCTTCAGGCTAGTTTACCAACATTCTTCCTTAGATATGTTACACTCTTCTTCTACAAATCTGCAAAAAGTTGTATCTTGCGAATGACACATAAGGCCTTTAACAAACTTGTAACCATCAGAAATTGCACATTTGATAAGGAAACACCCCGAAAGTAAGTTAGATGTTTAACAGCCCAGGTCAAGTTTTTGCAAACTACAACTGGAAATCGGTGGCAGATCTAGGCTCACGGAAATTTCAAGTACTACCCCCAGATAGTGCCTGGATCCACTGCCGATTTCTAGTCATGATCACAAAAACCTAGCCCAGGCTCATGGACATTTCAAGCACTACCCAGATAGTGCCTGGATCCACTGCCGATTTCTAGTCATGATCACAAAAACTCGGCCCAAGCTCTGTGACAGATATTTTCCTTAACATTTTTTTGTAGTTTTCTACAGGTCTAAGTGATAATCGAGTACTAAATTCTTTCCTCAAACTAGTTTAATTTTGTTAAACTTTGAAAATGCACACAATCTTGTTTATGTTTTTAAGTTATCAATTTATAGGTTAGAATTAAATGTATTTGTTCTTATAAAATGACGAGCACTAGTGAGCGCAGATTTGACCAAAAAAAACCCCGAATTTAGGAGTGGTTAAAATTTAGAATTTTCTTGAAAGGTTTCTTTTTAGCCATTTTAGGATGTTTTTTTTCACGTTATAAATGCAAGAGCACAAACTGCATGTTACACATTTCACTTTCCACAAAACGAAAAGCTCAATTCATGTGGGTTCAGATTGTGGTTCATGTGCCCATGAGCAATGCACTTTGCTCCTCTCCACCCAGGAGTAAATGGGTACCTACATGTATAAGGACAGTGAATGTTGAAGATACGTTGCTGTAATAATGGCCTACATAAGTTCATACTATAACATGCAGTCTGTACACGGAAGGACAGAGCATATTAATGGAATGTCTGTAGCACAAGTTAAAAATAGGGAATTCAACTGACCTCCAATTTTAACCACTCCAGCAATTTAATTCATTCACTTGGTAAAGTTTGTTTTAACCTTGGCATGTGCCAAAAATAAGGGGGTTTGTGCTGTACATTTACCAGCATGTATGAATGAAAATTGTGGCCTGTCACAACATGGAACCTTCGGACTATTTACACAGATGAGTAGGTCAAGTCTGTACGATGTACGTATTCATGTAGCCTTTTGCAAATTCAACTTGATATGCACAGATTTTGCCTTCCTGATGATATACATATAAAAATACAATGCATTTTTTCTCGTTTAGCACAGTGTAGGTAATTTGCACAATGAGTTGAGTATCGTGGCTGAGCAGTTTGGGTCATTCACTCACAAACTTCTGGTTGAAACACCCAAAGGTTGTGGTTTTTAGACTACTTGAGGTTAATGTGCCCTTGAGCAAGGCACTTGACCCCAATTGCTCCATCCTGTGGATGGGATGTAAAGCCCTAGGTCCAGTGTTGTGTAATGCACCTTACAGATCCTAGTTACATTCTTTTGGAAGAGATGGGGAGTTTGTCCCCAGTGTCTCTGGCTTAGTCGCAACTCGCCGACCTATACGTATCAATATTGAGGTAGTTCCTGACAGTTGTAAAGCACATGAAATGCGCTATTATTAAAGAACACCAGAAATTTGTCAGTGAATTTATTTGTGTACACTGATTTTGCCACCGATTTCTTAAGCAATTAAATTGCGAAAAGGCCAATAATTTAGTTGTTTTCCCAACTTGGCTTTAAAATTATCAAATATATTGGTTTTCAAAAAATGCAGTTTATGTATAGATTTTCATCTCTCAAACCAAGTTTTTTTGGGAAAGAATTGAGAAGTTGATTATGGCTTCAGACCTTGTGTGCAAAACATATGAGACGGGCTGAAAATTTCAAGTGTTTCCTCACAAAATCGTAAAATGTTCTCACTCAATTTGCACCTACCCCCCCCCCCCCCCCCCCCCCCGGTACCTAAATAGAGCAAGTTCGGGTGGGCGACTAGACTTAACCTTAGTCGATATGGGCAGTGCGGGCGGTTTTGTTTGGTCAAATCGGCGCTCACTATTGCTCGTCATTTTATAAGAACAAATACATTTAATTCTAACCTATAAATTGATAACTTAAAAACATAAACAAGATTGTGTGCATTTTCAAAGTTTAACAAAATTAAACTAGTTTGAGGAAATAATTTAGTACTCGATTATCACTTAGACCTGTAGAAAACTTATGAGATGGGCTTAAAAATGTTAAGGAAAATATCTGTCACAGAGCTTGGGCCGAGTTTTTGTGATCATGACTAGAAATCGGCAGTGGATCCAGGCACTATCTGGGTAGTGCTTGAAATGTCCATGAGCCTGGGCTAGGTTTTTGTGATCATGACTAGAAATCGGCAGTGGATCCAGGCACTATCTGGGTAGTGCTTGAAATGTCCATGAGCCTGGGCTAGGTTTTTGTGATCATGACTAGAAATCGGCGGTGGATCCAGGCACTATCTGGGTAGTGCTTGAAATGTCCATGAGCCTGGGCCAGGTTCTGGTGATCATGACTAGAAATCGGCAGTGGATCCAAGCACTATCTGGGGGTAGTACTTGAAATTTCCGTGAGCCTAGATCTGCCACCGATTTCCAGTTGTAGTTTGCAAAAACTTGACCTGGGCTGTGAAACATCTAACTCACTTTCCTTATCAAATGTGCAATTTCTGATGGTTACAAGTTTTTTAAAGGCCCTATGTATCAAAATATACGTGCTCCAAGCCAAATTTACTGTGAATTTTTGATATCCAAACAGTCAAGTGTCATGTACTCAAAAGGGGGATGTGCCTTTGGGCAAAGCATTTTACCATAAATTGCCTCTCTCCACACAGAAAAATACTTTGGTAGTGAATGTATAAAACTTCAGTACTATTGTTATGAACAAACTCAGAATTGTCTGGATTTTTATGGTAAAATTGGCTCCAATCACAAACAATACACCTTTAAAGTTACAATAGAGACTATATGATACTTACATTTAAACTGGACCCTTGGCTGGTGATCAAAACCTGAGGAGAAAAGACAAAGTATTGCTGTTAAAAATAAATAAAAGGTTCCTGAAACTTTTACCATGATTGTTTAAAATGGTCTCATTTTGTGGTAAATTAGTTGTTCCTATGTGGACTATAAATGAGAGAATTCTACACATTGCCATCACCAGAGGTATTAGGTAGGAAATTTACTAACTTAATGAAATAGTCCACGTGTTTCAAGGAAAATTACACTTTTCACTCCGCAGAGATGTGCACCGTTTGGGGGTTTTGGAAAGAATTGGGAAGTTGATCATGGCTTCAAACCTCGTGTGCAAAACATATGAGACAGGCTGAAAATCTGTTCAGTATTTCCTCACAAAATCATGAATGTTTCTCACTAAAAAATTTGGGTTTTTAAATCAAATCTACACTTACCGAGCATGCAGAGGGAAAAATACCATACACCCTCGCCAGTTGAGACTCAATGCACTAAGTCTATGGAGCATGACATAAAAATTATGAGTGTTTTCAAAGTAAAACTTGAAATTTTCTCACTGCTTATCTCATGTTTCATGTTACCATAATAATTTCTTGGGTGTTATGATGAACGTAAAATGCGGACGTGAACGCGAAATGGCTTGAGCACTGGTCATATCTTTATGAATATGATGAGGTCTCAGAACCCAGGTTCGAATTTTGGTCACGGCAAAGGAGTTAGGCTATCCATATTTGTGGATTTTTGTTTTTGTCTGTTTTAAGATTTCCTCAAAGCATGGATCGGAGGAAGGTCCCTCCAATATAAAGAATTAGTGGCGAAGGCGGGTGTATGGTATTAATTTATATTTAGTCATTGAGGGGAAATAGTGGCGACCAGTAAATATAATTTATTCTTCTAAGATTTTACCTCAGTGTATGCATTGTTTAGTACAGTTTATCTTCTGCCAAAAGGTGAAATTTTGTTCAGAAAAATTTAGCATGAATAATGATAATTTCTAGTAGGGGGAAAAGACCTACTTTTTTGTAGACGAGGTCCATAAGACTTGTGCACCGAGTTGAAATTGCAGAGTAGGCCTATGAAAGTAAAACTTTTATGAATTCATCCTAATTAAGAGTTTTAACAGATCCGCAATTTACCTGTTCTAAGAAGCCACCGTCACACGGTACACGACTCCATCCTGAAAGAGAAAAGAACAACCAGATTTGAAGGATGGCATGGATGGTTACTTGATTTTTAAGTTGGTCCAAAGTCCCTTCAAGGGCTGCTTTCGAGCGCTCGTCCCTGGTACTGGTGCACCTTGGCGTGCGTTGGGAACGTTACGTCACACCATGGAGGAAGGGTCACACACATGCGTACACACAATCTAGACTGGTTCCCGCTCCACATATTTCACATACAACGACTGAAGAATTTTTGGTCCGGGTACCAGATCAGACTAGATCGATCCATGGTGCACCACGGTCATTAAAAATTACATTCCCGCTAATAATTAAAAGCTTAGTCTTCCACAAAATGAATCACAGGTATCTGATGAAAATAAATCATGAAAATGTTTACAACATTTGTATTCGATGTGGAAGCTTGAACATTCAAAATATCAACCCAAAATTGAAATTTCCAGAATCATTCTACGACGCGCCAGCCATTTTTGCCGATTCATGCATGAGTACGCACAACTTAACTTAGACTGGTTCCCGCTCCACATATTCCACATACAACGACTGAATATGAGGACCGGCTACTGTCGTGTTTAAAATAGCACCTTAAGCATTACGTCATGCATTTATTTTTAGGAGCACATAACCGTTAATTTTCAAAGCGCGCTGTGTTCAACCATTTGAAAAGGGGTAATTCCATATTTGACCAATACAAATTTAATATAAACCTTAAAATATTAAATGTAGGCTAGCACATCATTCAAAAAGAAAATTCAAACCTTGTCTGCATCACCCACCAGTGAGCTCCATAGTACATTAGTTTTAAAGGAGCGTGACCAGAGTTTCTGGAAAATAGTTTTCGATGTAACTTACCAATATTATCAAGTAACTCCCATACACACCTCCCATGTCCCAAAAACCCGAAAACATTCGCAATTTCCAGTAAAAAAATTGAACAAAACTATCGAGTCGGCTTTCAGTGGATAAACGTTGATACTGGAAAATTAGTTTACAAATAATCGGTGGATTTTCGACGATATCCTCGGAAATATGCGGCCTAGAAGCGCGGGAGTTTCAGTTTCGTAATCAGAAAAATATAACGGATGTTATAATATAAAAATCTCATGACCCATAAGGTAAGTCCCGGGGAGTTATGGGTAAAAAAAAGTGATCTGGTCACACTCCTTTAATCTGCTGTTGTAATACCGTAATCCATTCATACGGTTACCGTAACTATAGCCACTGCGTAGTTTTAAATCCGTGGCCTCACCATAAATACACACGCAGCGGCACGGTACGTGCACGCGACGTCAATTCAAATTCTCGAAACAATGACGAATTGTACCCGACGATTAACGGTAACGTCCGGACGACCGGACGTGCATTCGGGTAACTCCGGGAACCTTCGGAAAAAGGAGGAATTCTTCCTGTTTAAAAATGGCGGAATTGGCGGCTGCCGGACCTTAAATTCAGTCTAGTCAAATAATTTTTGGTCCGGGTACCAGACTAAACTTAACTGCGCAGTCTCCCAGTTGTCCCGACGACTCGGAGGTCGGGAGCACTTCGTGCCCGGTAGTACTATATACCGGAAAACACCGGAAAACACCGGAATACACCGGAAAACACCGGAAAACATACTAAACACCGGAAAACATACTAATTACCGGAAAACACCGGAAAACACCGGAAAACATACTAAATACCGGAAAACATACTGCTCACTGCTCACCCAACACACTAAACAAAACTGGGGTGTTAAATTCACCACTCTTTTTCATTCACTTCTCATTCTTCTCATTCTTAACAAAATTGCAGAAAACGTGGTTATAGAGCCCAGAGCTGACACTCTATCCTTGATTTTGACTGCTCACCCAACACACTAAACAAAACTGGGGTGTTAAATTCACCACTCTTTTTGATTTCACTTCTCATTCTTCTCATTCTTACATTATGAGGAAAATCTTAATCATACACTTTTTGGCCAACAATTATTTACAAAAAGCTATAGGGTTACCGTAGCCATTTTACATAAAACGCTACGTTTACCAAAAATTGCAATTATTCCAGTTGCAGCAATTATTCCAGTTGCAGCAATTATTCCAGTTGCTGCAATTACTCCAGTTGCAGCAATTATTCCAGTTGCTGCAATTATTCCAGTTGCAGCAATTATTCCAGTTGCAGCAATTATTCCAGTTGCAGCAATTATTCCAGTTGCAGCAATTATTCCAGTTGCAGCAATTATTCCAGTTGCAGCAATTATTCCAGTTGCAGCAATTATTCCAGTTGCAGCAATTATTCTAGTTGCAGCAATTATTCCAGTTGCTGCAATTACTCCAGTTGCAGCAATTATTCCAGTTGCTGCAATTATTCCAGTTGCAGCAATTATTCCAGTTGCAGCAATTATTCCAGTTGCAGCAATTATTCCAGTTGCAGCAATTATTGTCAAAAATGGCCAAAAATTTCCTTTTTTTAAAAAATATCTCATAAATGACTACTAACGAAAGTTGAGCCCATTTTGGCAGTTTTCGAAGCCAATTTCTATGAAAAATTGACATTTTGACCAAAAAAATTAAAAAATTTATTAAAATCTGAAATTATCAAAATTTGAAATTTCATTTTCTAGGTGAGCAGTCAAGGTCAAATTCAAGAAATAACATCTATTGGGTCTAAGCAACATTTCCTGAAATTATGAGGAAAATTTTAAAATGTCTCAGTTGCTGCAATTATTCCAGTTGCAGCAAATATTCCAGTTGCAGCAATTATTCCAGCCGCAGCAATTATTCCAGTCGCAGCAATTATTCCAGTTGCAGCCAAAAATTGCAATTATTCCAGTTGCAGCAATTATTCCAGTTGCAGCAATTATTCCAGTTGCAGCAATTATTCCAGTTGCAGCAATTATTGTCAAAAATGGCCAAAAATTGCCTTTTAAAAAAAATGTCTCATAAATGACTACTAACGAAAGTTGAGCCTATTTTGGCAGTTTTCGAAGCCAATTTCTATGAAAAATTGACATTTTGACCAAAACAATTAAATATTTTATCAAAATCTGAAATTATCAAAATATGAAATTTTATTTTCTAGGTGAGCAGTCAAGGTCAAATTCAAGAAATAACATCTATTGGGTCTAAGCAACATTTCCTGAAATTATGAGGAAAATCTGAATCATATACAATTATTTTCAAAAATGGCCAAAAATTTCCTTTTTTAAAAATGTCTAATAAATGACTACTAACGAAAGTTGAGCCCATTTCGGCAGTTTTCGAAGCCAATTTCTATGAAAAATTGACATTTTGGCAAAAAGAATGAAAATTTTTATCAAAATCTGAAATTATCAAAATTTGAAATTTCATTTTCTAGGTGAGCAGTCAAGGTCAAATTCAAGAAATAACATCTATTGGGTCTAAGCAACATTTCCTGAAATTATGAGGAAAATCTGAATCATATAAAATTTTTGTCAAAAATGGCCAAAAATTTCCTTTTTTTAAAAATGTCTCATAAATGACTACTAACGAAAGTTGAGCCCATTTTGGCAGTTTTCGAAGCCAATTTCTATGAGAAATTGACATTTTGACCAAAAAAATTAAAAATTTTATCAAAATCTGAAATTATCAAAATTTGAAATTTCATTTTCTAGGTGAGCAGTCAAGGTCAAATTCAAGAAATAACATCTATTGGGTCTAAGCAACATTTCCTGAAATTATGAGGAAAATCTGAATCATACAATTTTTGTCAAAAATGGCAAAAAATTGCCTTTTTGAAATTTAATTTTTTAGTTGAGCAGTCAAGTTCAAATTCAAGAAATAACATCTATTGGGTCTAAGCAACATTTCCTAAAATTATGAGGAAAATCTGAATCATATACAATTTTGTGAAAAATGGCCAAAAAATTTCCTTTTTTTAAAATGTCTAGTTTTCGAAGCCAATTTCTATGAAAAATTGACATTTTGGCAAAACAAATTAAACTTTTAATCAAAATAATTTTCTAGGTGAGCAGTCAAGGTCAAATTCAGTAGCAGCAGTAGTAGTAGCAGTAGCAGTAGCAACTTATGCAACCAATCAACTTAATAAAAAAAATGTTCAACATTCTCTATTTCATTTGCACTGTACAAAATCTTAGTGTAACTCTAAGTGGGGGTACGCCAAAATTCAGCTACTTGATTGGTTGCATGAGTTTCTTACCGTTTCTCAACGTTTGCACACACAAACCTTAGACACAACGTTGTATTTGTGGCTAGACTATCTGTACAAGGTTTTCTTTTATGTATATATATAACGGGCGGTCGGGTTGGCGTACGGGTTCTTTCCTCGCCTTTCACCTCTGGGGTCCCGGGTTCGAATCCGGGGCGTGTATGTGGATTGGGTTTGCAGACCCGCGTGGGTTTTCCAATGGGGCATTTCTCTGGGGGTTTTCCTCCCACTTCTAAAACTGCAACTCCTTCTTCGTCATCTCAAGTTGATAATATAGTATAGTTAAAGCTAAACCGTATAGTTGATGGCATAAAGGGCCTTAGTTGCCGAAGATGCCATAAAATATACAACAACAACAACAACTTTTATGTATACCTTATGGATATCGAAAAAGAGTGGTGAATTTAACCGGGACCCGAGTGTCAGCTCTGGACTCTATAACCACATTTCCTGCAATTTTAAAGAAAGTCTGAATCATAACAAGATTTGGCCGAAGTTACAAAATTAATCAGGGTTAGTTAGTTCAGCAATTTCTCTCAAAAAGTGGCAGATTTAAAATGTAACGTTTAGTGCGCATGCGCCAAAATCCTGGTAGTTGATTGGCTACAGGCGTCTTTTTTTGGGGGGAGGGTGCAGATTTTGTTTTTTTCGTGCACCATATCTTTTTTGTTTTTGGCGCATGTGGGCCAAGTTAACGGTAGACTTGGTTCCAAGTCCGAGATCCTGTTTTGTTTTCCGTTTCCGATTTTTGAAATGTATGGACAGGGAACTAGTCTATTTCGGTTCAGAATCTGAACCGAAATAGACTAGTTCCCTGTCCATACATTTCAAAAATCGGAAACGGAAAACAAAACAGGATCTCGGACTTGGAACCAAGTCTACTTTAATATATTAACACTCCCTTCCTTTCTGTTAACCATGTGTTAACGCACCAACTCCCCTAAAAACTGAAAGGAACTCCTTGGATGTTTGAGACACAATGGGGGAACAATGGCATACCCTCTGCCACATCGTGCTGCATATACATTCCTAAGATGTTTAAATAACAATAGGAACAGGTGTACTCTCAGATGCTATGTGGGCGTCTGCTTGGGCGATTCCACGCTGGAGTCGAGTAGAATCGATTCCACGCTGGAGTCGAGTAGAATCGATTCTATTTTAAGAATCTGAGTCACTATTCCAAATTTTCAGGAATCGATTCCTTTTATCTAGATTTGATCCCCAGTGATAGGTTGCCGAATGCCGATTCTTAGAAATTCCGGAACCAAAATACACGGGTTTTGCCGTCTTCCTTTCGCAAGGGTCTTTGCTGCACGCTGCTATGCACACCGAGTTACCGAGTTTCCGGTGTGCAGCAAAGACTCTTGCGAAAGGAAGATGGGGTTTTGCAAGAGTACTCGCCGGCTTGGTTCTGATATCATATCATGAATGTTCAGTACCGCTCAGTGCCACTTATGGAATCGATTCCGGGTAGCTAGAATTGCGATCGATTGGAATCGGAAACGAAAATGCTGTCCAGAGTCGCCCAAGCCCGCGTTTCCATTCTTCGGTTACGTAACCATGCACCGCATTCCGGACGCAATGAACCGTGGAAGCAGCAGGTAGATTTTGCAACAGACGAACTGCCGACGGCCGGTCAAGATGCTGGTGATAATACGGGACGTCCTCGACAATATACCGTCTAGCTAGTGGGATTTTTAGGTACGTTAACTACGAGTGTAACGGTTATCCTATTCCTATGTTTTCATGCTATATGTGGGAATGGTAAAGATTAAAGTTTTTTCTGGGTCTTTTACCTACTTGAAGAAGGGAAAAGTAGTTATGTGGGGTTCGGGATTTAAAATACGTGGGTTGAGTTAGACCATAGTCGGTAAGGAACAGTTCCTTGCTCTATGGTTAGACAAGCTTAGGTTACCTCGGCTCGAATTTTTTATGTGGTAATCTCTAAAAGATTAGGCTATACACATGAACAATTTCGAGCCGAGGTATAAACCTTGTCTAAAAGATTACCACATGAAAAATTTCGAGCCGAGGTAACCTTGTCTAGAGTTGAGTGAAATGAACTTGTTATGATTCCTTGCTTATAATGGGGCTTAATCAAGTAACCATCCTTCTAATCTGATTGTTGTTTTCGCTTTCAGGATGGAGTCGTGTACTACCGTATGACGGTAGTCATACCGTAGAATGAATTTTATAGTGGATAGTGTAATTTTGGAAAGAATTTACAAGTCGGACATCGCATATAAGCTTTCCTGCACTAAACCCATCGAACAACTGGGAATAATTCCCGGTATTTTTTCCCTTATACATTGAAAATACATTGCGTAAGCGCGACATAAGTTATTTTAAAGGAAAACAATTCTGATTAACTTCTCAACTCTTAACTAGAATTCTCTTATTTAATCCACATAGGAACAATTAAAATTACCACAAAACAATAATTCAACAAAATGAGGCCATTTTGAATGATCATGGTTAGGGTTTTGGGAACCTTTTATTTATTTTATTAACAGCAATACTTTGTCTTTTCTCCTCAGGTTTTTGATCACCAGCCAAGGGTCCAGTTTAAATGTAAGTATCATAGGCCTATAGTCTCTATTGTAACTTTAAAGATGCATTGTTTGAGCTTGGAGCCAATTTTACCATGAATATCTGGGCATGCAATTCTTAGGTTGATGTTAATGATATAAATAGTACTGGAGTTTTATACATTCACCACCAAAGTAGGTACCTATATTGTTCTGTGTGAAGAGGCAATTTATGGTAAAATGCCTTGCCCAAAGGCACATCTACAACCTTTTGAATTAACCAAGGTATTCGAGTACATGACACCTGACTGTTTGGATATCTAAATTTCATATTAAAATTGGCCCAGACATTATTTTGTGTTTTTACTTGGTTTATTTATCATAAAAAGGCAAAACCTGGGTGTCCGTGCATGGTAATGAACCCCACGTATATTTTGAAGGAAAGAACTATAACCTACAAATTTAAATCTTGTGGCAAAAAGTAAAACTAAAACAAAATTGGAATATGTGGCCCTGCAGTGACATGAAAGAAACTTGGCTTGAGCGATGATGAAAATCAATACCTGCATTTTCCGGAAACCATTAGTTTTTGATAATTTTAAAACTAATTAAGTTAGGAAAATAACTAAATTATTGGCCTTTTCGCAATTTCATTGCTTGAGAAATCAGTGGCAAAATCAGTGTACACAAATAAATTTACTGATACATTTCTGGTGTCCTTTAATAGCGCATTTCATGTCTCTTGACATCTCAATGCGAACCACCTCAATATTGATACATACATGTAGATCGGCAAGTGGCGGCTAAGCCAGAGACATTGGGAAAATTCCCCTTCTCTTCCGAAAGAATGTTCTAGGATCTTTAAGATGCATTACACAATACTAGACCTAGGGCTTTACATCCCATCCACCATGTCCACAGGATGGAGCAATTGGGGTAAAGTGCCTTGCTCAAGGGCACAAGTACCTCAAGTAGTCTGAAAACCACAACCTTCGGGTGTTTCCACCCGAAGTTTGTAAGTTAATGACCCAAACTGCCACGATACTTATAACTCATTCTGCAAATTACCTGCACTATGCTTTTAAAGAAGAAAATATAGCAACGTATTTGTATCCGTATATCATCCTGAAACCTGTGCACATCAAGTTGAATTTGCGAAAAGGCTACATGAATACATACATCGTACAGACTTCACCTACTCATCTGTGTCAAAAGTCGGAAGGTTCCATGTTGTGCATCCATGGCCACAATTTTCATTCAGACACGCTGGTAAATGTACAGCACAAAATCAAATATGTTTGGCATGTAGATTAAACAAACTTTACTTATTGCATATGTGCGAAAGGAATTAATTTACTTGCTGAAGTGGTTTAAAATTGGAGTACAAACTGCATGTTACAACATGAACTGTCTGCCATTATAATACATGTATTCCAGCAAACATATCAACATTCACTGTCCTTATAGGTACCCATTTACTCCTGGGTGGAGATCTAGAACCCACGTTAAGAACTAATCAATAGGGAAGTTTTCGCACCATCACGGATACCGATACGTCATGACTTTATGCGCGTCTCGTGACGCGCAACCGTATAGTACACATGTTTTCATATGCGTGAACAACGGTTATCGGCCTCCATACGCGTAGCATAAAAACGGATACCGGTTATGCAGATTTTTCGCTTTTTCCGTGATGGATTAATAAGTTTTATGCATTTTGTTTCTTTGTGATGTATCTTCCATGAATACCGATCGAATTTAATGAATCATTCCCACGTGAAAGTGAGGAAAATCTGCTGCAAACAAATTAAGCCAAGCGCAGAGCATATTTAGCAGATGAATGTATGCACGTAGTCACACAGTGCGAAACCCAGTTCAGTGAGCGCATCAACGTGAACGGTTACCATTATCTGTATTCCTATTCGTCACCTTGCAAAACCTCTCTATTGTCTCAAATGCAATCCACGTGACATGAATTGACCTTTTCTTTTTTGTAGAAAAAGAAATGTGTAACATGCAGTTTGTACTCAAAACACGAGAATGGCTAAAAATTGTTTCTAAGCAAATTCTTAAATTTAGTTTGTTTTTTTTTATAGGGAAAAAAACCCTTAATTCTTACCAATAAATTAATAATCATTGAAAAACCATAAACAAGTTTGTGTGCATTTTCAAAGTTTAACTAAATTAACCTGGTTTTATGAGGAAAGAATTCAGTACTCAATCATCAGAAAACCAGAGGATTGGCCAAAAAATGTAATTTTGTTTTTGAAAAATGTGTCTGACGGCTTGGGCTGAGTTTTTGTGATCATGACTAGAAATCGGCAGTGGATCCAGGCACTATAGGGTAGTACTTGAAATTTCCGTGAGCCTAGATCTGCCACCGATTTCCAGTTGTAGTTTGCAAAAACTTGACCTGGGCTGTGAAACATCTAACTTACTTTCGGGGTGTTTCCTTATCAAATGTGCAATTTCTGATGGTTACAAGTTTTTTAAAGGCCTTATGTGTCATTCGCAAGATACAACTTTTTGCAGATTCGTAGAAGAAGAGTGTAACATATCTAAGGAAGAATGTTGGTAAACTAGCCTGAAGAAATTTTAGCTACATAGATGCATCAATGCTTCCGAAAACCTTGAAAAGGTCCCGTGCACGGGACTTTTTTAGAAACCCACCTTCGTTGTCAATTTCCAACATGAAATACCATTTTTGACGGAAATAAATGTGGTGTTTGTTGTTACCATTGCTATCGACACTTTGAGTAAGGTTTTCCTTGTCAACTCATGAAAAACAAAATTGGGTCATTGCAAATGATACAATAAGCCTTTAAGGACAAAGTGATGGTCGAGTGCTAAATTCCTACCGTTTATTGTATGAAGCTCTTTCGAAATTTCTAAAAAATGACCAATATGCAAGTTGATAATGTGTGCTGTAATATGAAACTAAATTTGGGTTTTTGGTTAAATTTGTACTCACTAATGCTCAAGTCATTTTAAAAGAAAAAATAAACTTAAAGATAGTATACATAATTGGTAAACTGTTACAAATAATTTTATCCCCCTGTGTGATTGAATATGTTCATGATTAAAACCAACCTGAGCAAAAACCAGCTCCGTCTAAGTTTTGAGAAAACGGTCAAAAAAAGAGTTTGCAGTCATTTCTCCCCTGAATCACAGTGCATGAATGAAGTAATTTGGGGCGAATTGAATTTTCGTCTTATGAGGTGAAAACTAATTGTTTGACTCATTTCTCAAAGACTATAGCACTTCAGACAAAACCATTTCAGGGGAAGTTTTCTACTGTCGTCATGTTTATATTGTGTAAGTTGGGCATAAATCTGTGAACATTTCTGATTTTCGAGATACCAATCATGTATACTGCCTTTAATTCTTACCCATAAATTGATAATCATCTAAAAACATGAACAAGTTTGTGTGCATTTTCAAAGTTTAACTAGTAAAACTAATTGGATTCCAATTCTCAGCTAAAAATCATATTGAAATGTTACCGTCAACAAATTTATTATTTGGATAGCACATATAAAAAACCTATGATTTCCAGCTAAAATGCATGTTTTGTACAAATAGTAAATTGTTGTAGGCAAATGCACCAAGTAATGTTCTAAAGAGAAATTAACTGAAAATTAATAAATTTTGGTATGAAATGAAAGCCATTGTAAAATGTGTTTATCTGAAACTAATATTTTGTTATTTTTCTTTTTCAGAAACGGCATCTCCAGAGGCCGCAAGCAGTCCAGTTCCAGACGGAATAAGTTTTTAAATGTTTTCGTGACTGTCTTTTTGACTTGGTACGTCGTAATCGGGTATGTAGATGGAAAACTTGAGAAAGTCCATTTTCAGTTTGTCATGATGTATTTACTGACAATCTGTGACTTGATTCACCAAGTCAAAATGTTTGCTCATGAAAAGACGATTCTCGACAAATGATGTGTTTTGAGATTGCAGTTACCGCTTATTTTGTAACTATATTTTCTTGTTTAATAAATCATTTGAATTGTACACCATTTTTATTAATGTTTTCTTTAACAGGTAGAGGAGGGAAACCTCCATTTCAATACATTAGAAAATCGGACAGGGGGTAACCCCGGTTCGATTTTCTGTGTTTAATTGCATTTCTTTGTACACCATTTTTATTAATGTTTTCTTTAACAGGTAGAGGAGGGAAACCTCCATTTCAATACGTTAGAAAATCGTACAGGGGGCAACCCCTGTTCGATTTTCAAATTATAAATTTGGACCACCGAACCCTGGACTATCTGTAAAGACAATAGCAATTAGGACCTTGCATAAATTAAGTTAATGAACATTTTGCTTGCATATATTACTTGGTTTACTTTAGTGGAGTACAGAATAAAATGAGACTTGTTTACAAATGAAACTTTTGTTGTCAGTGACTTTTATTTTGACTTTGGAAGTTACTTTAACTATATAACACTATTTAAATAAGATTGTTTACAAACAACTTACTATATTTGTTAAAGTACATTAAACAATGCTACAAGAGAAATAAATACAATTGGTTGTTAGTACAAGTCAATGTTTACAAACTGACAGTAATTTTTTGAAAGAATAAATGGAGCAAGTTTTGGTTTGTTTACAAACAGATAGTCATTTTTTTGAAAGAATAAATGGAGCAAGTTTTGGTTTGTTTACAAACAGATAGTCATTTTTTGAAAGAATAAATGGAGCAAGTTTTGGTTTGTTTACAAACAGATAGTCATTTTTTTGAAAGAATAAATGGAGCAAGTTTTGGTTTGTTTACAAACAGTCATTTTTTTGAAAGAATAAATGGAGCAAGTTTTGGTTTGTTTACAAACAGATAGTCATTTTTTGAAAGAATAAATGGAGCAAGTTTTGGTTTGTTTACAAACTGATAGTCATTTTTTTAGACACTGAAGAGTTGTATGCTTTGGAACTGATGGAAGGATCAGTTGAGTTGATTCAATGTTTACAAACTGATAGGTTTTTGTTGAGACTTGGGAACTGACTGTTGGATTCAGGAACTATGGTAGGTTGAGCAGAAGGTTCAGTCGACTTGATTCTTTCAACATGTCTGTGGGGGAAAAATATTAAATTTAACATTGTGGAAAATAGGGATGAGACTTAAAGAATTTACAATAGTTTTCAGAAGGTTATTTGTAATGACTTCATAAAACTGAAATAAATTTAAATGGGGTCATTGTTCAATTTTGACCAGATACATGTAAAGGTACAATTATTATTTTGGGGGCCAAGGGGTATTGTGTACATTGCACATGCATCTATAAACACCAGCAACAATCTTTAGTGTTAGCCGACACTTGAAAGAATTGCAAACCGGTTTCTGGATTAACCGTAAATTCCCATCCGTAGTGGAAAGAAATCCATGTTTGACGAGTCAGAAAATGTTTTTCCATGCTGTAAACTGCAACTCCTCAAGGCCCAATGCATCGCTAGTCATTTGTCAGAGACGAGATACTTTATACAGTAATGCGTGTGTATTGGTACTTACCATGGGTCAATCTTGGCCACTCTGAAGACGATGCAGTGAGGTCTGCCAAAGTACAAACAGATCTTGAAAATATTCAGCTGGTCGACATCGCTTGCCGCACACAAGTCTTTGTCACCTGTGAAAAATGAAGAAAATATGTTACAAAATACTGCAAATTTAGAGGAAATTAAAAGGTGAATAGTTTCTATACGAATTAACAATTTTTGAAAAAAAAATACAAAAATATGCCTTACAAAAGGCTGTGGGTTCGAGTCCCACCTAAGCACAGGTTTTTAATGAATGATTCAAACTGACACTCCGACACCAGCACACTGAGTGGGCGAGTGGTTAAGACAACTGTTCTAGAATGCTGTGGGTTCAAGTCCCATCTAAGCACAAGGTTTTAACAGAGTTCTTGGAAAAGCACTGAGCACAGTGTTGATAAATCTTGTCAAAAAAGAGACATGGGGATTGGTTGTGATACCAACTGCTCCATGATTCAAACTGGCCCCTTGACACCAGCGCACTGAGTGATCGAATGATTGAGGTTCAAGTCCCAACTGCTCCATGATTTAAACCAGCTCACTGAGTGGTCAAGTCAACTGTTGTAAAATGTAGGAGGATATGGGTTCGAGTCCTACCCAAACACATTTTGATGTTTTTAATCGTTTTCATAAAATGTCGGAAAAGAGCAAGGGATTAGTTGTGATACCAACTGTTGCAAGAATCAAACAGGCCCGATGACACCAGCACACTGAGAGGTCGAGCAGTTAAGGCAACTGCTATAGAATGCAGAAGGTTGTGGGTTCGAGTCCCAACCCAAGCACAAATTGTTGACGCAGTTCTTGGGAAAGCACCCAGCAAAAGTGCTGATAGATTATATTGGGAATGGTCAAGCTATTCCTAATGTAGAGAAGTAGTAACAAGCTGATATTACAATACCTGAAAGCTGCTCATGATGACAAATGAATTCCAACAGGAGAGAGACATGTACGTGGAGTCCAATAGTCCAGGTGAGGCCAAGCATGGGCAGCAACACAAGGGAGCTTCACAAACTGGTCCTGTTAAAAGGAAATCAAATGAAATGCATTAGTATGTAAAGTTTTAATACTCCTTACAAGTTTGGAAATTTGTTTTCAATATCTCAATTATTTGTGACCTGTTCATATCATGTGTTGTATCGACAGAACTTAGCTCATTCATTGCCTTTCATGGAAAAATCAGTATTTAAAAAGAATATTTCAAGGGCATTAAAAATAGTATAGAGCTTGATATCTTTCTATACCAGATGCATGTATGAAATGCAAAAATATACAGCTGAACCCTGTTAATAAGAGGTCCTTAAGCAGGGGCGGATCCAGGATTTTGAAAAGGGGGGCGGCGTGAAATTTTTAAGCATGAAATGCTGATGACAATGAAATAGCGAGTGCATAGCGCGAAGCCCTAACAGCTTCTAGATGGATTATAGATGCTCTGTGGTGCGATCTGGGGCAATATTTAACCACTTTAAGCAGAAAAAGTGTGCACAAAAAGTGGTTTTTTTTTAAAAGAGGGAGGCGTGCCCCCCCCCCCCCCCCCCCCCCCCCCCCCCCCTGGATCCACCCCTGTTAAGGCTTTGTAGATTACCTTGTTATAACAGAAACCTTGTATTATCAAAAATTAAACAATTTACAAAGGATTGGGATCTAACTTTCTCTTCGTTATACATGTAAGTGTAAAAGAGGGGAAATTAACATGTTGCAGTAATACAGGTATGTAAATGAGCAAGGTTTTTGATTAAGGTAAGGCCAAAAAAAAAAATAGTTCTGCTTCCGATTACATGGCATTTCAAAATAGGGTAGGTAGGTAGGGAATTTTTTTTTTTTTTGCCAATTGTTTTTGTGCACAATCATATGGAGGCATCTGGTTTTTTATTTTTATTTATTTTTTTCATTTTTGTTTTTTTCCATTTTTTTTTCCATTTTTTTCATTTTTTTTCCGATAAAAAAAATAGGGTCGCAGCCTAAAAATAGGGTCGGTCGGGAAACCGGAAGCAGAACTATTATTTTTTTTGGCCTAAGGATAATACACCCAGATGTCAGTATTAACTCATTTCATTCAATGTGTTGGGGCATTCTGGGTAGCATCCTGATGAAACCATGGCCACTATGTGACTTCTAAAAAACCAAACTGGAACTCAGCTTCAGGGAAACACCATTCATGAATAAACATGAGAAAGGGGCAAAAGAAGAAAATGTGTTTGGAGCAGTGTATTGGGGCATTCTGGGTAACATCCTGATGAAACCATGGCCACGATGTGACTTCCAAAAAACAAAACTGGAACTCAGCTTCAGGGAAACACCATTCATGAATAAACATGAGAAAGGGGCAAAAGAAGAAAATGTGTTTGGAGCAGTGTATTGGGGCATTCTGGGTAACATCCTGATGAAACCATGGCCATGATGTGACTTCCAAAAAACAAAACTGGAACTCAGCTTCAGGGAAACACCATTCATGAATAAACATGAGCAAGTATTGGGGCATTCTGGGTAACATCATGATGAAACCATGGCCACTATGTGACTTCTAAAAAACCAAACTGGAACTCAGCTTCAGGGGGACACCATTCATGAATAAACATGAGCAAGGGCAAAAAAGTATATTTAGAATGCTGCAGTGACATGTAAATAAGAAATAGATTTGCATAAATTTGATTAAGGCAAGAATAGTACACCAAGATGTCAGTACTAATTATGATGCTGTAACATGTAAATGAGCAACAATCTGCATATATTAACATGTTGCACTATAATGCAGGTAGTTAGGAGCCATGAGTGATGTTCATTGCAGCAGAACGTTCTTTATGGTGTTCATTATAGAGAATTTCCACTGTAATGAAATTGGAAGATGGCCAAAAACTCACCTCTCCTGTGTTTTCAGTATCCATGGCAACACGTCCATTTTTGTAGTGTGTAATATCAAGCTCCAGTCTGTGGGCTCCATCTCCAATCTATGAATACAGAAGGAACAAAAATTACCAACTGTGACCGAAATGCAACCAATCCAGCCTTTGACATTAACCAAGGCCACCGAGGCCAATGGCCAACTTGGCCAGCACCTATCAATAAACCCTTTCACGGTTATCGACGCCATCTTGTTCACGGGGCACATAGAACACGCATTGCTGTGTGCGTGCGCGGATCGTAGCTAATGCACAGTGACCTAACAATGCATTCGTCTACGATCCGCTCACGCACACACCAAAGCGTGTTCGAACTGCCCCGTGAACAACATGGCGTCGATAACCATGAAAGGGTTTATTGCATTTTTAGAAGAAATAGGCAATGCCAATTTGAAGCTAGGCCCAGGGACAACTAGGCCCAAGGGACAAGATGCCAGTACTAATTATGATGCTGCAACATGTAAATGAGCAATAATCTGCATGAATTTAAATACAAAAAATGGTGTACTACTATGAAAATTAATTTGACAGGGTATTTTGATTAGAGATACATTGTAAGTCACCAACATATCAGTATTTTGTATTGCGTATTTCGTGGCACGAATTTGGCGCGCGTGCATTGCCATTGCTGACAAGCCTGTGCCTTTAATTTTGCATTTTAATGATTTATATGTCATAACAAGGAAAATCATAGGTGTCTGGCACAGTAATTAACCCCTTCTCAGATCTTACCCGCAACGCGCAGGATAGACAGAATGATTCATTCCCTACGGGTTGTTGTCATTTTGCCTCGAAATTCGAATCACACCCAAAAATGTCCTCCTAGTTGTGTCCTGCAATGGTTTGAGATTTCCATGATTGGAAAATGATTGGAAAGAAATACTTACAACACCGTTTTTTAAGCCAAAATGTTTGTCCACGTGCAATCTCAACGATAGTTTTTGTCGTCGCAGTTTAAATAATTCTAGACGTGAGATGCGCTCTCCGCAGTGTAAATCCTATAGTCGACTAGAGTCCCTCGAACAACGGACATTATCTGTCGTTCGAGGGACTCTAGTCGACTATCTGTGCTATATACACATATGGACTGGCAATGAGGTCACTAGTGCATGTCTATGGGCTCCGAGGGACTGTGAGTGACCACAAGAGGGTCCTATTTCCCGAGGGAAATAGGACCCTCTTGTGGTCACTCACAGTCACGAGGGGCACATAGACGTGCACTAGTGACCTCATTGCCAGTCCATATGTGTATATCAATCATCCTGTAATTTCTCAAGGTAAAAGACGTCTTTGAGATTACACCCATGCAACTATGCATGGATTTTCTGCTCATTACAATATAAGTTTAATGCATCCACACGACTTACTTTGATATTCTGTTTCCAAGATGTGACTGACAATAGCTTGTCCGTCGTAGGGGTTGTCTCCGGCATCTAAGGCTGCATGCAAGGCTTTCGCAAACAGGATGGTCGCGTCATACAGGAATGCAGCATAAGTATGGAACTGTGCAAGAGATGAAATTAAAATACTGTAAGAGGTCCTTGGGATTTTGCAAATTACCTTGTTTAACAGGAGCCTTGTATTATCAGAAACAAAATGAAGAAAAAATGATTAAGACCTAAAAATATGTTTATAGGGGATTTTTTAAATAGTTGCATAGTTCAATGGACATAGAGGAATGCATAGTTCCGACCTGTCAATCAAGCCGAACCCGCGACCAATCACAACAGAGCTAGCAGACGGCGCCCACAAAGGTCAAAGTGATGCAATCATCGATCACAATCACGCAATGTTTTTGCCCATACAGTTTGTATGTTGTATGCGCCAGTGACCGGGTGAATTTTGGTTTCAATGTCGGGCGATTCGCTATTCAAAGGTAGGAAAGCGCATTTTTATGAATATATGTCATCCCTGCATTACTAGCCTTTCGCTCAGTGTGTGCTACGGCAACTGTCGACCCTAAAACATAAATACCTTTGAGTTTTCTCCAATGAATCTGTGCTTTCCATGCCGAGTCCCGTTGCTTTGTACGTAGTCTCGCCATTTTTTTCGATGGCTTGTGAGCACATAGCAACAATATCTAAGGGGCGGGGTTAACTGGGCAATCTCGGAACTATGCATTGGAACCTCTTTCAAGGATGTTCTGCTTCAGTAATTTCCCTCCAGGTCCAAGTGACAAAGTGATTCCCACAGTAATAAAATGTGACATTTCCTGTTTTTTGAAGAATCCTGCAGTTAAGGGCTTTTAGAAAACCAATTTTGTTGGGTTTTCGCGACCTAATTAAACCTGGTGGGACAGGGTTAAATACTGCGTCTGCATGTCTCTCGAAGCAACCCTAGTATTACAGAATCTCGGGGAGGCATTTCAGGCAGAATGGCGCACTCTGCCTCGGCAGCTCTTAAGGCTGATGCAGTCAGCCTTGCCACAGGAGATGGTCAAACAAGTTACTGACTGATAAAATATGTTTTGCCTCCTTATATCTTTCACTAAGGATATTTTTTTTTTTTAAACTGTATAAATAAGGAACTTACCTGTCTGCCACTTCCATAGAACGGAGGGTTCATAACTGAGAACTTGACGTACCACATCCATATCTGATAGGCCAGCGCTTTCTTGGGTCCTTTTGGAGTCACGATCATCACCGACTCAAACGCCTTGGATGCTTTCTCGTCTTCGTAAATTCCCCAACCAAGGTCTGGATGAGAACAATCACCATGGAAATATAATAAATATAGATTGAGACACATATATGCTCATCGGGATTCAAACCTGAGACCTTTGACACACCAGGCAGATGCTCTACCAGCTGAGCAATGAGGCACAGTTGTATACTTCCTTTAGGTTTTCCCCTAGACTTCTGACACACTGGGCAGATGCTCTACCAGCTGAGCTATGAGGCACAGTGGTATAATCCTTCAGGTTTCCCCCCAAGACCTCCGACTCACCAGGCTGATGCTCTACCAGCTGAGCTATGAGGCACAGTGGTATACTCCCCCAGGTTTTCCCAAAGACTTCTGACACACTGAGCAGATGCTCTACCAGCTGAGCTATGAGGCAGTGGTATACTCCCTCAGGTTTCCCTCGAGACCTCTGACACACCATGCAGATGCTCTGTCAACTGACCTAAAAGGCACAGTGGTATACTGTATTGTATACTACAATTTGTAGCATGTTGTTCCTTTAAAGGCACAGGCTCGTCAGCAATGCGCGTGGCCAAATTCGTGCTACGAAATACGTAGCTCCATGCCTTTGCTATGGAGCTGCGTATTTCATGGCACGAATAATTGGAGTGCACGCATTGCTGATGAGCCTGTGCCTTTATTAAAGTAAAAGAATTTTTAAAAAGGGCATTTTACTTACATTTATTGCTGTGCCAGTTCTGTGTGGTCCGCATTTTGTGGTCAATTGCAGTGCCAATAATCGCATAATCGCCATTATTAAGCCCTTGATCGTAAGCGGCGAGGGCGAAACTGCGCAACTCGTACACTTCCCCGAGAAACACGTAGACTGCAGAAAAAAATAAATTAAAGAAAATCAAAACTGTTGCTAGTCTCTTTACAGTAAAAATATGACAGTGGCGTTTATTATATGGCTGTTAGAGAGAATCTGCCTGGTGTGTCAAGCGGTCTTGGGGAAAACCTGAGGGAGTATACCACTGTGCCTCATAGCTCAGCTGGTAGAGCATCTGCCCGGTGTGTCAGCGGTCTTGGGGAAAACCTGAGGGAGTATACCACTGTGCCTCATAGCTCAGCTGGTAGAGAATCTGCCTGGTGTGTCAGCGGTCTTGGGGAAAACCTGAGGTAGTATACCACTGTGCCTCATAGCTCAGTTATTTCATCATTTTTTTAATGAAATGTCTTGTTTGGTAATTGGGTATTGCCAAGCTTAGGTACACCCACACATTTCATTCTGGAAATGTTGTTTTCAAAAAATAAATGCACTAGGTGTCTTATACGCTAATTTTGCTTAATGTCTATTATCTGTAGAAAAAGAATAATGACCCTGATGAAAAATACTTATAACATTGTCATTTCTTAGAAGGTTTGGTACGTACGCTGGTTTGAAATCTGTAGAGATATGGTTATTTATTCATGTTGTTTTAAAACACCGCAATTTTTAAACTGATAAAAAGAAAAACAAATCGTGGCTTACCTGGCTACGAGGGAACGTGCCAACGACCGGCGATTCCTCGGGTAGGTCCCGAAGACGAACACCAAGTACGATGGCTGAGATGACGGCGCCCTCTACCAAACGATGTGATTTCTTGATCATCATGGAGGGGAATAACTTGCTGTTTTGATACAAAATAAAACTGATGCCCGCTGGAGCAGATTCTATTTGACGGGGAAAAAAATTCATGGTGACAATTAGCACAAACTTGGCATAGCACAGAATTTCTTTACTTTGTAAAAAGTGTTACAAGCTAAAATTGCAATTTAAATTGTGTTTTTAGAGACAGTAGCAAACTATTACTAAATACACAACACATATGATTTAGGCTGGCAACCCATTTTTGCAATACAAGGCAAATATATAATGGCCACATTATTTAAAGCCCCGGCCATCGCATCATTTGCAGTTACCCAACATTTTACTTCACGAGTTGACAAGAACAAAAATGACTAAAAGTGTTCATACATGTACATGTAGCTATGGTAACAAACACCGCATTATTTTTTTCTGTGTAAAATGGTACCTTTGTGGGAAAAATTTTCAAATGAAGGTGGGTTTAAAAAACAAGTTGTCTGCAGACAACTTTTGAACCATTTATTCACACACACAAAAACGCATGGGTATTTGTGAATCTATGTGGCTGAAATTTCTACAAGGCAAACCCGTTTTTGACTGTTTATTTCAAAAGTTAGACGAAGTACGGAGCTGGTTTTTGCTCAGGTTGGTTTTAATCATGCATATCTTCAATCACACGGACGGGGGATAACACTATTTGTAACAGTTTACCAATCATGTATACTATCTTTAAGTAATGCCGCAACTTTTCCCCTTGGATATAATTTGCTTTTTTTTTTCATAAACAAGAATAAAACAAACAAAAAATACTCCAACCATTTGGCATTCGTGTATTCTCAAAGTTTAATTTAATCGATCATATATACAGGAAATAAAACTGAGTGAGAATGAAACAAAAATATGCCCTAGGCCACGCAATAAGTACAGGCATTTACAAACAAAAATCAGACAAATTGTCAAACTAAAAAGTATATCTTAATTATGTGCAAGAAATTATTAACATCCGGTGCTTGTAGTACATGTAAAACAAAATTGGTGAAAGATTCGAAATACCAAACACGTTAAATAGTATTAGGGGGAATTTAAGAAGAATACTGCTTAAATATTTTCCAACTCGCATTAGAAAAGGATGTTTTTAAAAACTAAAATCGCCATTCAGCACATTCTTATCAAAATACACAAGATATCTGAATTCCTTGTGAACTATTAATCAGTAGTGTCAAAATTCGACAGAATTTGGAGTCTAAGTATTGTTTACCTTTAGTTACTAAAAAGCCAAAATAGGCGACACATTTTAAAACCTGTACTAATAACAGAGAGAAGTCTAAAGAAAAGAAAAGTTTTGGCAAACCATGAACAATCTCTTCTTTTATTTTAACTGTGAAACCATACCTAAAACTGAAAGCCATTTTCCAACTTGTGGTAGATGCCTTCTATTTCACGCAAACATTAACCCACTGCATTCAATATTGGCCATTGTATTCAACGGCTCTTTCATGTCCGTGTACGTGTGGCCACACAACAGTGCCTCATTTTAGTCGGCGAGGAAAGCAATAGACTACTAACGTGTGACATCAACTGCCTGAGTAATTGGGTATAAACATTCGCTGGTTATCTAAAACGTCCATTACTATAAAAGCGCAGGGGAAAGTTCACTGGTTTTAGTGTACCTTGGCAAAAAGTCGGGGAAATGAGCCTTTTGCCAAAAACCTTTGCAATATGGGTGCCAACCGAATTCTTCACTTAGTGGAGTTTAGAAAATCCACATACTTTGCGTGTGTTTGCTATGTGGATAGCAACCAACAGTCTGGTTGATTTATGCCATTCTCTCCTACTGTGAATACTGTATTGATTCTGTACTTCACACCTGCCACGTGCAACTGATCACATTACGTAGCAACAAAAATTTAGTCTGGTCATCTGGAGTGAGTGTGCATAAGAAAGCAAGTACGTTAGTAGGCCTACATGCTATTCATGTGAAACACACATCTACTGGATAGACTGTGTACTTTAGTTTGTTACAAGGTAAAGTACAGAAATAATTGTGTTAAATTTCTCAAACCAAAGTCAAATTTGGGAAAATGTGTGCACATAATTTGGCGTGTTGACGGCCCCGTGCTCGTCTGAACAATGACATAAACACGGCAATTTTTGTGATGGCAGAAAAATCAATGCAGAAAAGACTAGTGCAAGTCTACAAAAGGATGTTCATAAACACACCACAGGATCATGCAAGTTCCACAATTTTACCACAAAAAAGTGTAAACCTACATATCACAGTACACATTAAGGATTTTAAAATTTGGAGTTTTAAAAAAATAACCACGCTAATTTAGCATTTACTCTGTTTAAATTATTTTCTTTAGGATTCTACATGTAACTATGACAACGACGTCATTTATACTAAGGCCTCAGTGAATCTATGAGTTCCAAAGAATGATTTTTTTTGTAATCGGCAAAAACCGAATGCAAAACAGATATTGGTTTTCCATCCACCTCTTTTTGGCAACTATGTATACAGTGCATGAGCCGTGACAAAATACTAAGTATTTACACACCTGTACAGCGCACCGACCACCATTTTATCATAAACAGAGGGAACCAAGTAAAAATCTAAAGAATCCAAGCACACTTATCTCCCAAATCAACTAATCATAAAACAGCTAACAAAATCCAACCATTTTCAAAATAAGATTTTTCTGAATACCATTCTTAAATCTTCCGACAAGATGAATCTTCTTGCCTTCTCTTTTAAAGAGGTGCAAATAATAAATATCCTTGCTTCGGAAGGAAAACGTTTGACTACGGTATCGATTTCTCTGAGAAAATACACCTGAAAATTGTCTCTTCAATATACACACTAAGCATCTAGCCACAAAATAAAGCACATATTTACAGGCCTTCTCGATATTTTTAACCTTAAACCGACGTACACAAAAAAGTCCTGATCAATTTTTGCTGTAGAAAGTAGAGTACATACACAAAATCAAACTTTTCTCCTACTCAAAAAACTTGAAATTACCACAATTTTGTACAATAAATATATAGTTATTATTATATATATTATATATATCTTTGAAGTGTTAACTATAATACACAATCAATTCAAACGGATGTTTCAGTATTGTGACAGCCAATCAAAATCCTACAGAGATTTTGAAAAGCTGCAAAATACCACACAATGAGAATTTCAAATTATCTTTTAAAACTAGGAGTGATACCGGCAACCTACAAACACTGCTGCGTTCGCAATAGCCCGTTTTCACTACATAATTTTCCCATGTTTAGATACCTACGCAAAGAGATTTCTTAAACTGAACAGACAGTTCTTGTTTCGATGAAGCAAAACTACATTCTTTCGACAAAAATCAACTAATTTGACCAAGCAAATTTGTGATGAAATCAAACTCTATCGTTATTTGACAATTTAGGAAAGTTTTAGATGTGTTTGGACGTACGAGTTCAACAAATTTTCTGTGATTTTTCTCCATAAAACCAGGGTGATTTGGCAGCTTGTTAAGAAGTGATATAAATGTGCAATCCTACCGCCTCATCATGGCTTGCTCGTGGCTGCCCATGCCATAACGCTGGTACATCTCAGGATTATCGTAGTGATTTGCCCTGAGTGTGTGCTGCGTTGGTCGCATATTGACCATTTGTACGGAAGGGTCTATGTATCCCACTGGCGTTGCGTTGTGGTACGCATTATGCATGACAGACTGCGGGTGTCCCACATAACCGTTCAACGTCGCCGATTGGGACGGATAACCCTGATGAATGTAGTTGTAGTTGTGGTGTTGGACCGGGGCTTGTTGTTGCTGTTGCTGCTGTTGTTGCCGAAAGGGCGGGTTTGGGTGGGTGGTGGGGTAGGGGTTCTTGCAGACGACATGCTGCTGCATGTTGCAGTGAGCTGCTGCGGGGTTGTTGTGGGCTGGTGGGGTTGGGAGTCGGGCTGGGTGGTTGGGGATGGTTTGGGTTGGCATTTGGTGATGTTGTGTTTGCTGCTGTAGTTGCTGCTGCTGTAGTAACTGCTGCTGGTGATGTTGTTGTTGTTGTTGTTGTTGCTGCTGCTGTTGCTGCTGCTGTTGCTGTTGTTGTTGTTGTTGTTGGAGTTGGTGGTACTGTTGTGTGTACTGTTGTTGGTGCGGATACGCCAAGCGCTGCATCTGTAGCTGATGCTGCTGCATTTGACTGTCCATCTGTAATCCGCGATGAGCAGCCATTTGTTCGTTGCTCATCTGTTGGAACTGCATCTGCTGCATGTGCTGCTGCTGTTGCACGTGCTGCTGTTGTTGTTGATGCTGCATCTGCGGCCAGGAAGTGACCTGTGGAGGCTGCATTTCACCAGCCATTCTCTTGGCCTGCATGGGTGGCGTATTGGCCGCCGGAGGTGTCCGTTTTCTCTGCTGCGGAGGCGGCGTCGGGGCGGGCGTAGGAATCAACGGGGGCGTGGGGTTCTGAGGTGGCGTCAAATTGGCCGTGGGTTTCGGCGATCGTGGTATCGTAATCGTCGTGTTTGGCATCATATCGTTCGTCATCTTCTGCAGCATGGCTATGTTGCTGCTCGTCGCCTTTTGCCGCTGCGAAGTTTGACCTGCGGCGTAACGACCGCCGGATTTGCCGCTATTGCGACGCGTCGGTGAATTCACGGCGCCGGCCTGCATGCAGGAGGCTTGCTGCGTGTTCATACCGGGGGAACACACTTGAGGGCTTCCCATCTGCGGACTACAGGCTTGGTTGTTGATGGGGACTCCGTTAAGCTGAGGGCTGCTGCACACGCTCTGCGTGTTCCCCATGTTGGGACTGCAAACTTGCGAGTTAGACATGACCGGACTGCACACGCTGTTACTCAGAGACATCACGGGGCTACAAACTGAATTACTGATAACGGGGCTACATACAGCGTTGCTCATAGCAGGACTGTTATTAACGGCCGGACTCCTTGAAGGATTATTACCGCACACTTGAGTATTATTAAGATTAGGACTGCAGACTTGAACATTTCCCATGGCTGGACTTAGAACCTGAGCGCTGTTAACAGCTGGACTACACACTGACGGACTTTGCATGCTGTTGACTTGAGGACTGTGCATGCTGTTCATTTGCGGACTGTTTATGCTGCCCACAGGGTGCGGACTGACCGATGACATTTGCGGACTGACGTTCATTTGAGGGCTGTTCATGCTGTTGACTTGATGCGGGCTAGGCAGCTGGGGACTCATGCTAGGCTGCATCTGCTGCGGACTGACGTTGGAGTTGTGTGGGCTTGCGATCATGTTCGGACTGCACACTTGTTGTTGTTGATTGACCATGACTGGACTGCAAACTTGTGAGCTGTTGCTGCTCATTCCGGCCGGGCTGCATACAGGCTGCTGCGTTGCACCCATGGCTGGTGTTCCTATAGCCTGGTTGCCTATCCCACCGCTGCCACCAATTATCTTATTTTGCTCCAAATCGCAGGCGATCTCCGAAATCTGCATGCAGGAGTTGCGATACGGGTTCTGCACCAGCCTACAAGATGGGAACTCGTGTTGTAGAGGTTCCATTTGCTCGCAGGGCAACTGCCCCGTCATTACGGAATCGTCTTGTAGGTTGTCTGGTAGCGAACTAGCCGCACTCGGCGTGCAGTCTGTGTCCACCGGAATTCTTCCGTAATCGGTGCCAAGATCGGTTTTACTACCCCTGGTCGTCAGGGTCATCAAATCACTCTCGTCTTGTCGCAATGACTCTGAGCCCTGACTCACAACTGCATCATTCTGCACCGAAACTAATGACGATTCTCGATTATTCAGGTTATCTAACCCTCCAATAGGATCGGAAATGTCAGTTTTCTCAATACGCCCTTCCGAAGAAACAGCTTCCGGGTGATCCTGAATGTTAAGAGCCTCGACTGACAATGGCCCCTGGTTCTGTAATTCAGCGTAGTCTGGACACTTTTGATCAGAGCCATGTTCCAATAAATTATCAGCAGATACTTCGTGACAGCCTTCTTCCATAGCATCATCTGATGAGAGATGCACCTCATCTACGCGTTGATTTTGCTCTTCGATTTGAGGTTTATCAGTGTCCATTGGCTGCTCATCAGGACCTTCGGGTGTCTGCTCTTCGATAGGCGAGTTCTTCTCATCTTGTTCTTCAAGAAGACAATCGACGTTGGTTGGATTTTCATCATCTGAGAGATGGTTCACACCTACCGAGAGTGGATTTTCAGCCTCGAACTGTTCGTAGGATCGCATTACTGCCTCGGTCGCTTCATCGTTTACCACGTCCATGATGGATTCAACAGCTTCGGCTGTTTCTATTAAAGTCGCTTCGTCTTGCTTATCATGAGTTTCCTCGTCTGAGACGTTGTTTCGATGCTGGCTATTATCACTGTTCGATGAACATTCAGCGACTATTTCGTGTTTCTCTTTAATAGCATTCTCGACTTCTCGTCTATCTGTTACAGATATTTCGTCTAGCAATTCATCACTGGACTTAACATTATCATTGTCTTCTAAATCGCTGTTTTCCACATTTTCTTTAAGTGGATTTTCCACACCATCGCAGTGTCCATTCGCAGGATTTTTAGCTGTTGTGATACAATTGTCAACTTCCTGATCTTCAGAATGTGAATCGCTGTCTTCCGAAGAACTGTCACTGCTTTTAAGGTCGTCAACATTTCTGTCAAGAGTTTGGTTTTTGCTTTCCTCAAAATTGTCTCCTTCATTATGAGGTGATTTGGGTTCGACATTTTGGGCAGTATTGCTTTCGTTTTGTTCCACACTTGACGTGTCCGAATCCGAGTCTGAGTCAGAGTCTGTTCTTTTTTGGTTCTCATTTTGGCAGCTGTTGCGAATCAGGTCGGTGGTCTCAATGACGTGATTGGTGGGTAAATTTAGATCCTTGCCGTGGTCCGAGTCCGAATCGCTCAGCGTTATGATGGGAGTAACCTTCACCACCAAGCTGTCTTCTTTAGGAGCGAGATTTCCTCGAAGCACTTCACAAGGACTCGTCGCTTCCTCGCAGTTGTTGACTTTGTGACAGTTCTCTATGGTATTAGAGTCTTCGTCATTATCATCAGTACTACAGTTTCCGTCTTCGCAGCGTTGCGCCGTTTGCGGCAGCATGTAGCGCGTTAACGATTCCCCGGTTGACACGGAGCTTTGCGAAGACGCCGCAATGCTGTCGCAGTCGTCTTGATCAGACTGGCTCGAGTCGTCCGCGTCGTTCCCGTCTGATTCCGTGTGTCGCGCTACCAACGTGGTTCGCTTCTTCTGGTTATTCCAGGGCCAGCCGCGTTGTTTCTTCTTTTTGCGTCGCTGAGGTGGCCTTTTGGTGTCCTGTACGCCCCTCTTGACCCCCTTAGGCCATCCACATTTCCCAGAGGAGGGGGTCACGGGCTCATCGTTTTTTGGAACAGGGTGTGGCAACTTGCTCGCTTTGGCCGATGCCTTCTCGGACATGGCTCTCCTTCGCTTGGAGAACTTTCGCGTGACGGTTTTCACTTCTTCGTTGTTGTTGTTGGTCTTGAGTTTTCCAGCAGCTGCCCTGGCCGGCAAAACAAATTCATCCTCGGAGTCCGCGTTGCCGTTTGTTTCAGCCTTTCGTCTTTGCCGCTTCTTGGTCTTTTTCCCGCCAACTGAAACCACAAAATTAAGAATGGATTAACTTTGATAAAATTTGAATTCCTTTATAAAAGGAGCGTGTTCGTATTTTTCCAGAAAATGTATTTCGTTTTAACCTAACAATCATATAAAAATACCTCCCTGAAATACTATCCAGGGGAAGAAAACAAGAAATTTACAATCTCCAATCTTGATGTGGAAGCAAAAAGCTTGGTGTAATTATTGCACTGCTTTATGAAACTAGATGAATTAGTATCGGCAGTTTTTGAATGATATCCTAAATTTCAGAATGGCAATGAGAAAAATATGACAAATGATATGGTATAAAAATTTCAACACCCATGTGAAAAATGGGGGGAGGGGAGGGGCGGGGGGATTCAAATGTGATCTGGACACGCTCCTTTAACGACAGCCATTCACATGGTCTCTTAACATGGTCTCGTAAATTTAATCAACGAGAAAACAGCTCACTCATTGATGAAAACCGGAAGTCTAGTCCTACACATGGTGACCCAAATACTAGTTTCTTTTGCAACTCAGAGGCCATGATTTCGTGTCAGCTTATCGTTACAAGAGCATAGTTGGCTGTCGTTACAACCCTAAATGTACATGTGTACATTGTACACATACTATGTACATATATGAGCGTACGCGAACATGTACAACATGTGAACCCCGTTTCAAGAAAAAAGCTTGTATCTCCAATTCCCGGCGTCGGAAATTCAAGTTTTTTATATATTTCGTTACAGAGACACGTAAACTTTACGTCATAACCCCGTCAAATAAAGGCCTGTCTTTTATTGTTTGTTGTTTTTAATCGACTGGCATTAATCCTTGACAGATTTTTACGTTCTTGGTACCAAATGAAAGCTGATAACTTTTTCTATTCTAGAAAAATAGCAATTTAACTTTTAAAAAATGTTGACGCTCAAATCGGCCTAAAATCGGACAGTCATCTTTAATGATTTAGTTTAGAAATATGAAATGTGTTGAACGGAATTTTACTCCATGAAACCAACCCACCTTTTAACTTGGTTGAGGAGTTATCTTTGGTTTTCTTGCTTGGTTCGTCATCACTGGAAGCCGACAGTTCGTGCTTTCTCGCTCTCTTTGGCTCTGGTTCACGCATGACCGGATCGGTGTTAACAGACTCCAACACCGGGATGCGCCGTCGACGTTTCCTGTCAAACTTTTGCCTCAGGTACACCTGACGAAAACGGAACGGAATTTTAATCAGCTGATTCAACTACAGACTTTAAAGGAGGTTGTTCAGATTTTTCCGGAAAATGGATTTCGTTCTAACCCAAGAATTATATAAAATACCTCCCCAGAATACTATCCATGGGAAGAAAACAGGTGCAATCTCTAATTTGGATGTGGAAGCAAAAAGGTTGGTGTAATTACTACACTGCTCTATGGAACGGATAAATTAGTTTACAGAACATCAGTGTTTTTTTTAGGATATCCTTGAAAATATACGGTTTGAGAGCGTAAAATTTTAGAATGGTAATGAGAAAATATGACACATACAGAGCTGCCAACCCTCCCGGATTTTGCAACAGATTCTTCGGAAAATGACTAATTTTGTGAGTCCTGACATGGATAAAAACCCTCCTGGATTGTCAATTAAACAACCTTGGGGATTTTTTAGATGTGTTTGGAGTCACGGAATGAACCCGTTTTCCCAGATGTCTTCCCCAAAATCCGTGAGGGTTGGCAGCTTTGCACATGATATATCAAAATCTCAACATCCATGGGAAAAATGGGGATCTCAAAAATGTGTTCTGGACACGCTCCTTTAAAAGAAAAATAGAAATTTGTAGAATGATTTCACAACTATTTACAGTCTTTTGCGATGAACACAATACACTACTCACGATAAGTTAGGGATATTGGTGTGGTTCAATTTTGGAATTTTATTTTTCAAATGACTGTTTTTACCTATTCCTGTGACAAGGTGTGTCTGTCATGCAGATACAATTGTCTAACCATATACAAAATCATTCTAGCGGAATGCATACCCTCAATAAAATATCTGTGTACACCCCACAATATCCCTAACTTATTGTGTGTAGTGTAATTGGTATGAATCAAGACTATACGATTTACCTTTTCTTTCGTGAGCTCTGGTGGTGGAATATCACAAGCGTCCCCTGGGCCCTCGGTTGCCGATTTGTCCTTAGATAATGGCTGTGATTTGGGAGAGGGAAAGGCAACAAATGCTAGTGAGGACTTTGGTGTTACAATCAGGCATGCTTAAAACAATTCTCATTGCACCTGCTATATGTTGTGCTCGAAACGGCCAACTCAGGCTTGGTGCATCTCGGAAATGTTAATGCGGCAAACGAAACATCTGGGTTTCACACTAACTGATATGTTCTACCCAGTTGAGAATATAGGCCAACAAATGTAACACAAACAAGTAAACTACACACAGGGGAAGATGGAAAGATCGAGAGAAAAAAATAAAGCCTGAAACCGAATATAGTGATTTTTACAAAAAATCATAATCTGTGTTTTATGTCAGAAAACACCCAAGTTTCAATGGTTTAGCAGTGATCAAGGGAACAAGTTCACTTAAGATTAAGCAAAACCAAAGTACAATTATGTTTTAAATTCCTTACATACGCATATTTTGACGATATATCTTGGGCCAAAGGTGGAGTTTTTTTGCTGTGGATTGTTGAACTTTAAATCCAGACTAACTTCACAAAATAAGCTCAACGCTTAACCAATGAAGTGAGGGCAGTTTTATTTTAAACAAAGTGCCAACTTACTAGAACAATGCAAATGAAACAAAATGTTGAACTATATCATATATGTACTTTGTGTTTGATTCGTGACGTAATCCGGTCTTCATCCGTGTCGGACGATGCATCTTCTTTCTGGCCTTTCCTCCGATGACGGCCTTTTAGAAGCGACTTTGACCTCGACTTGCGATACACCTTTAACTTTGTCTTTCCGGTACTTTTAGAAGAGGTTCCCTGTTTTCCACTGTCCGTTTTCGATCTTGATTTCCCGGATTTTCCCTTCGAGGACTTCATTTTTCGGAGTTTGAGTTTCGCAGACTTCTTCTTCCCCGATTTTTCACTTCCGGTCGTTGATTTACTCAGAGTTTCCGAGTCCTTGTCCGTAGATTTTTCCGAATGCGATTTCTTGGACTTCTTTTTCAACGAGCTGGGCGATTTTGAGGTCTTGTCGTTTGACGACGATGACTTTTTGGGCTTCCTACCCTTAAGTTTGGACGCCTTTTTCAGTTTGGTTTTTGACAACGGTGGCGTTTTGGGTGGGGGTGACTTTGGCGGCAAGGCCAGGGTTGATTTTAAGTGTGATAGGTCCGATGATTTGAAAGTGGCGAGGGGTGATTTGAGCGGTGTTTTCAGGGCTGGTGACGGGGACTTCATCAGAGCCTTTTGGGGAGACGATTTCGGTGAGAAGTCTAACCGTCGTCTCTCCTCGTCAATATCGTTAACGAGGGCACCCATCATTGCAACCTAAAAAAAAGATAAGCGCAATTCCTTAGAACATTACATATTTAGCAGTTTACTGGAGTTCTATCCTCTGTTATATCAACACGTAAGCTTGTCAGTTCTCCATTAATGGTACCATCAATGCAATACTAGAAAATTACTGGATTATTTTGTGACTGGTAATAAAACTTTCAATCTGTCGGTAATGTTTCCAAAAAAAAAGAACATGGGGAAAAATGCCTGCTCGTGCATGACACACAGTGACAATGTGACTGGCTCCAAGATGGCCGCCCGTGCAAAGGGTCTAAACTTCACATTAAAAAACCGCAAATTTTCAGTTTAATCAAAACTTGAAAATTTCTTTTGTAATTAAGTTGACATCAAAATTTACATAAGCCAGTTTATTTACATAAATTTACATAAGACTGCATAAAACTTCTGTGTGCTGAAAGGTCCACTCTCAGATTGACTTTTTTTGTTCAATCAAAAAGTGGGGGAATTTGTTTGCATATTAAATCGTAACCAGACTTGTACTGATTTTGACTATGACCCTTTTGGAGTGGTCATTCTCGGGGGTCATTTCCTCACACTACCTACCTCTCTCTTCACTTCTTTCTCCTCTTCCATTATGGCCATACCACTGACCACTAGCGGCGTCCATCTCAGGCACTCCTCGTCCAGTTTAATACGGCTACCTCTAGCCATCCGTGCCTTGTGTTCATTAATCACCTTGTGACGTAGTTTCAGCACGTACCTGTCGTGTAAAATACACTTGTCAATTACTGGAAAAATACTAAAGGTGACCCACCAATGGAAAACCAAGCGGAAGTCAACTAATATCATTTTGAGATATGGCAAATTTAAAGGAGCGTGACCAGATCACATTTTTAAACCCCCTAATTTTCCCATGGGTGTTGAGATTTTTGAAATGTTGCATTCTCAATCCGTATATTTTCAAGGATATCTTTAAAAAACCACCAATGTTTTGTAAACTAATTTATCCGTTCCATAAAGCAGTGCAGTGATTACACCAACCATTTTGCTTCCACATCCCAATTGGAGATTGCAAATTTCATGTTGTCTTCCCAAGGATAGTATCTTGGTGAGATATTTCATATGATTCTTAAGTTTAAAACGAATCTGCATACCTGACAACATTGCCGAGTAAATTGGACTGTAGTGAAACTTGCAACGGTCGAGTTGGTACAATGGTAAAGTTGACTTAGTACTGCACCCGTTTTTATGTACACAACACATGCGGTGCGCGCGGGGAGTCAGGTCAAGTCGACCGTTTACCAATTGTTCCGATTTTCAACACTTTTAACACTTAAAAAACAAATACGATAAAAATCGGACTAGTTGGCAGGTATGAATCTGATCACGCTCCTTTAAAAATAATGCACTTCCCGTAGAAATTCGGTTGCAAAAAGTCGAACTATGGTCAACTAAAGTCACGAGTCGAACTTGCTCCATGTTACACCGAGAGAAAAGTTAGGTTCAATAGTTTAGAGCATGTGGCCAGTTTGCCAGAGGTTTTGGGTTCGAATCCCGATGAGTTCTTACCTGTTGTCCTTCATTCCTATCATCCTGAGTGACTGTAGAGTGGATGCAATGTCATGTGGACACATACCGGTAGCTCGACTGATGGCTAGTGAGAAAACATTGAAATAAATACCATTACAAAAAGGGCATTGTAGAACAGGGAGAAGAGTTATTGTTCACCTGTGGGGTACCGTGGCCGAGTGGTTTAAGGTCACTGACTCGCAACACTCGGGTGAAAACTTGGGGTTGCGGGTTTAATACCCGGCTGTGGTACCTGTGCCCTTGAGCAAGGCACTTAAACACACTTGCTCCATCCTTCGGAAGGGATGTAAAGGCATTGGTCCAGTGTGTTGTGTATCCGGATTATCGAGATAAGTTATCCCAGTAACCCAGAAGGTAATTCGGGCTTCCGTATTACCGGGACACTATGAAAACTTCATAGTATCTCATAATTACATCGGGTAAGGGCAAAACAAACCCTAATTAACATTCAGTCTCCCCGACGCAAGCTAAATCAATTTCATATTTTTGTTTGTAAACAGTTCTTCATAAGAAGTAACTATAAGGCAGCATGACCACTTACTTTTGATGGAGCTTATTCTTGTTTCGGAGTTTTTGTCGAGGAATTCGAGAATGACACTTCGCCAGTAGGAGTTGTAACTGACGCGACCCAGGTCAGAGAGAGGCTTCTCAGGGGTCCCAGGCTGGCCCTCTTGTCTGGAAAGCAGGTAGCCTGTTTGTGGAAAGGAAAGTACAACAACATTATTCAAGTTCAAGGTTAAAACAAACAGTCATACTCTTATGAGATAGTTTAGGGATTTTAAAGAGTTCGAGAAATTTGAGCTGAAAATTGCTACTTACTGAAATCGATGAGAAATCTTCCGTATCCCTTTCGCTGGTACATGGGTAATGTCATGATGCATGACACGTTGTACCTCTGTTGACAGTGCTTTTCCTGTGAAACCACAAATTTATACCCATTAATTTATTAAAAATTGAGAGATAAAAGAAAATACAATACATATACCGAAAAACCAAAAGAATTATAGTTTAATCGGAATTTGAAAATTTTGTTTCTATTTAAAGGCCCAGTGTATCATTTGCAATGACCCCAACAAGTAATCGACGAGTTTATAGGGGAAAAGTTCTGAAAGTAAAGATTGAATTAATAGGAACTATCCAATGAAATGTTTTCGCTCAAAATGATATAATTTTACCAGAAAATAATCCGTAAAGATGAAAATATTTAGATCGTTTGCAAACGATTTACTTATTTTTGGTTCGCATCTACGCGGTCCAAAATGCATGGGCGCTGTGTACTGCATGTGCGTGTTCCAACGCGATGCTTTTTGATGGATCGCGCACACACGCAGTATATGATGTGCGCCACAGAGTGCATGACGCAAGCCACATAGTACCCGATCAACTGAGAACGAATATTTGAAACACCCCGCCAAGACCAGGAAAACGCATATGGATTTTCATGGTTTTTTAAAACATGGCACAGCTGAAATTTCCTCGAATGAGTTTGTTGATGTCTTTCTTTTGATTTATAATGGTTTTATTCGCAGAATCGCTCAAAAACAGATCATCTACAGGGCCTTTAATAAGGTTACAGGTGAGAGCTATTTGGTTAAAACGTAGAAATATGTGGAAAAAATTGCATAATTTGTCGATTTTGATGACGTGTTTTACTCACTTTGGAAAAGTAGCCGACAAGATGACAGCCTTTGGAATCATTTTTGGTCAGTACGTAGAAGAGAAATGGCTCCACGTCGTAGTACAGGGTTTTATGGTCCAGGAACAGCTTGGCCAATAGGCACAGGTTCTGACAGTAGATCTTACTGACGTTGCCGTCCACCTCAAACACCGATAGGTCGTTGTGACGATATATCTCATTGGCCGGTGGGTGGTACCAGCCGCACTTGGTCTGTAGAATGGACCAATCAAGGAGAATGCACAACCTTGTTGGTGGCAATAATGTATAATAGCAGGTTTTTATATAGCGACATAATATACACTACTCACAATAAGTTAGGGATATTGTGGGGTGTACAGATATTACATTGAGGGTATGCATTCCGCTTGAATGATTTTGTATATGATTAGACAATTGTATCTGCATGACAGACACACCTTGTCACAGAATTAGGTGAAAACATTCATTTGAAGAAAAAAAAATCCCAAAATTGAACCACACCAATATCCCTAACTTTTTGTGAGTAGTGTAAGTTACGACCGTCCAAAATTGTCAACATTTCAAACATTTTATAAAGCACGGGGGGTTGTCAAGGGCCACGTAGGACTTTACATGCACTGTCAAATGTTGACATTTCATGGCAGTGACAAAAAAAAGAGGATTTTGGGGGAAGGGAGCCCTTAATGTATGCTCTGCACAACTTAATTACGCTGGGAAATGGAAAACAATTACTGGAATATGTATACGCTTTTACACGAAACAACTTTAAGATTTCACTCACCAAATGTCTGATCAAGATGCTTCTGCTTTTCATGTACTTGAGACAGAATTCACACAGGAAAAGCTTTGGTAACCTGCAAAAAGAAACAAGAGCAACAATATGTTAGTATAAGATTTGAGGCTCTGAATATACAAATATAAATAGTACAAACTAATGACCCCGAGGTGTTGGATGATTGGGACTATCTGCCGAGGTTCAAGTCGAGGGAGATTAGTGCCCAGCGTGGATGCACATCTGATTGGAGCTCTGTGCTGCAACAGTATCAGAAACGTACAGTATCCGCAAAAGCTTTATTTTATATAATAATTTAAAATCCCAAGTACCTGGCATATTCCTGAGGGTAGGGTGACGAGTACCACGTCTGTAGGTTGTATCGGCCAAACTCTATACAGCCAGGTGACCTGGCCTGATGGTCTACATGTAGCTGTTGGGGTTCACCACTGCCTGTTTGCTGTCAATTCAAGAAACTCGAGAAATTGAAGCAATGTGTCAGCCATCTTACGCCTACACTCCTTTCGCAGTGGTTTGTGCGCCCGGTTTCGTCCGCTCCAACCACTGCTCAACTTCGCAATGTATCTTGTGAAGCGCGTGCGTGACGTCACCCAAGGCTGGATAACACTTGACATGATTGGCCAGATTCTTTCACCTGATGCAGTAAACATGTCACGCGACAGTCGGGTGACATGTTTACTGCATCAGACGACAGAATCTGGCTAATCATGTGTTATCCAGCCTTGATGTTGGGTGACGTCACGCAGCGCTTCGCAGGATGCATTGCGAAGTTGGACAGTGGTTGGAGCGGACGAAACCGGGCGTGCAAACTAATGCGAAAGGAGTGTATCTTACGCCAGGCAAGACAATGCTTTGCCTAGACTGCTCCCTGGTCCATACGATTGCTTGCATTCCAACACATGAATTCTAGAGAAATAGCGCTTATTGGTTGAATGCTATATTCACGCACATAAATAAAACTTAACCCTAAAGCCTGCCGTACACCTTTGCGCTTTACCAGCCCATCGGACACCGGACCATCGGATCCGGAAAAATCAAACAAGTTTGATTTGCTCCGGTCTCACTATGAGCAAGAACATGTACATGTTCATTGTAACCCATTGTTAGTAACAATGGTGTATGCCCAATTTACATTGTTAGATGTTCATAGTGTCTATAGCGTACTGTCAGACCGGCCCAAATTGTTTCAGCGCACACCTTTCCGGTAAGTGGTCCGATTATCCGGTAAATCGCAAAAGTGTGCGGCGGGCTTAACACTCCTCAATCCTCCAAAATCAATACGATTTGCATACACCCTAGGGAGTTATGGTTAACAGAGTGGCAGACCAGAAACCACAGTTCAGAGTGGTATTTTGATGGATTTGGAGGTGGAGCTTAGTACATAATGTTAAAAATGGTAAGGAGCTGGGATGAGAAATTTTCCACATGATTAAAAGGACATGTGTCGTGCAGTGCATGAACTGAAAAACAAAATCATAAGCACAATCAAGCCACAGGCAGAAAGCAAATAAAAAATCTATGCAAGCCAGCCACAACAGACCCTCTCAGATTCAGACAGCAAATACATGTATGGTGCAGCTGCCATTTTGGGGGGTTGTTACAAGCACTTACATGCAGTGCTTCAATTTATATAGGGAATTCTGCCCACTAACATAGTGTCCAGTCCTAACAGACTCTTTGCACGGCGGCCATTTTAGGTTGCACTTTTATTGTCACCATGCATCATGTACGAGTAGGTGCTTTGTGGATCTATTATCACATCATTTAAATGAGAAAACGTGCCTCCTAGCATGTCCGTCGGTGCAAATGGTCTATTTGAACTGTGAAAACTGTAAACGGAAAGTGAACAAATCTTGTCAACTCAACCAGGTTTGATAAAGTTTAATATTTTTGACCAGATAAAAAAAAAGACATGAATCTTTAGTCGGAGTACTACCGAAGGTTGAACTACATGCAGCCGTGCATTACAGCCATGCATGCACGAGTTATTGGAGTTATTTTTTTGTGCAGAAAGAAAAATGTGTCAGCAACCTTTCATCCGCATTCACAAATTGCATTTAAATACATGTACAGTATACACTACTCACAGTAAGTTAGGGATATTGGTACATGTATGTTGTCAATTTTGGATTTTTTTTGTCAAATGACTGTTTTTACTATTCGTGTGACAAGGTGTGTCTGTCATGCAGATGGGTCATTCTATAAATTTGGGGTCCACTTTTTCTGTCCCCGTTACATCTGACATCTTGTAAAATGTTGTATTTTGTAAATTCAGGACATATTCTTTAAATGCCTTCTATTTCAAAGAGTGATTACATAAAATACAATTCATAAAAATATGGTTTGAAGGCATTTTTAATGATACTTGTATGGCAAATAGCAGTATGTCAGGTGTAACGGGGACAGAAAAATGTCACACGTTGGACCCCAAATTTATAGAATGACCCAGATACAATTGTCTAATCATATACAAAATCATTCAAGCGGAATGCATACCCTCAATAAAATATCTGCGTTACACCCCACTTATTGTGAGTGGTATACATGTATTATTTATAGTTGCACTGTCCGTGTTTGGGTAAAAGGAATTGGAGATACCGGTACAAGCCTTTTTCTTGAAACGAGCTTCACATGTTGTACATGTGCGCGTACGCTCATATGTACATAGTATGCGTACAATGTACACGCGTACATGTACATTTACGTCATAATTCTGTCAAATAAAAGACAGGGCCTGTCGGAATTTTGGTACCAAATGAAAGCTGATACATTTTCTATTCTAGAAAGAAAAAAAGCAATTTAGCTTTAAAAAAAAATTGTTGGCACTCAAATCGGCCTAAAATCGGACAGTGCAACTTTAACAAAAACACTGATTTTTTTGCTTGAAAAGTGTAAAATCATGCCTTTCAAATGGTTTTTAGACTATTTTTCATACACTATTTTTCTTTTTCTTTTTAGACTGGTTTATTAGGATGTAAACTAACGTGCAGCACAGACTTATGAGGAAAGAGGGGATGGGGGGGGAGGAGCAGCGGGTTAAGGGTCAAAGGTGAACAGAGAGGGTCTGATGGTTGAAAGAACTGGTTTGACTTACGCCCTGTGTGGCTTGTTTGTTGTAGTCTGACATAATTACCGTCATGGCTCCCTCCTGGGCCTCGCGAAACATCTCTATGTCGCGCTCTGTTACGCCGTGTGGGAGGGCGGGCTTCGGTGGTGGTGGCGGGGACAAAGTCGTCGGTGCTGTTGGGGACTCCTCTACAAAATGGTTACAATAACAAACATTAATATGTAATATTTAATGGGTTTAATGAACTTCAAGCTTACAAGTATTTATGTTGACCTAAACATAGGAGGGTGGTGCCATTGGCAGCCGATGGCCGGAGACTCCGGGGAATCTCCTTACTCTTCACAAAAGAGTGCTCTGGGATCTTTCAAGTGCATTACACAACACACTGGACCAACGGCTTTACATCCCTTCCAAAGGATGGAGCAAGTGTGTTTAAGTGCCTTGCTCAAGGGCACAGGTATCACGGCCGGGTATTAAACCCGCAACCCCAAGTTTTCACCCGAGTGTTGCGAGTCAGTGACCCAAACCACTCGTCCACGATGGTTTGGCCCTCACCCAAGTCAACAGGACCGAGTTGTTCTGTAAGAATGACGTAATACAGTACTTTATCTGCAGAAATATCTGTAATTCTGAGTTACAAAAAGCTATGTAACAATTCCAGCAAAAACAAGGAATTATTATGAAAGGTTGTTTTCAATATCAGTGCCGTGTTTTCAGGGAAATCGCAAACAGGAAGGAAAAACAACTGGGGAGTTTTTTTTTAGAAGTCAGCATCTGCTCTGAAACTGCGCGTGCATAAAAATACACTATCTGGCTGTTGAGCATAAAACTGCTGGAATTACAAATTTGACAAAAAAAAATGTAATCACGATTCTGATCCTAATTTTGGAAACAAAAGTTGATTGATGTAATACAAGTCGTGTACTTGCAGTTCATTCTTCAGGTTTTAAAACAAACTGCTAAAAAAATAATATTTTTTAAATTTTAAAGCGAAATGGCCAGGAAAATGCCAAGATACACACTGTACAATGTGCCTTTAATGCTACTAAAGTGCTGTAGCATAAACCATGCAAGTATAACAGGAATTTATGAATCACATCCCATGAAGGATTGCCTTGTCTAAATTTAGACCTGGGTATAAAATGCCACACAGACAGCTGCTGTAATTCAAGTAGGGTGCAGCATATATAACTACGTAAAAGTGTGTAGCTCCTAATAATAGACAATTTTTTAAATATTTAAAGCTATATTTAGATGCTATGCAGCTAAATTAGTCATTTGCTAGCATCCATTAAAAGAGCGCGTCCAGGTCACATTAGTGAGCCTCCCATTTTTCCCACGGGTGATGAGATTTTGATACCATATCAATTTTCATATTTTTCTCATTATTCTGGAATTTCGCGTTCTCAATCCGTATATTTCCAAGGATATCGTCAAAAAACCACCGATGTTTTGTAAACTAATTTATCTGGTTCTATAAAGCAGTGCAGTGATTACATACAACTATTTTGCTTTCACGTTCAAATTAGAGATTGCCTATCTCCCGTTTTCTCCCCATGGATAATATTTTGGGGAGGTATTTTATATGATTGTTTGGTTAAAACGAAATCCATTTTTCTGAACACGCTCCTTTAAATTTGGACTCCATTATTTAGTATTGTCGCAGCAATTATTACAAAACATGACTATTACAAGTATTTATGTTTTATTAGAGACCATTAAAAAAAAAGCACGGCAAAGTACGGCACATGTGACAATGCAAATACTATGAGATGGGAACGCGAGTCTTTCCACGCTAAAGGGGGAATTTTGGCAACACAGACCATATTTTTCAGAAAATACCTTTGCCTGGTCTCAAAATAAAAGAAATAAGTTTAAATTGTTCTGAAGAGATAACTTAGGCCCAAAAAGGGTTACAAATAGTGTGACAACATGCCTTTCTAAAAACCCTATGTACAAATTTCCAATATACGGTCGTAACCAGGACGGCCTAAAATGTAACACAAGTGTCCGTCCCGGTTACGAGCGTATATTGGAAATTTGTACATAGGGTTTTTAGAAAGGCATGTCGTCACACTATTTGTAACTCTTTTTGGACCTAAGTTATCTCTTCAGAACAACTGAAACTTATTTTTTTTATTTTGAGACCAGACAAAGATATTTCCTCGAAAATATGGTCTGTGTTGCCAAAATGCCCCCTTTACCATGGACCCACATGCAAAGAGGAAACGAAACAGAATTTCATGGAAAACTAAAATGAATGTAATATAGAGTTACAATATCATGCATCATTGCATGGCATGCATGCCCCGTTTCCAATAACTGAACTTCCTACTTCCTGCCGACTACTGTGTATAGCAAGGCAGGTATTTCCTTGAAAGCATGTCTCTGGGGAATGGACAAACAAACTGACCTTGGAAAGATCATATTTCATGTAGACCAGGGAATGAAGCATTTCTGGGAAAGGAGTGTGTTATAATAGCACTTTCAAGGGTAGAGATATTAAGACCCAGTTACATGTTGTGTGACATTGTTTTAAAAATGACTCTTGGAAATGTTTGTGGCAAGAATTTTTTTTTTTTTAAGCGCCACTAATAGGTGAATAGTGTAATAGAAAAACCACACAGAGTATTTAGGGCATTAGAGACTTGATACTCGATGCTTTGCTGAAGTGTAAAACATGGACACTTCCCGTACACGAGTATTTTTTATTTTTTTAAATGGTCAGAAGGAATATCGTTTTAATAACATAGTTCCATGTACCACTTTTACAAAAAAAACTTTGCTATACTGGTGATATCGTGGAGAATGAAGCAAATTTATTACAAAGAAATATTTGCAACGCATTGTAACAACTGATGAACCCGTTGCAAAGTTACGACTACCAAATAGGGAATTACAACTTTGTGAAAGGTTTTTCCAAAAGTTGTTTTGCGACACGTACCAGTTCTGCCCACAATTTGCGAAGTGTACCCGTTGCAAATGTTTTGTGAAATGCAACGATAAATCCCGCCGTAAATTTACAAAGGGTTCAGCAAGTTGCGATGGATTTGACCAATTTGACGCATCGCAAGTCTTTGCGAAATCTGAGCAATGGTTGGCCAGTAAAAGTGACCACTGAATTTGGGGAAAGTACATGATAAGAAAGGTTGGTTCGTGGGGCGTTTAAACTCGACTTAAGCCGTGTCCGCATTAGACTTGTTTTTTGGAAGGTTTTAACGAGATGATGGTAAAATGAAAAATAGCTAAATTTTACTGCTGTCCGCACTTGGACCTTTTGACACGGGAATATTTTACCGAGACCGTGGAAGAGCATGCGCAGTGTGTGTCCCTTTGCAGTTTGACCTTCACGGTCCAGATGTACGCTTCCAGATCGTTATTACTGACTCCGCACTGGACTTACCGTCTCCGGAAAAGGCCCTGGTCAATTTTCCTCTGCAGCAGTTGGCCATGAAAAGTAACCGCTGGACTCAGGAAAAGTTACTGAGAGGAAAATATCCTAGGCTGTCCGGATTGGACTTAAAATGGGAAAAGTACCCATCGTCTTGGTACGTTTTTCCCCACAAAGTCCAATGCGGACAGGCCTTTAATTTATACTTTTTTTGGACAAATCCAATACGAACAGGTCTATATCAAGAATATATTGTTATGAAAATTTAAAATCCAACAACCTCCTCCCACTGTGTCTTGCACAGAAACACAGAAACCAACATACTGTTTGTATTAATCTGCTGTCCCTTATTGAAGCGCCAACACAAGAATGTATTAAAACACATAAAGCACATATAGCAAGTAAGACAACAGCCGGCGAACAAGCAACACAGGTAGCGGTGTGACGAATTAGAAGAAAAAGAAACATGAAACATAAAAAGCAGCAAGGTTTTTAGGTTCTTTCTGTTAGCACATGAAATGTGAAATGAAAAGAGTTCAGGTGTTTTGACAATACTGTCATGAAAGCGGAAGCATGAGAGAGAAAAATAGGCAGATGATGGATGATTGGATGGATGCAAGCAAGCCACGTAGACTGAGCACAAAACACCATGAAGAGGCGACAGTTCATGCACAACGGTCTTACCGGATGAATCTTTGCTGGCATTCATGCTGCTAGTCGATGGCATGGCTGGCGGCGCCGTGTCCATGGGTTCAGACGTCTTCGTCTTAAGACGTTTCTTGATGGTCGTCTGTTTTTGGACCAATCCCGACTTGGTGGTGGTTGTGGTCGTGGATGAAGACGCTCGAGTCCTCTTAGATCCCATTGCTCTTGCTTTTCTGACGATTTTTGACGCGCTGGCCGACAGCCCGCCTCGCAGCTTCAAAGATCCCTTTTTGCCGTTATTCCCGTTCGGGGAGACTTTTTCCGCGTTTGACGTTTTCCGCGGTCTCTTCTGAGGGCTGTAGATGGGCGGAAACCCGTAGAGACCACGCTTCCGCGGTTCAGTCGGCGCTGCGTAGAGATGTGACAAGCCGTCAAAGAGACTCTTGAGCTGCGAACTACCGGTGCGCATGATTTGCGAGTGCGGCGAAGAGGAGTTTGAATGCGATTTGTCGTCAGGTGCTATTGCACCTGGGGTGACATGCTGCATGAGAGTTTGGGGCGCACTGCTGGACATGACCAAAGGTGGCGGGCAATACTTTTGCCTTGCAGTGCTGTGCGAAGCCTCCGCATGCTCAGGTGCGCTTGTGACTTTCTCTTTGGTAACTGGTTGCTGCGATTTCACCGCTCCGCTTGGTTTAGACACCGGAGGGGGAGGCGGTGGCGTCGTAGGGTCACTCCTTGACTTCTGCACAGGCCGTGGTCTTGGTAGGGGTGGACTTATAGGATAAAACCCAACGCTCGATTGCGACGAACTCCTAGACTTTCTCCGATTGGTTGGTGTAAAAAACCTGCTGAGTCCGTCCACCAGACCTCTGGGTTTGTATTTGGGGTCGTAGAAGTGAGGCAGGTTTAGCGTAGGGGGTTGGTCTGGCTCCAGTATGGGTGTACTCGGCGAGGCCGGTGTCTCGGTTTCAGCCTGGTCTTGGGTGCTGAAGTTTGAGTGAGTTTTGTGTGGGGATTTGGGTGTGTGGGCTGGACCTTTGTCTGTTGAGGTTGATGTTAATCGGCGGTTGCCAGGCTTCGAGAGCCGCTTACCTTGGGAACATCTTGGGCACTCAAGGAGCCTGCAGAAGACAAAAAAAGACAAACAAAAACCCATTGGATGTTTCTACAAAACGCAAAACTCAACTTTATTTAAATAATCAAATCATGCTTTTTAAACAAAGTGCGAACTCTTGACGAATACTATCATGGAAATGAAATTGGAAATGGCACAAAAACAGTGCATGTAAAAAAATCGTAATAAAACAGCAAAAGGCCCATAAGCCCTTATCGAAAGGTGACCTCCTAGGCCCACATCAACAAGTAATCTAAGGAGCCATTTGGTACCAGCAAGCTCAGTGGTCAAGTGGTTAAGGTCGTGGGTTCGAAACCCACCCGAGCATTTAATAAATGAATGACTAAAGGACAAGACTGGCACAACGTGAAAGGCGAAGCAATTACTTACGACTTATGCAGCTTGGATTTTCCGTTAACGTTACCGGTTCCATTGCACCCTGGGAAGGGACAGCCTCTGCAACACAGGGAACAGAAGAAAAAAAATGAACAGTTCTGACAAATAAACATCATGGAAGAAAATATCCAATAATAATAATGACATCTTCTATAGCGCACATCTATCCTGCAGGATACTCATGACGCTTTACAGTATTATCCTGGTCATTGGGCCCAACTCCATGGGGAGTACGCAACACTCTTGCAGCCTGACACAAGCGCTCAAAGGCTGCAACCCTTGCAGGTACCCATTTACTCCTGGGTGGAGAGAGGCAACTTATGGTAAAGTGCCTGGCCCAAGGGCACACGCACCTTGGTCGGGGCTGGGAATCAAACCCACAACCATGGATTCGAGAAACACCAAAACTTTGCCAGTTTGCCGAAGCCAAATTGGCAGCACTCAAATTCTCACAGCATGTGTTTGAGAGTTCGCACTCTAGTTCTCTATATTTATCTCTATGGTCAGATCTTACACTCCTTTAAACCAACATTTGCCCTTCCACAATTTTCCTACCTGGAAATACATGTACTCAGTAAAAACATAACGTTGGTGCACATTTCCCATACATCCACCAAATGTGCTATTTTTAAATAGGTATTTTAAATACAAGGCTATTTCAAATAATGTTGAAATGTCATGTATTAAAATCCCTTATTTTTGTAACAACCTATTGGACAGAAGCATACCAGTACACACATATACTACTGTTGCACATGCATAAATACAATACCATTATTTGAATGTACATGTACATTATCTGGCATTGGTTTTGATCACAAACAATTACTGAACTGTACTGCTGAAGCATCCAAAAATTTCTCAATGTTCCATTTTATGAACACGTGTATGACTAATCCCATACACTAACACATACAATGGCCAGATAAATTGGTATTTGTATGGAAAATATTTGCTTATACTGTGACTGACTTTTGCATCTGCTTTTACGTTTTTTTGCATTTTTTCCCCAATCCTGTAAAGAAATTGGACTGACTTGGGATTCGAACTAGAGTCTATGGTTTAACACACCAGCCATCTGCACCCGACCCCCAACACATGCTAAAAATCCAGTGTGCTCGGGTGGACTCGAACCCACAACGTCCTGTATACTAGGCAAGCGGTTTAACCACTAAACCAGCAAGCCTGCTGGTGCCGAAAGGCTAGCTAATTAATATCTTACATTTTGGTTTTAAGTCTTGTATGCATTTTATTGTTCATTTAAATCCTATTAACACCTTGTACAAGAACAAAAAGTATAGTATAATTTAGAAATAAGATTGTCAAAGTCTGAAAATTGACAAAAATGTCTGAAAAACGCATATTTTTGATAGTAATAATGTCTTTCAATCAGTCTGAAAAATGTCATGCCTGGGCATTACACGTTCAGGAGCAACAGGATATTCAATCATACCCCGTCCAAATTCAGAGTTCACGAACTTACAGGCATTGCTACTAACATATTAAGAGTTTCCAGAGTAATATTCGAAGATCGGTGTTGCGAAAGGGTGAAAAATACGACGAAAAAGAAATTATCCCTCGGGGGCCTACAGACAACCGAACACCTTTACAAAAACACCGCGTCCTCCTTGTAACGTATTATTAAGCCCGTTGGCATCCTGAATAAACGGTAACAGGAAATCATTCAATGTACGTAGCCTTTTTGTGGGCTGGATTCTGTTATGAAGTGTATCCTTCAAATTGCAATAGAGTGGCGCCTACGTTGCAACCACACACTGCCTCTCCCCCCTCCCTCACCCCCCTACGAGGGGGCTAAGGGGAGGGGGAACTTGGGTAAATTATGATTGATGCGTTGCGGCGTGACTGGTGTATGAGGAAATGAGAAACGTGTTTGTGTCTGGGATATTTCGGTGTCTGGAATTTCTATGAGCAGGGAGCAAAACACGATGTACGCTTCTGTAAAAACATGACATGGCATCATTCGGTATTAATATGTGAAGTTGTACACTCTAAAAAATCCGGCTCTAACGAAGAGTGTTCGCAAGTATAATTCAGTGCAATTCTCACTTAAGCAGAAAGCAACACGTACATACGGTATTTAAGTCCCTTTTTGGGTAGATTCACACGGAACATTTTTCATGCATCATATATGCGTAAATTTGGTGTGTCAACTTGAGAAAATGTAACAGAGGAAATTTGGTGCGAACCGATACAAAAATACTTTGTGGTTTTCAGATAATTTCAAATTTTCGGAAATTTGAAAAGAAGGGGAACACTGCATTTTAATTTCAATGGAAAGGCCTACAATGAAAGTCCAAGGGCAGTTTGAACATATTTCTTGAAATAGACTCTTTGCACCAGCGGCCATGATAGGGGGCAGTCACATTGTCACTGTGTGTCATGCACGAGTAGGCACATGATCTATTGTCACATAATTTAAATATGAAAACCTGCCCCCTGTCATGGCCGCCGATGCAAGGGGTCTCTAGAGATGATCCAGGCATTTTACTTGGTAAGGGGTCGTCCAAAGTTGTCAACATTTTCACAGTTCTACAGAGCGTAGTATTTTTCCAAGACCCCCCTCCCTTCTCCCGAAATACTACATATAACATTTTTTCTCACTCCCATAAAATGTCAACATTTTACAGTGCATGTAAAATACTACGCGGCCCTAGACCTCCCACCAGCCCCCCAACCCCCACCCCACACCCCACCCCCACACCCACCCCTCCCCCCCCCCCTCCCCCCTATGAACTTTGAATGACTACAAAATGTCAAGAGAAGAAGTGACTTTTGACACAAGTTCTATGAAATGTATCACTCTGATATTCCTACACAGCTGGCGGATACATTCACACATGGGAAAACTGCCAGTAAGGCTTCTTTTCTCATCAAATTGCGGGTTTGAATCATTTTGGTGGTTAACCTCAAACTTGATCGGGTTACGACAACACAGGAAGGTCTCCCAACTAGAGATTTCCAGTACACAGTGGTTGGACAGTTAGAGCTTAGACTTTAACTGGAGTGACAAATCTATTACAACAGGAAAACTTTGAAACCAACATCCATAGTACCGGGTACCCGGTATGTAATTTTTAAAAAAGTTTATTTGCAAACAGAAACAAATTCCGAGTTGTTGAACAGCAGTTTAAAGCCACATTACATCATATGCAGTGACCCAAAATATTACTTCACGAGTTGACAAGAAAAAAAACCAAACTAAAAGTGTTTATATATATATATAGTGTAGCAATGGTAACAAACACCACATGATTTTTATTACGTGTAAAATCGTACCTTTCACCGTGTTTACACTCGAACAGGCAAAGGTGGATACAGACCCAGCATTTTTATTGCCACTTCAAAAACTGAACATTTGAACACTACCTTGATTCGGCTTCAACTCGCCTTCAGAAACCGCAAAATTCACCACTAATTGTAACACAATTACACTGTCTATCAACCCTCCTTATAAAGTAGTGAAGTAAAAACGTCACCCTTTGTGTGTTATCAAGGTTACTGGGTCTGCACAAGTGTTTTCCTTGCACTTTAACAGTGGACGTTTCAGATTACCAGCGATTGTTTAGATGCAGTTGCCCTGGCAAATATGTCACACATTATGTACTTTAGTTGTCTATTACACTTCACATCGGGCAATTTTATTGGATGAATTGTACAAGCAATAATTGGATGATTTGGACGATGCAGAAAGGTTATTTGTCAAAATAGAAAGACGTCTGTTTGGGGGAAACACGGGCGTAGCTCTTAAAAACCCACTCTGAATATTACCGAACACGGTAAAATATCAGTTGCGAAACTGCGTGGGACATGGCAGTTTTTCAAGCAATCTTTTAAGGTCAGATTAAATTCACCGCAACCCGGGCACGCTGCTTCAATATTCAAATCTTTATGAATTCTAGGCGTCCTACAGGAGCACAGCGGATGATGATACATTTCCAGACACGCGGTAACATCCACCGATAAGTCAAGTAAATCTTGGGAGTTTAGGGTGCCGAATTGAACCCCCTTGACAGGAAACAAGAGGCGTGGGCTCTCTTTGGGGGGTCTGGGGACCATGGTGCTGACATGTACTTGGTTAAACGCCAGACATGCTAATCTACGTGTCAACGTTCGCATTTTCGTAGAAGTTACAGCGAACCCAGTTAATACATGTATAACCATGTGGAGTTCAGACAATAGATATTCAGTAGATTTTTCCAAATCTGGAGTCGACTGTTGTATGCATATTTTACTCCAATAGCTTAAAAAGTGTGACAACATTTGCCATAGTAACTCGGTCTAGACATCCGCTGGTAATCTAAAACGTCCATTGCTAAAGCGCAGGGAAACAGTTCACTGGTTTTAGTGTAGATCCAGTAACCTTGGGGACACACAAAGGGTGATATTTTGACTTTATTATGGGGCCAACAGAGTCGCACACACAAAAACCTTTATACACAACTGAAATATGTTGTATTTTAACAAAAGTTGAATGAAACCCAAGTGGTTCAGTCAAGACATTGCAAGTTTCCAAGACATAGGGTCAATTATTATGTATTATGGGATGTTATTAATCATAAATCAAATTGGCTACGGCATCTTCCCAACAATTTTTTTTTTTATGTCAGGGTTTGGAGCATTAAAAACATATTTTTTATGTTTTTCTGAAAACCCCGTTTGTTAATTTTATACAAGCACAAATCCCTAGAATTATAACCTTTTTATATTCCTATTCCTTTTCTCCTCACAATCTGACCAAACACATCCTTCCCAACTTCGATAAATTACTGGCAAACTGTGGTCCCAACTTCCGACAATTTCACTCTCTGCCCTCGGACTCTTAACTAGGTCATTATGATTCACTAGTTGGCACATCATACTCAAAAACTAAAATAACCAAATCCTTTTTCTACGCTACCAAAGCTTTCTCACTCCGTAAAGTTCACGATGTGTCATTACCCCCGTGTCAATGAACTTCCGACAGATAATACACACAGGATGCAATCGGGAGTCGGTGTTTCAAGGACGAGAGTTACTTGTGAGACTATCTTGGCCAATCTGGCTCTTAGAAGAAGATATTGGTTCCCAAAGTAGCAAATGATTCAGCATCTATCACGGACATATAAATGCGTAGCATAGGCATAGCAAGCACTTAAAAAGTGCCGGGGCACAGCGGGTCGCCCCCCGTTGTCGCTCAGCAAACAAGTTATCTTGCCACGAAAGTCGCGTTTGTGGATTCTTGTTTTTGTCTGTTCTAAGATTTCCTTAAAGTAACGACCAAGTGCTCAAAGCATTTCTCGTTCACGTTCGCGTTTTACGTGCATCTAAACCTCCCTAATATGGCAGTTCTGTGCAAAGAGGAAACTAAGGCAACTTGTGTCATTGTACTTGCATGTGCAGTCACACGAACCACACCTGATTTTCAGTATTTCTGAAGCCTGTTTTGAGAATTTAAGCATTTAAAATTGCGTTTTTGGAAGGGTTTATATTTTTAAATTGAAGGAGTCTTCGTGGTTTTTTGCTATATAAGGCCTACATCATTTACATATGTTGTAAATATGTTCAGTAGTGAGTTTGCGCAATTAAGTGATCTTTCGGTGGAGTTTTAAGCAGCAATGTGCTAACATGGAAAACATGGAAAATTTGCATTTAATGAGTGTGTATGTCAGGATAAAAATTAACCAAACGAACTTGCTCTATGCTAATGACTGTGCATTATGCGACAGGTGAGATGGTACAGTTTGAGATGGCTTACCAGCAACTTTAGGCAAGTAAACTCAAGTTATGACATTAAGCCAGACTAACCACAGGACTATAAAGTCAGTACAGCAATTTGTTAACTTACGTTCGGCGGGGTGTCGACTTGACCGACTGAAGCTTCATCCTGTTGCCTCTGGCGAGTTTCGCCTGGTAGTTCCTCCTGACACTATAGGGCGGGCTTACAACGGACGAGGACGACGAGGCCGGAGACAAAGGCGTCCTGTCAGATTGCCACTTGCCAGTTTTACAAGACTTGCACTTCCACGCAACTATAAATTAAAATAATCACCATTGAAATAAAACAACCAAACTTGGGATGAGGGAAAAATTATAAGGGATCGTAGGGAAAACCTGAGGGAGTATACCACTGTGCCTCATAGCTCAGCTGGTAGAACACCTGCCCGGTGTGTCAGAGGTCTTGGGGGAAACCTAAGGGAGTATATACCACTGTGCCTCATAGCTCAGCTGGTAGAACACCTGCCCGGTGTGTCAGAGGTCTTGGGAAAACCTGAGGGAGTATACCACTGTGCCTCATAGCTCAGCTGGTAGAGCATCTGCCTGGTGTGTCAGGTCTTGGGGAAACCTGAGTGAGTATACCACTGTGCCTCATAGCTCGGCTGGTAGAATATCTACCTGGTGTATCAGGTTTTGGGGGAAACCCCAAGTATACCACTGTGCCTCATAGCTCAGCTGGTAGAGCATCTGCCCGGTGTGTCAGAGGTCTTGGGGGAAACCTGAGGGAGTATACCAGTGTGCCTCATAGCACAGCTGGTAGAGCATCTGCCCATTGAGTCGAAGGTTGAGTTTGAACCTCAAATAGGCCCATGTAAATTTCCCCTTATCTCGTGCAGTCCATACCTTTTGGTACTCTCTTAAGTTGTGGTTTAATGCAGCTCAGGTGATGTCCTCTTGCACACAATGTACAGGAAATCAGCTCCTATGAGAAAGAATAATTCATACAATGAATCAGTTGTCAAAGTAACTGGATCTAAACATTGGCTGGTAATCTTAAACATCCATTGCTAAAGCACAGGGAAATAGTTCACTGGTTTAAGTGCAGACCCAGTAACCTTGGAAATACATAAAGGATGACGTTTAGTCCATGGTAATCAACTATTTTATTCAGAAAATTACACCTGATGAAATTCACCCAGCATTATAGCTGGTTTTCAGGAACAGCAGCATAGTGCCATAGTATGGAAACAGTAATGGCGGATATGATAGTTATTGACGTCACGAGTATGGCACACCAAAGCAGAAATAATTCAACACTGATAATTTTGCCATCAACCCTGAAAAACAAGTCTAAACATTTTTAAAAACTTGCCAACAAAAGCACAGTATGCCAGTTTCAAACAGTCTATCAACATTTAAAAGTCATGTCAGATTTTATTTTTTTGCGCAAAATTTGCGAAAATATACATCAACATTAAATTATCAGTGTTTAATAATTGTTCGCTTTGGCGTGCCATAGTATGGATACAGTAACGGCGGATAGCAACCGTAGTCAAGCCAAGTGAAACCCAAGAATTGGGGCTTTAAAATGCTGTCTGAACGCAGCCTAACTGTTGATTCCATCGCCCCTACCTGATCACCCCTCTTGTCGCAGATTGCACATGTTTTACAGGTGGCACACTGCCAGTGAATTTGTCGTACTCTCTCAGTCAGTGTGGCTGAATACTTCAGACAGGATGGATGGGCTGCGAAATAATCAAAAAAATAGCCAAATTAATTTAGAAATTTTGCAAATTGTACAAAGTACTACAACTAACTAAGGGGCCATCCGAAGTTGCCAACATTTTCACAGTTCTGCAGAGCGTAGTATTTTTCAAGACCCTCTCCCTCCCCCCGAAATACTACTTAGGCCAAAAAAAAAAATAGTTCTGCTTCCGATTATATGGCATTTCAAAATAGGGTAGGTAGGTAGGGAATTTTTTTTTTTTTGCCAATTTTTTTTGTGCACAATCATATGGAGGCATCTGCGTGTTTTTTTTATTTTTATTTTTTTAATTTTTTAATTTTTTTATTTTTAATTTTTAATTTTTTATTTTTTTTCCGATAAAAAAATTAGGGTCGCAGCCTAAAAATAGGGTCGGTCGGGAAACCGGAAGCAGAACTATTATTTTTTTTGGCCTTATCAACATTTTGTTTTCACCACCATGAAATGTCAACATTTTACAGTGCAAGTAATGTCCTATGAGGTCCTATGAGGCACTCAATCCCCCTCCTCTCCCCCTCCTTCACTTTGTGGAACCGTGAAAATACTGACAACTTTGGACAGCCCTTAACCAATATCCAACACTCTACAGTACACGGCCTGCAAAACTTTAAACTAACCGAAGAGCGCCATCCAGAGAATATGTTCGGTAATCTTACAGTCTGGTGCTTTGTCTATTTCATCAATGTACATGGGTACCTGCTAATGTAAAGTCATCACAAATACCAATCTTGAAATGTGTACCTTAAAAAAATAAAAATAAAACTGGTGTATAATGTACGGTACATTTTTTTTCACCTCGGGAAAAAAATAAGTTGAGGGTGTGCAGACGGCATAAAAACCAATTTAGTTTCAATTAAGTACCCTATACATGTCTGTACCCTCTATGAGTGTAAATATCGAAAATCTTAAAACAATTCATTTGCAATATTTTAATGAACGGACGTGGCCACAGAACGACATATCAATTAGGTTTAACCGTCCTTGCGCTTCAAGCACGCACGGAGCATGTGGTATGTAAGAAGTGCGACGGCGCCCTCTATTTACAGTCAATCAGTGGACGACACCGTAATCACAATTTTCTCCCTTATTAATTACAATCGGCAAGGTCGGGCGTACATTTTTCTGGAATTTGTCTTAATTTCCGAGTGTTGCTTACCACTGTTTCCACAGTCGACGCAGGAGAGCAGCGGTTCGGGTTTGCCCTCCCTGTTGCACTCTGCTGTAGCCTGGCAGAAACTGCACACGGCCATGGGGTCAGCAACAGGCCGGTCATCCTGCATGGTGGGATGAAACGCAAATAAAGAGAAGAAAAACAATTTTAAGAAGCGAATGAAATAAGGTTGTTGGGTCATCAGTGTAGTGCTTTATAGGCCACACAGTACAATTCAGGCCTTGGACAATACATAACGCCACTAGGTGTTTCTGTCGAACAGGGCATTTTCTGAGAGAGCAGTCGACATCGGTGTATTCATTTCCTGCCCAAAAAGTTCCGATTTGATTTGAAAACGAATACCTGATTTAGAGGTTGAAGTCTATTTAGGGAGACTATATGACCAGATCACATTTTTGATCGACCAATTTTTCCAATGGATGTTGAGATTTTGATACCATATTAATTGCCATATTTTTCTCATTACCATTCTGACGGGCGCACACGTGCGCACATCAAACGTAGCTTTTCGGCGCCAAACACTTTGTGACATCTGTATTGTGACACGCCTGAATTCTTGGTGTATTTAACCTTACAGACCACAGCAAGACAGGTTGAAGTCGATCACCCATACCGGTTGCAAAACTGTCCCAAGTGTCATATTTAAAGATACATGTAGATTACAGGATTGGAAAACTGTTACAAACGGCGTTATCTCCATGTGTGATTGAGCATGTGTATGATACAAACCAACCTGTGTGCAAGTCAGCTCAGTACATGTACCTCATCCATTTTTACTAGAGAATATGGTGAAAAAACTGTTCATGCTTTCAAGAAATTGTGGAAAGCTTCTGTCCTATTTAGGCTGGTTCTGTGCATGCTTGTACTGCATGGAAAATGGAACCATAATACCGCGGTAGTCAGGGCCCTACCGTAGTTTCATTAACATGAGGGAAAAATGTGTGTGCACACACATTTATAGAAATTGATCTCTAATTCATTGCATCAAATGACTTCTATGTTTCACGTGAGTAAGATTAAAATTTTGGGACATTGCAAATACAGGTTTTAATCTCTATAATCCAAAACAAGTTCACGTTGTCCCGACTGTTTTTTTTTTACTAAAAATCAATAATACACTCTGCAATGTGCACAAGTTTTGCATAAAAGCTGGATTCCTGGCCTGGCCTGGCCCGACTGTCATGTATGTTTCTATCAATTTCCAACCTGGAGGGGTTACATTGACACATGTCAATACACACACTTGTACCACAGTTATTCAACCGGGACTCCTTTCTGCCACTGGGCGAAGCCAAAGTCAGGTGACCTTTGCACATTTTTCTCAGTCATACACGCCCATTCAGTCTACGCCGCCCAGTGTACATTTAAGGGCAAATTAAACATTGAACGGCTACTCGTTTATATATACACATACACATACAGCGAAATATCGATTCATAATTTGTTGACTTTTCCTCACAAAAGTACACAGGAACTACTGATCAGTCACTGTGCGAAATGATCCATAATTTTGTTCCCTCTTAAAATCATACAGTGAAACTAGTAGGTTATATATAGTGACCGACAAAATGTGGCCAGAATAAACAGGTGGCCCTTATATAGAGGATCAGCAGTAAATTGCATTGAATACCACAATAGATCTATGTCTATAGTTGATGGAAAAAAAGTGAAGAGCAAAGGATTCCTTATTTTAAAAATGTTAAGTTTTTAAAAACTGTTTTAAGCTCCTCATAACATTTCCTATAGTACGGTAGCTTAATTCACTGAGGCAATTTATTGTGTGGCCAGATTATCCAGGTTCAAACTGGCCGCATTTATATCCTAATATCAAGGTTCTACCTCGTTGTTTGCGTACGAACTGATTTGGGACCAAACAGATGTGGCCACTTTAGGCAGGTGGCCTTAACAGCAGGTTCCACTGTACATTTGAGCAAATTCGATCTCCACAACACATGTAAAGAATACATGTAAATACATGCTACCTACATGTACGTATATACTACATACATTTTGTGCATGTACGGTAGGCCTATCTGCAAAGATGTATTTGTACATGTACCCTACGTACGTTGTGTACATATATCGTACATGGATCACAAGGCAGTGCATTTATGTCACTTGGTGTTATTAAACCCAACAGCAAGCCACAGACATGTACAAATTAATCATTTCAAATGGTATGTAGGCCTACATGTAGTTGCATGGTACAATTTGTCATGCACAATAGTTTATCATGCACTACGCTATTTGTCAATGATGTCGTCCCGCCACAGTAGCAATACACTGGAGTGTATTACACCTGTGACTGGCTATATGACTATGAGGCCATTATGGGTCATGCATGTATGTACTTGACACAACCTAAACGACCTTGACTGAGCAGCTGAAATAGCTGCATACTAAATGCCGAGATATTATTGTTTAAATACGTCAGGTACATGTACATGTACACTACAACTTCATGTACTACAAGTGACACATTCTTTGTCATTCACGTATTAAAGGTTATTTTGCCCTGGTATTTCTAAAGTTTTACACCTCAAAGGGCTGATAAAAGTGGTGCAATTTGCTTTACTTTGCAGTAATAATGCACCTATCAATTGTTCCCCCCCACCCCCCACCCCCTCCCCAAGTTGCCCCTCCCCTTAGGTGTGAGTTTGATCATGTTTTTCATGCATGCCCCAGGGTGGGGATTTTGACCCAATGAAATAAAAATGGCTGTGCATCTGATAGCAAGACACACATGTTTTGCACCAGAGGATGGGGATTTTTGTCACCTAAATTTTGCCCCAGGGGGTGGAGATTTTGTCGCGCAAAAAGTGACGGCCAAAAATATTGTGAAAGGACAAGTTCATCACACACTTACTGCCAAGCACCGATCTATACAAAATTCTGTAAAAGAAAAAGACCGTAATACGATTATGGCCAAAGCGAACAAATATACCACAATTTTTTGAGAAATACTTAAAAAATTACAACATTACCTCAAACATACAGACACGTAAGTTACCGGTACTCTCAATTTTGAAGAGGAAAAACATTTACAGAAATTATTTTATTTACATTTTAAGAGCAAAATGTGCGGCCATAAAGGCATTAGTACTATGACATGATGTCAAATGCACACAAATCATGAGATGCATTTGTTTCATTCAGCAGGAAATTCCCAATCCAATTATGCAGTTTCACACTTCATTCCATCCATCCTCTCCAGGCTAAATTAAGCATGATTGATGAGGACCTACAATACACACGGATAGGCTCGATGTGTACACGGATTGTTGCATTTAGCACAGATCACTTGCAGTCTGACATTTAGAGGTTGGCCGAGAACCTTATTATTGACTCAGCTCAGAGGGGCTGGGTTTAAAACCGCCACATTCAGCCGAGCGTTCAAATGAATTGATTTGCATCATACAAACTCTCAGGAGATTCAATTGCTTGGGGACAACAAGCAGAATGATTAGTAACTCAAACTGCAAACACCTTGTTCAGACACGCAGGATGCATTACATTTGGCTTGAAGCGGGGTCACCGGGTTGGGGCCTCCGGGATGCCATTCACCCACTAAAAACACAATTTGCCAGCTAGCCGGCTACTTTCCCACAGGGATGTACAATGGGGTCACTGGTAGGTTGGGAAACCAGCAATCCCCGGAGTGCATACTTTGGCATTGACCTTTGAACTTGCGAGCAGGGGGTATGAAACAAACACAGTGTTGGTGGGTTAAATGATAACATGAGTGTCACAACATGCATTTGGGCAATATGAGACATGAATCAGCCATGCATGAATGAAATGCGATAGAATATTTACATGTATGACAATCTACTCAGAATAAATGTATGCTGTCAAAAACTTCCCACAGCTTACAACATACAATGTAGAATGTGGAAATCCTTTATAATTCATGCACTGTTATATTGTTTAACCAGGTCTATTTCAGCATTTCAAGAAGGGCAACTGAAGTCGAATAATGGAAAAAGTAAACGCTATCAAAATTAATATTAAAAAAAGGTTTAGATCAAAACAGGCTCTGATCCACTTTTTCAATCCACCTTTAGGGAGAGGGTTACACCCTCTCATGTGTCAGCAAATATGTCACTCAAGTACAGATTGTGCAATTTGGATGTCCTTGTTAAAGGCCTTGTGTAGTGCACATTGTGCGGTGTGTGCATTCAAACAGAACAAGTGCTAGCGCAAAAAAACAAACACACACACACAAACAACATCATTTTAGCAGTGTCTTTTCCAGTTTGAAAGGGAATTGAATCCCAATAAAAATGTATGTGAACATGGAGTATAAACGCAACAAATTTCCAGTTTTGTGGTTGAATAAACATGGATGTGTATAATTGACAGACCCCGCCCATTTTCTGTACTTTAACCTTTAACAAATTATATACCAGCTTATTACTTTTTGCCAATATATGTTTAACAGATTAAAAGGGACAAGGGCCCTATTTACTCACTGCTACAAGTACAAGTTTTGGTCAATATGCTAAGCATTAAAATTTAAATCAAAGTTCCTGCTCGAAAGTATTTGAAATAGTCGAATTCACAAATTCAAATTTTTACGTTTTGTTTGTCATCTAATAAAAAATGTCAAAGCCATGATATTTTTGCACTTTTTGATCTTTGTTTAGAACTACCGATTCTGAATGTTTCATTAATAATAATGCAATGTGGACGTTCAAGTTCAAACCCCGACTTGGTCAAATTTCAATAATGTAAACGGTTCAACTTCGAGAATAAAGTCAATAGGCCTACTTCTCAAACTATTTTTAGGCCTACCGTACACTAGGAGCAAGTTATGATTCACGACTATAGTTAACTATAGTTCAACTATCCCCAACCGAACGCAGTCTAGTCAAGGATGGTTAGTCATGTCTGGTCGACCATTTGGAACCAGCCCACAGGGCTCGCCGCGCTGACTGGTACCTATCAAGCATTGAGTTGATGCAGCATTTTGCGCGGAACCAGTTGACTAACCAAAGGCATTCGCACTTGAACGTTAGTGCGCACGTATTTTGCCAGGATGACAAGTCGTTAACTCTAGTCGTGAATCGAACTTGCACTCTAAAATGCAAAATCATCAAAATACAGTCTAATGTATCATCAAATTTTAGCCCTGAACCAATTATGTACTCGTACAATGTTCATGTAGCCTACCCTACCAGTACATTTGTACTACCCTATAGTCTACATTGCACTTGACCCGCATTAACATACGTATAACTGCCAGTTTATCTTAAAAATAAAAAATAAACTTAAGTGAAATGTTAATGTTCTGCAGTGATGTCCATATGTGGCATGTGCGTACACCGCTCTCCATAAACAACCAACCTTACATGCTGGTAACACGTACACGGATTTGACTCTACGTAGTGTACATGTGCACTTAGCCACAGACACACATGATATACATGTACAATGCACATAAAAGGCATTCACATAGTACCTATTATGCTGCAAAGAATTGTATCGTGTTACTGGTTTGATATTTTCCCACCTACGGTATTTCTTCCACAAATATTCTAATTCTAAGTACAATCAGGGGCTGAAAGCCGACACCTAAATTTTAACAGCACTCGGATGGCGTGATACATGTTGCTACAATGAAGTATACCTAGAAGGAGATCCGGTTTGTTTACACATGTGTATGGGTTTTGGAAAGCTCTGTCATTCAACTGTACAGCAACAATATCTGGTACTTTTTGGGGCCGAGAATATAGTAGGCCTATCTTTTTGTCTACATAAACACTGCCCCATACTGTACATATCCACAAAAATGTCTGAAAAAATACGCAGCTCCATAGCAAAGGCACAGAGCTGCATATTTCGTGGCACGAATTTGGCGCTCGCACATTGCTGACGAGCCTGTGCCTTTAAAAACAAACAAAACTTCAAATTACACACCGAGTTAACAACGAGTGATTGATTTTAACCACTTGACGCCGGAGGACGTTTAAACACTCCAAGATTTCCGCATCGGTGTAGCGGAGGACTTGTTAACACGTTAAGGGGAAATTCACTTGTTACTGCTTTTGACGTCTACACTCGCAGTAATTTACGAGAAAATGGGCAAAACAGTTTATAACAAAGCAACATTGGGGTGTTTAATGAAAGTGCATCGACATAACAACAATATTTCACCGCACTTGGTTAATGAGTTCAGTTGTTTTCCTTCCTCCATGCTTCCACTAAAAATAAGCCCGCACCTACGGACAGCAATGTTTGAAATAATCCCGGCGTTAACTGGTTAACACGGGCTAACTCAACCTTGCTTCAGACCAGGATTCAAATTGTTTAACCCCAGGGTGAAAGATTTACCCTAGGTCAAACATTCTAGTGTAAACTTACCCCATGTTTAACACTGTGAAATGTTTTCACACTTATTATTATCCACCTCGGGTTAAAGCTATGTGAATCATTTGTGCCAATGCCCCAATATACAGTAAACTCTCCTCGGGATAAAATAAGCCGTGTTTACACCCAACAAATGCTCACATAAACTGGGCTACACATCGCACTGAACAATTAAACTTCAAACCAGCCCATTAAAAGCACTAAAATGAAATTCTCTTCCTATAACCATGTGGTTAGAATTGTAAAAGGTTCGGTTTCTTTGTTATGACCTTGAGACAAAGACCTTCAGTGACCTGGCTATACATGTGTATCAGAAATATATAGAAAATTCTGAAATTCAACATGTGCTTCACAGATGATCTAAAGACAAAATGACTTTAAATTATTAAATCTGGACAAATTTAAAGTGAAAGAATAAATTTATAGATGGACTCCTTTTTAAAAAAACTATTAATTAGTGTGTTTATTGAGCTCGTGCCAATGACGTCATTTTGGGAGTAAAATAATGCTGCGTCGTTGTGGAAGCAATGTGCGTGCGCGTTGTGTGTCCATAGCGTGCGTAACGCGCAATGCTAAGGCTCCCATTGGTGAATTAAACCGCGTTACGCCCACCAGAGACACACACACAGCGCGCACGCACATCACTCAGCATTATTTGACTCCCAAAATGGCGTATTTGCACGTATTCGAAGGGGGGTCGATAGTTCTGATATTTCTTCTTTTAAATCTAAGGAACTGGCAATAAAAGCGGGTTAATTTGACAGAATTTTAAATGAAGGTAACTGTTATTTGTGCACTTTTTTGGGGGGAGGGGTGCGGAGGGGGCGAAGGGGTTTTGGAAGTTGTCACAAAATTTTGTGAAAATTCATCAGGTCTCAAGCATACAAGCATGCACACACCAATACAAAATTCACTGTACTCTGCGAATTCACATGCAAACTGTGGGACCTACATGTACATGGCCTAGACATTGTGTGGCAAGTTTATAAACGGAGCTGCTTCTTTTTCTAAAAATACATCCTTCAATGTATGTGTGCTAAGCCAACTTTGTGGTTAACACCAGTTCACAAAACATGAAGGTCGCACTCTCAGACCACAGTCTCAACCACAAACTGCAAATATTATCAACTGATATCAACTACAAGAGTAGTTTATAACCTACATCAGGGACATTCCCTGGAAGTCACTCACAGGAATTTGATTTGTTGGGGATTTCCCCAGAATAATCTTTGTCACAAACCAATGAGACAAACGAAAGTTCCGGGAAAAACCGGGACAATCACATCCCTGCACTCAACAAAAATAGAATTTTCCTGGTGGGTTACAGAGAAATCCAAAAAGTTACACGTAGAATGGTTAATTTCACTTTCGATATTGGATCAATCATACCGGTACGTCAGTTGCAGGAATGTAAAACTTGTCAATAATAAGCCCTTGGTTTTGTTTGTTTGTTTGATTGTTTTCGACAGGGTAGTGTTTTAACTGACCCTCGCAACCTATCCCAAGTCCCTGCAAGTCCTCACAAGTCTATCACCAGCCCCGACAAGTCCTTAAAAAGTCCCTCCAAGTTAAGCCTCAGTCACACTGGATCATACGATTTCTGGATCGTGCGATTGGTGGCGATTTGGCCGACGTATGACATATCTAGTCACATACTGCGATTCCTCTTAAGTCATAATACGCTTGGTGGTACGTGTGGTTGTGTGATCACCAATTATTTGAGATGATCAATCGCAAGATCAATCGTAGGTAATCATTCGACTAGTGGTGGCGACCGATCGTACGATCAATCTTGGCGACCTGCGACCGCTCACACGACAGTTGCACCACCAATCGTTAGGTAGCACGACCAGTCTTGACCCACGATCATGCACGACTGGTGCTACGATCTGTCTGCGATTTGGAATTGCAGGTCAGATGTTTTGAACATGACCAATGACCTTGAGAATTGTGACTGATTTTGTTCTGGTTGATCACCCACAACCTCTGTGATGTCGTGCACTCTTTCTACGATTTGCCTGGGATTACAACTTTTTTGTCACAGCTAGGTCGTAACGTGGTTGCAAGCGTGGTATGACTGGGGCTTTAACTTTTAAAGGGAAAAGAATAATGTTCTGAAATCTTACCTTTGCGACTGCCGTCGTGCTGCCACTTGCGGCATCCCTGCCACGCGTTCCTCCACTAAGAGATTTAGGCACTCTGTAGATACGTCCATCTTTTAAAAGTTTGCCATTGCCGGCCCCCTTTTTGGCGGCAAGACGTAACTGCGAGGTCAGCTCGCCTTGATTAATGTTTGCATTGGACTGTCGAATGTACCTCTCGATGCTTTTCAAAGTTGCACCAGTGTCTCCCAAATTAACGATGGCATTGTGCATCAATTTGAGCATATTAGAGTTTTTGTAGGCGGCTGTCGGGCCAGCTGGTGGGCCGCGCTTTCTCATGGTGGCGTCGCCATCGCGGTATGACGCGATACCTTTATTGATAACCTTGGCGATGCTACCATCCTTAACGCTCAGGTTCAACTGTTCTTGCACCAAAGTTTCGCTCACTCCGCGACTAGAGTGAACTACGTGGCAGATTCGATCCTGCGAGGGGCGTTGTTTCTGTTTCTTGATTTTAGATATCGCTTCGAGGATCCACTGCGTGTATTTGGGATTGGCCAGGCAAGAGTCGCTATCCTTCACCATTATGTCCACCCGTCACATCCACACTCTTCCAGGGTGCATAGTTCTGTACTCTGGAAAGTTCGGAAATTACATTTCAGTGGCTTTCAGGTTAAACTGCCCATTTCTTTCAACGATGCCAAAAAAAGCGTGCATTGGCACGAAAATTTCTCTCTTTTTGTTCAATTCACCAAACTAGAATTCAAGCTTTCCAACAGTTCAAAATATGTGTTTTTAGGGTAAATACTAGTACAGATCGCAATGTATGTCGTGCTGTTCTGGATAAATGCCCTTTCCTTGTAGAGAAGCATCTATATTGGAAATGAAAGACAAATAATTAACCAGTTGACGCCGACATTATTTTGGGCAAAATGTGATTGGCCAAAGGTTAGGACCAGGTCAAGCACCACAAATACCGACTCTTGAGAGTCATTTCTACATTCATTGTATGAATCTTCTCACCAAAAGATCATACTTTGAAACACTCTGAGGCGGCCGCCACGGAGCGAGATTTGCTACACTGACAGGCTGTCCATAGCCGTCAAGTTCAAGTCACGGTGTGTACAAATAATTGGTGGACAATGGACGTGTTTACACGTCAACCATGGAAGACAGCGGCAAAGCTGACATTTTAACTCGTCAACCGCCCCTGTGATTATGCACTGCCAGAACGACTTTACACGTCGTTCGGTATCAACTTGATTAAGGCACTATCATTTGGTAGTGTCCTTGAGCAAGACACTTAACCATGATTGATGTAAAGCCATTAGTCCAGTGTGTTGTGTTATCCCAGAGCACTCTTTAGTGAAGAGTAAGGGGATTCCCCGGTATCTCTGGCCATCAGCTGCCAATGGCTCCACACACCTATGTATTCCAATTACAGGCTGCAGAATGAAGTTCCATAAAGCCATTATAATGTGCAGCACACGTGAACATATTCATACGCTCCATTAATATAATACTTATATGGATTGCACTTCCAACTTGGAGATAAATTTTAGCATGAGCGTGGTAAAAACATCCAACTCCGACATGAGGCAACACTTTTCAGTAACCATGGCTGTAGGGACATTACGTACTTGGGTAATTTTACGGAGTCGGACTGTCCACGTATGACATTTGATCTCGGTTAACTGACCTGAAGTCGATTTTGACAACAAATATTTTGACAACAAATACACCCATCGCAAAGTTACGACTACCTAATAGGTTATCGCAACTTTGCGAAGAGTTCTGTCCAAAGATCGTATGGCACATGTACCCGTCACTTTTGTGAAATACAACTATAAAACCCGTCATAAGCTACGAAGGTTGGACGAGTTGTTAGTCTTTGTGAAGTCAACCCCAAGTCTATTTTACCGAGCAGGGTTTGGCCGGGAAAAGTAACAACTGGACTCGGCAAAACGAACATCCAATCCAAACCCACTGTCCACATTGGACTTGTTTTTTGGGGAGGTTTTACCGAGACGATGGTAAAATTAAAAATGGCTAAATTTTACTGCTGTCCGCATTTTGACTTTTTAACAAAGGAAAATTTTACCAAGACCGTGGGAGAGCATGCGCCATGTTCCTTCGCAGTTTGACCTTCCACAGCGCTTTTACCGACTTGATGTGTCCGCATTGGTAACATCTCGGGAAAAGTTACCTGGTCAATTTTCCTAGGCAGTAGTTGGCCAGGAAAAGGAACTGCTGGACTCGCGAAAAGTTACTGAGAGGAAAACGTCCTAGGCTGTCCGCACTTGATTAAAAATGGGAAAATTAGCCATCGTCTCGGTAAGTTTTCCCCAAAAAAGTCCAATGCGGAAAGGCCTTTAAACTGAGACAGAACTCGTAATGTAACATATGAAGGTTTAAAGGCACAGGCTCGTCAGCATTGCGCGCGCGCCAAATTCGTGCCACGAAATACGCAGCTCCATGCCTTTGCTATGGAACTGCGTATTTCGTGGCACGAATTTGGTGCGCGCGTAGTGCTGACGAGCCTGTGCCTTTAATGACAACTCATTTCAAACGCTCACCAAAATGCAAACATGTTGGGTACTGAATCGTTAATGACTGAACGCATTTCGTGAAGTCTTCAAATCAGTCCTGCGGGCAAAAACAAAACAAATCTTTATTAATCACGCAGGTAGATTTTTATAGTTTGTAAATTCATAGACCCGCAGACACGCTTTTTGCATGAGACCTGCCTGTAATTTATGAAAATGGGTGGATCTGGGGTTTGATAAATGAAAACACAACGGCCCACTGACTAATGAATTTGTGTCCATAGTTCACACAAAAATTCGACCAATCATGCAACAAGTGTTGACTGGATGTGACTGATCGTGTGATTAGAAGTAACTGGCCGCGGCCGGTATTGTCCAGTCGCATGACTAGTCTTGCTTAGTTGTGCAACTAGTCATGCAATCAGTGCTGCGTTCCAAACATTGCAACGTTCGCCAACAACAGGTACCTGGCTTTCCATAGACGAGTGCACAAAAGTACTGTAACTGGTGGCGAATGTTGGCAACAGTTGCATAAGTGGAACGTAGCCGTCTACTCACGTGACAAATCAGGCCAAATTATATAGTCTTGGAAAGTCATGCGACTGTCATACAACAGGAGAATCCTGCGATGAGCCACGACAATGAAGGACCCCCAAAAGACTTGTCGCACGACCGTCGCACGACCATCGCAGGACGAACAAAGACTAGGCTGTTAAAAATATGAGACTACTTCAGTTGCAGACGGTTTTTTATCGAGGTCAAAACCTATCTGCGACTGCTTCTTCTTTGTTTTGTAAGATTTCCGCAAGATTTTGTCTGTTCTGTGTTAAAAACTTCATTCCTTTTATTTTAACAGTTTACAACTGCACGCCCTAGATTGAGCGACGACGCTTTCGTCCGCTCAATCGAGACACATTCGCCCCTACCTTGCTTGTTAGAAAACATTTGATTGGCTGAATACTAGTCTGTTGTCAAGCCCATAGCTAATAGACTATCGAATAGCCGCCATTTCGTGGGGCAGTTTTTTTGTTCCTTGGGGACATGCATGGTTGCACATATTGTGTTTCCATTGTTGAACGATTTAACAAAAGGTGCCCCATGAAATGGCGGCTATTCGATACGGTCTGTCTATGTTATATCCTAACCCTGTGAATTGTGCATTGGGAATTAGAGAGTGCCGATTGAATCCAGTGATCACTGATGTGTTCCGCTAATTAGCGGCGGATAATCGGACTTGCGATGAAAATAAAGGATGTGCTAAAGTAGGAGACTGTAAAAATCTATTCTTTGGAACATTATTCAACGATCTGCCGTAGCATTTCGCATTCTATCGTGTAGATTATTTACAAGTTGGGAGTTACAATTTCAGCCGAGTTTAAGGTTGAAAGTGTCGCTGGATTAAGCGACATCGCTCAGTTAAGCGACGCATTAACTTATTTATGAGGACACGCGACACATATCGGCATCTTGATGCAGCCATTGCGTCGCTCCATTGAGCGACGTCGCTCAATTAAGGGTAGCCCCTCGAGCAGTGCTTCGGGTGGGGCAAACCTCAGCCCTGTCTTCTAATATACACCAAATCTGTGGCAAACTCACGCAAATGAAATTTGTCCCTTGGCTCTGATATTTGCTCAAAAGGTGCACTCACCCCAGTTTATAAATATTCCGAAGAGTACGCATCGATCCGATGTCTAGTTTCGGTGAAATCGTGGGGCAAACTGAATGGTGAAAGTCGGAATTTCACGCACGGAAAGTCTCAAACTTTCCCCACGATTTCACCGAAACTAGACATCGGATCGATGCGTACTCTTCGGAATATTTATAAACTGGGGCGAGTGCACCTATTGAGCAAATATCAGAGCCATGTGCCAAATTTCATTTGCGTGAGTTTGCCACAGATTTGGTGTATATTAGAAGACAGGGCTGAGGTTTCCGAAGCACTGCTCGCGGGGCTAAATTAAGGGTCGTTCCTCTACCTACTGTTTGTTACTGTTGTGCAGTATTTTTTGTTACTGTACTCACGCGCGTGTTGTGCGTATACGCACAGTGCATTCACTCGATGCATAACACGCGCAGGGTGCGCCCAGTGGGAAAAACCAACATGTATACACATTCACCATTGACTTGAGACTCCATGCATTAATCTATGGTCTGGAGCACGACATAAAAAAGTGTTTTCAAAGAAAAACTTGCTATTTTCTCATTGTAAAATCAACATGTTTCCTAACAAAATTTACACTTTCTGAGGCATTTGATTATCATGTCATATGATATACTTATAGGGAGAATTAGTGGCCAAGGTGTACGGTATTTATATTGTTGTGAAGGTCATGACAGTGCACTGCACCTTTTTCCGTTTTGCATGCACCGATGCAGTGATTGGTTTCATGTTTTACGGTACGGGTAGGCCTACATGTACTGACGTACTCATAATGCAGTGCATTTCTTGCACATTACCCGTGCAACATTGACAACTTACGGCAGTCGATAAAAATCGTTGACAGAACACTTGAAATTCGAGCTTAACAACCGCCGCCATCGCACATCAAAATGAGTCATGTTAGCATGGTTGAACCCAAACAAAACGATTTTTGAATTAAAATTCAAATAATAACAAAAATTTGCATTCAAGCATGTATTTAACGACAGAAAATTGATCAATCCCTTGTAACTTTTGTCGATATGGGTAATTTGGCTATACGCCACTGCTCGTACGTACGAATAACAGATTAGGTTAGGAGAATTTAACAAAATGTTGTGCTAAAAATCATTCAGATTATTCCCTATCTACATACCAAACACATTTGTATTAATGTGTGACAACTGTTTAATTAAAGTAATTAAGCACTTACTTGTTATTCAAATTTGTCGAAATATATGCGTTAGAACAATTATTTCATTGAACAGTTGAAGTAAATTCTCTGAACGTCATTTGACATGGCCGCTCTGACGCCTAAATCTTTTGTATTACGCAATGTGATTGGACATTCTTAGATCATACCGTCTTTTGATTGGTTTATTGCATATTCTTGATAAATCTGCGTCTGCGTTGCATTTTCAGTGGTTCGCTCTTTTTCCGTGTTTTGATTTTTAACTGCAGAGAATTAAAACATTAATTGAGCCTAATTAATCTCGTTATAAGTGTGTAGAATGATTGCAGTAGCAAAACTGTGACTTTGGTGACCAATGCAAGGGCATAAATCAATTTTAAAAGTCATTCAGAAATATTTACATGCCCTTCTTTTATCACAATGTAAATAATATAACGCAATGAACAGCATTAAAACCCTCCGGCAAATAAATAGCAAGATCGCGGGACGTTCATCGTCGATGGGGGCGCTACTCAAAAAAGACGGAAATTAGACTGGTTTCCAAGCCCTTCGGTTTCGAATGTGGGCAGTCAACAGGGGGCGCTATACCATTTTACGGACGGTGCACGTGGCCGGCTTGCAACAGGTGTACCTCATAATACCATCCTGAGATCTCAGGGAATTTCCACTATGCGAAGCGACGTGACAATACCCTGAGGAAATACACGCAAATCTGTGGAGCGAGCCGGTTGTTGTCTTGAGCCAACTCACGCCCGAGTCATTTTGATGTAATTTAATGAATTCGGTCATGTTATGCCTAAAAGAAACAATTTCTATACTTTCCAGAAATTGTATTGGGTTCCGTTCCTTATGACTGTCCCATTCCTACCAAACTTTCAAACGACGAACCTTATTTACTCCGCAGTTTTTCAAATTAATAACAGGGATGCATGCTGACGAATGTAATGGAACGGATTACCCAGTATGCTTTAAATAGCAGCCAATCGCCGACGCGGACAACGGCCAGCATTACCGAGTACATGTATCACATGCATGCACGGTGTTTACAATCTGCGCGCGTTACATTTGAATGCCTGCAATCGTGCTACAATGCACTGCAAGCGTCCTGATTGGTCCAGCAGAGGCGACAAGATTTCTGTCGCTAGTCCCACCGCGAAATGGGGCCTTTTTCAACAGGGCCACTGTACGCAGGAGTTAGGGAGTGCGTTAAAGGGGCACTGTTGCAAGAGGATGCATAATACGAGGACTACTTAGATTGAGTGATTATAAGAAAACACAAATTTACACACGGAGACGTAGTCAACATCTATATCTGCAGCTTTCAAATCACCAATTGAATACAATTAATTTAAACTACTGTCTTCGAACACTTTCATGAAATTCCAAAGAATAGCAGCAAATCTGTTTTGTTTGCTTTCTGAGTTCAGTATACAAGTATTAGGTTCACATTTTGCTCATCAATATGGACACATTTGCATACCAATTCTTGGCACTGCTAAGCACAAAAATTTGCTTAGCACAAAATTTATACACACATTAAATGCCGACTTTTGGCAAATTTGTTTTGGTAAATTTTGTGACATCACCATTAATTGACTTTAAAGGGCCATGACATGCTAACTTTATACACACGTCTTTGCTTCATATATGGATTACTCGTTTAGCAAGACATTACTATTGTTCGTTTTGATGTAAAAATAATAAAAGGTAACCTTTTTCAACTTTGAAGATTTCATTGCAGTAAATCACAGAAAGAGGGCGCTGTTCGGAGTGCATCACTTTAGGAAGACACAAGGGAAAAGTAAAGAAAAAACATAAGACTTCAAGTTGGAGTCGTCTTTCTAAGTAATTAATCCTTCATATGCAGCAAAAACTGCATAAAGTGTTTAGTATTTCGGGGCCTTTAATCATGCAGACACCATTGTTTCCGATGATGTAATAAATAAAGCAAATTGTACACAATATAAAGAACAAACGGAACACACATTTAGTAAATTATCTCTTCAATTCACTTTAATCACCTCAATATTGGAAGGCAAGAACATTCTTTCGAGAGTTTATTGATTCTTTAAGTAAGCTTAGATCTCTTGCTGCCATGCATAAAAGGATCGAGCTATCAATCATCCTACTGCAGGCCCAGTAAACAGCTGTGTCTTGAGGGGACCTCCATTCATCTATTTAGGGCATTATAGAAAGGATTGTGTCTGCCAAACAGTGTTATTTACGCGTTATACAAAGTGCCTTCCGGAGTCTCCCCTTTGAGCCTCTATGCAATTTTTTGGGCGGAGCACTTCTGAGGGTTAAAGCTGGACTATAATACAGGTCTAGCCTACACTTTTGTTTTCTGGTTGTCACGTCTCATGTTTGGTACATCTGATGTGACTCTGTCTAAGACCAGGGTCACATGGGAACATTCTTGTAAATACTCGATTATGATACGATTGTAATATTTCCAACGATGACTGGGGTTAGACGACAAACTTATTATAATCGGATTGTAATCGTTTTATAATAAAGTGGGGTCACACGAGCACACAATCTGCGTGTGCGTGCTTGCTGCCTCGCCATGCCGCGCGCGCCTGGTACCCTGTGAACGAAAAAGCATGCCATGCCAGGCGCAGCGCGCGCGGTGGAGCAGAAAGTACACGCACGCGTGGGGAAGGTTACCGCAGGGGCTTATGTGATGGATTGTAATACGATTACGAGATGGGGTCACACGCGTTTTTTGCCAATTTATTGTAATCCAATTACAATCGGATTACAATCGGATTACAATCGAACGATGAGAATTCTCGTCGTTTACCGATTGTGATACGATTACAATAGATTTGGGGTCACACGCAAAAAATCTCATAATCGTACTATAGTAATACTACAATAAATTGGGATGTCGTAATTCGTTTAGGCCTAACTTTTGTTTTGGTTAAATGTTTAGAGAATGAAACATACGTACACCTGTGTCGGTTTTCAAATTGGTTACGAATCAACAAACGTATTTTTTTTGTTTTGCAAGTGGACATCCATATGTTCCTTATGAAACATCCAAGGTTTATTTCTCCCAACCTCTTTTGTAAATGATTTAGTTTTTAACAGATCAACAACAAAATAATATTCTGGAAACTCATTTTGCGAAAAGACTGAAATCAGGACAGATTTGGATCAGACCTTCGGAATGTCAACACGGCTCGATCTGAAAAGAAAACACAGACAAACAATTTTACAAAAGAAAATGGACCTTATATAGCTCCAAAACAAGTTCTAGTATACACATATGGACTGGCAATGAGCTCACTAGTGCACGTCTATGGGCCCCGAGGGACTGCTAAACGACTATGGCAAAGACTATGCCCGCGGGCATAGTCAGAATTTAATGCCCCCACTTTTAACCAATCAGATGACAGGAATCTACGCATGAGGTATATAACACATTTCATTGCTGTGGGAATCACTTTGTTCAAACAGGTCCTCTTGGACCTAGAGGAAATCACTGAAGCGAAACAGTCTTGAAAGCGATTCCAAATTGGTCGATCAGTGCCTTGTTATCCACAAGCTCGCTGAACAAACGTCTAGTGTGGTCAAGAATTCATATTTTAAGAAAAAAGCATTTCTTACATAACTTACTACTGTTGTTGTTTGGCCTTCTCGCAGACGTAGCTAATACGAGCAGTGCAGAGGCCATCCACCCATGACATGCCAAAGTAACGAGGCTGCATGTAGGCACAATTCTTCCCCTCATCGCTATCGGGTCGCCCCATGGCCCAGTTCTTGTAAGTCGACTGAAGGAAATAGAAATAAACGTGGATTATAGAAATAGAAATAAACGTGGGAAAATGTTTGGCTTATATCTTGTGAAGACTATTTTTAATTCAATGGAGTTTCCCTTCAGCTTGTTTTTTTCTGCTTCTTCAGATTAAAGGGGCTTTTTCATGTGTATATTGTTTCGTCCACTGCGCATGAGTTGCGTGTACGTTGCGTGTACGTTGCGTCTGCGTTGCGTATGCATTGCGTATGCATATACAGACAAGTACAGTAATCACATAGTACAATTGGAATGCCGAGTTTAAGGTAGAACACATGATTGGCCGTAAACCGTTACAAAGTTTCATCCCCCTGTGTGATTGAAGGTATGCATGATTTAAACCAACCTGAGTAAAAGTCAACTCCAAACTTCGTCTAACTTTTAAAGATGCAGGCTCGTGACGCAGGCTCATCAATGCGCGAGGAACAAATTTTTGCCACGAAATTCATCGCGCTCCATACTAGTTGGGCAGTCACCTAGTGTTACGATCTCAGACGGCGCAGGCTCATTGGTTAACGTACGTACATACAAACACACAGACGCGCGCACGTGATTTGACTTAATACTGCTCGCTGTCGAGCGCGCCTGCACCCTCCGGGATCGTAAGAGCGCGTGCAAGGTATGGAGCGTGGTGAATTTCGTGGCACGAATTAGCTTGTTGTGCATTGACGAGCCTCCGTCTGTAAGAAAACAGTCAAAAAAACTTTTCCAGGCACTTCGCCCAAAAACCACAGGCCTGTGTACGAAGTGGTTTTGGGGTGAAGTGGTTTTTGGGCGAAGTGATTTTGGGCGAAGTGATTTTGGGCGAAGTGCCGTTTGGGCGAAGTGGCGTTTGGGCGAGTGGTTTTTGGGCGAGTGGTTTTTGGGCAAAGTGGCTTTTGGGGCAAAGTGAATTTTCGTCTCAAGAGACGAAAATTAATTGTTTTACTAATTTCTCAAAGACTATAGCACTTCAGACAAAACCATTTCAGGGGAAGTTTTCTTTTGTCATCATTATGTAAGTTATGTGTAAATCTGTGAACATTTCTGATTACACATTCATAAAATGGATTGTGTTTTAACCTAACAATCATATAAAATACCTCCCCAAAATACTATCCATGGGAAGAAAACAGGAAATTTGCAATCTCCAATTGGCGTAATAACTATGGAATGAATAAATACAAAAAATTGCTGGTTTTTGGACAATATCCTTGAAAATATATGGATTGAGAGCACGAAATTTCAGAATGGTAATGAGAAAAATATGACAAATGATATGGTATCAAAATCTCAACACCCATTGGAAAAATGAGGGGGTGGGGGCGGCGGTCAAAAATGTGATCTGGACACGTTTCTTTAACAAATAAATTTTATTTTTCGGTTACCTTTGAACTGTCACTCCATTGGAAGTTTCCATCGTCTTGTTTTTCGTTGTAGCCAATCCAGTAACGCCAAGAAGTGCATCTATATAATTTATCTTTAAAAAAATTGAAACTAAAATGTAAATTAAAGCCCAATTACAAAGAAAACTATACACTTTTAAAATTACCTGGCTTTTTTAGCATACCAATATTTATATGAGATGTTTTGACATGTATTTTGGATAAGTTCATTAAAAGGAATGGGAAAATATAAAATAAAGGAAACGGATAAACGGAAAGAGAAGCTCACCTCTAATAAATTCCGCTTCCTCCTTGTTGTTTATGCTGACCAAATTCCCGCCCTTTTTTTTGCAATCGGCCTGGGCGCCCTCCCATGTTTGTCGGCGAGAGTAGGAATACGCTGACACAACCAAATAGCAGGAGTTGCCAAAGGGAGACCAATACTTGTCGCATTCCTTCAGATCTGCAAGGAAACAGTCATATATGTGTCCGTTTTCAATACTGGAGAGACCTTTTCCTCCAGGATTATATCTCTGTACAATGTCATTCATCTTCTCTCAAAACAAAAGAAATACCTTAAGATGGATCTAAAGCGGGCCTCCCACTGTGCGATTTTTGCAACAAATTTCCTACGAATTGGTACAATTATCGGAGACTGCCTACAGACTCTACACACAATCATACCCAATCGTAGCTAATTCGTGGCAAAAATCGCACAGTGGGAGGCCCGCTTAAGGAGATAACTTCAGCTAAAGAACTGAACGAATAGTGCCACAACATACCTTCCTGAAAGCCCTGTGTGCAAATTTCTAATATAACGTATGTAACAAGGACAACAAAAATGTCACAAAGTATGTGTCCTATGTTACATACGTTAAATAGGAAATTTGTACACAGGGTTTCCAGAAAGGTATGTTGTTGCACTATTTGTTGCTTAAGTTACATGTATCTCCTTAGATCTGTCTTAAGATATTTTTTTTGTTTTGAGAGAGAATAACTTGCATTGCACAGAGTTATGATCCTGGTGAAAAAGTCTCTCTAGTATTGAAAACAGACTTATATACAAATGTGGACAAAATAATGTCCAACTTGGCTCCACCAGGATTCGAAACACTATGTTTCGTAATCTAATTTATCTGGTTACATAAAGTAGTGTAGTGACTTTTTGCTTCCACATCCAAATTGGGGATTGCAATTTTTTCTTTTCTTCCATGGATAGTACTTTGGGGAGGTATTTTATTATTAGAATAAAATCCATTTTCTGGAAAAATCTGGACAAGTTCCAAAGTTGTGCTCATTTATACTCACTTGTCTCGCAGCGTTTGCCCGAGAACCCTTCTTTACATTGGCACCATTGACCATACTTGTGCGATTTACACTCGCCATCATTTTGACATGGGTTCGGTGAACAACCCTCTGGGTTAAAATAATAGGAATAAATGAATTAATAATTCATGTTTGATAAAAACATATAATACAAGTTTTCTTTTTAAAATATTGTGAAGAAATTTTGCAAATCAGTTATTGCTGTGCAGTATTAAATTTAATTTATTGCTATATTTATGCTAAGTTAATTATATGCTAGAATTACTATTATTATTATCAAATAGACCCTCTTTAAAACACATGGCTCATAAAATCTCAATGTACTGACAAATTGAAGTGCCTAACCCTCCCACATAAAAAAATAAGTAGGGACTCAAAGGGGAGACTCGGGAAGCGCTGTATCCTGGGGCTATTTCTCTGTCAGGCCATTGGTTGCAAACAGCTGTTTATCGCGTCACTGAGCCAGAAGTAGAATGATTGATAGCTTCTATTATGTAGGGTACACAAATGAATGGAGCTTGGCTAGAGGCCCAGATTTCCTAGGGTTGTCCTGACTGGTGAGTGCATTCAACTAAGGATTCGATGGAGTGTTTTAGTATTTGGGTCGTTCCAAGAAGTTGGGACACAATGTGTGGTATTTTTTTCCACAAAGTGGCAAATAAGTGACGAGCAATTAGTTGTCATATATATAATGATGTTGCACGATATGCTTGCTTTGCCTGTTCTGTGATAATTTTTGAGTCTTTATGCTCAAAATAATGTAACGGGGACGTCGCGCCAATTTATCTCAATTCACTTCAACCATGAAAGTGATCTTGTTGAATTTGACACTAGCACACAGTTCTCGATCTAAACAATCATTTGTAATCTAAATTTGGATTTGTAATCTAAGTGATTTTTCATCTTTTTGCAAAGAAATCTGTTGAAAAACACCAAATGTCACACCTACATTTGCACAAAATTTCATTTAGTCGACCGATATGTTGCTATTTTGTCACATAATGGAGGTTTTTAATTTATGTCATTCAGCCGCTGGTATTTCAGAGTACTAATGAAATTCATAAGTCCAAAAATATAAGGTCTTTGATATAACAGGGGACACCGTATACCAAGTTCATGGAATTGACTCAATTAAAGGAAATGAAAAACTTACTGAGCTCGCAGTCTGTTCCGTGGTATTCATTCGTGCAATTACATCTATAATAGCCACGATTAGGGAGGCATCCTCCACCGTTTTGACAGGGATTTTCTTTGCAAACCTCTGAAGTGCATAAAAATAAAATAAAAACAATTTAAATGATTGTAAATGTAGGCACAAAAAATAAAGAGATTTTAAAATAAAAAAACGGGTGAGATTTTGGACTGCGCCAATTTTTCAAATATTCGATCAAACTAAATACTTAAATAAAATATTTAGTATTAAAATATTCGAAAAGGGTCATGAAAAACATTTAAGTTAAATTCATATCGACACAGCACAAGCACGACGTTTGGACGGGCCTTAGTTCCAATCATGTAATCTGTCTTTACTACAAATCCACACTCAGAACTGGGATGTTCATGAATTTGGGCTATTTTGCCCATAATGCTGTTGAACTCACCCATGTCGCACTGTTTTCCAGCAAAACCTTTCTCACAACTGCAGAAGTATTCATCGTCATGACGATCCCACTTATACCTCAAGGCATAACACTTGGCTCCGTTTTTGCATGGTTTGGATACGCAAGGAGCTAAAAATTAATAAATAAAAGCAACGGAGACGGATATTTAATTTTTGCATTCTGAAGGCGGTTTAATAAAAGCGTTTAAAATCTAATACAACCAATAGCTGGGTGTTTCTATAAATTAGGGTCCAAAAGTGTGACATTATGTGTCCCCCGTTACACCTGATATGTGTTTTTTTCGTACAAAAATCATTAAAAATGACTTTTAAACCATTTTGTATCAATTGTACTTTATGTACTCACTCTTTGAGATGGAAAGTATTTAAAGAATGTATCCTGAATTTACAAAAACAAGATGTAAAATGTAACAGGGGGACACCAACACTGGACCCCTAATTTATAGAAAGACCCAGCTCTATTCAAATTGACCTAACTTTGTAACTACACAACCAATTGAACTGGTTGATCAATGCTTTTAAAGCTAATCAACTTCAGCATAAAATGGGTATATTATTGTGTCACAAATGTTTTGGAGTAGTACCAACCGATTTCACAGTTTTCACCCTTGTACTCGCGTCCACATCGACAAGAGTAATTTCCTTTGTTTTCGAAGCACCTCCCTTCATTTTGGCACGGATTAGGCTCACAACCGCCTGCACCTGTGGACATTGACAAACCATAAAGATGAACGAAATTACATGATTATGTACCGAGTGACAAAGGCAATGTTACAAGTTGGAATTTTCTACTTTACAATTGTCACAAATCCTGTTTACTGACACAAAAAACATATTTTAAAATGTTCAAATATCAAGTCAACAAATTTGTTTCTAGACCTGCTGGACACCGCCAACCACTCCTTAAATTACCCGACTTTATGAAGCTTTTGCAAGGGCGGCCATGACTGGTGGCAGGTTTTCATATTTAAATGAGTGACAAAAGATCCACAAAGTGCCTAGTCATGCATGACACTTGGCAACAATGTAACTGCCCCCTGTCATGGCCGCCCGTGCAAACTACTATAGGGGGTCAGATTTTCAAAAAAATTTCAGACGGGTCCTCTCTGTTTCAGAGGCCTTTAAAAGTCTCTTAAAACTACATTTTACACATTTAACGTGATCTTACCTGCAGACGTCTCGCCAACGCACAAATACAATGCTGTAACAAAAAATTATAAAATATCTTCAGATATGCAAAAAAACAAATAAATAAAAGGCACAGGCTCGTCAGCAATGCACATGTGCCAAATTCGTGCCATGAATTATGCAGCTCCATAGCAAAGGCATGGAGCTGCGTATTTCTTGGCACGAATTTGGCGCGCGCACATTGCTGACGAGCTTGCACTGCTGACGAGCGCGCATTGCTGACGAGCATTGCCTTTACCACAGCATGAATAATATTGGGTTCAAATGATTAAGGTTATCAGGCAAAAGAGAAAGGTATCGGTCAATCAGTAAGAATTTGTGTTATATCCCCAATACATCATTTGCACTTACCCAAAATTTTACTTCACGAGTTGACAAGAAAAACCTGATTAAAAGTGTTGATAGCAATGGTAACAAACACCACATGATTTTTTTCCCCGTGTAAAATGGTACCTTTGTGGGAGAAATTGCCAACTGAAGTTGCTTATTTTTTTTGTTAAATAATTGTCTGCAGACAATTTGTTTTTACCATTTATTCAACACAAAAAACATGCATGGATTTTTCAGGTTTTCTGAAATTTCTACAAGGCAGTTTATCAACATTATTCTTTAGTTATGTAATGCTGTTGTTTTTAGAAGTTTTCCAATCATGTCTTTAATGTCTTACAGAAAGTACCATTTTGGACAAAAATAAATTCAAAATAAAAATAAAATTTGTTATCATTACAATCAACGTTAAGTTTTTCTTGTCAACTCATGATGTTACCCATTGGGTCATTGCAAATGAGATAGTGGACATTAAACATTTTCAATTTTTTTCAAACTTTGTTTATCCTTAAAAAAAGTGGTATCGTGTTAACTTACCGACAATGACAACCACTAGTGGAAGCACAACTCGTCCAGTCTCCATACTGAGTAATTCTTGTACGTCTCTGGATTTTTATATAAAAAAGAAAGAGAAAATAATCATATGGCACTCATCAGGACTCAGGACTCGAACCCAAGACCTCTGAGACATCAACACCGAGCAGATGCTCGACCATGCAGCTATGAGGCACAGTGGTATAACCTTCAGGTTTTCCCCCAAGAACTCTGACACACCGGGCAGATGCTTTACCAGCTGAGCTATGAGGCACAGTGGTATACTCCCTCAGGTTTCTCCTAAGACCTCTGGCATACCAGGTAGATACTTGATCTACCAGCCGAGCTATGAGGCACAGTGGTTTACTCTCTCAGGTTTTCCCCAAGATCTCTAACACACAGGGCAGACGCTCTAACAGCTGAGCTATGAGGCACAGTGGTATAACCCCTCGGGTTTTCCCCAAGACCTCTGACACACCGGGCAGATGCTCTACCAGCTGAGCTATGAGGCACAGTGGTATATTCTCTCAGGATTCCCCCAAGACCTCTGACACACCGGGCAGATGCTTTACCAGCTGAGCTATGAGGCACAGTGGTATAACCCCTCAGGTTTTCCCCAAGACCTCTGACACACCGGGCAGATGCTCTACCAGCTGAGCTATGAGGCACAGTGGTATATTCTCTCAGGATTCCCCCAAGACCTCTGACACACCGGGCAGATGCTCTACCAGCTGAGCTATAAGGCAGTGGTATATCACTCAGGTTTTCTGCTATTAACCTAATTTTTCTCTCAGTGTGCATGGATGCAAAATTGAGTAAAATTGAGTAACAAAAGCAATGTTTGGAAATGAAATATACCCAAGTATAGGATAAAAAAAGTTTGGGAAAATAAATTTTAAAAAAATTAAAAATTTAAGACAAGTGAATAGACCTGTGAATTTTCGAATCATTTCCTATTCGAAAAATTGGTTTTATTTTCAATTGATTATTTATATTCGATGCATGAATTTTTTCTACGATTTTGACAAAAAGGTTTGCCGTGCAATTAATTGATTTTACCACATCCGAACTCACAGCTCACAGGAAGTTACAGCAGCCTTTGTATTGCCAAATTTGATGCCTCAAAAAATAATCGGTACTGAAACTATGGACTTTATGTTGTAACTTGCATGTAGCAGTCTGTCGCCTGAATAGTTTTTTGCAGAAATCCCAAAACTTTTTGAAGTTTGCCATTTTCTGACAAAGACAACAAAAAACTCACCCTGATAGTGCCAGAAACAGCAAAGCAAACGTAGGACTTCTGCTATCGCCTTCAGCAGAACTGCAAGCAACGAAGCAACACACAAATTTATAGTAATAAAAGTAATTATTTCACCCACCCTTGCTGCCCACCAACGCTTAATTTAGATTGCATTTTAGCCAATCTGCTATAATCACCTAACAATGCCACGTAGCTCTTGTACTTTTACTTACAGTGCAACTTATTCAAAATCCTACGTATACGTCCGGACTTTCTGTTCCTCAAAGTGCAACAAAATTGTTCTTGCACGAAGCAATTACTGTGAACTTTGGTGACTTCAAGTAATTAGGAATTATACAATGCAGCGTAAGTTTTATCTGTGTCGATTCGGGGGTGGACGTATCGTTAAGCTCGCAGTGAGCTCCGTTTGAATGGAACGGGAAAGTCTTTGAAAGTTGATACAAATGAACTTCTAAATGGAATTTGTAAGGTTGATAGCTATTTTTATCCAGTTGGCGTAAACACTTCAGAAAGTTATTCACAATTTTACAGTTGTTAAAAAAGGCGGAAAGTGCAATTCAAAGTGAAAAAGTTGTGTGAATTATATGGCTAAGTCTTGAATTTAGCAATATGTCAATGGTAGTGCATGTGACCTTAAAGTTTGACTTGATTTGACTTGGGATTTGAACTCAGAGGCAGTTTGACTTGACTTGGGACTCAAAGGCAGTTTGACTTGACTTGGGACTCAAAGGCAGTTTGACCTGACTTGGGACTCAAAGGCAGTTTGACCTGACTTGGGACTCAAAGGCAGTTTGACTTGACTTGGGACTCAAAGGCAGTTTTACTTGACTTGGGACTCAGAGGCAGTTTGACTTGACTTGAGACTCAAAGGCAGTTTGACTAGACATGGGACTCAAAGGCAGTTTGACTTGGGACTTGACTTGGGACTCGAAGGCAGTTTGACTTGACCTGGGACTCGAAGGCAGTTTGACTTGGGACTTGACTTGGGACTCGAAGGCAGTTTGACTTGACTTGAGACTTGAAGGCAATTTGACTTGACTTGGGACTCAAAGGCAGTTTGACTTGGGACTCAAAGGCAGTTTGACTTGGGACTCAAAGGCAGTTTGACTTGGGACTCAAAGGCAGTTTGACTTGGGACTCAAAGGCAGTTTGACTTGGGACTCAAAGGCAGTTTGACTTGGGACTCAAAGGCAGTTTGACTTGACTTGGGACTCAAAGGCATTTTGACTTGACTTCAGACTCAAAGGCGATTTGACTTGACTTCAGACTCACAGACGATTTGACTTAAATTGGGACGCGAAGGCAGTTTGACATGACTTGTGCTTAAAGACAGTTTGACTTGACTTGAAACTTGAAACATCAACTCTCAGTTATTCAGTGCCTCAAGGGTCAGTGTTGGGGCCTCAATGGTTTACCATTTACATCTCTCCCATCCAGCATATCATTCAGCGTTTCAATATCCAGTACCACATCTATGCCGATGACTTGCAGTTATATCTTTCCTTTAAGCCAGTGCAGCACGCTGTTGACGGTAACCTCGCTTGCATTGAGGCATGTGTAGGTGAGGTTCGTCAGTGGATGAAATCAAATTTCCTCAAGTTAAACGACGATAAAACAGAGTTCATTCTCCTCAGATCACAACAACAACTCAGTAAAATAAATGTTCACCATATCACTGTCGGAGACTCAGATATTGTCCCTCTAAAACGCGTTCGCAATCTAGGCGTATTAATGGACTCTGCGATGACCTTTCAACCTCACATTTCACATATTTCACAATCGACTGCACACATTCTTAGGAACCTCAGTAAAATTCGAAAACATCTTTCAAAACAAGCAACTGAGCAACTCACACATGCCTTCATCACCTCTCGTTTAGACACGTGTAACTCGCTCCTCTTTGGCATTCATCAACAACTACTCAACAAACTCCAGCGGAGACAAAACACTACAGCTCGCCTCATAATGCACACCAGACGTTTTTCACATATAACCCCCATTCTTTAACAACTCCACTGGCTTCCCATTAAATTCAGAATCATGTATAAACTTATGCTCCTCACATATCGTTCACTGCATAACATCTCTCCCCCATATTTGTCCACACTATTAGCTCCATACCAGCCCAGCCGTTCAGGTCTTCGGTCTGCTAACCAAAATCTTCTGGCTGTACCGAGATCATATAGGTCCTGGGGAGACAGATCTTTCCGTATAGCTGCCCCACGTCTGTGGAACAGTCTCCCTTTAGATATCCGGTCTAGTACATCACTCACTTCATTTAAAACTGCACTCAAATCATACTTTTATAATCTTGCCTACGACACCACACTCTAAATGTTTTCTTTTCTTTCTCTAGCGCCATGAGCGCCTACTTGTTGGGTGGATGTGTGCGCTATATAAATATCCATTATTATTATTATTAAGGCAGTTTGACTTGACTTGGGACTTGAAGGCAGTTTGACTTGACTTGGGACTCGAAGGCAGTTTGACTTGGCTTGAGACTTGAAGGCAGTTTGACTTGACTTGAGACTCGAGGACTTTTGAGTTGACTTGGGACTCAAAGGCAGTTTGACTTGACTTGGGACTCAATGGCAGTTTGACTTGACTTGAGACTCAATGGCAGTTTGACTTGACTTGAGACTCAATGGCAGTTTGACTTGACTTGAGACTAAATGGCAGTTTGACTTGACTTGAGACTAAATGGCAGTTTGACTTGACATGAGCCTCAAAGGCAATTTGACTTGACTTGGGACTAGGAGGCGCAGTTTACCTTGATTTGGGACTAGAAGGCAGTTTGACTTGAATTGAGAATAAAAGGCAGTTTGACTTGAATTGAGAATAAAAGACAGTTTGACTTGTCTTGGGACTCAAAGGCAGTATGACTTGACTTGGCACTTAAAGGCAGTTTGACTCGGACTTGGGACTCGAAGGCAGTTTGACTTGTCTTGGGACCAGATGGCAGTTTGACGTGACTTGAAACTCAGGGGCAGTTTGACTTGATTTGAGACTCAATGGCAGTTTGACTTGACTTGAGACTCAAAGGCAGTTTGACTCGACTTAAGACTCAAAGGCAGTTTGGGTTGACTTTGGACTCATAGGCAGTTTGACTTGACTAATTGGGACTCGAAGGCAGTTTGACTTGATTTCAATGATTTGGGACAAGGAGGCAGTTTGACTTGATTTCAATGATTTGGGACTAGAAGGCAGTTTTACTTGAACTGAGACTCAAAGGCAGTTTGACTTGACTTGAGACTTAAAGGCAGTTTGACTTGGCTTGAGACTCAATGGCAGTTTGACTTGACATGAGCCTCAAAGGCAGTTTGACTTTACATGAGCCTCAAAGGCAATTTGACTTGACTTGGGACCAGATGGCAGTTTGACGTGACTTGAAACTCAGGGGCAGTTTGACTTGACTTGATTTTCACCCAAAATACACATCGACCCAACATTTGGTCTAGGGTCTACGATTATAATTAATATTAGAGCAACTTCAAACAGAACAATAATTCTCTGAAAATTTGACAAATTTCCTTTGAACGATACATATTACCCATTGTTCAAAGGATATATAAACTTGCTCAACTGTAAAGCACAAAGCGACAAAAAACTTAGTACACGTGTCAAGAAAATTTGTTAATTCAGCAAGAGTGCACGCACTTTGAAAGTCCGAACAGTAAGCCTACGTAAGTAATTAACTCGGTTTATGAATAACGTGGCATGGGCGTAAAAGTACAAGAAGTAGCGGTAATTGACAGATTGGCTAAAATGCAATCTAGAAGTAATATGTGGTGGGTGCTTGCATTAATTGATTTCAATACTATAAATCTATGTGCGTTGTTTGGTGAATTCCAGTTCTGTTGGAGACGGTAACAGAATACCATCTTTGGTTCGCAGCATATTATATTGTCGTGGTGAGTCATTTCTTCTCTTCTTTTAAAATAAGCTTAATACTATTTCCCCCCCTGTACTCTGCTGCCTACTAAAGTTAAGACATGACAGGAATAAGATGACAAGGCACATTGTTATGGCCAGGGGAAGTTTTCCAGAAAATTGATGAAGAATATTTTTGGGACGTTATATGCCCGCATCAACACAAATATAATTATATATGAATTTTTTCACTGAACGTTTTTGCAAACCTGTGCATTACAAAGGACAAAATTGGACAGCAAATCTTTGAAAAATAGCGCAAACTAAATGAATTCCAATTTAAAGGAGCATTTTAGATCACATTTTTGAGCACCCCCATTTTTCCCATGGGTGTCGAGATTTTGAAACCATGTCATATTTTTTTCATTACCATTCTGAAATTTCGCGCTCCCAGTCGTAGGCCTATATTTCCAAGGATATCATCATAAAACCACCGATATTTTTTAAACAATATCCAAATTTGAATTGCAAATTTCCTGTTTTCTTCCCATGGATAGTAATTTGGGGAGGTATTTTATATGATTCGTAGGTTAAAACAAAATCCATTTTCTGGAAAAATCTGGACACGCTGCTTTAAATTGTACTGTATAATGCAGGCTTATACTGCAGTTGGGTCATTCTATAAATTTGGGGTCCAACGTGTGACATTTTTCTGTCCCCGTTACACCTGACATATTTTTGCCATACAAGTATCATTAAAAATGCATTAAAAACATGTTTTTTATGAATTGTACTTTAAGTAATCACTCTTTGAAATAGAGAGCATTTAAAGAATATGTCCTGAATTTACAAACTACAACATTTTACAAGATGTCAGATGTAACGGGGACAGAAAAATTGGACCCCAAATTTATAAAATGACCCAGTTGGCAAAATGTGTAAATCTGGAGACATTCTTCATTTTGCGACAGCAAGTTACAATTGTGTCAGATAATTTTTTAATTTGCAATTTTAGTGTCAAAAAATAATATAACGAACCACATTTTTCTTCCAAACGCTTCAGAGAATTATTCATTATGGCGACTGCAAAAGTTCTGCTTCCATTGGCAGTTTTCATACTCGGTGAGTAAAAGGGCACTGTGGAAAGAAAGGAAAAAAATCAATTAAAATGATAAAATGGGGTGGATTTGGGTCACTTGCAACACTCGGGAGAAAACTTCATTACCTGGCCATGGTATACTGTGCCCTTGAGCAAGGCACTTTAAACGCTTGCTCATCCTTTGGAAGGGATGTATTAAAGCTGTTTGTCTAGTGTGTTGTGTTAAATGCACTTAAAAGATCCGCTTTTGTGGAGAGTAAGGAGATTCCCAGGTGTCTCTTGGCCGTCGGCTGCCAATGGCACCACCCACCTGTGTTTCTCGATGTTTAGGTGGAAGACACATGCTTCATATCCAATTATAATGTGAAGTGCATGTGTGAACATATCCATATGGAATGTGTGCTGTATAAATGTAATAATAATAATTAAAATAATAAAATATAATCATGTCTTGTGTTTTCTTTAAAAACAATAAATTGGTTAAATAGGTATATACTTGTTTTTATTTTTACAGCTTTGTGTGTCATGGTTGTCCAATCAGCTACAGGTAAATCCAATATCAAAGTTCCATACGTGACCAGTCATTTATTTATTTATTTTTTTAGCATCATACTTACAAATTTTCTGATTTAACTCAGTGAATTTGAGCAAGGCACTTAACTTGAATGGCTCCGTCATTTGGAAGGGATGTAAAGCCATTGGTCTAGTGAGTTGTGTAATTTGTTTACAAAGAGAAAATGATTCGTGGGTAATTCCCAAAATTAGGGGTCTAAAAGTGTGACATGCTTTTTAAGATTTCCAAATGTTTTTAGTGATTGAAAGTGGTTTCCCAGTAAAATAATAATTTTTATTTCAACAAATGCCACTTAAATTTAATGTTTGTGTGTAGATATGGCACCGAGGTTAATGCAAACTCATTCTACAGCCGTTCATTGGCGTAGGTAACCCGGGACACCAAACTAGATTCAAAACCATGGAACAAATTATAAGCCTTTATGGTCTTTTGTTTTGAATATTTTTCAGAAATCAGAGAAGAAAATATTCAAGAAAATTATGCTTCCCCCTATTAATCACAGGCCGCAGTCCATTTTGAGAATTTGTAATCATGAGTGGTGATTTTTGAAGCAGAGAGTGTCGTACGTAACTGGGACACCAAATATTTTGGACCCCTAATTTTGGGAATTACCCTCATCCCAGTGTTTCTCTGGCTTGCCTGTCAACTCAATGCTCAATTGGTTCCTTATAGAACTAAAGAACCTTGAGGCGTCAACACACATGAAATGTACCATGGATATAAGAATGAACTATAGGTTTTCTTGCTCAAATTCATCAGAAATGCATTCTATTTCGTTTGTAGAAGTCTGTATTCAAGTGATTTTGATCAGGACGCAATTTCTTTGGTTCTTATTCATTTGTACGTTATTCAATTTCGTTTAAAGACATTCACATTTGTTCACCAAGACATCCAGATTAGAATTTGCGTCATTCAAATACAAAGCATCGAATCTTCATTCAATTTAGCACAAGCTCGGAGCTTGGGTGAATTTAAATGATTTTCGCTGGTATTTTAAAATTGAATGCTCGTAGTTTAAAATTTGAGTGCGGAATTTTCCCGATTGCAAGCTCAAAAAACAAAATTGAATGCTCTCTTGAAATAATTGAAGGATGATCCCTAACTGCATTCAAATTTGCGCTAAAACGAATGCATCTAGAACAAACTTGGGAGGTACTTTGTTAAAAATTAACCTATATTATTTGTTCAGGGCCTTGTAAGCCGGATTCCTGCAAAGGTGAATCTAGATGCATTCAAAGATCTTACAAGTACAAGGAAAAAGACAGGGTCACCTATCATTACTGCAGATGCAAGTCTGGTTATGCCGGCAAAGGCTGCGATATTGGTAAGTTAAACACTAGCTGTTTATATATGCACATCTGTTTGCTTGGATTTTTCAACCCTTAAAGGCCTTTTCCCAATAGATCAAACATCAGGGGTGGCCCCAGGGCAACGCAGCGGAGGGGTGAAAATAAGCTTTAATTCCCACTTGAAATTCTCACCCTCATGCCACCCTCACAACTGCTCTCTCCCCAGGGCGAATTCAACCTTGCTCGAGATCAGGGTTAAACATTTTGGCCCTGGGGCGAGGACAGTAGCTTGAAAAAGGGGGGGGGGGGGGGGGGGTGGGGGGTGAGTTTTTACTTGTTAGCGAGGGATGAGGTGCCGATCTCTTGGGTGAGTTTGCCCCAGTGTGTGTCAACAACCCATAGTCTTGACCCTCATAAATGCATGTTTTTAAATGGTTAATTTAATGGTTACGAATACTGATATAATAACAGTAACTGTTCACGTTGATGTGCACACTAAACTAGGCTTCCTACTACTGTAAAAGCTGAAATATTCGCGTTGGTTTTATTTTCGCGCATTTCGCGCACCAGACAGAGCCCGCGAAAATAACACCCCGCAAAAATATGTAATTTTAATGAGGCAATTCTTTAAATTTAATTTCCATCCGCGAAAATAACAACTCGCGAAAATGTCAGTTATGTTGAAATGCGCGAAAATATCTGTACGCGAAGATATTGGCTTTTACAGTATGTGAATGTACGTGTACATTTATCTGCTAAATCTGCTCAGCGCTTGGCTTTGATTTTTCTCACTTTCAAATAGGCATGACTCCGTCAATTCGATCTGTATTAATGGAATATACATCAAAAAGAAACAAAATGCAATCTTATGAAAGGCACAGGTTCATCAGCAAATTCGTGCCACGAAATACGCAGCTCCATAGCAAAGGCATGAAGCTGCATATTTCGTGGCATGATTTTGGCGCGCGCGTATTGCTGACGAGCCTGCATGTGCCTTTAATCCATCTCGGAAAAAGTGCAAAATCTGCATAACCAGTATTCGCTTTTATGCTATGCGTATGGAGGCTGTTAACAGTCGTCAACGCGTATGAAACATGTGTATTACGATAACGTGTCACAAGAAGCATGTACCCATATCCGTATCGGTATCCGCGACAGTGCGAAACCTCTCTAATACCCATGTCTTTCACAATATTTCTGCTTTTCAGAGACCTGCAAGGTGAATCCATGCCAGAATGGAGGAGTGTGTTCTGGTAGTAGCTATGGTCCTAGATATAAATGCCGGTGTAAGACAGGATTCTATGGCCAAGATTGCGAACTCGGTGAGTACGGTTTAAGGACAGAGTTACCCGACTGGAAAACTTTTATAAACATGACAGCATTACATATCTAACAAAATGTGTGGATAAACTGCATTGTAGAAATTCCAACCACATAAATGCAGAAATAATTCACAAAGCCCGAAAAATGAACGAATGGTAAAACTGTTTTAAACAACATTAAAAAACCTCCAGTTGGCAATTTCTATCATTGCTGTCAACATTTTTAGTTGTTTTTTTTTTCTTTTCTTGTCAACTCGTAAAGATATATACATTGTTGATTGGGGATCAGTTTCTGCTTGAATTCATGGGTTATCTATGTATGTCTGTAGGGGTTTTCCACCTACCTGTAAAACTGAGCATTTCTTCATCTTTTCTACGCAAGTTTCAGGCTTAGAGCTCGGCACTTTCCAGGAATCCTTGGTTTCAGTACCACTGCAAAAAGAAATAAAAATGACATTATTTAATAAAAATTAATTACATTTTTTTTAAAATTATTTTTTCCTTAATAATTACAGAGGCTTGTTCACCAAACCAATGCCAAAATGACGGAACATGTAAAGCAGGCGAGCGTGGCCGTGGTGAAAAATGCGAATGCAAGGAAGGTTTTGATGGGAAAAACTGCGAAATAAGTAAGTACATTTGATAAGCAATCACATTTATATAAGGCCAAAAAAAAAAGAACTGTGTTTAGCGTAAGTTTACGTCTCTCAAAATGATACGGTTACGCGGCTTTTTTTTTGTTTTGGTCTAAAATACCAAGTATGATGCGTTTTCAATAAAATAAAGTAAATGCTTAAAAAATTTGTTTGGAGAAAAAAAAAAATCTGAGAACCTGCAGTTATTATAGTACTGCTATGACAGTTACACAAACCCGTATGGCAAATTGATTTTACTTTACGCTATAGTCATTGGCAACTTTAATGTTTTTGAAAAATACCGTTTTGTTGTTGTTGTTGTTGTTGTTGTTGTTGTTGTTGTTGTTGTTGTTGTTTTTCCTCAGATCTGAAGGAATGTGACAAGTACTGGGTTCCATATGCTGGATCCTGCTATTTAATTGAGCATGCGTATAGATATGAACTTCGGAAAACGTGGAAGAACGCCGAAGCTTTGTGCTCTGAAGAGGGCGGGAATTTGGTCAGCCTTAACAGCAAGGAGGAAGCAGAATTCGTTAGGGGTAATTTTTATTACTTTTTATCAATTTCTGTTAATTGCCGTAAAATGTGACATTACCATAGCTATATTTTAGAGAAGAAACCTGGAAAATATGTTAAACTCCTGACTTCAGACACATCTAAAAATCTCTGAGGTTGTTAATTGACATTTCAGGAGGGTTTTTATCTGTGATAGGAGTGAGTCCCGTGATAGGTAATTTTCTCGGAATTTGTTTGCAAAATACAGGAGGGTATTACGTGACAACATTTAAAATACGGTACGGGTAGCCATGACGGGTAGAAACCTGTCCGTGGTCACATGGTTACGTGGTTACAGCCGATCGCGTCATCACTGGAATGCACATACATAAATATTCCCTATACGGCTTCCCTGATCTATAAATAGCACACAATACGCACACGCAAATGACAACCAATCACACACCGAGATGATGTGGCCTTTACCGATCCTTGTTTTTCGCCATGATTTTAGCAAAAGTATACACTAATCCGAGATCTGGGGACTTATTTTCTTTTATATCCACCACAGCTGGAGGCATCCATTGAATGAACTGTATAGGCCTATGTTTTTTAAATTTATGTTTCTGAGGTGTTGAAAGTTGTCCGCACACTGGAAGCCCCCCCAGCTATGGCGGATACGGGGAAGGAGATCTTAGTTACCGGATTGGTCACTAGTATACAAATATTGACTGCAATGAGGGGCATGGTTAAGATTATAGGCCCAAGGTGATCTCGAAGCCATGACTATGCCCCGAGGCGGAAGCCGAGGGGCATAGTCATGGCTTCGAGATCACCGAGGGCCTATAATCTTAACCATGACCCGAATAAACAGCAGTCAATATTTGTTTTATATACCGAATGTGTAGATTTTGTCATCTGGTTGGTTAAAAGTAACGATACATCATACAGTCATGACAGTGGTCCTTCGCGTTTCGATTTCGGAAGCTGATCTACGGCGGAAAAGTTGTATATATTTACAGCAAACATTTGTAGCATAATCACCTGGCACTTAAGTAGCACATTTCACCTAACACAGTTTTCACTGTAGGCCACTTCTCTTACTTTCTTAAGGACTATCATCTACGACAGACGACAAAATGACGTCGAGATTCCGCCATTACCGTCCTGATGAATGTTTACGTGAAGCGCACAGCTGCATAGTTGGTGCACAGCTATAGCTATGCTAACACATGTAATGCGCGCGTCCGGAACCCGCTAAATGACTATGCCCGGGGCATGGCAAAGACTATTGACCAGTTGGCATACGCGCCGGGTCTAGCCGATTCAATGCCCTCACTTTTAACCAATCAGATGACAGGAATCTACGCATGAGGTATATAAGATCAGATATCAATCTAGAGGACCATATAGTTTTTCTCTTATCTCGTATTTTGTTCATGTCAGTTCATTATTTTGGTAAGCCTGCAGCCAATGTATTGCATGTACAATATGAAAACAATATTGTTTCTTGTCATTTTATATCGACTCCTTCAGACAAACTCGGTTGCTCTTCTGGGCGATACTGGATTGGCTTCAGTGAGACTATGGAGGATGGTGAGACTGAGGAGGATGGTGAGACTGAGGATAATGGCGAGTTCAAATGGAGCGACGGCTCAAAGGTAACCAAAAGACTAAAATGAAACTATCCGTTAAAGATAGGATACACAGTTTTCAATAGCACACACCCAACAAAAAAATATGATGAAAAAATAACCACTTGGATTAGCAATTGTTCACTCAAATTGACAATTAAGGTCCCCATTTTACAAATTCTGCTTCTTGTTTTGGGGGCTTAAAGATCTTTTTTGACCTAGAGCCATCGACTATTATAAGTATTTGCATGCAGACAGTAGACAGTTTCAGCATCTCAGTTTAATGGTACGTGTTTGCAGACGTATCCGTGTGACATAACACTAATTTGGTGTATAACAAGTCAATATTAATTTTATACGTACTGCTCCCGTGTCAAACGGCTCCCTACGTGTGGCTGATCGGCATCACGTACGAGGAGACTGCATAAAGTGATGACGTCAAAGCTGAAAATGGTACGGATACGCGCGCAGATTGTAAGCTTGCTGAAACTGTCTATTTAAAAAAAAAAAAATTCAAATCAATTTGAGAAAAATTTCTCTTCTTTTTTTCCAGTCGGATTACAAAAACTGGGCCGCTGGTGAACCCGATGAAAAAAAGGACGAGAACTGTGTCTATATTGAACCTCATCGATTTGATAAAGGCTGGGTTGATGGTCTTTGCTCAGCTTTCTTTGGATACATCTGCGAAAAGCCCAAAAATAAAATTTAATGGTATAGGCCGGCTCGCTTTACTAAAAGTCAGTGTGCATGATTTAAAAACACCAAAAAAGCAAACCTATATGGTAATCAAATATCAGTTTGGTCTGAAAGTAATGATAGTTTGAGAACATTTATGTGAAATTACGGTGCATATCGGGTGTTTCAATTCTCAAGAAAATGGATTTATGTTTAGATACATCACTTATAGAGGCGATCGACTCCGTGTAGCATCACATTATTTTGTTAGCGAATTTGACCGGATTCGCGCAAAGCGAAATTGTTTTGCTTTTTGCACGTAACTATGTGCATATCAAGTCACTTCTTGCGTACAAAATATATTGAGGGTAGCAATTGTATTTCAGGCCGGGGTCACATGAATTACGACAATTTATTGTAGAATTACTATAGTTCGATTACGAGATTTTGTGCGTGTGACCCCAAATCTATTGTAATCGTATCACAATCGGTCAACGACGAAAATTCTCATCGTTCGATTGTAATCGTATTACAATAAATTGGCAAAACACATGTGTGACGTACCCCATCTCGTAATCCTATTTCAATCCATCCCATAATCCCTTGGGTAGCCTTCCCCTTGCGCGTGCATACTTTCTGTTTCACCACGTGCGCCTATCATGCTTCAGATGCATGCGGCATGGTGAGGCATCAAGCATGCACACGCAACACGGGGAAAGCCAGCCCAAGGGATTATGGGATGGATATTACAATATATGATTGTTGCTCGTGTGCAGACTCCACTTTATTATGATACGATTACAAGACGATTATAATAAGTTTGTCGTGTGACCCCAGACGTCATTGGAAATATTACAATCGTATCACAATCAAGTAGTTACAAGAATTTTCTTGTGTGACCCCGGCCTTAGAAACGTGTAAATTTGCAAACATTTTTACTTATTCAGTCCAGAATTATAGTACTTCAGTCCACTGTTGGTCACTAGATCCCTATTTGTTTGCCTGTACTATTCAATCCTTCGTCGTTGTGGTGATTAAAATAAATAAAAAAGAATGTAAAATGCAAATGTAATTTTGTCTATTGTCATTTTGAAGTTTGCCTGTACTTTGTTCATGTACGATATTTTGTGTTGTTGACCACAATATGCAAATGAGGTCAAAGTTCAGGGTTAAAGGTCGTGTAAAAAAATGGTTTCCAAAATTTAAAAATGACATTTTTGAGAAGCTTTTTTTCTTCAAAATTACAATGTACATGAGTGTATTTTATAAACTTAGAACCAATAAAGCCAAGATTCAGAAACCAATGTTCATGCAAACCATTTAACCGTGAATTAATTGGTGTACAACTTGCAAAAATAAAATTTTAATGGACTAATAATCTTACCTCAAATGAACAATCTCAACTTCATGTTCGTGTCGATCTTCAGAAAGATTATCATATCCAGACACCACCTGAGACCCTCTGTACATAACCTATGGAACAAGCCAGACAAAAAAGTCCAAGTGTTTTCTAAGCAAAAAAGTTGTCAGTACTTGTTTCGTACAACAAATTATACTACGGTATACTACTAAAGTGTGACGTCAGTTGCCAGGGTATAGACCTTATGCATTGCAGCCATGACAGAGGGCAGGTTTTCATATTTAAATGATGTGACAATAGATCCACAAAGTGCCTCGTGCATGACGCATTGTGACACTGTGACATGGCCGCTGTGCATTTATAAGGTCTATACTAGCTGGGTCTAAACATCTGAAATGTCCACTTCTATAGCACAGGGAAACAGTTCACTGGTTTTTGTGTAGACCCAGTAGCCTGGTAACACACAAAGGGTAACATTTTCCCTTTAGCGCTCATTACTGACGTATAACAAATTTACTCTTGAATATGAGATACTCAATTTATGATGGATAAGACATCATGCAAAATATGGAGAAACAGATGGAGAAAAGAATAGGTTATATAAGCATGTACCATAAACACGTCCATTGAAATTGAGTCATTAAAATTGGAAGTAAACCATAGGGGCATTCAAGATGCTTTAATACACCGTGTAACACCAGCTTACACCGGAGCATTCTTTTAGCCATCACTGACCAGCTAGTCTGCCCCAGTGGCTTGAGCTTGCGAGCGGGTCTCTGGTGTAATTAAGGCTCGGTGTAATGACGTCACTCTAGTAGCCGTGTGAAAGTTGCGAGGAGTAAAACATGGCGGACAGTTTGGAATCGCGACGTGATTACGAAGAAAAACACAGATTTATGACACAAATAGGGGTGAAAAGGTGTCTATGCATTTTACTTAATCAGTAGATGTCTGTGGGCATTGACAAAGTTTGCCGTTACGGTACCATTTGGACAACAAATTTCATGTGGAGCCGGGTTTATAATTTTTCCTCGTGAGTCAAACAATGACAGTGTTTATTAAAAGCCCCGCCTGGCAACAACCTTTGACCTGTGTTCCTGGAAATCAAAGTGAAACCCTGTGTCGTTTGTTTTGCATCTTCTTGGGGCTCTCCCTGGTGTAAACCCTGTGTTACACGGTGTAAGCATCTCGAACGCCCCTCGTGTGGAGTTACACTATTCAAAAGAATTGAAGGATCAGCTATTTCTTTATAGTTATACTTTTCAAAAAGTGAATTATGAACAGAAAGTTACCGAGATGTCAACACAAACCACATTAGTTCGACAGGAGCTCAGCATACACTTCACCGAGTGCGTAAGGGATCACTTGTGCCCGAACATTTTGACAGGGAAAGTCTCATCCTTCAATTTTGTGGAGTAATTATGGTTGGAGGTTGCTATTGTTGCCACGGTCTGTGCTTTGTACTAAATGAAGTGACGCTCCATTGAATTAGCATTAAACTCGATCATTTCATGAAGTTTTCCATCCAGATGTTGCGTTTGTTAATTTGCCCAGTTAATTGCGCCACTGTGAAAAATTGGGTCCATAGGGAAAACCTGAGGGAGTATACCAACTGTGCCTTATAGCTCAGCTGGTAGAGCGTCGCATCTGCCCGGTGATCAGTCAGAGGTTTCCGGTTCGAATCCCGATAAGGCCCTTACGATTTTTCTCTCATCCCAAGTTAAGCCTCAGTCACATATAATGTTGCCGCCGCACGATTCTGCGGTCTGTGGTTTGTAGATACAAATTGTTTACAAATGTTACGAGGTCCACACGGCAATCGTAAAAGTCATGAAATCAAAATCCGTGAGGAGATCGCAAGGCGCCAGTTAACAAACTGCGAGGCACGTCCCTCACGACGACCGCAAGGCAATCGCAAGGCGCCCGCACGGCTGTTGCGGCCGCTGCAAGGTCTCCGTGTGGCGTCCTTTAATACATGCGATGATACATGCGGCAGGTTGTGGCCTACGGCCTTGCGATTTCCGGATAAAAATTTAATGTCAAGTTATAAAAATCGTAAGCTCCTGCGACGAGCAAAAAACCTTGCGATCGCCTTTACGGCTAGCATATTCTACCGTGCGGCCACTGCACAGTTATGGCAATTTTGGGGACTGTACGGCCGCTGCCAACATGCCGCAGGCAATTGTGACCAAGGCTTTAGGAAATTTTTTCAATACATGTATTTATCAAAGGACTAATCATGCTTTAGACCAAAACCACAATTCAGGCTAATTTTTACAATACAAGCGCCACCAAGTCCAAGAGGTTGACGCAGAAAGGCTATACAGCATTCTCTGCGTGTCGACAAGCGTGTCATGGGCAAAATGTCTATTCTCAAAAAAAGAGTACTCATTTAAGTTTTTTTCTTCGCAATAATAAATAATCTAGGATTCCTATATAAACTTCAACTTCTAAATCAGGTATTCGTTTTCAAATCATTCAAATTGTTTATGCAATTAACGAATACACTGATGTCCACTCCTCTGTCAGAAAATGCCCTCCGACTGAAAGGCTTTGTGGTCCTAAGTATTATAAAATGCCCGAATTAGCAATTTTGAGTGTGGATCTTCAATTAAGCTCTATAAATCTCATTTTCCAGGTCTGCAAAAAAAAACCACTGAGGCATTTTAGGCCCATGTATAGGCTGCTTGGCCAAATAGTTAATTTTGCCAAAATGGTGGACGAATTTCCAATTTGCAAAGACCAATGATGTTATGACAAGAAGCTAGAATGTCATAGAAAGAATCAGACTTCAAGAAACACGGTGGTTTGTTAAAGTCGAGTTTTAGCCATTCTGTCACAATCTTGGTTTTAGATTTGGCAATTTCGGCATAGGTCCTATTTGCAAGGAAGCCATGTTGAATTTTGTCCCCAGAATCTGTGTTATGCATTACAAACTCCTGAAAAGGACGGGGCCCGACTATTTTGCTTTTTAAATTTTGCTAAAAACACTAGGTTCAGTCATTGTTTAACCATAAATTTTGAAAACAAATTTTCGAGTAATTTTTGTTAGCAGACGACTTTGCTTACAGTTTACAAACATGAAGAGTTTGGAAAAAGAAAAAGAAAAGTTGTGAAATTTTGTTTTCGACGATGGTTGCAAATGATGGCACAAATAATGTACCAGGAGCAAATAGGCCAAGAGAAAAAAATAGTTGTTTCCTATTACATAAAAAAACAATTTCTTTGGGGAGGTGGAGGGCCCTCATTTTTTTAAGCCAAAAACATTAGGGTGGGATGATGCTCAATATTGTGTATGTGCATGCTTGATATTGTGCTCTCTTGATATAAGGCCTATGCAAGTCCAGCCACTTACAGAGGGCTATAATGATAGTTTAGGTATAGGTTTTGCAAGATTTTTTAGATAGGGGGGGGGTAATCGGAAACAATTTTTTTTTCTTGGCCGCATATTATGCCTACATTACAACTTTTCAATATAAAAGAACAAACAAAATACACGGTTATTCCTTTTAATTCATTTTAATCACCACTAAAGAACATAAAACAAGAGGAAATTGTAAGCAAACATGTACGAAGTTGGCTATTTTTTTCTTACCGTAACTACTGCAGCAATTTCTTACATACTTTGATTGCTATAACTACTCACATTCAGGGGCGTAGGCTGGTTTGGTCCTGGGGGGGGGGACGATTTTTAACTCTGATGCGTCCGCACCCCCGCACGCCCCCAGCCTACGTCCCTGACATTTAGAACTCTCTCACAAAACATTGTTTGCTTAGCATAATGCTTGGGTTTAGTTGTCCATAAAATGAAACAAACATTTAGCAATTGAGAAACACCAAGTGTTTTGGAGGTTAATTTTCTAGTTCATTTTTTGAACTGTCCACCAAAATGAGAACTTACTTCAACCAGAAAACAGAAGTTGAATGATAGATATAATTTGCCTCTCTTGTAAAAAGCCTTTTTATAATTTCACCATGCATGGTCACAATTGTTTATTAGAATCAAAAGTTTAAAAGGTAAAGCAGCAAATTTACTGAAAAATTATGTCGTCATTTTGTTCTGGAAATTCAAAAACAATCACGTGCACTATGGTTTTGAAACTAGTGTGTGCTCACATCCAGGTCTCAACACTAGTCCTTGTTTAGTTGCAAGAAATAACAATGATTATAACACGCCTCTTTCTGATTCTCAATCCTGACTGGCTGAAATGCAGTCACGTGGTGTTCACTAATCTAGGCTAGTGCATGAAATTTGCGCCAGCGTGAACTAGACGTGCGTATCATGGTGATCCCTCATGGTAAAGTCATATTGTCTTTTTGGCTGAATAAAGAATAAGAATACAGTTGCGGATCCAGTCTCATAAAAATACAGGAATACAAAGGAAAAGCGGAATCCATTGTATTCCTGTTATTTTAATGAGGCTGGATCCGCCACTGAAATAAGAACAGAAGTATGCTATTCTAAAGTCTGAAATAGCTGTTAAATTTTTCCGATAAGGCCGCAATCATGGCAGTTTTTGTCAAAACATTGACGTGGCTGGATCTGAAAGAAATATTAAAAGCACAATTTGAATCTTCTCTTGAAATGAGAAACATCTTCCTTTGGTAAGATTTCTACCGTGTGATCTAGCAGTATTTCTAAAAACCCATTTGTATACAACTTCGGCATTTGTGTCTGTTAAGGCCTGTCCGCATTGGACTTTTTTTGGGGAAAACTTATCGAGACGATGGGTACTTTTCCCATTTTAAGTCCAATGCGGACAGCCTAGGACATTTTCCTTTCAGTAACTTTTTCCCCGTGTCCAGAGGTTACTTTTCCTGAAAAATTGCCTAGAAATATTTACCAGGGAATGTTTTGCGAGACGATAATTCCAGTGCGGACACAGCGAGTCGGTAAAAGCACTCTGGAAGCGTACGTCCGGGTTGTTAAGGTCATACTTTTGTTTGAAGATTTTAAAAATTAGGGGAATAATTTAACCCTATGTGTTGTATACTATTGAAAAGCTCTTTTTCTGCTGAATTCAAAAATACCGGTATTTTAATTTTTGAAAATTGTTACTTTCGGCTCATTTCATGGCGACAGGTCACATATTGAGTGTATCAATTCCGGCTAAAAGAAAGACGCTACTTACCACTCGCTTCGTTTGGGCTTCTCGCAGATGTAACCGTAAAAGTTAGTACAGTAGCCATCAAGCCATGGTTTGCCAAATGTCCTCGGACGAATGTAAGCACAGTTCTCGGCCTTTTTGTCATCAGGTTCCCCTCGGTACCAATTCGTGTATTTTGACTAAAAATGGGCAGATAAAATGATCAAAAATGTTGTTGATACTGGACTAAAGCTTGCATATACAGTTAAAAAAAAGGATAAATGTGTATGAACACTTCTTATGGCAAGGCTAACTGCCCCAGCCGCCGTAAGAGCCACTGAGGCAGGGTGCACCACTCCGTTTAAAACCTTAAACGGATGCTAGTATTAACTGGACAAAATATCGAGAGCGCACAGATTAGTTTTAAGTTAAGCTTGACAAGAGGTGAGATTTCTGTGCACACTTTGGTAACGTGACGAGTATCAGGCTTTAAAATCAAGCAAAATGACACAAATAATTGTAGGCTGTATTACCGTTGAGCCGTCACTCCATTCAAACACGCCGTCGTCTTTTTTCTCACTATAACCAATCCAGTATTTCGGAATTGGGTTATCCCAGCATTGGGCATTCTCGGCATACTCTGAAGAAGTACATTCAAAGGAATTGAAAAATTGGAGAGAAAAAAAGTTACATGTACAGTTGAAGTCAGAAGTATAAATGCAACTGTCAACCAAGTGTTAAAACTGGTGTGCTTACACCATTTTTGTAACAGTCTTTACTCAATTCTTGATTTTGTGGAATTCCTCACGTGCATGCAGTATACTTAAAAACATAGCTTGTACACTTTACAATGGTTCGGGTAGTCCTGTTTACCATTTTGGGTGATGATGGTAGTGGTGTACATGTATTTATACTTCCGACCTCAACTGTATATACTTCAGACGCCAGAGGCCTTTTGTTCAAATTCCCACTATTTTATTTACATGTATTTATGGGTTTAGGTTGAATTACATGAAACTGACATTTGTCTTACACATCCATCTACACAGATGGGTGGCGTCATTTTCAGTCAACGGTCGGAGACACCGGGTAATCCCCTTTCATTTTACGAAAGAGTAGGCTACTCTCTTTCAAAAGAATGTAACAATTCATAGTTCTGAATACGGGGGTGGGTGTAAAGTGAAAATGCATTGCTATTGTCAAAAATGTATTGACACATTCCCATCCTCCAAGCAAAAGGGGATTGCACTGTATGACAATAGCAATGCATTTTGTTAACATTTCACTTTTCACCCACCCCAATATTCAGCTGTGCTGCACATCCCCTAATTTCTTAATCATAACAAATGACACATCATTGTAAAGAAGTAATAACAGGGCTTTCTATTGATACCAAATTCAAGGAAAATGACCTGGTAACAAGAGAGAAATTGTCAGTCAAACTTAAGTTTCCGAACCTTTTTTGAGGAGTTTATTTCAGAGGCACTTTAAAAACAAACAAAACCACAACAACCAACAAAAACAAGAAAGCTCACTTCCTATGAACCCCTGTTCCTCCTTGCTGTTAATGGTAACCAGATTCCCGCCCTTTTCCTTGCAGACAGCCTGTGCACCTTTAAATGTTTCCCCCTCTTTGAAATATCTTCCTGCATTTTTAATGAAATAGCAGGAATCTCCGTAGGACAACCAACCCCCGTCACAGCCCTTAACATCTGCAGTAAAAAACAAACAAACAAGCACAAATGCCATCGTATTAGGCCAGGAAATGTTAGTTCTTTTATGGTTGAGAGACCAAGTTAATATTTTTCCTACAAATGCTTTTATATTTGTACTCTTTTGGGCTTAAAGAAGAAGTACACTACTCACAATAAGTTAGGGATATTGTGGAGTTTACGCAGATATTTTATTGAGGGTATGCATTCCGCTTGAATGATTTTGTATATGATTAGACAATTGTATCTGCATGACAGACACACCTTGTCACAGGGATAGGTAAAAACAGTCATTTGAAAAAAGAAATCCAAAATTGACAACATACCACTATCCCTAACTTATTGTGAGTAGTGTATACCCAAGAGACAATTGTGCCGAACAAGTAAAACTCTTTGTGCAAAAATAATGTTTTTTATTTGTATAATTATTCTTTAAGTTGTCTTCTTGCAACAACGCATTTGTAAAAAAAAAATATTTCCCTTGTGGTTGAGAAAAGTTCTGATTGGTGCATTAAACAGACACCGAGGGTGGAATCACATCAAGCCTTTCTGCACATAAATGCGACGCGCGTCGCTTTCAGAAAAAGCGATGTGGAGGGAATTTGGAGTAAATTGACGCACTGAAAACCACAGAATTGACTTGGGCGAAAAATGTTTTTGTGATTCTGTGATTTTTAGTGCGTCGTTTCACTCCAAATTCCTTCCACACCGCTTTTTTCTGAAAGCGACGCGCGTCACATTTATGCATGAAAAGGCTGTGTAAACTCACCCCGAGGGGATAAATGTGAAATTGGCTAGATTTTAAATGGCTCGGACATACGTGGAAATTTAATTTCACGCTTACTCATTTCGCAGATTTTCCCGATGAAACCAGGTTTACATTTGCAGGACCATCTTGTAGAATTCGTCCACTTATAATAGCTAACACTGCACTCTCCACCGTTCTCACATGGGTTTGGCGAGCACGCATCTGGAGGGGCAGGGTAAAAACAATCAACAAAAAATACAGGTAACTTTATATCCTTTTCTTTTTATAAAACTTTTAAAAACTGATGTTGCAAAAAAGTTGGGGTGTGCCTTATACACGAATGGAGTCTTATACATGGGATTTTACGGTATCTAAACATACACTACTCACAATAAGTTAGGGATACTGTGGGGTGTACGCAGATAATTTATTGACGGTATGTAGTAAGAAAATGTAGTAAGAATATTTCCGGTATTTTATACAATATTTCCGGTATTTTATTCCCATTATGGAAGCTATGTCATAATATAACCTACTGTCATTTAAAGACGCAGGCTCGTCAATGCGCGAGGAACACATTTTTGCCACGAAATTCACTGCGCTCCATACTAGTTGGTTAGTCAGCTGTTACGATCCCGGACGACACAGGCTCATTGGTTTACGTACGTACACACAACACACGTACGCGCACGCGGGACTCGACTTAATACTGTTTGCTGTCGAGCACGCCTGCACCCTCGGGATCGTAAGAGCTCGGGCAAGGTATGGAGCGTGGTGAAATTAGCACGAATTAGCTCGTTGTGCATTGAAGAGCCTCCGTCTTTAAATGTTGTACTCACCTTTTACGCAGTTTTTACCAACGAATCCCTTCCGGCATATGCATTTATACCCAAAGAAATAATTATGAACACACTCTCCTCCGTTGTGACACGGATTCACTTTGCAAGTGTCTAAAATGAAAACAAAAAGTTATTTGTGTATTGATCTTGAGAAAATAGTTGGAGAAAAAAGTTGGAAAAAGTTTGGGGACAAAAATAGTGAAATCTTTTGTGCACAGTTAGGTGTGATTTTCCTGTGTTTGCCTGATGTGACATCACAACTTTGCTCATAAATATTTAAATTACATTACCATGAAATTAAAACCTTTATTTAAACCCCCAAAACAACTTACAAATAGTGTTTTTTTATGACTATAACTGAATGGAGTAATTGCATAGACTGGATTTTGTTGATAAAAATACCATTTCACGGGTCCTTTAACTCACCTATTGAACAGTTTTTACCAGCAAATCCTGTTTTACAGGAGCAAACGTAATCATCTTTGTTGAAATAACACGTCCCTTTGTTTTGACAAGGATTGGGGTCACACAGAGCTGAAAATTCAATAAAATAAATAAAAAAGTGAAAATTGTTGGTGTGGGTTTTCCAAGTTTATGCTAATGATGCATGTATGCTTAGTGTAAACGAAAAAAAAATCGCTGTACGAGGTATATTGTGACAAGTGTTGGCCCTTGATGATCTTGAGATGGATGGCCTGCTACTTCCCTTGGCTTGCAGCCAAGATCACCTCGGGGCAATAATTTGCACTATCACCCTCAATTCCAAGTTATATTTGCACAAAATGCACTCAAAATTGCACGAATTGCAAAATTGCAAGGAATTGACAATAAGAAAAAAAGTATGATAGAAAAAAAAACTTGAAACTTGGCTTATGATTTGATGAATACATAACACACGGTCACGTACAAACCTTTGAATATATCATAGAAAATTATTAAAGGAGGTTGTCCAGATTGTTCCAGAAAGAAGATTTCGTTCTAACTTAATACATGTAGCTATCATATGAAAATAGCTCCCCAAAATACTATCCATGAGAAGAAAACAGGAAATTTGGAATCTCCAATTTGGATGGAGGAATCCACCGCTAGGCGACTAGTGGATTTTGCTACTCGCGAGTAGTTGCAGCAATTACTCGCGAGTGATCGATTAATCGCGAGTAGTTGGCAAAGTATCAAACGGGGGGAAACAAAATGCACGTTTGTGTGTATAAGTAACTAACTTAAGTGTACAGCGGAAATTTGCCTAATCTGTGCCGCCCCGATTCTGTTTCAAACAATGCATAGATGGTGAACTTCAGCAAGGATAACTTTGTATTTCTCTCCTAAAAAACTACCTCGATTACCTTTGAGTAATAAAAATCAAATGGTCTTGCTTCGTAATCAGACGACCCATGCACGTATGTCACATACATGTAACATAAATGTATTAATCGCAAGTAATCGCGAATTTCCGAGTAGCGCAATAAAACATGATTGAACCGCGCGTACGCGGCAGACACGTGGAGATCTGCAGTCGTTGCACTTGATCGTTGTGGTTAAAACATACTTGTACGACTTTCGGCTAGCACAAAAGACACAATGAATTGAAATAGTCGACACACACAACAAATAAGTGTGCTGGGAAACAGGCCTCTTACAGCGTAACAATATAGCATATAATTACGATTAATCGAGAGTATGTAACCATATGCAGCACGATGTGGCAGAGAGTATTCCCCCTACCATTGTTCCCCCATTGTGTCTTAAACATCCAAGGAATTTCAAAAGGGAACAAAAGGGAAACAGGGGCATTGGGGGGGGGGGGGGGGAGGATCCCTTTGCCACATATTATGCTAGGTATATATGTAACGGTACTCGCGGCGCCGCGATTAATCAAGTACATGTAAAAATGATAGTCGCAATATGAATACCTTTTACTACTCCTGATTAATCGATTAATCGAGCTATTCGCCCAGCGGTAGTGGAATCACTGCACTTCTTTAGAGAAAGGATAAATTAGTGGTAGCATTTTGACGATATCCTTTAAAGAGGAAGAATCCCCCTTGACGAAAATCCAGCATTTAGGCTTTTTTCGATAGTCCAAACATCCCTCTTGCCGACGTGGATTTTTATTATTTTTTATTTGTCGGTTTTAAGTGGATAAATTGCAAGCAAAAGTGCGCTTTTCGAAAATGAGATTTTCGCGATTTCTAAAACGCTCATTAGGTATTCATGATATGCGCGTGACCCCGTGACGCAATCCTGAGAAAGAAAAGTCAACATGATTGTTAGCTCCATACGTTTACACGCAAAAAACTTGGAAAACCGTCTCTGTTAGATGGTGTTTTTTTAAGAATTGTTTTGGTCCAAAAAGCCAGAGATATGCCCAGTAGTTGCGTGGTTGTATGTTTTACCAGACATCATGAAAAAAAAGAGCAAAAGCTAAGATTCTTTTTTATTACGAAGAGAGAGACAAATGAGTCGCTCATTCTAACTTGTACCGGCCGATGTGCATATACCGTGTACCAATTTCAAACACGTGGGAACTACGGCGCGGCCCGCAGGCACCATTCCCACTGCTGTACACGGACCGCTGTTCGTTCCGTGACAAACACCGGTCGCAATGCACCAGTGTTTCCTTCAAAAGACTCGACTTCATTGTGAGCCACAATTTTACTATTTTTTTCACAAAAAAGGTAATAGTAGATTATTGTCGTTTTACATCAGGTGTTTTCACGTTTGTATTTTGAATTACAAGGACAAAACAGGCACTTCGTATATTTTTCCATTCAATACTGCACAGGCCATTTTGTGTGTTTCTCAGGATGACGTATCGCCCCTTTTTGTAAACAAACCAAGTGACCTCGAGCGTTTTATAATTTTGGGTGAAGAGGGGCGGAACTGAATTGCGTTTCAAACAAATACTGTCGTTTTTTTGCGGAAAACACGTTGTAATCGCGTTGTAGAAACATAAACCTCCATGATAAACAGGAAAACAAAAAAAATGTGGATGGGGGGATTCTAGCTGTTTAAATTATACAGATCGAGAGCACTAAATTTCAGAATGGTAATGAAAACAATATGACAAATGATACGATACCAAAATCTCAACACCCGGAGGTGTCAAAAATGTGATACCTAGACGCAATCAAACAAAACCAAAACACAAAAAAGAAATAAATTAGATTTCAGTTATTTTTTCAATTACTTACCCTTCTCACAGTTTTTACCGACATATCCTTTCCTACAATAACAGATGTAAGAATCAGTGTTTTTTTGACCTCGCCCACACCATCCATTTTTACAGGGCCTTGATATACAAGGGTCTACAAAATAATAAGATAATTTAAGAAAATGATAAAAATTGACAGAAAGAGGTGGTATGCATTAAATACGCAGCTCCATAGTAAAGGCATGGAGCTGCGTATTTCGCTGCGTATTATTACTGACGAGCCTGTGCTTTTAAGCGATACACACACTGTCTTTTGGACGGGCAGTGTGTGATTTTAGACAGGCACTTTGCGAAATGGACAATAAAGCATGACGGGTAGATTTGTCAAATGGGCATCAAAATGACAGGTGGATTTTTGGTTTAAAATGTATACATACTTGAGCGATTAAATTGCATTTGTGTTTAGATTGAAAACACAAAAGTACCTCGTAATGTGTGCGGCAGGCTGCCGCGACTGGCCGCCGCGACCGGCCGCCGCGACTGGCCGCCGCGACCGGCCAGCCACCCGGCCGTGCTATGCTCGCGAGTTGCGACTCTTGTACATGTTGTATGCACACAGTAAGTAAGTGTGCCCTACATGATAACATGACCACATCACATGTATCACGATTTCCCACTTGCATTTGTGTGCCTTTCAATTTTTGCCAGTCATAGGATGGGTACTTTTTACTGCACCTAAGTAAGACAGGCAGTTTTGGAAGATGAAACCCCCCAAAAGTGCCCATTGCACTGTCGCTCGCAAGTGTGAGGAAACCCATGATGAATTAGAAACGGCCAGAGACACCGGGGAATCCCCTTGCTCTTCACGAAAGAATGCTCTGGGATCTACGGCTTTACATCTGTAAACAACAACTTCAAATACGCAAACTTACTTTTGGCAACATCTGATTCGCCAGCACACACCACATGCAAAGCTGTAAGAAAGAGAAACATTTTTCTGAATGTTGGGTCTAGTGTAATTCCCTTGTGGGAAAAATACCACATCTCTTGCAGAATTTGTTTTGCCAACTTCAATATAATTTGCAGCACAGAAAAAAACCTGGTCTGTATTATTTAAGAAAATGTATTAATTTATAAATTTACATCTAGGGCCTATAAACTTTTATTTATACATAAATATACAAATTTAAATAAACCTTCATTTTGTTTCCCATTCGTGCATGGCAGCATCCTGCAAATAGTATCCTGACTCACCAATCATGATAACCACCAGTGGAAGCAGGGTTCGTCCAGTCTCCATACTGAGTAATTCTTCTGTGTCTCTGGAGTTTTTAAAATAAATTTTAAAAAGCAATTCTGGTTCAGTGATATTTGCAAAGTATCAAAAGATTGAATAGCTATTGGTTCCCAGTTTCCACACAAAATTTTTCCAGTTGCATAATAATTCAGGTGCCAAAATATGTGACCCGCTCTGGAAAAATGTAGCATTAAGTCGCAGGGGCTAGGTCAAGTTTTTGCGACCATAAGAAGAAATCTGCGGCAAATACACGCTCATTAAAATATAAAATCACAATGGAAATTCCTTGCGGTGCCCAGATACCGCCTGGAATGTGCGTATTTCGTGGCACGAATTTGGCACGCGTGCATTGCTGACGAGCTTGTGCCTTTAACCGTAAATTCCCATCCCTACTTCAGCTGTAGAACCAGCCAAAAGCGCTTAAAGGCACAGGCTCGTCAGCAATGCGCACGCGCCAATTTCGTGCCACGAAATACACAGCTCCATGGCATGGAGCTGCGTATTTCGTGGCACGAATTTGGTGCGCGCGCTATGCTGACGAGCCTGTGCCTTTAATGTAAATGCTCACAATTTGAAAAAAAATGCTCATCGTCATTCAGCTTTAATATGTTTGAACTACTTCTATTTTCATGATCCAATAAAATAACGAATGGTTGAACTCACCACAATATATTAGACACTGCAAACCAAAAGTTTGATGTCTGCTTTCGCCTTCAGCAGAACTGCAAATCACGGAGCAACGCTCACATATTTATAAGTAATGAAATAGATTATTTTACCCACCATTGCTACCCACCACTAATTAATTAAGATTATCTTGCAGCCAATCTGTCAATCAATTGACTGTATTATTGACGACCCTGTGGAATATGCTGCACATTGCATCCATTAAAGTGCAATGAAATTGTTCCTTAAAATTAACGTAGGCTGTAGTTGATTCAAACATCTGGAAAAGATGTACCCCGGAAAAGTGCTTTGCTCCCGCTCCCCCTCTCCCCTTATGCCCCCCAAATGAAACTTAAGTTTTGCACAACTATATCATAGCCGCCCGCTTCCCGTATTTTGAAGAAGAAACCTAGTTTGACCTCCCGACTTCAGAGGTTGTTTATTGACAATTCAGGAGGGATTTTATCTGTGATAGGAGTCATGTGATATAGATAATTTTCCACATTTTTGGGGTGCAAACTATGGGAGGGTTGGAAGCTCTGCTATATGTCGTCACCGCGTAATCATGAAGAGACACAATTGCCCGCTGAGCATCAGAAAGTGTTTTTGAAAATCGAGTTTGAAGTTTGTCACTTTTTTAAACTAAAATTCTGCGCATTTCTTCAGGGTCTATTTAGTAATATGTGATCTGTATGAAAAGTTGGGATCTTGAATTTAAAATCTGTACCAATAAAATATTTATTTAACCATTAAAATTGTAGTAATTAATTTCCAAAGACATCTGTCTCTTCGTGAAACGCGAAATGCTGTTTTTGTCCCAGCGCGCCTGTGTTAAATCCATCTTCACAGACAGGCAAAGTAATCTTTATCTCTTCGTGAAAACGGAACTTTTGTGATTTGTCTCTTTGTAAAAACGCGAAACCCTTTTTTTTGCCCCAGCTCGCCCGTATTAAATCCATCTTCAGACAGGCAAAGTGTTCTTTTTCTCTTCGTAAAAGCAGAAAATGGGACTTTTGTGAAATTTTTTCACGTGGCTAATTACAATAATTAGACTTTTCGTTATATTTTCGACAAATGGACCTCACCAAGTTGTAGGCCGTACAGTACTAAGTCGTTTTCGGCCAAAATCTCATAATCGATGAAAACGCGATATTTGGCCACTTGTGTCTCTGCGTGATGACGTTGACGATGTGTTATAACCAGCTTTGCATGCACCCCCTTCCAATGTGCTGTGGCACCCCTAGGCCCCCCACTTTGAAAAGTCTGGCGACGCCGCTGGAAAAGAGTGATTATTTCAATCGCACCTAACACAGAGCGATCAGGAACAACTTAGATTAAACATTGCCAATCCCAACTTCAAATAAAAAAGGGCAAGGAAATTAAAATCTTTGCAAGACCAAATGAATATAACTTACAAACGCATCCGAGAACTTTGACAGTGAATTTGACACTTGGAGCATTTGTTTTGTATGTCAGAGGTCTGAGGTTCGAATCAGGATGAGGGACATATGATTTTTCTTTTATCCAATATTTAGTTATTTTATTTCTGTGGTGATTGGGTGCCAAATTAAACACATGTTTGCAATTAACTTAAAGTTGAAAATCCTTAAAATTGGGTTCTGGGGAAAACATGGGGTATATCTGAGAGAGTATACCACTGTGCCTCATAGCTCAGCTGGTAGAGCATCTGCCTGGTGTGTCAGATGTCTTAGGGGAAACCTGAGAGAGTATACCACTGTGTCTCATAGCTTAGCTGGTAAACATCTGCCTGGTGTGTCAGAAGTCTTGGGGAAAACCTGAGGGAGTTTACCACTTAGGGAAAACCTGAGGAAGTATATACCACTGTGCCTCTTAGCTAAGCTGGTAGAGCTTCTATCCGGTGTGTCAATGGTTTTTAGGAAAACTTGAGGGGGTATACCACTGTGCGTCATAGGCTGATAGCTCAGCTGGTAGAGCACCTGCCCAGTGTGTAAGAATTGCCGGGTTCATATCCTCATGACGTCCAAATTTTTATTTTTTTTCTCATTCCATATTTGGTTATCTTATTTGTGTGGAAATTTGACACAATGATAAGCATCTGTACTGTGTTCCACCCTCTTTAGCATTTGGAGAAAAAAAATTATGGAAGGGATAATTTAAAAAATTCAGGTGGTTATAGGTTGTGGGTGGGGAGTTGGCAGGTCTGACACGATATGTTTGGCGTAATATATTAAGTTGAAAATAATTTGGAAACTGAACAAAGACTTTCTATTTCAAAGGCATGCTTGAGACTGTCTTTCATTAAAGTGCAAAAGAGTTAACGGCAAAGTACAAACTACGTGTGTTGAACTCTTTCTCTCACTGTGAACCTGAATGGGGGTGTTGCGACCGGGGTGGTAGCTAGTCGAGTCCATTACAAGCAGCGGCGTAGCTACGGGGGTGGGGTGCACGTGCTCCCCCACAAATTGACAGTTCCCCCAGGTGCCACCCCTACGGAAAAATCCCGATATATGTTTTTAAAAATGCAAGGAAAAGTTGAAGAAAAACAAATGTGAAAACGAGAGAGTGCTGTATGCCCTGATTATACATGCATATGGTCTTTCTATAAATTAGGGGTCCAATGTTGGTGTCCCCCGTTACATTTTACATCTCGTTTTTGTAAATTCAAGACACATTCTTTAAATACTTTCCATCTCAAAGAGTGAGTGCATAAAGTACAATTCATACAAAATGGTTTAAAAGCAATTTTAATGATTCTTTTGTACGAAAAATAACACATACAAGGTGTAACGGGGGACACTAAATGTCACACTTTTGGACCCCTAATTCATAGAAAGACCCATTATATGCACGTGGTGGAACGGGAAGAGGATTCCCAGCAGCTAGCCATTTAGCCAGGGAAACAAATTCGGGGCAAACTTGGAGGTTCACTCAAGGGAAAATCACCTGAATGCGTCCACACAGTCAAATCCTCTAAGTTTTCCCTCGAGGGTTTGAAAACTCTGACGAACCCGTGAGCAAACAGCCTCCATGTGGATGGCATTTTCTTAGGGGTGTGGCAGCCATTTTGGTGACTGACATTTCCGTCCCTGCCATGCACAACCTTGAAAGCTCAAGTTACTTTCAGTACAGAACACCACTCAACAGATTTTGCCCAAGCGTTGATTACACGTGGTTAAAGGGATGCTCCAATGACGCATCACTGAAAACGTATAATACCCATGTCCACCGCAAAAACAGGCTGAAAGTTCATTTGTTACACTAAGTATAGACCATTCCCATTACATGGAAACCATCCCTGCATATCCACCATAGCTGGGATGATATCAGTGCATGAACTACATGTGTTATATGTGATGATGCTCATTGTGTCGTCACTTCAAACAATTTGCGCATTCGTTCTAATGGTGAATTCACACTGAGCCTTTTCGCGTGCGCGTAATTGCGACGCTTGTCAGGGAATTTTGAGTGAAACGATGCACTGAAAATCACTGAATTATAAAAAGACTTTCCGTTCAACATGTCCAAGCTAATTCCGTAGTTTTCGGTGCGTTGTCTCACCACAAATTCCTTCCACAGAATTAGCGTGGACGGAAAGTGTTTTCCTAATTGAGTGATTTTCAGCGCATCGTTTCACCCAAAATTCCTTCCACACCTTTTTTTATTCAAATCAGCGCGTCACGCGCAAAGAGGCTCAGTGAATTTGTGTGGGCTAAGAGCGTGTTGCGCGCGTCATGTATGCGCGCTGTTCCATTTAACAACCACAGTCCATGCACTGGAAAAAGCTGCGTCCCAGCAATGGCGGACGTGTACAGGGAAGGCGTCTTAGGAATGGTCTATAGTCTTTGTCAAATCCTTTCTCTCCTGCTTTCAATAAAACAAACTTTTAAAGTTCATTTGAAAGTACATGTACTGTACTATTTTACTATTGTATAGTTCCATCCCACCAAAGTCTGCTTTAACAGTTCAGCAACCTACACCCCCCAACATCTGGCCCGGAATTGAAAGCTATTTTTTCCATTTAGTTTTTATCTTTTGGAAATAACCGAATATGAACTGACAGAAAAGTACACGTTAAGGAATAATTAGTTGGCAGAAAGAACAATTTGGTTGCACTTTGACGACCCAAATAACTTCAAAGGCAGAGGCTCGTCAGTGCGCGCCTAAGGCCAAATTCGTGCCACGAATTACGCAGCGTATTTCGTGGCACGAATTTGGCCTCACGCGCACATTGACGAGCCTCTGCCTTTAAACATGTATTTATTTCTACTCAGGGACTATTTCAGCTCAAAATATAAACTTAATTATGTGCTTTAATTTGCTCCAAATTATGTGCTTTTGAAGTATTGTTAAAAACAAATCCCACAGGTCCTCACAAGCCTTCACAGGCTTTCACAAGGCCTTCACAAGTCTTTCACAAGTCCACCACAAGTCCCTGGGTTCTAATTCAAGTCACAAGCTATTCAAATGAACTCCAACAAAGGCATTTTTTTGTGCATGTTCATCCTTTGCTTCTTGTTACTGGACTCGATTACAACACTGCTGTAAGGGCTCATTTTTTTAATGACATTTTTTAATATTAAAAAGTGGATGTAATTCAGTTTTGAAATGTCCCCATTTCAAAACTGTCCGTACCAATGCACTGTATTTCTGAGAATTTTGAGAAACAACAGAGTACTAAAAGTGAAAATGTCACCCTTTGTGTGTTGCAAGGGTTACTGGATCTACACTAAAACCAGTGAACTATTTCCTTGTGCTTTAGCAATGGATGTTTCAGATTACCAGCTAATGTTTAGACCCAGTTACTCTGGCAGCTGATGTCACAGTTTAGTAGTCTATAGCCTATTTGGTCAGGACAGAAAAAAGTGATAGAATAAGTACAAGGGCAATATAGAGAAAGGCTATTTGGAAAACTGTGCTCGTTTTCACTGAAAATGATAGTTTAAAGCTCTACGTGTGGACAATCACCTTTTTTTTATTTTACGTGGGATCTTGAAAACGGGCAATGATTATTTTAATAGTCTCAATTAGTTAGTGGTGGGTACAGTGGTATACTCCTTCAGGTTTTCCTTGAGACCTCTGACACACCAGGCAGATGCTCTACCAGCTGAGCTATGAGGCACAGTGGTATACTCCTTCAGGTTTTCCTTGAGACCTCTGACACACCAGGCAGATGCTCTACCAGCTAAGCTATGAGGCACAGTGGTACGTACGGTATACTACTCCATGTTTTCCCTATAATCTAACTAAGGATTCTCAAATTTAAGTTTATTATACAAACATGTGTTTGGTTTGGCGCCTATAAATCACCACAGAAATAAAATAACAAAACAAGGGATAAAAGAAAAATTACATGTCCCTCATCAAGATTCGAACCTCAGACCTCTGACGCACAAGACAAGTGCTCCAAGTGTCAAATTCACTTTCAAACCTCTCGGATGCATTTATTTAATGGGTTTAATGAACTTCAATTCGTAGCCCGTAGGCTGAATTGCATGAAACTTACAAGTGTCTTCCACCTAAACATCGAGATACATAGGCATACATTGGCAGCCGGCGGCCAGAGACACCGGAGAATCCCCTAACTCTTGACGAAAGAATGCTCTGGGATCTTTTAAGTGTGTTACACAACACACTGGACCAACGGCTTTGTATTCCTTCCGAAGGATGGAGCGAGTGTGTTTAAGTGCCTTGCTCAAGGGCACAGGTACCCCAGCCGGGTATCGAACCCGCAACCCTAAGTTTTCACCCGAGTATTTCGAGTCAGTGACCTAAACCACTCATTTTAACTTTGATAGATTTTAATGTCGTTGCCCTTTTTGATTTGAAGTTGGGACTGGCAGTCTCGGTTTTTGATATAATCGAAATAATATCCCTTTTCAGATGTTTGAAATGACTACTGCCTACGTTAGGTGAACGGCCAAGGAACAATTCCGTTGCACTTTTATTAGATGTAAAGTGCGATTCAGCATATTGCATACTAGGGTCGTCAATAATACAGTCAATTGATTGACAGATTGGCTGTGAGATAATTTTAACTAATTAGTGGTGGGTAGCAATGGTGGGTGAAATAATCCATTTCATTACTTATAAATCTGTGAGCATTGCTGCGTGATTTGCAGTTCTGCTGAAGGCGATAGCAGTTGTCAAACTTTTGGTTTGCAGTGTCCAATAAGGCAGTATTATCGTGGTGAGTTGACCAAGTTTTCTCCCTGAATTACAAACTGGGGCCAATTTCATAAAACATGTTACGCTTAATCAAATATTTTGGATTAAGCATAGCACAAATTTTCACTTAAGCAAGGGCCTATTGCATAAAGCTTGTTGTTTTAAGCGCGCAAAGAGAGTGCGTGCGCAACACTGTCGTCTGTTTTGTGTCTGCTTTACTTGTGTCAACGTCCAAATTTTCCATTTTGGATGATTATCGCTACCACTGAAGACCCTTGCCTGTCGCTGACTGAAATATTTCAACAACAGCTGAAACTTGTGTATCTGTTTTTGCCTAAAAAAATAGCTCAGAAAAAATATGGCGTCGCGTAAGCAATAAATCGGTAGGTTAGCATGCGGTTTAGTTTGCTACTGCTTAAACAGTTTTATGACCTTTATTATGAGATTTATAAGAGTACATTGTTTAGATTAATTTTTAAATGAAATTGTCACAAACACAAAAATTCTGCCTTTAACATACCTTCAACACCGACTGTTTTCTCATTTCAAAACTCCAGAGAAGTACAAGAATTGTTCAATATGGAGAGTGGACGAGCCCTGCTTCCACTGGTGGTTATCATGTTTGGTGAGTCAGGATACTAGGCACAAAAAAAAGAGAAAAATACAATCTACATGTACTTTGAGGTCCGAGTAATTTTGTGTTTCAAAATAATTTTTTGAATTTGTAAGATGTCCACCATGTTAAAGAAAACTGGAATAAAGTTTGGTGACAAAATTGTTCCTAAAACTACAAAGCTACATTGCACATCTTTTTGAAATCAAAAATACTACAAAGCTACATGTTTGGAATAAATATTTGAGCGATATATCCCAGGGGCGGATCCAGGGGAGCGTGGGGGAAACACGCACGAACCCCTTTTCAAAAATAAAATAATTTTTTGTGCGCACTTTTCCTGCTTAAAGTGGTTAAATATTGCCCCTGTATCCTACATGTAATCTATATGTCGACCGTTTCTCAAATCTTGCATTAGTTTCATAGCAATTTTCATCCCCCAAATTACTTAATTTCTGGCAGAATGCAAGATACTATGCAATATTTAAATGTTTTATTCCTAAATATTTTTCGTTCTTTTAGCAGCGTTGTTATGCGTGGTCCAATCGGCTGATGGTAAGTCCTGTTAAAAATGCTAAAAACTGGTGTATTTTTTCCAAATATCATTAATTTACAGCAAAATACAGCATTTTGTGTTAGATTTGCTATTTTTACGTTTGTAAATCTTGTTTAATTAATACACAAAACTGTTGCAAACTGCATCGTGTTTTAAAGTGCCATTTTCTGTATGTCCTAGTCATTCTGCCTTTAAAAAAGACCCCACTAGGCTCGGAACAGTGTAAATCTTGTTTAATCGGATTTACAGGATAGTAATAAAACAAATCTGTGATGTCAGTTGCCAGGGTAACTGGGTCTAAACATTCGCTGGTACTCCGAAAAGAATGTTGCTAAAGCGCAGGGAAACAGTTCACTGGTTTCAGTGTAAACCCAGTAACCTTGGCAACACACAAAGTCAGCACAGATGTTTTTTTTTCCTGGTGTAAAATTTCAGACCCATGTGATGCCAAGCCATGCAAAAACGATGCGAAATGTGCCAAACACAAAGACAGTTATCGCTGCTATTGTAAGAAAGGATTTGTTGGGACACTTTGCGAGTCAGGTTAGTTCAAAACTATTTATTTTGTGTTTTTTTTCTTCGAAAATCTAAACAAATATTTCCAACCTTAAACAAGTTAAAGGCCCACTGTATCATTTGCAATGACCCCAAAGTTAATCAACGGATTGACAGGGAAACCTTCCTCAATTAAAATTGAATTGGTAGGAACTATCCAATGAAATTCTTCCGCTTGAGATGATATAATTTTACCAGAAAATACCATTAAGATGAAATTAGATTTACTTAGTTGGTTCGCATTTGGGCGGTCTAAAATGGGCGCTGTGTATCGCGTGTGTGCTGCTTCAACGCGATGCATTTTTTAATATGGGTCGCGCGCACACGCACAGTATGACGCGAGCCACAGAGTGCATGACGCCAGCTAAAGAGTACGCGACCGACTGAGAATGAAGAGACGAATTGAGAATAAGTTATTTTAAAACATCCCGCCAAGACCGGTAAAACCCGTATGGCTTTTCATGTTTTTGGAAAACGTGGTACATTTGACGGAGCTGAAGTTTCTTCGGATGAGTTTGTTGATATCTTTCTTTTAATTTAAAATGATTCTATTCCCAGAATTGCTCAAAAACAGATCATCTATAGGCCTTTAAGTTCCAAACGCACTTGATACGTCTATTACACAAACCAAAATAACAAAATGTGGGGTTGGGTGTTATGGCCGAGCGGTGTAGTGTGTCGTACTGTACCAGTACTAGAATGTAGGTTCGATTCCGGGCCGTGACGGGTTGTGGCACTTGTGCTCTTGAGCAAGGCACTTAATCACACTTGTTCCGTCCTTAGGGAGGGATGCAAAGCCGTTGGTCTAGTGTGTTAGGTTTCGGTAGCGCACTTTAAAGGAGAGCAAGGGGAGGGATTCCCCGGTGTCTCTGGCCGTTTCTAATTCAATTTTTAAGTTGATAGTTATTCGAATATCTATGTTAATTGATCCTATTCCTGTAATTGGCGGTCCTCCGCTGTTGGATGTGGAGAATAAATAAAAAATAAATAAATAAATAAAATTTAAACAAATACTTTTTTTTTTCTCAAGCAACTTCAATATAGCTTTATAATCTTTTTAAAAATTCTATTTCTGCTATTTTCCCCAGAAATTTGTAAGTTGAACCCATGTATGAATGAAGGAAGGTGCTGGTATAGTAGTAACCTTGGAGCTCGCTGTAGTTGCAAAATAGGATTTTCTGGTAAAAGATGCGAACGTTGTAAGTATAGGCCTACAAAATGACTGTAGATAAAATGTTATGTAAAACACTCACTGAGACCTGGTCAAACAGGTTTCGCGAGTTAGTCCAAAAGTGTCAACTAGCCACTCACTGAGACCTGGTCAAACAGGTTTCGCGAGTTAGTCCAAAAGTGTCAACTAGCCACTCATTGGGACCTGGTCAAACAGGTTTCGCGAGTTAGTCCAAAAGTATCAACTAACCACCGAGACCTGGTCAAACAGGTTTCGCGAGTTAGTCTAAAAGTGTCAACTAGCCACTCACTGGGACCTGGTCAAACAGGTTTCGCGAGTTAGTCCAAAAGTATCAACTAACCACCGAGACCTGGTCAAACAGGTTTCGCGAGTTAGTCCAAAAGTGTCAACTAGCCACTCACTGGGACCTGGTCAAACAGGTTTCGCGAGTTAGTCCAAAAGTGTCAACTAGCCACCCACTGGGACCTGGTCAAACAAGTTTCGCTAGTTAGTCCAAAAGTGTCAACTAGCCACCCACTGGGACCTGGTCAAACAAGTTTCGCTAGTTAGTCCAAAAGTGTCAACTTGCCACTGAGACCTGGTCAAACAGGTTTCACAGGTTAGGTATTTGCAGTTTTCCAGGCAAACATTATTTCTGACCTTTTATTTATTTTTATTTACTCAGCGTCTTGTTCGCCGAACCCATGTCAGAATGGTGGCGAATGTAAAGCGAGCAAGTACTATTATAAAGGAGAAAAATGCACCTGTAAGCCTGGATTTTCTGGGCGGTTCTGCGAGACAAGTAAGTTAAAAAACAAATTGTTCGCAAATTTGAGCATAGACTACAAGTGTGCCGACTATTAAAGTCAGGTTTTTTGAAAATGTCACATTCTGGTATGTGCAATTTTACTGTTGTTACCTGAAAATGGTAATTATATAATATTAGATGCTTTTGAGGGTAATATGAGAATATACCACACGAGTCATGAAAATACTGAACGAGCCAAAGGCGTGTGCGGTAATTCTCATATAGCCTAAAAAAAAACGAGATTTATTAAATAAAATGAAGCTTATACCTTCTTTGTTTTGTAGGACTTCTGCAAGATTTTTGTCTGTTTGGTGTTGAAAACTTTAGTTCATGTACAACGTGCGATTTGTTTACTTTTGTCCAGAATTTGTTGTTACTGTACTCACGCGCACGTTGCACACACGCACAAAGCATTCACTCGATACATGACGTACGCGTGTGTTTTGCTGCGCCCAGCACGGACGCACATCAGATTGGGGCTCTGTGCTACACAGTATTAGAAATGCACGGTATCCGCAAAAGCTTCATTTTATATAATAATAGCTGAATCTTGTGTTTTTCGGTTTGCGTCTCAATGTAGTTTGTAACCAATACCCTAAAAAAAACTTGGGTCGGAAAAGAAGTTTGTGAAGGCACTGATCCACCAATCACAGTTTTGGAAATAATCCCTTTCAAAACTGTTTCCTCCGAATCCAAATGGATCATTGACCTGCTTGAACAAAGTGATTCCCACGGTAATGAAATGTGTCATTTTCAGTTTCAGGGAGAATCCTGCAGTCAAAAGCTCCTAGAAAACCAGAATATGTGACAATTTTATTACAGAAATCCCTATTTAGGCCCATTTGTCATGAAACAATAAAGACCTGGGCAGCCATGACAGGGTGCAGTCACATTGTCACCATGCGTCATGCACGAGTAGGCACTTGGTGGATCTATTGTCACATCATTTAAATATGAAAGACTGCCCCCGTCATGGCTGCCGGTGAAAAGTGTCTATTTAATAATTTTACATTTTTATTTTTTTTCCAGATGAAAAAGATATACATGTAAAATGTGACTGGTACTGGTCACAATTTGGAGATTTTTGCTATCGTCTTAAGAGTGTGAGGAAATACGATGAGCGTAAATCGTGGGAGGGAGCCCAGAATGATTGCAAAGAAATGGGCGGGAATTTGGTCAGCATAAACAGCAAGGAGGAAGCGGAATTCATATTTAGTAAGCATAAACATCTTTTGCTTCCACATCCAAATCGGAGATTGCAAATTTCCTGTTTTCTTCCCATGAATATTATATGATTGTTAGTTTAAAACAAAATCCATTTATCCGAACACGTTCTTTAAATTTGGAGTTGCATTTGAATTTCTTCTTTTAGACGAAGTGGGTCTTTGCAGTTACCAAACTTACTGGATTGGGTATAAACAGGAAAAAGATGGCGGCGACTTCAAATGGAGCGACGGTTCGAAGGTAAGCACAGCTGGGGAATGTGGTTGGTGTTGTGGTAGTTTCCTTGCCTTCAACCTGTATGGCTCTGGTTTGAATCCGTCTGAGTCAATCTGTGGAAATGAAACATGTACATGACATTTTATTCTGCTTGTCGGCATCCTGGCCCTCATGTGACCTGGGGCCAATTTCATGAAGCTATTCAGCATAAGAAATTGCTTAATACAAAATTTGTTTGCTTTTTAAAAAATGAGTTATAGTCAAAATTGTATTGTACACATTACATAAAATTTCAACTGAAAACCCATTTTTATAAAACCAACCAAATTTTTGGATTAAGCAGATTTTTCTGCTATAAACAACTTTATGAAATTGGCCCCATGGTGTCATATACCTGTATGTATACGGACATAGTAACGCAACTGGAGTTTAAAGATATTTGTTCATGGTTATACATACATGTGTTGCACAGACAACGGCTTTGTTCTTTCGTTCAATTGTCACTGTGGTGAAACACATATGTTCACTTCAGTTCTTCCGGATTAGATGTGGCACCGACCGACAGAATAAACATAACAAATTTCCAGATATATACAAAATAGCCCGGAAGTGAAATGACGTAACAATTATACCTCTCTACGCAAGGCATGATGGGCCTAAATGTTCGTGTTATTATGCTCTTTAACTGAGTGGGATGCAGTTAGCCCCCGGCACTAGAACCACCTCCGAAGAATCTCTGGAGAATCTTTTAACAAAATTTTACTTTAGCTAAACCCCATGAATGTGGGTTCGATTCCGGGCCGTGAGGGGTTTTGGCACTTGTGCCCTTGAGCAAGACACTTAATCACACTTGTTCCGTTCTTCGGAAGTGATGTAAAGCCATTGGTTCAGTGTGTGTTAGGTAACGCACTTTAAAGATCCCAGAGCATTCTTTCGTGAAGAGCAAGGGGAGGGATTCCCCGGACTCTCTGGCAGTTTCTAATTCAATTTAGAAGTTGATAGTTATTCAAATATCTATGTTAATTTATCCCATTTCTGTAATTGGCGGTCCTTCCGCTGTTGGATGTGGTGAATAAATAAATAGGCCATTTCATTAGAGTACTCCAAGCGCGCATTGTTGTTTTGTTTACAGTGACGTCAACTCTCATTCGGTTTATTCCACACAAACCGTAAGCTTTCTTTTTCATTTGACATTTCTTTTCAGTCGGACTACGAGAGCTGGCTTAGTGGGAAAGCTAACGATAAAAAGGGAGACAACTGTGCATATATTAAGCCTGCAAGCTATGGCAACAGATTTGTTAATGGCCCTTGTGCCTCTCTCTCTGGCTATATCTGTCAAAAGTCCGGCAAAGTTGCCCAGTGGTAAGTAACTTTTGAGCAAGTTTGACCAGGGCCCTTTAAACAATGGATATTACCTATTGTTTTAGTAGTCCGAGTAATTTGGACCCTAAGGGGCCGTCCAAAGTTTTTTTTATGATTCTACAGAGCGTAATTTTTTCAACACTCACACTCACACTCACCCTCACCCTCCCCTCCCCCCACCCCCCCCGAAATACTATTTAACATTTTTAGTCAGTACCTTGAAATATCATAATTTTACAGTGCATGTCAAGTCCTCCGTAGACCTGTTAATGTAGACTGGTTCCCGCTCCACATATTCCACATACGACTGAATATGAGGACCGGCTACTGTGGTGTTTAAAATAGCACTAAGCATTACGTCATGCATTTATTTTTAGGAGCACATAACCGTTAATTTTCAAAGCGCGCTGCGCGCTATGGCATGAGTGTACAACAATTTGAAAGGGGTTATTCCACATTTGACCAATACAAATTTAATATATCAACCTTAAAATATTAAATATGCCCATTTTAATATACATGACATGTAGGCTAGCATCAAAATGAAAATTCAAACCTTGTCTGCATCACCCAGCTAGTGAGCTCCATATTGTACATGTAGTTTTAATCTGCTGTTGCAATCCTTTAACTATAGCCATTCATACGGTTACCGTAACTATAGCCACTGATAGCCACTGCGTAGTTTTAAATCCGTGGCATCACCATAAATACACACGCAGCGGCACGCGTACGTGCACGCGACGTCAATTCAAATTGTACCCGACGATTAACGGTAACGTCCGGACGACCGGACGTGCATTCGGGTAACTTCGGGAACCTTCGGAAAAAGGAGGAATTCCTCCTGTTTCAAAATGGCGGAATTGGTGGCTGCCGGACCTTAAATTCAGTCTAGTCAAAGAATTGTTGGTCCGGGTACCAGACTACTGTTAATGGTGCACGAAAAAACGTGACCAACCCCCACCTAAGGGGTGGAGCAGTGCGGGGAAGGGGGTGGGGGGGCAACAATTGATAGCATTAGGGTATACATGTACATATTTTAAATATGGACAATAAACATAATAATCTTACCTGTCCTTTTTTTCCTTTTTTTTTTTAGATCCAGCGAGTAAGCTACATTAACTTTCTCACTGACCGGCAAATAATGTTGTTCTTGTCACACAAATTCCAGAAAATGTTCCGCTTCTGTAGAAAAAAAATAGTGAACCAATTAGAACTTAATTGCGTTCCCTGAATCAGTTCTATGAACCGTATACTGCTGCCGGATTGGAAAGGTGCCAGAATATACTCTCCAACAAAAGAAACTGTGCATGGTAAAAATTGCTGTATTTTTTCAAGAAGGTGGAAAATAAACACCAAATTCACAGACAATATTCTCTGACATTGTTAGAAAAAGGTTATGCACTCAAAACCTGCTCATGGCATAGTGCAGGACTTAGGCATGCCTGGGTGTTGATTTCACAATAGCGGTCCTACAGGTTAATTGTTATGTAACAGAATTCCATAAAGTTCAGGTCTCGTTAGCAAGCCGTATAAAAGGACTACCCAAAAGTCAATATTCTCTTTCATGCGTGTGTCATTGGCTCCATGAGGCGAAGATGCACAGCAGTGATTAATGCACAAGGCGGACACACTCGATACTGACTTTGCGACTTCATTATTGGCAAGTCAGTTTTCAGCAACCTCTGAGAACACGAAGAACACATTTTGTACATTTCAAGTTCGGTTAACCATTTGAAAGATTTCATGGACTTTCATTAACAGTTTATTCCAGCGAGTTATCTGCCATGGCTGAAAAAATACAGCAATTTTTATCATGCACAGTTTCTTTTGTTGGAGAGTATATGTAAGTTTTCCCAAGCATAAATAGTCTGGTACTTTCCCAAACAGCATGATACATTTCACAGAACTGATTAAGGGAACTAGACTGGAAACTGATTTTGCATGAATATGGTCTAAGGAGCGTGTCCAGATTTTTCCAGAAAATAGATTTCGCTCTAACCTAGAAATCATATAAAATACCTCCCCAAAATCCATGGGAAGAAAACAGGAAATTTGCAATCTCCAATTTGGATGTGGAAGCAAAAAGGTTGGTGTAATTACTGTACTGCTTTATGGAATGAATAAATGAGTTTAGAAAACACTGATGGTTTTTTGAAGATATCCTTGAAAATATATGGATTGAGAGTGCAAAATTTCAGAATGGTAATGAGAAAAATATGAGAAATTATATGTAATCAATATCTCAGCGCCCATGTGGGCCTCAAAAATGTTGTCTGGACATGCTCCTTTAATGAAATTTAACTACAACTAACAAATTTGCATAATGTCCATGTTTTGTTGTGCTCGGAAAGTAATTAATTATAATTTTGGTATGCAACAAATGTGAAAATTAGCAAGTGCAGGTTAAGTTTACCTTTGAAATCACAGAAACTGGATGAGATAAAGATCACATGGTCCTTGTGAGGATTCAAACCCAAGACTTCTGACAAACCTGGCAGAAGCTCTGCAGTCAATCAGAAATTGTCCGGGTTCGAATCCCGATGAGGACCATATATATGATTTATCTGTCAGTCATCCCATACTTGGATATTTCATTTACATGGTGATTAGGCATCATATCAAATATTAGGAAGGTTTAGATGCACGTAAAATGCACATGTGAACGAGAGATTGCTTGGGCATTGGTCATGTCTTAAGGAAGTCTCAGAACCCAGGTTCGAATTTTGGTCACGGCAAAAGAGTTATGCTGCCAAGAAAGTCACATCTGTAGATTTTTGTTTCCGTCTGTTCCAAGATGTCCTCCAAGATGTCCTCCAAGTAATGACCAGGTGCTCAAGCCATTTCGCGTTCACGTTCGCGTTTTACGTGCATCTAAACCCCCTTATTGAATTCTGTAAAAACACAATGTTATCATTATCGATACATTAACATATTTTAATAAAATTGGAATCAATGTTGTGCGAGAGTTGATGAAAGAACTAACAGTGGTAATATTTCAAATGTCCGACTAATCAGTCCGGTTAATGGTAAAAAAACTTAAAAACAATTTTCTTCATTGCATGGATAATTAAAAATAATTTAATTAAAAAGTAGGAAAACGAGCTGTGTTTTGTGTGTGTTTTTTTTTACCATCCTGTGTTTAATAATTTTGACTAAATGCTCCGTTTTCACAGTGCCCTTAACAAAAAACAACAAAAACTGATGCATTTTTAAAGTGCTTCAAAAAATTGAAGTGTTTTTAACCCTTTAGTGCACAGGGCTGTCGATAGCAACTGGCCCAAAACAATAGAGTTCCAAAACAATCTGTGCATTAAACGGTAATAGTCAGTGAGTTAATGTAAACATGACAAGTTACGTCGGGCGGGGCAAAACAAAACTCACTCTCCCCAACGCAAGTGGAATCACATTGCCTCGTCAGTTGCAGTACCCGCTGCATGTTAAATGATTTGAACCGGCTCAAACCAGCCAGCTTGGTGGTCGAGTGGTTAAGACGTCTACCTATAGTACACAGGAGGTCGTGGGTTAGAGTCCCAACTGAACACGCTATGAAGTTAGAAATTTATTTAGACTTGCGTCAGGGAAACTGAAAGAAAGAAAATGAGGGCGCCTTTGAATGGAATGACGCATCAAAGGTATCTGAAGCTGCCATAATGCACCTATCAATTGTTTCCCCCTCACCCCCACCCCTACCCCCATCGTAACCTGGACGTCACTTGTAATGCAATGAAGACGATGTCCAACCTGGGCTTGGCCGACAGTTATCTTAGAACACGATGAGTAAAGGATGTCATATATCATGAAATACGTGCTTTCTTACCTTTGAACAGCAAAACGTCAGGCAGAACATTGCGTGATGTTGTTGTGAGACAGTGCACTTTGACCAGTGTGGACGATGTCTGCTAGCTCTGTTGTGATTGGTCGGCGGGTTCGGTTAGATTGACAGGTCTATGCATTGAGAAGTACATTGATCACAAACATTTCTCAAATTATTTAATTGATCACTCTCAAATGATGTCACTTCCTACAAATTTCAAGCAACACGCGCGCGTGTTTGGTACATTTTTCAGGGTGTGCATCCGCGTACTTGATGGTATTTAATACGCAGTAGCATTTTTCCTATAAAGATGGCGTCGTGGTCAATAGTAAAATTTATTTGATAGAAAAATCAAAAATGGAAATATTTAAAGATTTTCTTAGAAAACAGACAATTTTCAGCCAGTCTCATAGGGTCTGTACTGGCATGATCAACTTCTTAATTCTTTCTCTGATTAAATTTGTCAATAGGGCCTACAAATATCTTAAATTCCAACTAACCTTTTGCCGCAACTCGAATTTCATTATTTTCTTTTTCAGTCGGACTTCAAGAACTGGGTCGCTAAAAGCAATAAAGGCGACTAAAAAGGGCTACATATGCGAGAAGGCTTTGAGGAAAAGCAATTAGTGAGTGGGCTTCAGTTTTGGAGACACTACGGACACAGACGAACAACTACATTCGTCAGAAGCATGTTTCCCATGTCATTACCGAGCCGACCAATGATCAGCGTAATAGATGCTTATGTCAGAATAAAATAATTTTGAAATAGGTCGGAATCGAGACCCTATTTACAGAAACAGTGGCATTGTAACCAAGGCATTTACCGTGATGTTGCCAAAGTTATTTCAAGTTCATGTACACAGTACATAAAAAGGCAGGAATAGACTACTAAAGTGAAAACGTCACCCTTTGTGTGTTGCCATGGTTTTTAGGTCTACACTAAAACCAGTGAACTGTTTCCATGCGCTATACCAATGGACGTTCCAGATTACCAGCGAATGTTTAGACCCAATTACCATGGCAACTGACGTCACACTTTAGTAGTCTATTAAGGTAACTCTTATAAATACAGAGAATACTTCTTCCAAATGGAATTGTCTCTATGTCCCTTTTCAAATTTTATTTTATTCCCAGATCCAGCCGTGGGGATGACTGCAAGAATCTAAAGAATTTCTGTCCACATTTGAATTTGAAAATAGAAGCGCAACTGCTAATTTAATTCTCGGTAAATTCGTGTGAAGCAGTGATTTTGTTTTTTCTTCTTTTTAAGATTAATTACTGTACAGTGCAACAGTGAGGGAAATAACATGCCCCGTCAAACTTAAAGGAACACACCGGCTTACTGTTTACTTATGCAGCAATGTAGCATAATTGCCAATAATTTGTCCATGGTCGTTGTGAAAAAACAAAATCATCAAAATGTCACGTAATTAACAATTTTTAAACAATTAACAAAAGAGGCAAAATGTTGGGCTATACGCTTTACCAGCCGCTTGGCGCTGTATTGTGTATCATGTGCTTGTAAATAAAGGTGGCGTTCAATAAGCTTACATGGGTTGACACGTATTTAACCTGGTTTCCCCGACTCATCACACCTTGCATGATCCTCCCCAGGTCAGCGCTGACTTGACGAAGCAACTCAAACGCAACTAGTTGGTTTCTTCAATGTCCGCAAAAGTGCCGTTTTTTCTTCGGATATTATTCGTTATCCTGATCACCGCAAAGACACGAAAATCTGACAGATTCTCTCGTCCATATCAACACCCAGAAATCTGGTTCAGATAAATCACGTAACCTTGATTTTTTGGAAAAATGCTCAAAAACGACCAAATTTGATGGTTTCTTTTCAGGAATCATTTTGTTTATTTCGAAAAGACTTTCAGAATAATGTATGGGTCTATTTCGAGACCAAAATAGCCCAACGAAGCCGGTGTGTTCTTATAAGTCTACGAAAATTGGTAAACTAATAAAATTGTAATTTTGGTATGGTGTAACATGTGAATTTCAAAAACATACACGCTGTGTTTACCTCTTAAAATACTCGATATGAATACTGCCCAGTTTACATTTTCTTGGCAATTAAACCCTATTTTTAATCAAAAACTAATAACAAAAAATATCAAATTTAATTTTGACTACAGAAATAACTTTAAATGCGGCAAGTTTCAAAAGATCAAGCTATAGATATTATTAATGGATGTGCTACTAAAACTTAAATTCAGTGTGGACCTGAATACCTGCTCCAGAAAAATCGAGGAACAACTCCCAGATTGGGCATTTTCAGAATGTATATGAGAATAAAGAGTGAATGGGTTTTCTCTTGATAACATCTGTCTGTGTACCTTATATTGCATTTGAAAATTATGATGCGAGAAAGATATGCTGTTATGACCAGAACGTTTTTGAGAAAGCGGCAGCCGATTCCACGAATCCTTACGCACTTTGTAAGCCCGCTTGCGCAACTTTTTATTGCGTAAGCTGCTTAACATTCCTGTGATAATTATACACAAGCCTATGGGGCTTATGCCATTTTCAAAAGTTGCGCAAGCTATGCAATTTTTTGTGAAATTAGGTGCTTAATAAAATTTGCAATATTCCAAAAACAAACCACTTTAAAATTCCTCCGTTATCCTTTTGGCAGATATAAACAATGTTGTAATGACTCGGACTCGAGACTCAGACTCGAGTTGACTCGAGTCCCGATTTTCACTGAGTTGACTTGACTTGAGACTCGAGCCTCAAATGACTTGACTTGACTCGGACTGCCAAAAACGAAACTGAACTTCTATGCGTTTTTTGTCATTTTGAGGACCGAACTGTATTTCAGCATTAAGCTTTCTTTTAAAATGGAGCATTCTTGGCCATAACAACAAAAATACCTGAATGCAAGTTTCAGCGTTTCCACTCATTTTGAAATTAGCTTGAACAAATTTATTGTTGTGACTACTTGACCCAAACCGACTTGACCATCATGCCTGACTCGAGCAGAGGGAGACTCATTATAACCCAGGATATAAGCACACTAGTCTAGGCTATCAAATATTATTAAACAGCGGGCCCCGATTCCATGATTTTTGTACTTTTGGAAGACGCTCGTCATTTTGCCGTGACAGGTCACATTAATTGTGAAAAAGTGCAAAATAAATTGAAAAATCCACCAAATTCAATCACTGGTAGTCGGCCTTAGTGTCAAACGTGATCCCGAAACGTTGGATAATGTAACTTGCACTGAAGTTTGCACAGCGTATACATTCTGGAATGTCTTTCCCCTGTACTAGTTGAGCCAGGAATCCTGAGACCAAAACAGGGAAAGAATTTAAAGGAGAATTGTACCCAAGAAACAAAAGACCTTGTGCTCAACAAGTGCAACTCCTAAATTATTTTAATGCAAAGAACAAGAAATACCACCCACTCAAAAGCGGATACGAACTGGACAAAGAATGACGTCTTTGTGTACAAGTACTTTGTGCATTCATATGCCAATATACGGAAAAGTTGTATGCAAAACCGTCATTCTCTGTACAATATTCGGCCAAAATGGCGGCGCCCATAAAAAAAATTGCCATTCTTTGTGAAGTTTGTATCCCTCTTTTCTTGTTCTTTGCATTACAATAATTATACTCCATTCGCAGTGGTTTGCGCGCCCTGTTTCGCCTGCTCCAACCACTGCTCAACTTGGCAATAATTCCTGCGACGCGCTGCATGACGTCACTTAACACCAAGGCTGGATAACACTTGCCATGATTGGCCGGGTGACATGTTTACTGTGTCAGGTGACAGAATCTGGCCAATCATGGCAAGTGTTATCCAGCCTTGGTGTTGGGTGACGTCACGCAGCGCTTCGCAGGAATTATTGCCAAGTTGAGCAGTGGTTGGAGCGGATGAAACCGGGTGCGCAAACCACTGCGAAAGGAGTGTATACATTAATGTACAAGTTGTATTTGTTGGGCACAAGGTCTTTTGTTTCCTGGGTACAATTCCCCTTTAATACTAAGACAGCAAATATTGCTAAACTAAGTGAAAAAAATTGTTTAAATCATCCTGAAATAATCATCTGGTTAATTCTATGCAGCAGACACTTTGCACGGGAGCGGCGGCCATGACAGGGGGCAGTCCTATTGTCACTGTGCATCATGCATGAGTAGGCACTTTGTGGATCTATTGTTACATCATTTAAATATGGAAAACGTGCCCCCTGTCATGGCTGCCGGTGCAATGGGTCTATACCAAGTGTTAATTTTGATTTGAAATCAAAACAAAGCACATTTTTAAACTTTTAAACTTTCCTTTCCAAGAAAAATTTAAAAGTTTGAAAACGTGCTTGTCACTTTATAAACCCACCAGTATAAGGAAACACATTAAAACCGTAACTGGAATTTTGGCACACTATTGCAGTGTCTACACCAAGGGTCACGAAAAAATTCATATTAGGAATTATGTCCTCAAGTTAGTCCAGCTTTGAATTGCATAACATTTGACGTTCTTCCATGAACGACTTTATGCAAAGCATGATGCGTACAAAACAACGACAGAAATTATTTCAATAGAGGGCGCTTTAGACTTAAACGAATGCAATACTGTCTTTACGTACCTCCAACAAACGCGTCCCCTGCTCCGTTTGTGTCCACGATTTCTTCTTCTTTCAGCGTTATCACGGGATATTTAGCCACCTTACCATCTGAAGGACAAAAATGACAATTATTTGCATTTAAAGGCCCATGATTAGGGATTTTTATCAATGAAACCTATGCTATGAGACTACTCTACTCAGTTACAGTCATAAAAATCCTATTTGGAGCTTGTTTTGGAAGGTTAAAACAAAGGTTTTTAGTTTTTATGCTAATGAAAATATGCATATTCATGAGCAAGATTATGATGTCACAAGAGGCAAACACAGGAAAATCACATTCACTTGTGCACAAGATTCCACTTTTTTCTCAAACTTGCTGAAACTTTTGTAAGCCATGACAAAACTGGGGGTGGAAACTGCAGCAATTTGCCATAACTCCAACTTGAAGTCTGTTTTTTCTTTACTTTTCCCATGTCTTCCTGAAGTGATGCACCCCAAACAGCGCCCTCTTTCTGTGATTTACTGCAATGAAATCTTCAAAGTTGAAAAAGGCTACCTTTGATTGATTTTACATCAAAGCGAACAATAGTAATGTCTTGCTAAACAAGTAATCCATTATATGCAGCAAAGACTAGGCATAAAGTTGTTTAGCATGTCATGGCCCTTTAATTCGCTTAAAGGAGCGTGCCCAGATCACATTTTGTGTGCCCCCATTTTTCCCATGGGTGTTGAGATTTTGGTACCATATTATTTATCGTATTTTTCTCATCATTCTGAAATTTCATGCTCTCGATATCTTCCATATATAGCAGTCCAGAATGAAGATTGCAAATTTCCCGTTTTCTTTATGAAGCAAACGTTTTGGTCATTGCAAATACAAATATATACAGCGCTAAATAGCGCCCCCTACATACCGTGAGCCACTATGGTATCTCCAGCGCCCTGGGTGATGACGACTATGCGCTGACGTTTTGCGTTCTTCTTAGGTAAAGCAGCTGCCTTAAGTGCTACTTCTTCAAGATTTTCCGTCTTGAGGAGAATACACATATAATCATAAAGAGCATTGGAAAAGCATGTCGTCATTGAACAACTGGACCGAGGGGTAATTATACTTTGTTCGAGGGTCTCTGGCAGAAACTGTGTGCTAGAATTCGACTGTAGAACAAATTCGAGCAAAGAGTACAGTCTCGGCGTTAGTATTTGCCTTGGAAGACGGGTTAGCATGCCAACCCGGGTTAGTGTGTCCTTGGAGATAGCGGGCAGTAAAAGCGTTTGGCATGTAGTTGGAAAATGTGTGGATGGAACCATTGTGTTGTTACAAAACCAATTGCGATGAAAGTGCTCTGACTGCATAAAAGCTCAAGAAAAATTTGAAGAAGTATTATCGCCAGCGATCGTCATGTTGTTTATGCTGCATGATTGATCAATCGATATCCCACACGCAGGGTTATTGTGCTCAGGCCTGTTTTCTTGAGTACAACCAGAAATGTGACGTAATCACTGGTTCAACCAATTATCCCTCATCAGCTTTCGTTGCCGACGTCTGAAGCAGACCATTGAATCATGCCAGAAATATGTTTCTTGCTATGATTGCAAACCGAGCCTATAGTTGGTGTACCCGGGTAGGTACATGTGCAGAACTGCAGTGTGAAAAGGGTCAATGATGACCCATGTAAGAGGCAACCCGGATATGCTCCTCTGGGTTAAATTTTGACGTGTGAAACGAAATACCGGGTTAAATTTAACCCGGGTTATTTGCAGCTACCCGGGTAGAAAGTTACCCTGGTTGGAAGTGGGTAGTGTGAAAAAGCCTTTGTATTGCTAAATGGGATGCATAAATATTTATTTGTTTTAACCACAAACACTCAATAAGTGAATAAAAAACACCAACTCACCCCAAAGTTCTGTTCCTTAGCGAATGATGCAAATTCCTTTTTTTTTTAAAAGACAAGAATAGAGAGAGAAAAATATTCTATAAGCCTCATTATAAATTATGAAATACGTCAATACTATTTAACTCCAAGTTTGGTTGTTTCATTTCAATGGTGATCAGGCACCATACCAGATGTTGTATTCGTTACTTTGCCCAGTTGCGCTACCATGCAACACCGAGAGAAAAATTGGGTCCATAGGGAAAACCTGAGGGAGTATATCAACTGTGCCTTATAGCTCAGCTGGTAGAGCATCTGTCCGGCGAGTCAGAGGTCTCGGGTTCAAATCCCGATAAGGCCCTTACGATTTTTCTCTCATCTCAAGTTTAGTTATATAACTCGAAACATTAAACAAATAAACTGGATTCTTACAGTTTCGTTTCCGAACAGGTAGTCAACGTAGGGCATGACTTTCATCTGTGGATCTTTGAAAAACTGACAGATGAACGGTGCCGATAAATTGTGCGCAAAGACTTTGTTTGTCTCGCACGCGTGCTCTGCGACAGCCAGTATTGCGTCTGGGGCAACTGTCAGATGAAAACCCTGAAAGGGACAAAAATGGATTTGACATAAATTAACTCAATTCCCCAGGCTTATTTTCACTAAACAATTTTTCTAGAAAAATCTGAATAAGTTCTTTTAAAGGCCCTTTGTATCATTTGCAAGATAAAACTTTTTACAGATTCGTGAAAAAAAAGTGTAGCATATCTAAGGAAGAATGTTGGTAAACTAGCCTGAAGAAATGTTAGCTACTTACATGTAGATGCATCCATGCTTGAAAATATGGATTTTATGTTTTAGAAAACCACCTTTGGTTGTACCATTTTAGACAGAAATAAATTCCTGTGGTGTTTGTTACCATTGTTATCAACACTTTGAGTGAGGTTTTTCTCGTCAACTCATGAAAAAAAAAATTTGGTCATTGCAAATGATACAATGGTCCACTGTATCAAAGGAACAATGTATCATTTGTAGATGATTTGTTTTTAAATTTTTTTTTTACAAATACTGTATGTTTTTTTTTTTTAGGTGAATGCAAAAAATAATTTCATGTTCATTTTAAAAAAATAAATTTTCAGTTAAATTTCTACAGAATGGTACTCGTCATGAAGTAAGATTCTGAGTAATAGACCTTATGCGTAGCGGCCATGATAGAGAGCAGTCACATTGTAACAGTGCGTCATGCACGAGTAGGCACATTGTGGATCTACTGTCCTCTATCATGGCCGCTACGCATATTAAGGTCTATTGCAAACGACACAAGCCGTTAACATTGTTGTTTTACTTACACTTATGTAATAATACTGAGCCTTTTCAACAAGTTTCCAGATTTCGGGCTGGACAAGATGGTCTTTCTTGTAATGGTTGGCGGCAGCGAGATTGGCAACAAGAGATCTACCAGGAGGAAACAAATTATAAAAATTAGAGGAGCTTAGGGGAATTAATTCAAGTAACAAAGACCAAAAGACTTGCAGGGACTTATGATAGACTTGTGATGGACTTGTAAACACTTGTGGGGGATTGTAAGCACTTGCAGGTACTTGTGATGGATTTGCAGGAACTTATGATAGACTTGTGAGAGCTTGCAGGGACTTGAAATGCTCAATAACTTTATGCAGTTTTTGCTGTATATGAAGTATTACTTGTGTAGAAAGACAATACTACTGTTCATTTTGATGCCCCATGAATAAAAAGTGGCATTTTTCAACTTTGAAAATTTCTTTACAGAAAGAGGGCGCTGTTTGGGGCATGTCACTTGAGGAACACACAGCAGAAAAGCAAAGAAAAAACATAAGACTTCAAACTGGAATTGTGGAAAAATTCTGCAGTTTCCAGCCTTAGTTTTTTGCATGGTTTGCACAAGGCAACATGTAAAACAAACCTAAACCGTCATGGGTTACAAAAGTTTCAGCAAGTTTTGTGCACAGTTGAATGAGATTTTCCTGTGTTTTCCTAAAAACCAGACTGAGTTTTTCACTTTTTAATAACACAAATTGGGAGAAGAAAAAAAAATCAGCTCATTGGCTGAAAATTGGCATGTCTAGCTTGTCGGGACTTGCATGTTCAATTCTGGATGATTCTTGCAAAAAAGCCAAGAAATTCAGGATTTTTTACCTGTTTTTTCCAGTGATGATAGCTGCGCATGTTCCCGTCGGTTGAGACTCGTCAATGAGATACGCAGTGTGGACTCGAGCCTCGGACATCTTGGATTGCATGTTGTCGGCGTACTTGTCCTTGCCGATACACCCACAGAAAGTGGTTCTCTCCGGCTGGTCCACAATCCACTGCAAAAACAGTAAATTGTGATTACATATCAACTACTTTGCCCATTATTGTGCATGTTGGTATATGATGACGTAATCACAGAGAAGTAAAAAACTTCGAAACAAGGCACTTAATCACACTTGTACCGTCCTTCGAAAGGGATGTAAAGCCGTTGGTCAAATGAACGCACTTTAAAGATCCCAAATAAAATTTCGTGAAGAGCAAGGGTTGTGGGGGGAGGGGGTTTGGGGGGAGGGGGGGAGGGGGGGGGGGAGATTCCCCGGTGTCTCTGGCCGTTTCTAATTCAACTTAGAAGTTAATAGTTATTCGAATATCTATGTTAATTGATCCCATTTCTGTAATTGGCGGTCCTTCCGCTGTTGGATGTGGTGAATAAATAAATAATAAATAAACTTACCTGCACAGTTCTAAAGCTGTTTTGAACTGCTCCGCCGGGGATGTACACGACATCAAAGTTCTTAATCATATCCTGATAAATCAACTGGTGTTTGTCTTCAGCCAAAATGGCTGCATTTGCATCCAGCCCATACCTGCAAATTGGAATGAAATTGTTTAATTTATCAAAATCGAGAAGGCGGGGGAGCAAACCAGGTAAAGAATTATTAGGTTGATTACTACTATTTTTTCTCAGAATAAATGCAGATTTGATAGAAAGATCGAGTAGTAGGAAAAATATTTCCTTTCAAGAATATCGATAAACTTTCAACAGTGAAGCCGGTCACTAAAACCTTATGTACTAAAACCTTATGTACTGCGTAAACCCACTTGTACAACTTTTTATTGTTTAAGTTGCGCAACATTTCTGCAATAATTACACGCTTGCTATGGGGGCTATATGCCATTTTCAAAAGTTGCGCAAGCTATGCACTTTTTCGCGAAATGGGCTGCTGGTGCTTTTATGAAAATGTTAAAAATAATATTTTATTTTATGGTTTTATCTTTGATTTTTGTTCATTTTAATTCCCCCCCCCATTTTTTAAAGAGGGGATAGAATTGAAGTGTCACGCCTAACACTCCCAACCTAACCCCCTTCCCATTGTTTGTGGCTGCACCTACTTTATGGAACCGACTGCCCCAAAATGTCCGCTCACCTCCGACTCTCGCTGATTTTAAGCGTAAATTAAAAACACACTTTTGTTCCTCGGCGCATATGTGTATAAATTATTCATTTACAGGGTAATCGATTTATGTTATCGTACTTTTTTATGTGTTAATTAATAATTAGTATCTTTTTATTTTAACCAATTCTTTAGTTGTAGTGCAAGTACACAGTATTGTTATGCGCATTTGAACATAATTTCTTTTATGGAATTTGTGCAAAAACTCTGTTTGCTACATGTAGGACAGGGCGACAATTTGAAGGTAAAAAAGCTATATTAGGGCGACACGCTCAATAGGGCGACATTTTGGTGTGGCCCTAATATTTTTTTTTATAAATCATTTTTTTAGGTCAAAAACCATTTTTTTAAATCGAGAACCATTTTTATTAGGTCTAGAACCAATTCTCTTAGGTCTGGAAGCATTTTTGTAAGCTTTGAGTAACAAAATAAGGTGTCATTTTGAGTGATTCTTGCCGAAATTTTTGTCGTCCCCGGGGGAGACTTCCCGAAATGTCGCTCTATTGCGGCATCCAGAGTTCTTACAATATAAATTATTATTATTCCATTCCCGCCCCCCTCCCCCACATCACTCCCTCCCCCTCCCCCTCCTCCGCCAATCAGTGTAATTGTGGAACTTACTTGTCAAGGAAATCCTTATCTGCTTTTGCCGAGATGTCAAGCAGAGGGTTGCCAATTCCGAACAAGACTCCTTCACTGAGACAGAAAAAAAAACACTCAAAAGTCTGAACAAGATTCGAACCCAAGACATAACAAAAATAGTTATATTGAGGGTTCCCGTTTCCTAGACTGTTGAGGAACTAAATGTTTGGCTTTACGGGATGTAAAACCCACAGAACTCGAACCCATGACCTCCTGCAAACAGTGGTTGAGACATCTGTCTTGTTTGCAGGAGGTCGTGGGTTCGAGTCCCGCCCGAGCAATCTATAAAGTTCTTCATGGTGTCTTATTCAGCTTAAGGTAAGCAGAATAAGAAAATCCTATACAAAGGATTTTTAAAGTGATTATTGGCCCTTTTGTTCCGTTTAGAGCGTGCTCCAAAACTTTTGAGCACTGGATGAAAATTTCAAATTTTCTTAAATTAATTGAAATAATACCTTAAACAGCAAAGAAATATCAATATTTTACAATCATATTACAAGAATTAACAGAATAAATTTGACTGGGCACACTGCCATCACATTTTCAAGAAATAGTTGAAAATGCATGTAAAAAAAATGGTAGTTTTTGTCAATTTTATTGATTTTCCATTCATCACGCATAAAAACAACATCTGCATAAAACTAAAGTCAATTTCAACATGTGATAAACTGAGTGTGTGTATTATTATTAACATCAGTAGCAGGTAAACAAACAGGTTCACTTTAGTTTTCATTTGCTGTATTGACTGAGGAAAGGCATTTGTCTCTTGATTTCAAGGACGCCCTGCATAACATTGATAAATCAAGTATGGTGAATAAACAACAATTTTATTGCATATTCTAAAAACAATGAATTGCTAAATTTTAAACATTTTAATTCAAACAATTATGCACCTACCCAGCCATTGTGTATTATACCAACACGGCCCCTATTAAAGTGCTGTGAATTTAACTGACAATAGTTTGCAAACATATACCCAACACTCCCTACAGCATGCATACATCCACAGATGTACGAGCACCACTTGACTTTCCTACTCGAAGGCTAGAACTGAAAAGAACAAGGGTCAGACTGAGTGGTGTTTGTAAAGGATTGGACTAGTCCATTTATCAGATTTTTCTTTGGGATATGTACACAAAGAACATACCATTTTTAGCAATAGGTGTGCACATGGTCAGCTACAACTACTTGTGTGCATTCTAGGTGAATGCATAGTTCCGATTTTGCCTAGTTAACCCCGCCCCCTTGGACATTGTTGCTATGGCTCACACGCTATCGTCAAAAATTACGACACGCAACGCACAAAGCAATGGGACTTTCAACGGAAAGTACAGATTCATTGAAGAAAACTCAAAGGTATTCATGTTTCAGGGTCAACAGTTATCTTAGAACACACTGAGTAAAGGGCCAGTAATACAGGGATGTCATATCATGAAATACCCCGGTACGTGCTTTCGTACCTTTGAACAACGAAACGACTGGCCTTGAAACCAAAATTTCACCCGGATCGTCGCATACAACACTGTACAAATTGTATGGGGCCGGCAGAACATATCGCGTGATCATGTTGTTGTGAGCGTACAGTGCACTTTGACCTATGTTGGTGACATCTGCTAGCTCTGTTGTGATTGGTCGGCGGGTTCGGTTGATTGACAGGTCGGAACTATGCATTGCCAAATGAACACTTCCTCTATCAGTTGCATGATTGTGAAAACACCATCAGCAGTAATCCAATAAAAAAATAACCTGCAATATGAAGCTTTGGGTGCCGAGAGTGTGGCATGCTCTTGTTTTGATGTTTTGTGCCTAACGAATCGATTATTCGATCGTCCATCGAATATTTGAATATTCGGTCGTTCATCAAATATTCAAATAGCATTTTACCAAATCGAATATTCAGTATGTTCTTTGTACCACTCCAAACCAAACATGTCTTTCAGCTAGGAAGAAGTAAAAAAAACTTTGTCTTTTGCCGAAACGGCTGCTCTGTCCAAACACGAGTCCAGTGTACAAGGGCCGACAATAATTTCTGCAAAAAACCTCTTTGTGGGCGAGTTACAACATGACGTCTATAGTTTGAGTACAGATTGTTTTTTGAGGCAGCAAATTCGGCAATAAAAAGGCTGCTGTATTCCTGTGAGCTGTGAGTTCGGATGTGCAAAAATCAACTTTTTGTCAGAATATTCGATCGAAAATTAAACAGATTTTTTAAATAGTAAATTATTCAAAAATGCACAGGCCTATAGTTCACAGCTTCCTTAGTTCTCACTTTTAAACTTTTTGTATGAACATTTCGATAAGGACCCTTACGATTTTTCTCTCATCCCAAGTTTGGTTGTTTCATTCCAATGGTGATTAGGCACCATACCAAATGTTGCGTTAGTTACTGCAGTGACGTTATACAGTGAGATTACTACAAGAGGGCGGGCTATTTTTGCAATAATTGGTTATTCATATCTCGCTGTTCCATAGACCATATCGCAAATCGTTTTTCACCATCAGAGGGCGCCCTTCGCAATGCACTATGGGATTGAAAATGGGGCAAATGTAGGAAAAATGTGCAGGAAAAATGTAAAGAAAAATTACGTTGGACGAGTGTTTTGCCATTTAAAAGAATCATCACCACGGAAAAGAACGACCACAGCACTAAATTCTGGATATTCCAGGGACTTCCTCAGCCCGTGAAATAAAATAATTAATAATAAAAAATGGGGAAACAAAGCCTCATGAATTTTCAAAATCCCTTTGACGGTAAACCGGATTTTTTATTCTCGTGGCCTTACAATGCGCACGTCGTTTCCGCGCACACGTGCATGCAGCCCTACAAAAACACGCATGACATCGCGATTGACACACAACCCCAAACCAGGGACGGCAAACAGACAATAATTGAACGATTTCACGACTTACGAAATATCGAACTTTGACTTCTTTATCTCAGGTTCAGTCATGTCTCCCGACGCCATATCACAACAATCAGAAGAATCTATTTTGACAAAAATAGCGACAAGTGTTCTCTTGCAGTTGCAGGCAACACAAATAACACACGTGCCGGTGCCGGTGCCGCGCGCGCGTGTACGTACGTACAACCGGCCGTCAACAGAGGGCGCTATAACCATTTTACAGACGGTGGGCGGTAGACTGGTTTCCGGACCTCATATTCTAAATCCGAATTACTGGCTTTGGCTGTGGCTTTGGCTGTTGATATGCCGTTGCTACGGCGGATAATGGCAGTCCTTAGCAACAGCATAGCAACAGCCAAAGCCAGTAATTCGGATGCAGCCTTTAAGAGTTCCTATGCGGAAGATCTAGACCGGGAACCAGTCTATATATTTTTTAGACTGTGGTCAACAGAGGGCGCTATAACCATTTTACGGACGGTGGATCCACAGATATATAAACGCATAGATCAAAAATATTGCATTGAAAATCGTGATTTTGAAAAGTACGGGCAAATGACGACACAATGGGCTGCTGATCGAAGCGCACGCGAGGATTGAAAATCGCTTAAATTTTCGATATTCACACAGAAACCGAACAATTTGTAATCTACATGAAACATAGTTTCATCGATATATAATCACGGTTCTTATGTGGAGTATGTGGACTGGGAACCAGTCTATATCCTTTTTTATATACTGTAGTCAGTAGAGGGCGCTATAACCATTTCACGGACGGTTGCCTTGCTTGCTTGATTCCAACATGTCAAGTTGTGATGAAAAATTAAGGGTAAAAAGGTCTTACCCTATACCGTACCACGGCACTAAATGTAGGCCTACCAAATGATTAAACTCTCATCTTTCTTATCTTCCTAGGTAGCATACACCATTCTGCTGTTTCCATGAGGAGAAAGGGACGAATCATTTAAAATGTCGGAAGGGTTTGCAAACAGAGTCATCCAGCTTAGTGCACAGACGACTGGAAGGGATAAATTTTACAGGTAGCCCAGGCACAGTATTGTAATAAAATGTTGGTGAATTTATTGTTATTTCGGGAAAATTATAGTACACGTTCGCTACAAATTCTTCCTAATATAACATGATTTTTATGTCATGGTCCATAGAGTCTTAGTGCACGGAGTCTCAACTGGCGAACGTGTATGGTAGTTTTTCCGTAATGTGCCCGACAGAATAAAACTCATGTTTCCATTTACTTAACTATAAAGTTGCTACTAATTTCCTTAATAACTGAGGTTTATTTTGTGGAAAGAAAGCAGGGCTTTGAAATTGTGGGTCAAACAGCAACAACTGGTAAATTATCAACACATACATATGTACGTCCCTGCTACCCCTAGAACTATGGGGGATACAGTATCCCCCATAATCTAGGGGTACGTCCCTGCATGCTCAGTTTTGCAAGAAGGGTCGTTCTTGATTTGATTTTTTTTTTTAAATCAGAACATTTCAGTATGGCAGCAAGTTAGTATGGTGGTGCCTGGAACAAGGTCGTGGAGATCAAGACGTAATCAAGAAATTAAAGGCTTTGGAACAAACTCTCAGCTTGAGTCGCAAACGTGAGTTGAATTTAGGGAAGGTCATTACAAGGCCCTGCAAGTCCTCACAAGTCTGTAAGTCCCGACTTAGTCGTACTGTGAAAGCTACAAAAAGTATGAGTATACATGAAATTTATGAAAGTTTTACCAAAATAAGACTTGGGTGGACATATGTCCATGAGTTTGGAAATCTGGATGCAGAGAAAAGCGACTTGGCTCCACCGGGATTCGAACCACAGACCTTCTGCTTAATGTGCAGACGCCCTACTAATTGTGCTATGAAGCCAACTGGTGGTCTCGTATTGCAGTTGTTCCTCACTAATTGGGATTGGCTATCACGTGAGCTTAGCAAGCCCTACAGAGGGATAAACCCTTCAATGCGATAACCACCCCTCCCAGAGATCACTTAAGATACGCCCCAAACCCCTGCCCGGCTTGCCCTAATTAAATACGCAATTAATTTTAGGGGTCCCTGGGTCATAATCCCTAAAAATAATCACTAAATATATTATTTCTTGCTGTAAACTAAATTTGTTTGGGGGTTTTCACACAGTGTTACGTCTCGGCAAAAGTTTCGACCTTCTTAAAGAAGCGATGAAGACAGTCCACCTAAAAGACACCTTCTTACAAGTTACCATCACTCTATCCAAACTAAACCAAGCACTGTACCTCTTAATCGACCACGCACTGTGGGCGCATCGCGTCGGTATCGTCAAGGCAAACAACGAGCGTCTGACAAACCTTTCCGCCCGATTCTGGCTCGCCACGCTCATTCTCAACTTGTCACGCGATTTGTACCAGCTGTCGAACGTCATAAATGAGGCGATTGTGAGACATTTAAAGGTGTGCATAGTTAACATTAATCCTGTGATGTACAGTCGCACTATTAATACAACATCCTACTTAAAACAAGCAAAATTTTAGACCCGAACTCTTTGTTGTTCATTCTTTACATTCCTGAAAATACAAGGTTTTAAGGACCTCTTATTAACGAGTTTGGACTATAGACGAGTTTAACATTAGTCTGGTCTGCGCACTTCCGGTTTGAAACCGAGGCTCTTCGTGTCAAGCCGGCAGTACGCGTGCGCTACAAGTACAGTATTGTACAGTGACCGACTGTGTTCATGTATGTGTGCCGTTTTGCGTGGCATTTAGGAGTGATTGTGCATTCACGTGCGTACATTAGTTCACTTCAGTTGCTTAATACGAAGAGCGTCGTTATCAAACCCGGAAGTGCGCAGACCGGTCTCAAATTGGTTAATTTGGGATTCGTCTATAATATACTTACGGCTTTGGCAAGGCCCTACAAGTCCTTACAATTCTCTTATTCGATTCCCACATTTGGTAAAGTATAGTAATACAAATTTGTTTTATTTTACCTCTTATAAAACAGCCCAGCCCCTACCTCGGCCCTCGGGAAAACGGCAGCGTGCATCGCGGCGACAGGCCCCAATCGCAAACACTCATTCACATTCTACGAAACAACAAACCTGTCGTCCTGGACTTGGTGAAAAACACGGCCGATCTGTTTCTTCCGTTATCGAGTCTCGGCTACCTTGCGATACCGGCCGGAATTCAAGGATTGTGCGGCCTCGTCAGTTCGCTTATTGGACTTGCTACGGTGTGGGATTCGTCGCTCAAGATAAAACCATAATGCTGCCAGCAAATACTTTAATATTAGTGTTTGGACTTGAAAACAAACTTTCAGTTTTGATTTTATAATTTTAATTTAAAATCTGCAATTCACATTAATTAGGTTATTTTTTAAAGTTTTAAACAGATGATTTTGTTTTTACACAATTATTTATATTCAATAATTATAATATCTGCACAAGTAGATTTGATATTTAAAAACGGAATTAATGTGTAAATCATGAATGTGAAGTTATGATTTGTGTACCGAATTCTTGGTGGTGCTAACTGGATAGAGAGTAGAGAAACAGATGCTTAACACTTATAACAATTTTTTTTTCAAAGGTGTAACGAGCATGTGTCGCGCAGGCTAGGTCAAGTTTTTGCGACCATAAGAAGAAAGTAAATTCCAGGAGAAACACAGGAATTTCCATTGTGTTTGTGTTTTAATGAGCGTGGATTAGCAGCAGATTTCTTCTTATGGTCGCTAAACCTTGACCTAGCCTGCGCGACTTATACTACCTTTTTCTAGAGCGGGTCACATATTTATTTTAGAAGCACAACAAGCACCAGGTCTAATCCTTATTTATAACGAAAATAATTCCATTTACTGGTCGCCACTTATTCTCCTTATGACTCGATAACCACTAAAAGGTGTAAATATTTTAAAGGGAAGTGAATTTAGACGTTAAAACATTAAACATTTTCCTTGAAAATACTTTTTCTAACCTCTTCCAAAACCACATTCGTTTACCCCCCCCCGTTTCAGTGTATCCATCCCATACAACTAAACAAAATTGCACAGATACAGTGGCGACAATAAAGCAGTACAGTCACATGATATCTTGATACCACGTGATCCGGAATACGATCGATGATTGGTCATCACTAAGTCGTTGTTTCTCCAGTTTTGAAACAAGGACGGTAGACCAAAACATCTGTTTCGATAAAAACATGTTTCGGGGTAACGCAGACGAATGTCAAAGTCACGAGAAAACCTTTATTTGTTCTTGTTTTTTACCTACTGTTTGCGGCGTCCATTGAACGAAATTCATATCTTCATAACCACAAAAAAAATAATAAATCAGCTCTGTTTTCTTTAGTGTCTTTTGGTAATTTGGTAGCGCACACCTGTTTTTATTTATACCGCACAATAAGTTTATAACCCAAATGGTTCTGAAAAAGCTCGTTATTTTGTATGCAATATTACTGTAAAAAAAATGTTTTGTATGAAATTTTGTACTCGAATTTGTTTACCTGGATATATTTTGAGGAAAGACCAGAGAACATAATTGTTGCCTAAAAGTCAATATAAATTATTATTACGGTCGTATAATGTAAAATGTTTTTTTAAGAAAATGAATAAAATTTGGTTATCAATTGAAACTTTGTTTCTTGAATTAAACTGCTTATGACAAAAGTAGTTTTTGTTTTAACAGACAAAGATTACTGTTCAGCACATGTAATAATTTTTGCAGTACAAAATAAATTAAAAATTATCAACAATGAAAATATTTACAATCGTTCTCGATAATTGATTCAATTATTGAATCAAAACGTTTCTAAAAATCATATTTTCTAATTTCTCATATTTTTTTAATACGAGTGATCCTAGACCCCGTTCTCACTTGAAAAATGATCGATCTTATTGAAGATCGAATGAAGCATCTAGACGCGCCATGTGGTTTTCCAGTGGTGCCAGCTAGGCGCTTGACGCACAATGCGCTTGTGCAACTAGGCCTGCCAAATCGCTTCGTCGAATGAAGTGATCTCATTGTCAAATGAAGCTATTTTGCTTCCTCACATAAAGAAATCTCTTCGTCAAATCATCGTCGAACGAAGCGGTTTCTGTAGTGAGAACGGGGTCTTATTTATTCACATTTCTTGCAATGAGGCTTTATATGCACATTTTGCACAAGACTGGTTAACTTGGGGGTATAAAGAGCGCCCCCTCAAAACCAATCATTTCAAAATGCACTACGCAGAAAGCCTACCTGTCATGCATTATTTACATTTCGTGATTGGCTGCGTTAGCCGGCACCATGCAAATGTGTAGGAAGTTGTCGGGGTGACTCAGGTGCTCGCTCAACCATTGGACGGGGGTGTCTAGAGGCGACTCAATGCCCTGTATTAACACCTTATGCTGAAAACCATCTGGGAAAGGGGAAAAACACAAGAAATATTACAAGGGCCATCCATAAAGTATGGATGACGTCACAAATTTTGCCAACAAAAATGCATAATGGGGGGAGGGGAGTCTAAAAAGTCGGCATTTCGTGCGTACATACTTTATGGTAAAAGGTTAAGGTCGTGCTCGTAATTACAAGCCGGAGAGCCCATCTCTCTCTCATTAGCGAGGGGGTCAGACTCCTCTTTCGAGTTTCACCCTTTCTTTTTATTTTAAGACAGATTACGTGACTGGAACACTTTTAAAAACAGAAACAACGACATTGGTGTTTACTATAGCAGAAAATTTGTTTGCTGTTCGTTTAGTCTTGTTTGTTCTCGTACTATATAGCGCCCTCTGTTGTGTGGTTGACCAGACTTTTTTTGTTTTCAGCCAATATTCCCCCGAAAAGTCGGGGGAGCCAATCAGCGATCGAGATCAGATGCACTGATGATTTATTCATTACGGTTTGGAACCGTAACAAGTGCACAATGTGTTCGTACAGTAAACACGCATTGCATTGTACATGTATACTGCCCGTAGAATGCGCACCACGCGATGAATATGGTTCCGGTTGCAACACTGCAAGACCAAATTTGCACACGACTGTCCGTCATCACTCACTTAGGGCGTGTTTGTTTCATGACATATCCAGATCCCGATCTGTTTTACCATGCAGAAACAAACGAACCTGCTCTCAACTCGGATCTCAAATCACGTGAATTGCAATTTATTTTCCAAATTTGTCAAATTTCTGTTCCAAATTTCTCCCACGACATTCGTCGAAAATAAACAAGCATTCTAAATTTGTTTGTATCGTGTGTTGCCTCTGAAAACTGAAACGACACGCTTTTACTCACACAAAATCTCCACGATGTTTACGTCGCCATTTTGGATCTAGCGCTGAACTATCTCTCGAGAAGGATTCCACAGATCACAGATCTCGATCAGGATGTGCGCGAAGTGAACGAGTTCACCTTGGTAATGCGCCGATCTGAATCTGGATCCGTCCGAAACAAACATGCCCTTAGTAGGTCATTAGTGGGGTCTGATTCTGCCCACAACTCGACAGAGTAGCACAGACTACTGTTCGCTAGGCCATAGCTGCCAACCCTCCCGGATTTTTCAGCAGATATTCTGGAAAATGATCGATTTCGTGACTCCCGACACAGATGAAAGCTCTCCTGAATTGTCAATTAACGACCTCAGAGATTTATTGCTGTGTCTGAAGTCGGGCGTAAAACCTACTTTAAAATCTGGGAAAGTTGGCATTTAGTACCTATCTGTCAAATGTAACTCAACGTACCTTCGCTGAAGAAATTATCAGGCTCAGCCTCTTCTAGTAAATGTTTCAGGACCAGGGGCTCGCCTTGCTCGGTAACCGGTCGAAACAGCTTCTGAATGTATGTGCTGTGAGGCTGTACCTGTGAAAGAGTAGAGACTTAAAAATCAGAGAGGAAAACTGTCTTTGGTAATTAGGGTAAATTATCATCATGAAAAGCTTCATAACAATAGTACAATGATGGGTTTGCGCGTGTGGTCTAGTGGGTATGAAGTGGGACTCCCAATCAGAGGTTGGGGGTTCGAGCCCCACTTTGACCAACGTGTCTGTGTCCCTGGGCAAGGCACTTAATCCAAGTTGCCTCGTCAACCCAAGCAATATATGGGAAGCTGTTAAGGGGAATGCCACAATCTAACTGCTGATAGGGTTGTGCGCCTGACCAGCAGCCACCTAGTTGAAGCGAAATGGTTCTGGTGATTCCCTGATGGCAGCGGTAATAATGGTAACAGCGCCTTGAGCACCCTGCAGGGTGGATATGTGCGCTATAGAAATCTAATCATTATTATTATTATTAAAAAATTAAGGTATCATTTGGGAAAGAAACAAAATATTGTATTGTATCTATTTACCACTGAAATGAAACAACCAAACTTGGGATGAGAGAAATCACATGGACCTCATGGGGGTTCACAACCCGAGAGACCTCCAACTCCCTGGGCAGATGCTCTACCAGCTGAGCTATATGTCACAGTGATATACTTCTTTAAGTTTTCCCCCTACGAACCAAACTTTGGTTATTAATTGGATTTTTAGAAAAACAGGTTTGTAGGGAAAACCTGAGGAAGTGTATACCACTTACTGCTGGTAGAGCATATGCCCTGTGTTAGAGGTAATGGGGAAAACCAGAGGGAGTATACCACTGTGCCTCATAGTTCAGCTTGTAGAGCATTTGCCTGGTGTGTCAGAGGTCTTGGGGAAAACCTGATGGAGTATACCACTGTGCTTTTTAGCTCAACTGGTAGAGCATCTGCCCGTTGTGTCAGAGGTCTTGGGGGAAAACCTGAGGAAGTATACCACTGTGCCTTATAGCTCAGCAGGTAGACCATCTGCTCGGTGTGTCAGAGGTCTTAGGGAAAAACCTGAGGGAGTATACAACTGTGCCTCATAGCTCAGCTGGCAGAGCATCTACCTGGTGTGTCAGGGGTCTTGGGAAAAACCTGAGGGAGTATACCACTGTGCCTCATAGCTCAGCTGGTAGAGCATCTGCCCGATGAGTCAGGGGTCTTGGGTTCGATTCCCGATGAAGACCATACATTTTTTTCTCTCATCCTGTGTTTGGTATCATTTAAGGTACTTAAAATTACGTGCAAGTAAAAAATGAAAAAGATAGAAAATCTCACCAACCTGGTATATTTTGAAGGGGACGTACTTGAATGGTTCATCTCCTAACCTCTCCATTAGACGTCTGTTGGTCGCCCAAAACTGATCAAATTTATCTATAAATAAAGAAAATTAAACAAGCAATCCTTATTGTTCTACTCCACAATGCTAACTGGTCTTGGAAATGTTTCATGAAAATAACTAGGATGCAAACAATACTAAGGTTGGGAATTCATGTTTAATTCTTTCTGGTGCTGGTTAACCAGTTAACGAAGCGTGTCCAGATCGCATCTTTAAGCCCCCATTTTCTGCATTGGTATCGTGATTTCGATACCATATCATTTGTCATATTTTTCTCATTACATTCTGAAATTTCACATTGTCATTCCGCATATTTTCAAGGATAACATTTTAAAAACCACCAATGTTTTATAAACTAATTCATCCCCTTTCATAAAGCAGTGCAGTGACCACACCAACCTTTTTGCTTCCACATCCAAATTTGAGATTGCAAATTTCCTGTTTTCTTCCCACAGATAGTATTTTGGGGAGGTATTTTATATGCTTGTTAGGTTAAAACAAAATTTATTTTCTGGAAAAATCTGAACAAGCTCCCTCAAACATTGAACCAACATACAGTTGAAGTCAGAAGTATAAATACAACTGTATGCAACCAAGTGTTAAAACCGGTGTGCTTACACCATTTTTGTAACAGTCTTTACTAAATTCTTGATTTTGTGGAATTCCTCACGTGCATGCAGTACTTAAAACATAGCTTGTACACTTTACAATGGTTCGGGTAGTCCTGTTTACCATTTTGGCTGATGATGGTAGATGCATGTGCAAAGTCCACAATAGACCTTATCCGTAGCGGCCATGATAGAGGGCAGTCACATTGTCACCGTGCGTCATGCACGAGTACGAGTAGGCACCTTGTGGATCTATTGTCACATCATTTAAATATTAAAACCTGTCCTCTATCATGGCCGCTACGGATAAGGTCTATTGAAGGCAATAAAAACAAGACACGGTTACCATTTTGAAGTCCAGTCCACAGCTGTTTATGGTCCTTTTTCTGCATATTGTTGATGACGTGTCCTTTGTGTTTCAAGACGTCAGCTTCCTTCAAGCATGACATGTAGTGTGCCTCGATGACTTCCTTACTACCGCAGTGGAGAATGTCGTCCTCGGGAAAGTTCTGCATCGAGAGAAACATTTTGCTTTTGTCGTTCCTTTGTTGTTATGGGACATCAGAGGAATTTTATGCCAAATTAGAATGTTTTAAATGTTAAAGAAGCATGACCAGATATTTATTTTAAAAACTGATTGGTCCTTACCTAACAATCATATAAAATACATCCCAAAATACTATCCATGGGAAGAAAACAGGAAATTTGGACGTGGAAGCAAACAGGTTACTGCAATCACTGCACTGCTTTTTGTATTAACCGGATAATTTAGTTTATGAAACTTCGGTGGATTTTTGACGATATCCCTGGAAACATACAGATTGAGAGCGCGGATTTCAGAATGGTAATTAAAAAAATATGACAAATGATATGGTATTAAAATCTGAACACACATGGGAAAAATGGGGGCGTGAAAAAATGGACACTCCTTTAATGTGTGCAGAATATCAGAGCTGCAAACTGTCAGATTTTGTAAGACATACAACAAAATTCTAAAGCTGTACCTCACCTTAAAATGGACGGTAATATTCCACGGTAGGGCGATGCCGTGAGCATACAAGTCAAATAATACTCCAACTGGATAGTGCCTAGAAAAAAACGGATTTGGGTGAATTTATATATTGGAATCGATAGCTTATTTAATTCTAAGATATACTTCCCACTGACACTTCCGTCGCAAATGTTGCATTTCTGAGATAAATAAATGATAAAATTACTGCATGAAGTAATGCACAAAATGACAAGGCGAGCGGTCTGTGCGTAAGCGCAACAACATGCACTAACTGAAGGCAATTTTTGAAGAAGAAAACGTGATTTTTCTACAGAAAAGCAATATTTGCGACAAAAGTGCAAGTGGGAAGTATATCTTAAAATTACATTATCTGTCGATTGTGTACGACAAAGGCCGGCATCATTTCATGAATATTTAGTGCCGTTTGGTGACAATAATTAGGTGGTCGTCTGCACAATATGTAGTAAGTACACGTATTTACACACACTAAGTAATATATTCCAGTGAAAGAGGAAGCGATTTTGAATGGAATCGCGATTCTTTTTTGGAATCGGAGTCGACTCCCAAAATGCTAGAGTTGCCCATGCCTACTTTGAATTGTAAGTGGCATAGTGTCGTCAAGGCTCACCATTTGAGTGACTGTCCCTCGTAGTCGAACCACATTTCATCATCTCCCGTCACATCTGTGAATTTCTTGAAATGTTTCTGTACTTTGTCCGTTACCAGTGTGATATATGTCTGCCTTGAAATGAGAAGCTAAAAAAAAAAACAAAGAAAATCTGTAATCATAATTTGAATGTCAGAATTGCAATCATTTTGAGGGCGGACTTGAAGATGTAACATCTAAAGATAGGAAAACTAATTTTCATAATTTTACTAGTAATCTCCAACTGACTTTAACCAAATTCAAAATCAGATGTTTAATCTAGCTCATTTTAGCAACAGTAGAGAAATCATTTTTAAATCGGATAAAACTGACAATGTTGAGTTAACAAGAACAATAAATTACGGTCGTTAATTTGCCCAGTAAATTACACCTCTATGCAACATCGATGCTGATGAGAACCATACTTGGTTAATATGTACTTGGAATCCTGTCTGCGTCTTGCTACAATGTTTTAAAGGAACGTGACCAGATCACATTTTTGGCCCCCCATTTTTCCCATGGGTGTTGAGATTTTTGATACCAAATCATTTGTCATATTTTTCTAAATCCGTATATTTTCAGGGATATCATCAAAAATCCATGGAAGTTTAGTAAACTCATTTGTCCGGCCATAAAGCAGTGTAGCGATTACACCAACTTTTTTGCTTCCACATCCAAATAGGACATTGCAAAATTTCCTGTTTTCTTCCCATGGATAGTATTTTGGGGAGGTATTTTAAAGGATTCTTAGATTAAAACGAAACCCATTTTGTGTTGAAATTCAGATGACGTGTTTAACATTAGAGACTGAGTTGCTGGTACAATTCACGTAAAGTCAGTAGGCCTATGTCAACCTGAATCACTGCACTGCTGTTAATATTCCAGTCACATTCACAGGCCTTTTTTTATTTTTAGTAAAATTTTATAATTCGGATTCGGAAACTCACAAAGAATGGGTCTGGATTCTCGGACGTGACCTCATCGCTAGCCAAGGTGAAACAGACGGGAATGCGGCCCTCCCACACTTCACGAAGAATCTCTCTGTCGTCCGCCATTTTATTGTTGATTACACATACAATTCTATTTCACTGTTCAGCTTGGCACATACTGGAATCTAGGAATATCAAATAATTAAATTTAATGCCAAGAAAACTTGAGACTCCATGCACTAATGCACATATCTTTTTTTTTTCCCACACCTCACTCCCTCCCCCTGAGGGAGGGGGAACAATTTATATGGAGCATAATAGATATTAGCCCCGCGAGCAGTGCTTCGGGAAAACCCTCAGCCCTGTCGTCTAATGTACTCCAAATCTGTGGCAAACTCACGCAAATAAAATTTGTCCCATGGCTCTGATATTTGCTCAATAGGTGCACTCACCCCAGTTTGCAAATATTCCGAAGAGTACGCATCGATCCGATGTCTAGTTTCGGTGAAATAAAGTCGGTATTTCATCGCACGGGGTCTCAAACTTTCCCCACGATTTCACCGAAACTAGACATCGGATCGATGCGTACTCTTCGGAATATTTGCAAACTGGGGTGAGTGCACCTATTGAGCACATATCAGAGCCATGGGACAAATTTCATTTGCGTGAGTTTGCCACAGATTTGGAGTACATTAGACGACAGGGCTGAGGGTTTTCCCGAAGCACTGCTTGCGGGGCTAAATAGATCTAAGTGTTTTTAAAGAAAAACTTTTTTTCTCAGTGCTAGGCCTATGAAATAATTCATGTTAGGCCTATCTTGCCAAATTTACTTTCTGTGGCATCATCAGGTCATTTTAGGACAAATTAGTGCCAAACATGTATTGAATTTATACCGCGAATTATTTCATCTGGTATTAATTCCCCCCACCCCCTCTCCCAACTTCGGCCCCGCCTCCGCTCCAATAACCAGTGATAACTGAACCAACATGACCAAACACATATGCCCTTTTTACACCAATGAAATACACCTAAAAACTGTGGGCTATTTACGAACAAACTGTCCCCAAGAAAATACTGCACAGTTCAGCCTTGGTGACACTAAAATTACCTGCATGACCTGCTTGATTTCTCGAACTCTACTCAACAGATTAAACTGGAATTTTCCCTCAACATGGAAGTTGCCATTTTGAAGAGCGCCCTCTTTTGCTCGAAGCCGGCTAGGGAGGCTGTTTTCGCGACCGTAACCAGAAACATGTTCTGACTGGCTCGTCACTCCTTTGGTTGAATCCACTAGGAGCCGTCCATAAAGTACGTACGCACGGAGGGGGTTTTTAAAACTTTTTAAACCGGGGTGCTCCCCTCTAGAAAGGAGCGTATCTAGATCACATTTGTGACCCGCTCTGCGAAAAAGGGTATTAAGTCACGCTGGCTAGTATTCTTTTTACGACCACAAAAAGAAATCCTTGGCAAATCCACACTCAATAAAACAATTCCTGGCGTTCCCCAGATACCGCCTGGAATGTCTGTGTTCCCCCTGGAATTTCTTTTGTGTTTTGGTATTTTAATGAGCGTAGAAATGCCACAGATTTCTTTTTATGGTCGCAAAAAGAATACTAGCCAGCGCGACTTAATACCCTTTTTCGCAGAGCGGGTCACATTTTTGAACTCCCCCGCACCCCCATTTTTCCAAGATTTTGATATATCATTTGTCATCTTTTTCTCATTATTCTTTTTCTCATTTTGGGGAGAATAGGACCAAACATTTTAATAATTTGTCGAATTGACAAATTTTCCCTCAACTTTGAAAGTTGAACATCAAGACAAACAACGGAAACATTTTGTGGTGAACAACCATTTCATAATTTTAATCATTCATTTCTAAAATCTTTTTGTTTTATACAATAATTTTAAATGAAAAAAGTCAATATGTCTGGCCTGTGTGTATTTGAGAACTGTTGGTGGTTTCCTCGTTCTATATTTTCCTGGGATTTTTTTAAAAACTGCTTATTAACATAACCTTTGAACATGTTGGTGTTTTGGGTAAAAAAACATCAACTGTACAAGTTATCATTTACAGTACCGTACACTACTCAATAATTTAGGGTATCGTGGTGTACGCAGATAATTTCCGCTTGAATGATTGTGTATATATACACAATTGTATCTGCATGACAGACGCACCTTGTTACTGACCGGAACAGGTGAGAACAGTAATTTGAACAAAAATCCAAAATTGACAACATATCAATATCCTTATAACTTATTGTGAGTAGTGTAGAAAATGACAGCAAACATTTTTTTCCTTCAAATTTAACATGAAAAACATATCAAATGTTTAAGTTTGAGTTAAAATCTAACAAAACAGGACTGATATTTGAGAAGTTGATCAGAATTTGTTTTGACTCATCAAGCAGATATGGTAGAAAAAAAACAAATTTAGGAGTGAGACAAATTAAAAATAATGTTTTGCACAAAAGGTCTTTTGCCAGGATCAACTTCTCAATTCTTTTCCAACAAAACATTTTGGGCATGTGTTTATAGCTTAGCTCTGGAGGGAAACGTGGAAAATACATGACCAAAAATGTGAATAAATTTATGTCGATGTCATGCCTACTGATCTCTCAGATTGACAAATTTCCCCCAAAAAGGTTGGGGGTGAACAACCTTTTCATAATTTTAATAAGGATTTTAATTATGTTTAGAAAAGTTATATATGAAATATATCAGGGATACAGGTACTTTGTAAATTGTAGTATTTCATAAACAACCCCCAATACATGATCCATTACAAAAACCAATCATGAGTGCTTCCTTTAACATGCCTGAACGGATATAGAGCATTCATCATAATTTACATCCGACAATAATTGATTGCATATTACAAGGTCACATGGGTTTTCCCCCACATAAAGCAATACAACTTGTATTTATTGCCTACATTTCAGTGTTGGCGAATCGTGCTTAGTCATAAAACCAGTTCTTTTCAGCTGTGAGATTTTTTTCTGCTTCAATTGTCAATATTTGTTCTTGGGTTGTATATTTTCCACAATGAGTGAGGGTGTCGACATGAAAAATTTAGGCCAAAATAATGGTTTTCGACAGCTTTTTGCCGGAGAATTTGGAAGACAGTGTAGACAAATGTCTCAGAAACTATGGATGAAAGAGGTATAGTGACTATTTCTGAAATGTTGATTGGTTATTTTAGTTAGTGCAGCTAGTTGTTTTAGAGGTCAACTTTTGAATAGTTTTTGTGATGCTGTAATTTAAATTTGGACTATATTTGTTGTGTTTTACCAGCCTGCATAAAATGTGGGATTTGTAGATTTTTTTTAGCAAGCACTAAGCCTAATATTCCATCTTCATATGGTGAAAACCCATTTTAGTAGAGTTACTATACATCAAATATCCATTTTAGTTAACTAATGGTTTTTTTTATTTTACAAAAGGCACAAAAAGACAATTTTTAGCTTTTTTGATGAAGAAAATCCTTCAAATATGCATATCCACAGACATTATTGGACTATATTGTGACAAATTTCTTAATTACAGTTAACCTCATTAATAAGAAGCCCTTGTGACTTTACAGATTACCTCGTTATAAAAGAAACCTTGTATTATCAGGAGTAAAAAGAATAAAGAACAAAATATTGAAATTTAAAGTTGTTCTTGTTATGTGCAGAATGTTGTATTAAGAGTGCTCTTATTAACAAGATCAGCATTCAACATTTAAATGCCGTAGGTTACCAACAAATCATCCACTTTTGGTTTCTGATGAATGTAGGCTATTTCAAATTTTACATTTCCATTAATTTTGGTTTACTTGCAGTTTGACCAGTTGAATTATGATATTGAAACTGTCCACGGAGGCTACCTTAACTGTATATACAGGCTGTTCAGTCGCGACGATCCTGCAAAATCAGTTATTGTTAAACATGCTCCTCCATATATTAAGGTATGTTATTGCATCCAATGAGAGAGTTAAAGATGTTTTTGAATTTCTATCCAATTTAATGTTATCTTGTATAATTAAATGGCGTAAAAAATTTAAAAATCTGGTACCCCGTCTTCTTCCATTAATGACTGCAGTGCCTTGGCATAGAGCAACCACTTGGAAGTCGGAGGGTCCATGTTGAGTACCAGGCTATGAAGGAATATCACAGGGCATTTCCTGATGCAGTGCCAGAAATGTATTTCTACAATGATGAACTCAAGTGTAGTAAGAGTTTTATAAAAACCCATATCTATCCTTTAGGATACTCATGGTGCTGTATTTTATTACCCCTGGTCATTGGGCACAACTCCCTGGGGAGTATGAAGCCCTGGCAGCCTGACACAAGCACTCCGGGGCTACACATGTACATGTACAACCCTTGCAGGTACCCATTTACTCCTGGGTGGAGAGAGGCAACATTATTACCCTGGTCATTGGGCACAACTCTCTGGGGAGTATTGCTTGGAGGATGGGAATGTGTCAATGCACTTTTTGACAATAGCAATGCAATTTGTGACATTTCAGCTGTGCTGCACATCCCCCAATTGCTTAATCATAACAAATGACACATCATCGTAAAGAGAAAAAACAGGGCTTTCCAATGATATGAAATTCAAGGAAAATTATTTTGCAACAAGAGAGAAATCATCAGTCAAACTTGACTTTCCGAACGTTTTTTTAGGAGTTTTTTTGAAAAAAGGGACAGAAAAATAAATGCTATGTTTTACAACTCTTACACTAAAAAATCAGTTATCCTCAAAGATTGAAATCAATATTAATTACAGTTGTAATGGAAGATTTGAGAGATTTTCAAGCCCTGGATATCCAGCTACCAGAAGGTATTTTGAATCCGGATCTGGCGGGAAATTTAGTCAAACGTGTTGCAAAACTTCATCGCAACACACACATCCAGACAACGCCAAGAGAGGAATTTCAGATGATGGCCGAAACATTTAGGTGAAGTATTATAATTTTTTGTAGTGATAACTGTTTGGGATGGGAATTTACGGTTAATTCAGAAACCGGTTTGCAATTCTTTCAAGTGTCGGTTAACCGTTAGGCCTAAAGATTGTTGCTGGTGTTTATAGATACTGGCAATGTACACAAAATAATAATTGAACCCTTATCTGGTCAACATTTTACTACGACCCCAAATGAATTTATTTCAGTTTCATGAAGTCATTACAAAAAACCTTCTAAAAACCATTGTAAATTCTATAAAATTGGGTTTCGTTTAAACTTTCGACAAAACCGGTTTTTTAAATTATTTTTCGGTTAAACGGTTAACCGGTTAAATCATCTCTACTAACTGTAGTGTCTTATGTTTTATTGGAGTTAGATTTTAACCCCTTGCCACCGGATGACGCCTATAGCCGCGGCCTTGCACTTGAACTTGCCAACAGAGTACCGTGTGTTGGACCAATTTCCAGCAAGATAAACCCGCCCGCAAGGGGTTAAGTGGAGCACTTCACTTTTGTTCAAAAGTGCACAGAAACATAGAAATGCATTGAGTTTAATAGCTTATGTTGAAAGTACAAATTTTAAGGTTTCAAGCTAACTTTTCAGTTGCTGGAAACTTGAAATGAAAATTTAAAGTCAACTCGATTCTAAAAATTCAATAAAAAAAAATCGAAATCAAACAATCAAAACAAGTACTTAAAGCACAAATCTAGTAAAATCTAGAAAACCAAACCCACAATGTTCACCTTTTAAAAACTCAAAAGTTTAAGTCGACTACTTGAAACTGGGTTTATCCATTGGTATTAATGGAGCACAATTTTGTTACATAGTTCATAGTTGTTAAAACGTTTATAAAAAACAAACAAAATAGTTATAATTTAAACATAATGTTAACCCTTGAGCAATTTACAACTAGATGTCAAATTTGATATCTAGCAGGGTTGTAGTCGAGTCCATCACAAGTCTAGAGCCGATAAAATCATAAGTCTGTGACAAGTCCCGCACAAGTCCGTCACAAGTCCAGTAACAAGAAGCAAAGGATGAACGCGCACAAAATAATGCCTTTGTTGGAGTTTATTTAAATTATAACTTGTTACTTGAATTAAGACCCAGGGACGTGTGGTGGCGTTGTGAAGGCTTGTGAGGACTTGTGATGGAGTCGACTACAACCCTGATATCTAGTTGTAAGTTGCTAAAGACAAAAGTAAACAAGGATTTCAAAAACATAACAATGCAGAAGATTTTCTTAGGGGTCGTCAACATTTTCAGAGTAGGGTCGAGGGCTGTGTAAAAATTTACATGCACTGTATTGATGGTATAGTGACAAGAAAAATGTTGATAAGTAGTATTTCGGGGGAGAGAGGCAGGTCTTGAAAAATACTACTCTCTGTAGAACTGTGAAAATATTGACGACTTTACATGGCCCTTTTATAGGAACTCACAACACTGTTCCCAAAACAAACATTAAAAGTTCTACATTTCTGCAGCAATGAAGAGATGGTGTCTCTTAATGCAAACCTGACATTCACCATTATGGTCAACCCAAACCATCCGGCCAATCGCTGCTCTCCGGGGCTCACTGAGCATGCCCGGAGTATCCGCCAAGACCGGGTCATTCTGAAACACGTCCAAGAACTTCACAGGGTTTTCTTGGAGAGAAAGGAGTGTCTAGTTCACGGCGACTTACACTTTGGTTCTGTTATGGTGAATGGCAGTTCTGCAAAGGTAAGTGCTAGTGCTACGATATACTCATTGACTCTGTTGCAGTTTAGGCCATGCAAGGCTTCCCAAGTCCATGGGCCTCGCATTTCATATCTGAACTTTTTGTAGAAAACATGAAAAAATTAAAACAAATTGGAAATTTGAGAAAAAATTTATTAGAGTCTTATTTCTTTTGTGAGCGGTGTACATGTGTAATTATTTCCAAATTATGCTAAATTTGCATCCTAAAAATATATACCATAACATACATGTAGGTTGATACGATACTAATATAAAGTAACTTTAAAACAAACAAAATGTGAACTTTATCAAAGGCACACTTCAACTCAACTAAAAACGCAGTTAAAATTTATCTACAAATTTGCTGTCAATTTTCATTTTTTCCCAGGTGATTGATGCTGAATTTGCATTCATAGGACCTGCAGCCATTGATATTAGTCTCATCCTGACCTACTATCTCTTCTTTTACGCTGCACATTTGTTGTACCCCAAAGACGGCAAATCGCAATTCAGTCGTCTTGTTCAACAGGCAATCATAGACACAGGTTTGTTTACTTGCAAAATTGTTTTACTTTATTTTATTTTTTTCCCAGGTGTAGTCAAGTCCATCACAAGTCTATCCAAAAAATAGTCCCTAGGTCTTGATTCAAGTCACAAGCCATTCAAATAAACTGCAACAAAGGCATTATTTTGCATGATTTAAATGAAGATCAAAGTCATCAAATCAAGATCAAAACAAGATCAAATCAAGATCAAATCAAGATTGAACAAAAAGCGATACCGTTCACATTAAGCAACCGTTAACAAAGATTGAATTAAGCTGTACAATGCCCCAATTTTATGACGTGTCAAATGGCATCTTTGAACAAATGAGCATTTACGATACATTACAAATTTGCTTCATCGAATGAAGTGATTTATTTTGTCGAATAAAGCCATTTGCTTCATCGAATGAAGCAGTTATAATTTTCATTGAATGAAGAGCCACGCGTTCACATTAGGGAATCTCTACATATAATCGTTGAATCTTCATTAAATTTCCTCTAAAATAAACAGTCATATTAAAAATATTTTGTGCAACTGATTTCGACTGCAGTGAATGTCTACTTTGACGACGCAAAGGAATATTTGAGTGAAGAGGCCTTAGCTACACTAGTATCACATATAGCTGGGTTCACCGGTTGTTACATTCTTAAATGGTAAGCATACATAAAAATTAAAAAAAGTATTAATATACCCTACAATAGTATTGAAAATTCCAACTTTTTGACTTGAACTAATTTTGTTCAGAATCCATTTTTATCCTTCTCCCCCGACTCAGTTCTATGAAATGTACACTGCTGATTAAAAAGGGGCCAGACTGCATATGCATTTCACGCCTCAGTGCGAAGAATGCAAAAACAGTCGGGTACCTCTGCAAAATCAACAGGTTACATTTTACAGAACTGATTCGGGGGACATGACCGACAATACAGTCTTGGAAAACAAAATGTATATATGAAATGCTGGACGACAGAATTTTACGTTGGTAGATGGTTCTTTACATTATCGTTTTGTTTTTTAGGATGATTGGTCTCGCATTGGAACGAAACTTGATTGACAAACCAATGGCAGAGTTAATGTCTCTAAATATTGGGGTGCGTTTACTCAAAGACTACAGCACCATAAAGGCACCTGGAGACCTCCTTCGGTATTTCTTTGAATCATAATTAATGCACGTGCCTGTGTTGGCTTATACATTTGAACATCATTAAAAGGCCCTATGTATCATTTGCAAGATAAAACTTTTAAAGATTCGTGGAATAAGAGTGTAACATATCTAAAGAAGAATGTTTTGAAGAAATTTTAGCTACTTGGATGCATCATTGCTTCAGAAAACCGTGAAAATCTATATGTATTTTGTGTATAATGGTAAATGGTAAAAGTCCTGTGCACAGGACTTTTTTAGAAAACCACCTTCGGTTGTCAATTTCCAGCATGAAATATCATGTCACTTGTGGTGTTTGTTACCATTGCTATCAACACTTTGATTAAGGTATTTCTTGTCAACTCATGAAAAACAAAATTGGGTCATTGCAAATGATACAATGGGCCTTTAATACAAGGTCCATGGAGCTTAGCAGATGATCTTGTTGTAACAGGAACCTTGTATTAGCAAGATTGAAAACATTGGGGGATAAGTGGAACTTTTGTTTTTCCTTGCTATACATTAACAGAGCGCTTGCATATTATTGGTAGAGTTCGGGCGGTCTGTTCTCGACACGCGAACAATGTGCTTGCGCCCGAGCGGCGGGAACACGACCATCTATCACACGCCACCTATCCACCGAGAACTTGTTACCCGTGTCAACAACAGACCACTTGAACTCGACCATTGCAATCGACTGCATTGCAGGTCCCAGAAATTGTGGTTTGTATCATTTCAAATAATGCCAGGCAATTGTTCCTCTCAGCAGTTGTGGTTACAGAAACACCATTTAAAAGTTGACATGCTGCATATTTTAAGTTTGCAAAATATATTTGAAAGAGTGCAATGGCAATTTTAGGAAACAAAATAACTTTACTGTGAATATCTTATATCCTATATTTTTAATATTGTTTTTTAGATTTTATTTTTTTCAAAAAAAAATAATTTGATTGCTTCATTTCGAAATTAAGCAGAGAAAATGATAATCTGGGTTAAAAAAGTGTGTGGAATTTTAAGTGCAATCATTGCACAGTTTTAGTGCTGTACATGTAGATACACCCATACGTGCATACATGTATATGGGTAATGTAAGCATGATATAGATTATAAAGTATTCTTTCATAGAAAAAAGTGCAGAAAACAACAATACTTTATATTTTATCAACACAAATGTATATTTTTACTTATACTAGAAGTATGGTCTTTGTCTTTTTACACAATTGCTTGTGAACTCTGAAAATACCACTTGGTTCTTGTTTTGTCTATACAGTTGTAGTCATAAGTTTACATACAACTGTGTTAAAACTGGTGTGCTTAAACTTGTGTTGTCGCCATTTTTGTAACAGTCTTTACTAAAGTCGTGGAATTCCTCACGTGCTTGCAGTACTTAAAACATAGCTTGCACACCGTGCAATGGTTCGGGTAGTCCCGTTTGCCATTTTGGGTGATGATGGTAGTGGTGTACCGGTACATGTATGTAAACTTCTGACTTCAACTGTAAGTATGAACATTTTCTCAGACATTTTGTGTATTGTGCAATTATTAGTGTAACTAATCTTGCACCAAAATATCTGAAAACTACATCAGGTTTTTGTTTAATGAGATTAATATATGTTATCTTAACCTTAGGCTTTGCCAAACCTTATTTAATAGACTGCATACGGAATAAAATGAATTTTGAATAGTTTCCATTTAAACAAAAATTTAATGAAATAAAACAATTATATTTTTAACTCACTGAGATTTACCTCAATGATTTTTATAATTGCATACCTCATTTTAGTACTGGGGAGGCGGAATAATTCCTAGCGTGTTGGACTCTCAGATGACAGGTCCACGGTTCAAAGCCTGGTCATTGCAACCGTGTTGTGTCCTTAAGCCGTGTCTGCATTGGACTTGTTTTTTGGGAGGTTTTACCGAGACGATAGTAGAATGAAAAATGGCTAAATTTTACTACTGTCCACATTTGGACTTTTTGACAGTAAAATTTTACCGATACCGCGGGAGAGCATGCGCAGTATCCCTTCGCAGTTTGACCTTCACGGCCCGGACGTACGCTTCCAGAGCACTTTTACCGACTCGCTGTGTCCGCATTGGACTTTTCGTCTCGGGAAAAGTTACCTGGGAACTTTTCCTGGGCAACAATTGGCCAGGAAATGTAACCGCTGGACTCGGGAAAAGTTCTTGAGAGGAAAACATCCTAGGCTGTCCGCATTGGACTTAATTTAGGAAAAGTACCCATCGTCTCGGTAAGTTTTCCCAAAAAATGTCCATTGCGGACAGGCCTCGAGACAAAACACTTCTCCTACAACTCTAACGACCTGTTGGGGAAACCCAACTAACTGCTGGGGCCGGGGGGTGAACCTGCAATGGACTGGCATCGCATCCAGGGGAAGTAGCAATGCTCCTAGTCACTCCATACCATAGAAACTAACAACCTGTTGGGAAACCCAACTAACTGCCGAGGGTAAACCTGTGATTGACTGGCATCCCATCATGAGGGAGTAGCAATCCATACCATGAAAACTAACATGTTGGGGGGAAACCCAACTAACTGATGGGGGCAAACCTGCAATGGACTGGCAGTTATTTGCCCTTGTGGTTGAGCTTTTAGGCAAGCGATAGTGTATGCCTTCAGACGTGACCACACCTCTCAAATGAGGACTGTTGAGGACAACATTGCATGTACTTACTGAAACAAGCACACACGTTGATTCAACACTTGTTGCATCCGTCTCAAACTGCCATTAAAATTTCCTCATCTTGGCGAGTCGATTGTTCCTCTTCATGTGCATTTTCCTGAGTCTGCGCCAGTATTGCGGCGTGTCCGGAGACAACTCTTCCAGTTTAGGGGGCGGGCCGATGTGCAACTCCCACAGCCAATCCGGGTAGTCTTCATCTGGTCCTAACTCGACATCGTGTCCTTCTTTGAGGTAGTTGGACCCAGAGCAGTGTGTGACCAGGTAATGGGCATCGGTGGAGACTTGCATCAGTTCCCTCGGCTCAAGGTTTTTGGATGATTTGGCTGATCCAGAATAAAAAATTTGGTACATTTTATCGACTTAAGAACAGTGCTAACTGCTAAGTTTTGGTAAAAACACTTGATCCAACCGTGCCGTGGCTATACGTCGCGTGTTGCATTGCGCATGCCGAGCTGCGAGCGCAATATTCAGACTCCCACTACGAAGGGAATCCCTGATTATTTCTCGCATTTTCAAAAGAGGTTGATTCTTGAAATCCTTTTGGTTTTCGTGAATACGAGTAAAAAAGTTGCAGAGTTCAATGTTGTCATCCAATCTCATGATGCATTGAGAACGTCGATAAAAGGTTTATTCTTTCCCTAATTTTGTTAAAAATTGATATTTAACAAACAGAAAGTACCTAGTTTGACTTCTAATTACGCTTATATACCTTTTACCACCATGTATTGCACCAATTTGTAATCATACACCACATCGACTTTCCACAAAGTGAAATTTTCGAAGAGATAGGCGTAGGAAGTGCAGGACACTAAGAAAAAAGAAATTTTTTTTTTTTTCACGCCGGATCTTTAAAAATAAGGCCCGTACATGGCGGTGAAAGGTATGTAAGCGTATTAAGAAGCCAAACTAGCCACTTTCTGTTTGTTAAATAGCCATTTTTTTAAAAGATCCGGAAGGCGGAAGATCTGGAAGGATCCGGAGGGTCCGTTTTTCACCCACACCCGTGAGACTATTCAAATAAATTCATGCCACTTTGGCTTTACAACTTACCTGCTTTTTTAGCATATGTAACCGCCTGTATTCTCCAGACGGGATTTATTCCTCTTGTGCTTTCAATAGACAGAAAACTGGGACTCAAAACACGCGTAAAAAGTCCTGAATGGCGGGGAATTTGTGCTCGAATCAGAGGAACGAACCAGCACATGGAGGTAGCCATCTTGCTTTGCCAGATGATAGGGCGCCCTCTGTAGGCTGAGGATTAAATGAGCTCGTTTTGTTGGTGGATGTTAAATCTCAAACGCTGCAGTAATGTTTTCAAAATTCAAGAAATATCCGAAGAAAAAGTCGAATGAGGGCGGCACACATTTTGCTTCTAAATTAGACTTCACCTAGTCCTTTGGCATAAAATGGTACAATAGTACGCCTACCATTAGCTTTCAACGAGACAAATTATTAGCGATTCGGCTTGCATCAATGGAAAATAATTAGGGTTTTGTGTTTGTTTTGGCTGTATACGACCATATAGCTCCATGATACGACTTGCATTTACTTGGCTTGGAGGGTGTGGGGTTGGGGTGGGGTTGGGGCAGGGGTGGGCCGGGACAGGGTTGGGGCGGTCGAGGGGAGAGGAGGGGAAGGGAGATAGGAGTCAAAGGCTGTATTAATATTTTTGTAGCAAGTACACCGTTCAGCGCGAAATCCACCTCAAACGCTGCAGTAATATTTCTGCGTAAAGCCTATTGGTCTCCCTGAAAACCACCTCAAACGCTGCAGTAATATTTTTGTATAAGGTACACATGGTCAGCGCGAAATCCACCTCAAACGCTGCAGTAATATTTTTGTATAAAGTACACTGGTCAGCGCGAAATCCACCTCAAACGCTGCAGTAATATTTCTGCGTAAAGCCTATTGGTCTCCCTGAAAACCACCTCAAACGCTGCAGTAATATTTCTGCGTGAAGCATATTGGTCTCCCTGAAAACCACCTCAAACGCTGCAGTAATATTTTTGTATAAAGTACACTGGTCAGCGCGAAATCCACCTCAAACGCTGCAGTAATATTTCTGCGTAAAGCCTATTGGTCTGCCTGAAAACCACCTCAAACGCTGCAGTAATATTTGTGCGTGAAGCATATTGGTCTCCCTGAAAACCACCTCAAACGCTGCAGTAATATTTCTGTATAAAGTACACTGGTCAGCGCGAAATCCACCTCAAACGCTGCAGTAATTTTTTTTTAATAAATTATATTGGTCTGCCTGAAAACCACCTCAAACGCTGCAGTAATATTTTTGTATAAGGTACACTGGTCAGCGCGAAATCCACCTCAAACGCTGCAGTAATGTTTTTTAAATAAAGTATATTGGTCTGCCTGAAAACCACCTCAAACGCTGCAGTAATATTTTTGTATAAGGTACACCTGGTCAGCGCGAAATCCACCTCAAACGCTGCAGTAATATTTGTGCGTAAAGCCTATTGGTCTCCCAGAAAACCACCTCAAACGCTGCAGTAATATTTCTGTATAAAGTACACTGGTCAGCGTGAAATCCACCTCAAACGTTGCAGTAATTTCTTTATGTATAAAGTATATTGGTCTGCCTAAAAACCATCTCAAACGCTGCAGTAATACTTCTGCATAAAGCCTGTTGGTCTCCCTGAAAACCACCTCAAACGCTGCAGTAATTTTTCTGTATAAAGAACACTGGTCAGCGCGAAATCCACTTCAAACGCTGCAGTAATTTTTCTGCGTAAAGCCTATTGGTCTCCCTGAAATCCACCTCAAACGCTGCAGTAATGTTTTTTTTATAAAGTATATTGGTCTGCCTGAAAAACCACCTCAAACGCTGCAGTAATATTTCTGTATAAAGTACACTGGTCAGCGCGAAATCCAACTCAAACGCTGCAGTAAGATTTATTTATAAAGTGCAATGGTCAGCCTGAAATCCACCTCAAACGCTGCAGTAAGATTTCTGCGTAAAGGACATAATGACTTGGCGAGAAAAACGCGGCAGTGTAAAGGTTTGTGTGGATAGTATACTGTCCATCGCGTATGAATACTGTAGTTCGGGGAGAGATGCGTCCCCCGGCGTTTGAACCGTCGCTCTCATCGCGTCGTGGAAATTTGCATAGTTTTTGTTAATTCTGCTGAAACTGGAGAAGATTAAAATCAATATGTTTTGCAAATTCATTCACTGTAATTCGTTCTATATAACTTGTATTTCAAGAACAATTAGGGAGACACTTGAAATGTAAATGAATGTGACTTTCGGAAAACTGTTATTGTCAGTGTAAAACATTCTTTCATGTTTAGACTCCTTGCAACGTCGTTACTTATCCTTTGTTTGAGGTACTTACTATTGGAGCGGTCCTTACCAACCTATAAGAGGTCAGTGTTAGGTTCCACTCCGCTACCCGCTTACTTCTTTAGTGTAGTCACCATGGAGAATTTGGCTGGAAATAAATAAATTTAGTGAAATAACCAATTGTGACTATAGCGGTTTGTCGTTTTCATTCCGGCCTAAACATAATACAAAGATTTAAAAGGCAGAACGGCGCTTTCTTGTTAACACATTTCTTTGAAAATTAATTTTCTGTTAACTCAGCAGCATCAATACTCTTTCTAGAGCTAAGACGGCGGTACAGTTAAAACTCAATTAATTGAATGTGGTTGTTTTTAACGTTAAGTATTTTAATAGGGAAGCCATCATTAGATTAATCAACACACTTAATGGGGGTTCCGCCCCTGGTCCTGATGGTATAACAGCAGAGCATTTAAAACATTGTGTTAATTCTGGTCTTCCAGACATTTTAGCTAACATTTGTAATATCTGTATTAAATTTGGTTTTGTGCCCGGGAAGTTTCAAATGGGCACACTAAGTCACTTGTGCCTATTCTTAAGAAACCTACGATCGACCTGTCTGATACCTGAAAGTTATCGTCCTGTTATAGTTTATAATACACTGTCTAAATTGTTTGATTTATGTTTGCTTGAATCTTCTAATGTTAAGTTTTATAATTTACAGTATGGGTTTGTTAATGGTAGGGGCACAGCCATGGCTGCTGCCTCTGTTCACGATGTCATCAAATATTGCAATAACCGTGGATCTTCTGTTTTTGCATACTCATTAGATGCTGAGGGTGCCTTCGACGCCATCCCACATGACATCATTTTTTTATAAATTAATTGATAATATTAGAGATGGTTGGTGGAGATGTCTTTATTTTTGGTATTATAATATTTCCGTTAAGGTTAAATGGGCTAACAGTCTGGGTAAACGAGTTAATATTTGTAAGGGCACGAGGCAAGGAGGACTTTCCTCTCCTTTGATTTTTAACTTGTTTTATAAAGATTTGGTGAATGGCCTAAATAATCTCAATTGTGGTATTGTTACAGCTCGTTATAATTTAAATGTTTTTTTGTTATGCAGATGATTTACAACTTCTCAGCATGACCCCATCTGGCCTTCAGTTGTTGATTGATTATGCAAATGATTATATTGTGAAACATGGTTTACGTTTTAATCCCTCTAAGACATTTTGCTGCACTTTTGGGAAGAATCATTTTGTTAATGAACCTGCTTGGTTTTTAAATGATTCGATCATATCACTAACCTAGGGGTCACTTTGTCTTCTGATTTAAATTGTAAGAGTCACATGGAAGAAAGAATGAGGAAATGTCAAATGGCATTCTTCTCCCTACAGGGGGCGGGCTTTGTAAGGGTGGTTCCAGTTCGGATGTCAAAGTTTGTGGAATTCCGGTTTAATCCCCATATTGACTTATGGATGTCAGAGTGTTAAAGGAGCATGACCAGAGTTTCTGGAAAATAGTTTTCGATGTAACTTACCAATATTGTCAAGTAACTCCCATACACACCTCCCATGTCCCAAAAACCCGAAAACATTCGCGATTTCCAGTAAAAAACAAAACTATCGCGTCGGCTTTCAGTGGATAAACGTTGATACTGGAAAATTAGTTTACAAATAATCGGTGGATTTTCGACGATATCCTCGGAAATATGCGGCTTAGAAGTGCGGGAGTTTCAGTTTCGTAATCAGAAAAATATAACGGATGTTATGATATAAAAATCTCATGACCCATAAGGTAAGTCCCGGGGAGTTATGGGTAAAAAAAAGTGATCTGGTCACACTCCTTTAATTTAAAGGGCCATGAAATGTTCAATAACGTTATGCACAGTTTTTGCTGCATATGAAGGATTACTTGTGTAGAAAGACAATACTACTGTTCATTTTGATGCCCCATGAGAAAAAGTGTCATCTTCAACTTTGAAAATATCTTTACATAAACTCACAGACAGAGGGCGCTGTTTGGGGCATGTCACTTTAGGAACACACTGCAAAAAAGCAAAGAAAAAACATGCTGCAGTTTCCAGCCTTAGTTTTTTCATGGTTTGAAACAGGCAACATGTAAAACAAACCTAAACCATCATGGGTTACAAACGTTTCAGCAAGTTGGAGAAAATTGTGGAAACTTTTGTGCACAGTTGAATGAGATTTTCCTGTGTTTTCCATCACTTTGCTCATGCATATGTAAATTTTCATTAGCATAAAAATCGAAAACCTTGATTTTAACCCCCCAAACAACTTTCAAGTTGGGTTTTTTATGATTGTAAATTAATGGACTAGTTCCAAATAGCACAGATTTGTCATAGTACACCCTTATTGCATGCTATTGGAGTGCCTAAAGTGAGTGGCATTATTAAGGGTTTACAGTTGGGTCTTATGTCTCAAGTTTTAAGTTTAATAATGATTCTGCATCCAGAGTATTTTATTCTCAATTGTTAAATTGTCATAACACATGCGATAAGTCAACTACTATATGTAATGGTACTTTGGTGTCACGTGTTGAGAATTGCAAAAATAAGTTTTCTCTGGTAAATTCAATTTTTGATGCAAAGTAAAATTCTTTTAAGGATATTTTATGTGTTAATCATGGTATATGTGATAGCATCAAGTTTCTTTTGTTCAAGAATGACTTTGATGGTATTAAACAATTATTATCTCCATTTTAATTTTAGTATATTGATGTCGTGGGGTATTTTACTTCTCCCTCGGGAGGTTGTGTGGAAATAAATAATCGTGTAAATTTACATCTTCCCGTTTTTAAAGGAACGTGTTAAGATTTTTCCAGAAAATTGATTATGTTTTAACCTAGGCTAGCAATCATATAAAATACCTCTCCAACATACTTTTTTATACAGGCAAACAGGAAATTTGCAATTTCCAATTTGGATGTGGAAGCAAAAAGGTCGGAGTAATCACGGTATTGCTTTATGCATGGAGAAAGTTTCTTTCTCCATGCTTTATGTAACCATGCAGTTTATAAATTACATTGCTGACCATATCCCTGGAAATATACGAATTGGGGCCGCGAAAAACTATGACACATCATATGGAATCAAAACCTCAACACCCATGGAAAAAATTGGAGGCTCAAAATGTGATCTGCTCACGCTCCTTTAAACGAAAACAGTAAACACACAGATAATAACAGTTACTGGTTTTGAAGTTACTGTACAGTTTAATTACGTTAAAATACCTTTTTACGTAAATAACGGCGTGGAGCAGTTAAGTCACGGGAGAAAATACAGCTTTTATTTCCCTCTTTATAAGCAACGAACCATTTGCCCACCAACGGAGACGACATAAACAAACAACCATTGTTTACGCAAATGACGTAGTCATCATAACATTTATGGACAGTTGTTCATGGCCATTCAGCTTCAATTATCTGTTTACTGTAGAAGATAAGGGATCCCGTTTCGAGGACAAGCAACTATATTATACTGAAGGTTATGCACTTATCAATCGTTTCCCTGCCTCATTCCCCCCACCCCCGGGCTACCCCACCTGAGAGGTGGTGATTGTCACTTTTTGCGTGACAAAATCCCCAACCCTGGGACAACATAAGGTTACAAATTCCCCACCCGCGGGTGCAAAACATGCGCGTCTTGTATAAAAATGCACAGAAAATGGGTCAAATGCCCCACCCAGGGGCATGAGAAACGGGGTGAGGGGTGGGGGGGGGGGGGGGGGGTGGGGGGGTGGGGGGGTGGGGGGGGGGGGGTGGGGGGGGGGGGGTGGGGGGGTGGGGGGGGGTGGGGGGGGGGGGGGGGGGGGGTGGGGGGGGGGGGGTGGGGAGGGGTGGGGGGGGGGTTTGAAACAATTGATATGTGCATTCATGCTTAAAGACCATGCAGCGTTACATAATGTGAATACACAGAAATCTTACTGCAGCGTTTGAGGTTGATTTCGCGCTGACCAGTGTACTTTATACAGCGTTTGAGGTGGTTTTCAGGCAGACCAATATACTTTATTTTAAAAAAATTACTGCAGCGTTTGAGGTGGTTTTCGCGCTGACCAGTGTACTTTATACAAAAATATTACTGCAGCGTTTGAGGTGGTTTTCAGGGAGACCAATATGCTTCACGCAGAAATATTACTGCATTGAGGTGGTTTTCAGGGAGACCAATAGGCTTTACGCACAAATATTACTGCAGCGTTTGAGGTGGATTTCGCGCTGACCATGTGTACCTTATACAAAAATATTACTGCAGCGTTTGAGGTGGTTTTCAGGCAGACCAATATACTTTATTTAAAAACAATTACTGCAGCGTTTGAGGTGGATTTCGCGCTGACCAGTGTACCTTATACAAAAATATTACTGCAGCGTTTGAGGTGGTTTTCAGGGAGACCAATATGCTTCACGCAGAAATATTACTGCAGCGTTTGAGGTGGTTTTCAGGGAGACCAATAGGCTTTACGCAGAAATATTACTGCAGCGTTTGAGGTGGATTTCGCGCTGACCATGTGTACCTTATACAAAAATATTACTGCAGCGTTTGAGGTGGTTTTCAGGCAGACCAATATACTTTATTTAAAAAAAATTACTGCAGCATTTGAGGTGGATTTCGCGCTGACCAGGTGTACCTTATACAAAAATATTACTGCAGCGTTTGAGGTGGTTTTCAGGCAGACCAATAGGCTTTACGCACAAATATTACTGCAGCGTTTGAGGTGGATTTCGCGCTGACCATGTGTACCTTATACAAAAATATTACTGCAGCGTTTGAGGTGGTTTTCAGGCAGACCAATATACTTTATTTAAAAAAAATTACTGCAGCGTTTGAGGTGGATTTCGCGCTGACCAGTGTACTTTATACAAAAATATTACTGCAGCGTTTGAGGTGGTTTTCAGGGAGACCAATATGCTTCACGCAGAAATATTACTGCAGCGTTTGAGGTGGTTTTCAGGCAGACCAATAGGCTTTACGCACAAATATTACTGCAGCGTTTGAGGTGGATTTCGCGCTGACCATGTGTACCTTATACAAAAATATTACTGCAGCGTTTGAGGTGGTTTTCAGGCAGACCAATATACTTTATTTAAAAAAAATTACTGCAGCGTTTGAGGTGGATTTCGCGCTGACCAGTGTACTTTATACAAAAATATTACTGCAGCGTTTGAGGTGGTTTTCAGGGAGACCAATATGCTTCACGCAGAAATATTACTGCAGCGTTTGAGGTGGTTTTCAGGGAGACCAATAGGCTTTACGCAGAAATATTACTGCAGCGTTTGAGGTGGATTTCGCGCTGACCATGTGTACCTTATACAAAAATATTACTGCAGCGTTTGAGGTGGTTTTCAGGCAGACCAATATACTTTATTTAAAAACAATTACTGCAGCGTTTGAGGTGGATTTCGCGCTGACCAGTGTACCTTATACAAAAATATTACTGCAGCGTTTGAGGTGGTTTTCAGGCAGACCAATATACTTTATTTAAAAAAAATTACTGCAGCGTTTGAGGTGGATTTCGCGCTGACCAGTGTACTTTATACAAAAATATTACTGCAGCGTTTGAGGTGGTTTTCAGGGAGACCAATATGCTTCACGCAGAAATATTACTGCAGCGTTTGAGGTGGTTTTCAGGCAGACCAATAGGCTTTACGCACAAATATTACTGCAGCGTTTGAGGTGGATTTCGCGCTGACCATGTGTACCTTATACAAAAATATTACTGCAGCGTTTGAGGTGGTTTTCAGGCAGACCAATATACTTTATTTAAAAAAAATTACTGCAGCGTTTGAGGTGGATTTCGCGCTGACCAGTGTACTTTATACAAAAATATTACTGCAGCGTTTGAGGTGGTTTTCAGGGAGACCAATATGCTTCACGCACAAATATTACTGCAGCGTTTGAGGTTGAATTCAGGCAGACCAAGGTACTTTATTGGCCCAACGCAACAAAGACAGAGACCCACTAAGATACAATTGAAATTTATTCATTGGACTGCCACAACCAAGAAGGCTCCTGGAATAATTCATAATGCCCTGGCACTATAAGGCGCGGAGGTCGTTGTAATCACAGCCTCACATACACAAATCTGCCTTTGAAAGACTTGGTCAAGTCTAGATTGTGTCTTTTGCAGCGCCCTCGTGCGGCCCAATTAGTTTTTTCTTCGGATATTTCTTGAATTTTGCAAACATTACTGCAGCGTTTGAGATTTAACATCGACCCGTTTTGTTTTTTTGGACTCCTGCCAGATCAAATTTCGCATCCTTTCGCATCCTTTCAGCATTTTAAGCGGGTCTTTCTTTTGAATTGTTCTTGGTCGGGCAGCATACCAGTAGAGTTACAATCGTGATAAAATTTGACATATGGGCGGAATTTAACCTGTTATTGATTCAGCACTAGCTATCCGTGGGATTATCACAAACGCGATCACACGTCACGTGGGGTAGGGTACGTACGGGTACGGGTAGGGTGGGGTAGGGTAGGGTGCGCACGCATCATGTTTTGCATAAATTTGGTTTAGGAATGAAGTCGCATGCCAAATCCTCTTTGAATTTTGTGACCTTTGCTTTAGCATCATTACCAAACCAAATTTATTCACCATAAAATGATACCCTGCCCTCACTCACTTTTGACCACTTACCCAGCCATTCCTCACCCCGTACTCTCCACCCTCACCCCCAATTAATCCTACCCTGGCCAGATCATCCCGCCTACCCCTAATTGTCTCTACCCACCCCTCACGTACCCCACCCCCGACGGCCCGACCCACCACTCACCTCACCCCACCCAGGCCTCGTCCCCATCCCCTTTCCCTATGCAACCCACCCCTCGCCTCTACCCACCCCTCACCTCTGCCCACCTACTCCTCGCCCACTCAAACCACCCTTCACCAGGCCTTAATTCACCCATGCACCCTCCTCGAACCCCACCCACCCCTCACCCCAACCACCCCTCGCCCGCAACCACCCATCACCTCAAACACCCCCACCTTAATTAAGCACCTCTCATCCCAAAAATAAACTTCCATGCCTCGATCAACTCCCCCATCTTTCATCTCCATCCACCCCAACCCACCCCTCACCCCCACCCATCCCTATCACACCCATCTTTCACGTACCTCACCCATCCCTACCCCACTCACACCCCACATCCTTCCACCCGCACTCCACATACCCACCCATATCCCACCAGTATGCACCCCACTGTTCACATGTTCACCATTTCTGTGGCCCATATATCAACCAGCATAGTCCTGCAAACCATGAAGGCTTTTCCAACCTCCATGTCCAAACCTAACCACCAAAGACCCACCTTTTGGACAGACCCACCTGGGAAAAACCTATAGACCAATCCGGTAACTAAGGTCTCCTTCCCTGTATATCCGCCATAGCTGGGGAGTGTCCAGTGCATGGGCTGTGCGTTTTGTGTTGCTGTCAGAACGAAAAGCGCTCATTCATTACATGCACGAACGTGCCCCTCCGTGTGCACGCGATACGCCACCTTCGTGTACACAACCCTACCAAGACGCGCAACTTGTTCGAAGTAAACAAATGCAACTTCAGCAACAGCAAAAACATACAGTTCATTCAGTGGAAGCCCCCCAGCTATAGCAGATGTACAGGGAAGGTGACCTTAGTTACTGGATTGGTGTATAGTTTTTCTACCTTAGTACACCCTTATCGTTCTGCCAGCTACATTCAACTACTAATTCACTCTCCTAGTGACTCCTGTACTGTATGCCTATCCAATATGCTTCAGTTAGCTTGTTGTACCTAACTCAAGTGATTCTTATGTCATTTGACTTGCAGCTATAAATGATCCACAACTACCAGGTCAATATCAATGATGTTTGCTCCCACATTGATGAACAATGCTCAGCGCTGTGTTGTAGGTCCGTCTGAGCTAGAACAACTTCAAGTACCCATCGGCAGTTGGTGCATCATCCAACGGGATGGCTATAAAAGCATATGTTCCTTGTGGTTGAGAAGTGACCTCCAAAATGGTTTGATTGAAGTTCAAGACTCTGTCATCATACCTGAGTCTGAAACTCAGAGAGCTTGTGGAAAGAGCTTCGAATCTGTTGAATCCATTCATCCAGTCTCAAAGCCACATCCTTGTCAAGAAGTTAGAGTGACAGTTGCTGCGGACCTCAAGAACCTAAGAGATCTTCAGTGTGTTTCGAAAGAAGCACTAACTAGACATATACAGCATCGGTTGGTAGGCTGCTCTGTAGTAGAAGAATGTCAAGTATCGTTAAAATCCGGATCCCAGTTCGCTGGACCGAAAATATCCTACGTAATAGTTGAGGAATGCATTCCAAAAGAAGTTAGCACCTCGGAGGCGACAAAAGCTAAAGAACTAGACGATAGAAAATTCTCTAAAACCAGTTTTCTGACAGATAAGTTGTCTTCCAACTCACAGGTCGACTTAATAATGTCAACAAACGGAACAGAAGATAATACTACCCCGGCAGAATCTATTGCTCTAACAGAGGATGCGACATTCAAACTTGGTACATCTGTGTCTGGCATTACAACTACTCAAAAACAAATCGGCACTCAGCAAGAAGAAGTAGATTCCACATCATCATTACCTTCAACAAGTGATGCAATAAACCTCAAGCCGAACGCAGCTCTAAGTCATCCAAGAACTTCCAGTGATTGCCTTTCTGAGCTCAAACTGATGCTTATCACCGAGCAAACGAGGATTGAGATTGTAAGCATCATGAGCTCGGAGTCCTTGCAACGTAGCAGGGGCAAAGTTAGAGTAGGAGGTCTCAACGAAGCCGCCTCTCTGCTCAAGAAGCTTGTTGAGTATCCAGCCAAATACCCCGAGACGCTCAAAGGTCTGAACTTGATGCAGTCGCATGGGATACTCTTGAGAGGACCACCGGGCTGTGGGAAGACATCGCTGTTGCAAGCAGTGGCTTCGGAATGCAAGGTTTTAAAACAAGCAATTCTGTAGTTTAGGACTAAATTTTTAAGGGATGTAGGCCTACCTCTCACACTCCTTGGCTATGCTACAGCGAGAACCTTTTTTAAACAACAAAGGCAGCTATAATGGTCAAGACTTAAATATGAATTTGTTTATAATTGAGTGAATAATTATAATAATAATGGTGGACACTTGTATAGCGCACACGTCTATACTAGGGTACTCCTGGCCATTATTATTACCACTGCCATCAGGAAATCACCAGAACCATTTTGCTTCAATAGGTGGCTGCCTGGCCAGGTGCACAATTGCTAATTATAGAATGAAGAGATATTTTACTCTTGGCAGACACTACAGTTCTGAGTTTCATTTTTTGTGTCTTGCATGTTTATTAGGTCGGTCTCCTTCAAATCAATGGGGCTGAAATATTTGGCTCTAGTCCCGGAGAAAGCGAATCAAATCTCAGACGGGTATTCGACGAAGCCAAAGCGATCAGCGAAACACACCGCTGCATTCTTTTTATCGACGAAATAGATGCGCTTTGCCCAAAGCGAGACGGTGGGGCAGCAGCAACACATGAGGGTCGAGTTGTTGCCGAGTTACTGATGCTTATGGATGAGATCAGAGGTCAAAGCAAGCTTTTGGTTGTTGGTGCAACAAGTAGACCGAATGCACTTGACCCGGCGTTAAGACGACCAGGAAGATTTGATCAGGAGGTACACTACTATTTGAATACTGTAATTTTTATGCATCTTGTTCGTTCCAATCAAAGTAAAGTATCTCCACTCAGATGTGTAGGAGGATAGATGTTCTTCTCAATGTTGGTTGGCAATTTTGGGGGGTACCGTGGCCGAGTGGTTTGGGTCACTGACTCGCAACACTTGGGTGAAACCTTGTGGTTGCGGGTTCGATACCCGGCCATGGTACTTGTGCCCTTGTATGAGCAAGGCACTTAAACGGACTTGCTCCATCCTTCGGAAGGGATGTAAAGCCGTTGGTCCAGTGTGTTGTGTGATGCACTTAAAAGATCTCAAAGCATTCTTTCATGAAGAGTAAGGGGATTCCCTGGTCTCTGGCCATCGGCTGCCAATGGCGCCACCCACCTACATGTTTGATCTCGATGTTCAGTTGGAACATACTTAAGCTTCATGCATTTCAGCCTACAGGCTGCGAATTGAAGTTCATTAAACCCATTAAATAAAAAATAATAATTTTGAGTTCTTCAAAGAACTCAACTGAGTTCTTGCTGCGACAATCTGCCATTTCATTGCCTGATATTCTTGGTGCGAAGTTATGAAATCTACAAAAAACCTTACTCCTTTTTCAGGTCTTAATAGGTATGCCATCTGTGTCCCAAAGAGCAGCCATATTAGAGACACACTGCAAGGGCATTCGTCTTGCCGATGACGTAGATCTTATGGAGTTAGCTAAAAGATGTAACGGCTACAACGGGGCTGATCTGGCCAGCTTATGCCAGCAGGCGGTGTTCCGTGTACTGGAGAGAATTGCCACAGAGAAAGAAAAATCTCCAGGAACAAAGTTCATGGTAGGTAAATTGGATTGACAAGCCCAATCGCTAAGACTAATTGATTTCCAGTTTCTGAAGAATGAAGTCGCTAGAAGTATTGAACCTCCCGTCCCGCCCTACATTGAGTGGTTAAAAACAATGTTTTCTCGTCATTTCCCTACGAAGGAGGCCCCCACTGTGTTGATGGATGATTTCATTGGCTCGCTCAGTCATGTGACGCCCTCTCTGCATCGCGCCGCGGGATCGGTCATAAAAGAGCTACAGCCTGTCCCTTGGAATGCAATCGGGGGTTTAGAAATGGTCAAAGCTCAACTAAAACAGGTAGGGGTCTCGGGTCTTGATGTTAGGGTTCTTGGGTCTTAATGTTTGAGTATTTGACCCTCTGAAAGGCACTGCACAATATTACACAGGGACGCAAAGGGAAGATGCTGGAAGCGCTGTACCATGGGGCTATTTCTCTGTCAGTCCATTGGTTGCAAACAGCTGTTCACTGGGTCAAAAGTAGGATAATTGATAGCTTCTATTCACCACTTGCACGGAACTGCCATATTGGCAAAACAATGAACAATGCTCTCTATCTCGCGTCGTTACCATGTTGGTTGCTGTGATGTTGACTTTAGTACAATGTAAAATTTTGAACGCGAACGTTCAAGTGGGAATTGTGCAGAATACACAAATGAATGGGGCTTGGCTAGAGGCCCAGATTTCCCAGAGTTGGTCTGACTGCTGAGTGAATTCAATAATAAGGGCGACTATACAAGCTCCACCAGGGAGGGATAATCGAGGATAACATGGAGTTTGAGCAGAATTGGTCCAAAGGTGTTTTAGTAATTATAAAATTACAAATGATGCGTCTTCCAAAACCACCTTATCTTCTGATAGCACCTCGTGGTGTGTTAAAGAGTAGGTGATGGTATTGGACTTTGAAAAGTTGGAAGGTTTGATTTGCAAAATTGTGTACAGCAATGGATTCTACATTAAATTGAGCTAACAATTCTCGGGTCATCTGTTGTATTCGACAGGCCGTGGAATGGCCGATGATTCACTGGCAGAGCTTTGCCCGTCTGGGTTTGCGAGGGTCCTCTGGGGTGTTGCTCTATGGTCCACCGGGGTGCTGTAAGACTACACTAGCCCAGGCAGCTGCCACCGCTTGTAAGGCTAGCTTTCTGTCTGTCAGCTGTGCCGAACTCTACTCTCCATTGGTCGGCGATTCTGAGAAAATCATTACAGAGGTATTGGTCGTTTACAAATGTTAAAAGAGTTCACAATTCATCTTACATTATGACTGAATCTTTTGGTATAAAGCCTTTGCACGGCGGCCATGACAGGGGACAGTCACATTGTTACCATGTGTCATGCATGAGTAGGGTGCTTTGTGGTCCGATTGTTACATCATTTAAATAAGAAAACCTGCCCCCTTCTATTGAAGCTTGTTCCCTAGCTTATAAGCTTGAAGCCTATGAAGAGAAGACGAGGAGCCCTTTCTCACTATAGAAATCGCTTCGTTCGACAAAGACTCGACAAAGAGATTTCCTGATGTGAATGCATTCCTCTCCATGCGACGATGATTAGAATCACTTCATTCGATGAAGCAAATGGCTTCATTTGACGAAGAGATCGTTTCATTCGACGAAGCAAAATTGTAATATTAACAGTCCCTTCGTTCGAGGAAGAAACAATTTGACATGTAACAAGATGAGGCATCGCACAGCTTCATTTGATCTTCGTTTGCAGTTGTCTAATGTAAATGGGTTCGATCTTCGTTTAAGTGAGATGTGAACGCACGCTTCATTAATTAACAATGAATAAACTAATCTTCGTCGAAAGAGGCGATTCCGCTAGTGAGAAAGGGGTCGAACAAGAAATGCTCCGTTTTAGAAGTTGGGTGGAAACCCTATACATACGCTTAGGGGAAATCCACGGAATCAAGCAGCGACTGAGAACCCAATCTACATGCTGAGTCAAACTTATGGCTTGACTCACAAATTTGTAAGGATTTGCTTGGGATAGCCTCGAGTACAATGCTACTCCTAATATGATCTTCCACAAACACGTTAACTCTATTTGTATAATTGTCCAATCTGTTAGGTCTTTAGCAAAGCAAGGTTAACAACACCATCAATCGTATTCCTGGATGAGTTAGACTCGTTAATTGGTGGGCGGGGCACGGACAAAGCACGTGGTCTATCAGAACGTCTTCTGTCGTGTCTCTTGATTGAGATGGACGGTATCGGCGTACCAACTGACGAAGACATCTCTAACATTGATGATAAAAATATGCAGGTTTGTATATTTCGTATATTTAGCTAGTTCCAGTCAAAAAATGTGGGCTGTGTTCCAAACGCGCGAACATTGCAAACGTTTGCAATGTTCGCCAACAACAGGTACCCGGCTTTCTATAGACAAAAGTGGAACGCAGCAATGGTTTCGAAACCACAGACCTGTTCCGCCTACAGTTTGCTAGTCAGTGATCAAAATCACTTGTCCACGGTAACTTTGCGGCTGTATTAATTTACTCCATGCGCTGTTTATTTTACAGTCTGAATTCAACCGCCCCAGGGTGTTAGTGGTTGCTGCTAGCAATAGAATCGACCTCATAGACCCAGCATTGCTTAGGCCTGGACGTTTTGACTGCTTGATCTATGTGCCACCTCCTGACAAAAAGGTGAACATGAAATCAGGAATTAGTTGCCTTTTCTGACATAATTTAGAGAAGTACAAATAATCCCTCACGCATATTCTTTAAAAAAATCATGAAAATCGTCCATTACAAGGCCCATAGGCCTTTGGTAAGGGTTACCAGTCAAGTGCAGTGAAACTAGCACCCCCCCCCCCCCCCCCCCCCCCTCCCCCAACACCAAGACAAGACCAGTTTAACTATTCTCTTTACGATACCAGTAGGGCTGGGAGGGGTAACCTGTCTGACGTGAAACAACCAAGTTGCCTCTGCCTTTATTTAAGCATGGTAAAGTGCCGTGCTTAAGGGCACAAATGTCACAACCGGTCATGGCCAGGATTCGAACCCACATTCCAGCTATCTAGACCACTCGGCCATATAACACCAGTGATTAGTTGCAATACTCACCGAATAATGCTTCAAACTAGCTGTTCAAAACTGGCCCGAACTCTAGAGTAGTTTTAGACACCCGCTGTCGAATGCATCGGACTTTGAATCACTTCTGAAAAATGGTTTTGGAGGTCAAAAATGGAGGAAAACACGTGGCTACAGATTTCCAGAAACTGACTCTACTCAACTTTGTAATATTTCCAGGAAAGGGAGGAGATTTTGGCTGTTTACACCAAGCGTATGCCTTTAGATGAAGATGTCGACATTGAGAAATTGGCTCAGGCAACTAATATGTACACTGGAGCAGACGTAGAAGGATTATGCCGTGAGGTTAGACTATTTCTCGTATACGTTTAAAAAAACAAAAGTGCAAGAATGGATATTTTAGAAAATGGTATTTCTTTTTTTGAACCGTATACTTACACCCGTTTATGAAGGTGTGGTCACTGGATAGCGTACCGGACATTAAAGCAAATGGTTTATGGTTCGACTCCTGATTGCTGACACTGTGGTGTACTATTTTAGACACTTAATTCTACACAGGTTTCAAAAAAAAAGAATGCAATTCTTGATCAGAACAGAAGTTTGTTAAATAGTTTTTTCCTGCTACAGAGTTAATACTTACAATGCTTTCTTTGTCTGTTTTGTTATTGAAGGCTGGTCTCCTGGCACTTCAAGATTACGGACTTGAGAACTCCGCTTCATGTGTTGTACACCAGACGCACTTCCTAAGTGCGCTGGAATTTTGTAGCCCATCGCTAAATGACAAGATTTTGGTCGCTTACCAGCAGAATCATGCTACCAAAATGTGTGAAGTTAGGTGATGAACTAACGGGGGTCAAAGGTCCAAATGAGACACCGACCTATTTAATGGCCATGTGAGAATTGAAGCAATGTGTCGGCCATCTTACTCCAGCAAGACAATGCTTTTCCTAGACTGCTCCCTGGTCCATATGATCACTTGTATTCCACTTGACACGTACTCTAATGAAACCAGTCTAGGCAAGGCACTGTCCTGCCTGGAGCAAGATGGCGGTTGGCTGTTTTTTTAGGGAGTTGCTTATCAGTCCATTGTATATAGTAATTGGTTGTGGACTGGTGCACCAAACTCAAGCCCATTCAGTTGTTGCAGTGTTCAGCTGGGAACCAGTGCTATCTATGTTTACTTATAGAGGTAAAAATTATGTACAAGGGTTTTTTAAATCTACATATTCTGTTGGTCGGTGCCACGTCACATTCGGTAGGGCTGGAGTGAAAACAACGGTGTGCCCATGGTGACAAGCGAAGGAACAAAGCCGTTGTCTACGCAACACATACACGTATCTAAGCATGAACGAATTTGTTTTCACTCCAGTCACGGTGCTATGCCCGTATACAAAGGCATATAACACCAGGACACTGGACCGACGGAATAGTAGTGTAACATTATACAAGAGAACAGGGTTCCTTTCTAACAATACATAAATAAAACTTCAAGATTTATTCTGTGCTTTGGTCCATTTTATTATTGAAAACTTTAAATTATTGTGAAGATTTAAAAATAAACAAGAGTGTCCATCTGTTCTTAATTCAATCACATTAGATAGAGAAAAAGGACTTCTTCACAAAATGATAAATAAGTTACATGTATTTTACGTACAATATAAATATTGGGTATAAATACCATACACGTTCGCCACTCATTCTTCCTAATATGACAGAAAACACTTTAATGTCATGACAATAAAATCCATACACCAGTGCATGAAGTCTTAACTGGCGAACGTGTATGGTAGTTTTTCCAAACATTTAATATTAAACACAAAACCAAAATCAATTCAAATACAATGTGGAAAATTTGATTTTTATAGTCATAAATAAATTTTTTCTTAGTTTACAAACTTCAGTTACATGTAAAAAATACATTCCATTGATTGTGCATAGACCATCACAAACAGTCTTTAAAAAAAGGGCTGAGTATTTTGGGAAGAAAAAAGGGCTGCCTATTTGGCCTTCCCACAATACAGTTCTACAAAAATCACTCAAACGGTATGTAGTAAGGTCTAAAGCCACGATTTTAATTGCGCTTTTTTTGTTGTAACGCAACCGGTTACATGTTTTAGTGAAATTTGCACGAAACTGACGAAAGCTTTTGAATATCTCTAATGGACATACATGAAATGCGTTTTCTTCGCCTTAATTAATCAATAATTGCAAGATGTAGCGCAGTGCCTGAAAATTAAAGACCAATTATAGCACACCCCCTTTAAAATTTATATACACAAACTTGTTTTAATCAAGAACTCAGGCTAATTTCATGGCTTGTTTAAACACTAGCTGAAAATGTGTGCTTACTGTAGCAGAAAGGTTATGCTGATGTTACCGTTGTTTCACAAACGCAGTGTGAATAAGCATGCGCGTGCTTGGAAACGAGCATTGTCGTGTTTAGTCAATTTTGCCTTTGAAGCTAGCAAACATTTAGCAGTGCTTAAGGTTACAGTCTACATGAAATAGCCGGAGCTTCCGGTGGCACAAAATCGGATGCTAAACAGCTCCCTGAAATTGGCCACTGGTCTCGAGCAAAAAAACATCGCGAACAAACAAAAATCCCGCGCAAATCTGTGATAGGAAAGAACCCGGTAACCTCAATTTCCACCAAGATTTGCCGAGCAAAACAAATAAAAAATTCTTCCAACAATTTTGTTTATTTTTGTCCAAATTAGGTGGGTTACATACGTAAATATCGGGAATTATACAATTGATATGATTAAATCTTTAAACAGCAAACAGTTTATGGTTTGTTCAATTTTTTGTAAAAGTAATTTACATATATTTTGGTGATTTTCCAAATCTTGTTCAAGGCTATAAATTTGATTTCAATATTAAATACATCTCATTAAATATAAAAGATTAAAGAAATTTGAATAGTTGTGTACAATATCTGTAATTTGTATTCAACTTTGAGCGTGCTTGTTACAATTGAATGTGCTCGGTTTTTTCGAAGACATGGGTCATTGTACTTGACCTCTTCCCAACAAGTTGGTATTTTGCACTTTCCCAGTACGTGAATGAACTTCAACTAATTAAAGGAATATTTTTGGTAGTTCAAATTTTCCCAATCATGCTGGCAAGCAAGACATGAATTTTTTTTTATAAATTTGGGATCATAGCATGTGTCTTCAGAAAAGGGGGTGTTATGGCCGAGCGGTCTAGTGCGTCGAACTTAAGTTTCTGTGCTAGTACTAGAATGTAGGTTCGATTCCGGGCCGCGACGGGTTGTGGCACCTGTGCCCTTGAGCAAGGCACTCAACCACACTTGCTCCCATTCCTGTAATTGGCGGTCTCTCCGCTGTTGGATGTGGTAAATAAATATTTTTAAAAAACAAACAAAAACCTACCATACATACAGTGCATATCATTATGTGTATAAGGGCAAACATTTGATTTAAATTTCGTGTGGACTGACAATAATTATCTTATTTCAAATGTAAAAGTAGTTTGGCAAGCAATAACCCTGTGTATGATGCAAGCCTAGCTATACTTTCACTCGATTATGCGTTTCTGCAGTTCTGGGAACTAGACAGTTTATGCATCCCTATTGGCTGAGAGCATATCACGTGGCCAGTCTGAAACGGACGATAAAGACCCGGCCAGTCTTAAACACTGCACGCGCCCGAAAGCAAAATGTGCAATGTGACAAAAATAAGTACCTGGTCGTGTGCGTGCGTGCGTGCGTGTACAACATGCCCGTATTACGCGTAACGCGCGCAATCGAACAAAAATAACAATGCACAGCAGTTTGAACGAACACGATGCATGTAGGAAAGTACAATGCAAAACGGCAAGCTAATTTTGGTGAGTTTTAATGATTTACACAAAAAGGTATTTATGAATGGGAATAAAAATGGGTTTGGCCAGTCCAAATACGTTTAAAACTTGCTAGGGGCCTGGCCTGGATGCAAATAATGGCCCTCGCCCTGTGGCTCGGACCATTATCAGCGTCCAGGCCCCTAGCTGGTTTTAAGCGTATGCTTAAGACTGGCCAAACCCACTTTTATTCCCCAATTTAAACATATATACTCTCAATTTTGTACTGATAAAAAATAAACAAGTCCACTTTTAAATATCTGATCTTCCGTCTCAAAAATCTAGTATACATGTATATAGCTTATTAAAGGCAGGATGTGTATAAATACAAAGTACAAATATCTATTCACAATTTTTACTAATAAATAAGACTTTCTATAACACAGTGATTGTGTTTAGTATCCACAAACTCAATTCAACATGCACTCATGTCTGTGTGCCTTGTCCCGATGAAATGAGCGTCAAGTCGCATTCCGCTATTTCTTATAACAACGGTTCAAAGTCCAAAATTGAAGGGTGGTCAGTTTTAGGGTTTTGTAATATTTGGAAAGAGTAACTCTTACTTTATTTGATTCCAAATTTTTAGCGTCATCCAACAAATAAAAACATAATTTTGACGATAGCTTTCTTCGTGCCTCGTAAGAAATTTTGTTTGAAGATTTGTAAGATTTGTTCGAACACTACCACTTCTTCAAGCTGTTGCGTTGGGGGAATAGTTTTACTTTAGGTGTTATATACCATTGGAATGCTCTTTTTCTGCTGAATTCAAAAATACCAATATCCAATTTTTTTAAATTCCGACTTTCAGCTCATTTTGTGGCGACAGGTCACATATGTACATGTGTGTTTCACCATTACGATTGAGAACAATCCTTTGTGTTTCCCTTTGTTCCTGTACTCTACCTCTTTCCCCTAGAGAAAGCACATGAACGTACGATCGAGGACCAGCTCGAACAAAAGGGACAACAATCGAGGACATTGAAGGACTTTTTGTTTTCCCTTTGTCTATCCTTGGTCGTAATGTAATACAAGAACACACATTCTAATACTGTTTATTTGGATGTGCATGACGTTTTAAAATTAAACACTGGCAAGCGAGTGCAAAAAAAATGCTTGTTTCAACAAAATTTCAAAATTACAGAGCAGTTTCGTGCCAAAAAATTGTTTTGTCAAAGACAAACTCTTGTGATTGGGTGATAAAAGCCACCCCCCTAAGGCCCCCCAAAAATAGTCTGTCTCTGGTCAGACCGAAGTTCCGGAATTGATGCGGCTACGCGTTTTTTTCCCCTCCCTCTTCCCCAAGCTTGGATTGTACAGACCAGGTGTTTTTTACTATTTTGCTTTTTAGTAAACTTACAGAGCCGTCACATGACACAACACCGAACGGTCTGAGAGTTTTCACTCCACAAACAATGGACATGGAAATAAGTGGCATATTTCAGTGTTCAACTCAGCTCAAACACGCTCTAATTTACAATCACAATTCCTTCATTGTCCTTATTGTGTCGCGTGGGAACTAGCCGCCGCCATTGAGCAAGTTCGATCAAGCGACTATAGTCGACTAGAGTCCCTCGAACAATGGAAATGGTTCGACTATAGTCACTTGATCGACGTTGTTGATCAGCTAATTAAACAATCTTATACTCACTATCATTCGTTTTCATTCGATATCAGCATCGACCGAATCTATTGCCCCGAGTATGAGGTCAAGCTGCCCGGGAAAATATATATAGACTTGTACCCGTTCCCTACGTAGTCTACAGGATGGCGATCAGTCTAGAAAATGTGAGGCGGTGCGGCAATAGGGGGCGGTGCTTTAGCTGCCGCAGGGGGGAAAGGGATGGACGCGCACGCTTGACATCGACGCACGCGCGGACCAGAGACCGAACATATTTTGTAAAACTGATTTCAAACATTATACATTTCAAAATATTTCAAATATTTCAAATATTCAAAATATCTCGTTCGGCTGAAATTGTCCGACAAAGATGTATTTCAAAGCGTTGGTGATTTTCACTTTCCTAGTATGTAAATATACTTAAACTATAACACCTCCCCCACCCCCCTCCCCCCACCCCCCCAAAAAAAAAACACAAAAAAAACACACCGCATACTGCCTTATGCCATTGCCAATTTCAATTAATTTTGTAAAAGTTACGTAACAAGTCTGGCAGACCCAACAAGGTCACTCACCTAGACACGATTGGTGCAGATGAAATTAGTTACAATGCTTCACATGAATGGTGTGAAATTTCGCTGCTCTGTAGTGGCTAATTTGAAAAATATTGGCAGTCGCAAAAATGTGCGTGTCTTTTTTCTTTAGTAATACTTAACGGTACTTTTCAGTGATTTAAAACTAAACTATTTTAAATCCACTTTCTCTTTGGCAAGACATTTTTGTGGCCAACTCTAAACGACACGTGCCTTTGTGCTTTGAATGAATCGCAATTGATTATCACAATTAAAAGACATTACACTGGAAATGTGCCTGCTAAGCATATTTTCTGTGATACACAAATGCAAATTAGCCCGTTAGAATGTCAGTAAATCAAAAATAAATAAGCATTATCAATTTGGTTTGGTAATTTTCCCTCAAAGATAAACTGCTACGTGTGGATAGTGTGACCCTTGACCTTTTGAGGCCCTGAGCTGTGATTGGTCAACCAAGTGTTCCTTGGAAACCCGTCTTTTGGCCTTTGTTGACCCACCGATGACGCATTGAGCTGACAATGCGTGCGTCGTCCCCGTCCAAATCGTGAAAGTGAAGGCTGTCTAGTGTCTCATATGCGCCAATCTTCCTACCAGTCTGTTTATAAAAGCAACAAAAATTATCGGTGTTCAAGTCACGACCAAGCAGTTTGAGACCAAGACCAAGACAAAGACTGGTAGTCTGAGACCAAGACGGAGACCTGGCAGTCAGAGACCAAGACGGAGACCTGGCAGTCAGAAACCAAGACGGAGACCTGGCAGTCAGAGACCAAATTGGAGACTGGCAGTCTGAGACCAAGACCGAGACCAAACCTGGCCAGATTTCAACCCAAATCCTTAAACCAACGTCTTGCATTCACTCCACCAAAACCGTTTTAAATACTGCAAATACTAACCTCAATCATCCAAGTTGAGAATGTGCGGTTCCAGTTGTTAGCCCTCTCTAGGTGTAAGTAGCTATTGAAGAGAATCAAATAGAGATATCGCTCCAGGTAGTTGAAGCTCTGATGCCTGAGTTTTATTGCCGAATCCTCGTCTTTGGCCAATTTAGCCTGCAAAGAATAACCAGAATCTTGAGTGATGATAAGAGTGAGGTTTCGGTCCCACACGGTCAGGCAAAACGATGACTTTTAGTGTATTTTGCGCCGTCGGTATCTGCGTATTTTTTAGTGTAGTTTTGTTGTCCACACTTATAGCAACACGGCACACCTTAAGCCTAGCAAACATTGACATTGCAACTGGAAGCAGCTCAACTGATCAGTTGCTGTCGATGTGTGCGTAGCGCGCTTATCGACGGCAACTGATGCATCCAGCCATGTCTACATTTCCAGAGTGCGCACATTGGGTCGTATGAATAAAAAGTAGTAAATACTAAGAAGTATTAGCAAAAAGTAAAAGAATTTACTTCAAAGTAGAAGCATTCAGTAAAAGCATCTTCTACATTCCGTATGAATAATCTTATTCTTTTACTGCAAAGCACTCACTTAATTCTTTGTAGCAAATGCTTCTGCAAATCATGCTGCGTGTATGGCCGAATGACTTTGAAGAAATAAAACTAATTCCTTTGTGTTGTAAAACCATTCACGTACACTCCACACACGCGCACTGAGTCACACAAGCAGTATTAGGTTAGAAGTTAGAGTTAAATCCAAAATCTACAAGTCAGCCATGAGTGATGTTGATTCTGACCATCATGATGAAGGACACGCTTCTGGTTCTCAAGAATCAAAGCAAGACGTTTTCGTGAAATTATTGACACATAATAGTGTGCTGTTGACATAAACCTTTACCCGGCGAGGGACAACATTCATAAACGCTGCCATTTCTCCCGTTGAGTCCTTACTTCTCTATTCCTAAGGTAGCTCTGGAGCTACCTTGAAAAAGGACAAGTAATTACTTGCAATTTGTAGTATCTGCCCCCTTTTATTCATACGGAGTTAAGTAAACGCTAAAAAGAAAAGCAAATGCTTTCCAGGTACAAGTAAATACTTTTAACATTTAGAAAATACTTTCAAGTAAACGCTTTTACTCATTTTTATTCATACGGATGGTAGTAAATACTACAAATATTGAAGTAAAAGCAAATACTACTTTTTATTCATGCGACCCATTGACATTGCAACTCCGGTCAGTTGCACATATTTTTTTAAACATGGGCGCCCTCGTGTGATTGAAACTAGGTCCCTGACTACTGTGGTATAATGGCTTTGTATAGCCAGGGAACCAACCTAAGAGGGACGGTAGCTTTGCACAATTTCTTGAAAGCAAAGAGACTGATTTTTTTGTTCTCTCGGAACGTAGATGAGGTGCTGAGCTGACTTATGCACATGTTGGTTTAAAGGCCCAGTGAATCATTTGCAATGACCCCAAAAAGTAATCGACGAGTTTGGGCGCTGTGTACTGCGTGTGCGTGTTCCAACGCGATGCATTTTTATGGATCGCGCGCTCACGCAGTATATGATGTGCGCCACAGAGTGCATGACGCAAGCCACAGAGTATACCCGATCCACTGAGAACGAATATTTTAAACACCTCGCCAAGACCAGAAAAACGCATATGGATTTTCATGGTTTTTTTAAACGTGGTACATTTGACAAAGCTGAAATTTCTTCGGATGAGTTTGTTGATGCCTTTCTTTTGATTTATAATGGTTTTATTCGCAGAATCGCTTAAAAACAGATCATCTACAGGGCCTTTAAATCATACACATTCTTTATCACACACAGTACATACACAGAGCCCATTTATCAGACCTTATTGTACGTTGAGAAAATCATCTCCCGTTGATGGTAGTGCATCGGCGTCATGGTCTCCGAGCATTTGTCCAGCATTAAGTCTACCTCGCGCTTGACCTGTGACCCTAAAGGCAGTCGCCTCACGAGATTCATCACAACCTGTTGTAGGGAATTATACAATAATGTACAACGGTCATTCCATGGGAAATCAGGTTGGCGTAGTGGTACTTCCCTCGCCTTTTACCTCCGTGGCCCCTGGTTCAAATCCTGTACGGGTGAGTATGTGGATTAGGTTCTCAGTCCCTGCTTGATTCTGTGGGCTTTTCCCTATTCAGAATTGTGCAGGGGTTTTACTTAAACCTCTAAAACTGAGCATTTTTTTCTTTTTCAGCTTCTCTTTACAAGCTTAGCTTCAAGCTACAGTGCCTCAGGAACTTTTGAGGAATCCTTGGTTTCAATGGAAATACCAAACTCGCCTTCGGCTCGTTCTATATTTTCATGACTCGTGTGGTATATTCTCATATCACCCTCAATCCATCCAATATTATATAAAATAATAATACAGATTTATAAAGCGCAACGTTCAAACTCACGGCAAATTCTCCCTTTGTGTACTCGGCCTGTGGAATGCTGATTCGTTCTTGTTCTTCTACCTTAACGCCAACAGGGAAACCCTACAAAAGAGCCAAATTGTATTTATTATATTTAAAGATATACAGTCTGTGGTTCTCAGCAAATTTGTTTTTTTTTTCTCCGAGCAAATTTTAAAAGCATTTACTTTATCATACTTTGTATTTTAGAAATCGGCAACCCTGTGAAAAATGCTGTTTTTATACGGCCGTTTTTTTGCACCTTGCATAGACTTGCCCAGGTCCGACTTCCTGTGTTTGGTCTGTGCATGCACCGCACCCTCTGGACTGGTGGCCTGTCCAATTTTTGTTTCTGTTTCGGAAGACAATAGATTGGACAGGCCACCGGGTTAGAGGGCGCACTGTATGTGCGCTGCGCGTTGCAGACCGAGCACAGGAGGGCAGACTTGGGCAAGTCTACGCCTTGAATTATTGGCGCACTGCCAATAATTTTGAAATATTGACAGTAATTGTTCGATAACTAAACGTTGGTCGATTTGTTTTGTTGATGTCTCATTTGAAAGCGAATAACTTTTATGTTTCTAGAAATTTATCAATTCAAAAAACTTTTTATTTTTCGAGGTGCCACACCCAAAACCATGGACTGTATATCTTTAATGGGTTTAACAAACTGAATTACAAGTATGTTCCACCTAAACATCTAGCTACATCAGTGGCACCACTGGCAGCTGACGGCCAGAGACACCGGGGAATCCCCTTACTCTTCACAAAAGAGTGCTCTGGGATCTTTTAAGTGCATTACTCAACACACTTAACCAACGGCTTTACATCCCTTCCGAAGGATAGAGCTCCCCCTAAGTCTGGTGACGCCGTTGTTGTGGAAATGAAGGAATGTTACACTTTGTGCCCCAGCTTTGTGGAATGACCCAATTATAAGAACTAAAACCTCTTTTGAAATGCCGTAACAAACCTTAAGATGCCAGATAACTAGACCAGCTGCCGCCATGAACACCGTTGTTCTCTCTTTACCGCAGTCGCAGCTGAAGACCAAAGCTGGGCCATCTTCATCCGTAAAAATATCGCCAAGATTTCGGATTACGTCAACAAAGAAGTCAAACTCCTAAAGTTCATGAGAAAAAGAAGAAAAAAATTCCAAAATTCGGACAAACCTAAAACGATATAATTGGTCAAAGTTTTACTAGGTTAACTGATGCCAGAAGTTGCAGGTCAAAGGTCATGCTCTATGTGTGCATGTACTGATCAATGTGTGCATGGGTTGTGCATGTATAGTGTACAAGGCCACTTGAATTTCTCGGGCTTTTCCCCCGCTACGGCCGTGGAGATTAATTGCTTATCTAACCGCAAACTGATCCCGGCTCGGGATCGAACCCTCCGCCAACGTGAGATCACAATCTTGGGGTCTGATCTGGGGCCAATTTGGTCTCGAGAGCGTTTACACTCAGTTTGTGATCCGGGGCTGATCCCGAGCTGGGGATCAAGTGTAAACAGGGTAAGGGTGTCTTGCCCAAGGTCACAAATACAATAGTTTGAACTGGAGTCGAACCCAAAACCTGTAGTTTTAAACAGTACAATGCACAAAACTGCTTGGGGTTTTTTCTGAGAATTTTGACAAACAAGGAACGTTTAAGGTTCTAACCTTTCTAAAACATTAACGTTGGAAAAAACTTGTGACTTGGTTCACAAAACCGAGTTTTAACTGGGTTTTTAGTGGCATGACATGGATTTTCAGAGAAAAAAGTCTAGTTGTTGTCCACATTTCCTGAAATCCACAAAGACAGGAATATATTACATTTTCTGGTGGAGATCCATCGCATTCCGTGGCAGCAAGCCTGTGGTAGTGTAACTCTGGGGTGATTTTATGCTGGTTCTGAAACATGTCCCTCAGAGTTAAAATACTGGTGAAATTCTTGGAAACTGGTGGCTCTGTTATGTCTTCGTGAACCTTGGAACCGAATAAGAGGAAAAATATACAACTTTAAATACAATTTAGCAAAGTGTTGTAAAGTAGTTTAAATAGTTTAAATTCAAATGTATTTTTGTACTTTGTTTTCTTAAAAATGTAGTTTTTGTTATGGGACGAGCAGCATTCCTTCACGTTGAATGTAAAATGGTTGGGCGGACGAGCAGAAATACCTGTGCATGAACTGAAAACGTTTTAAATTGTAAAACTTTTAGGGTTCAGCAGACTGGTATTCGCGTCAGGTCAGTCACTTCGGGTATAAATACATGGTCATTTTATGCAAGGGCGTCTCCTTTTTCCTTTTGACGTCCAACTTGGAGGACCGGCCGGGCAGGTTGATTTGTCCGTTTTGTACCCGCTTTTTGGGATTGGAGTCCCTGCGGGTGATTTTTGTCTTGTGCCTTGTGTCGATGACGGGGAGTCATGTGACGGAGGATGACTCACATTTGTGCTGCCCCGTATCGTTGGCGGACATGCGTCAGACTTGTTTCGTCAACCGAGTTTGGCTTGTTTGAGTACCCTGTGGCTCTGCTGACCCCGGATGGAGGAGACCACACCTTCAGCCATGGATCTTTGAGACGTAAGGAGCACCGCAAAGGGGAAACCACGCCAGTTGTTTTGTTTCATCAAATTTTGAACTGGAACTGAACTTTCGTAGACATTTTCGTCTGTTTTCGCGTCTGCTCGTCCCACCCATGCCGAGGTTCTGGTAATTGTATGATTTTGGTGTATTTTGTTTATTTAGTGTATTCATGCCTTTTTTGGGAGAATTTTAAAAGGGGGTTTTGGATTGGGTCATAACAAAAGGAAATTGCAATAATTTCTCCATTTTGCTACCTTTCTGTTTTGGGACATGTTGGTCATTATACTTGGTAAATTTGAAAGAAAAGTTCTAAAAGATTTATACCTTAACTCTTTTTGGTTTTCGTGAAAATGAGTAAAAAGGTTGCCGAGTTGGCCTCTGCCTCACAGGTTTATGCACACTTCACTGGCAATGTTCGTCATCAATTCCCATTATCCTTTGCAAATGTGCACAATGTTCATTAGGACAGCAAAAGAAAGGCAACTGCAGATGGGTCATTTCATGAAGTTGGGATACGGTGTTCCCTGTTACATCAGATACCTTTTTACCCGAAATTTTTGGACTAAGAAATTAGTCAGTCAGTAATACTCAGAAATACTTTTATTTTTTTCGCATAGTTTGTGACATAAATATTTTTCCTAGACTACCCTTACACGTACCCAAAACCCAACATAATTTTAGTAAAACTATTCACTAACAACATTATTCTAACAAAAATCTATTTTTTTTACGAAAAGAAAACAAAATTTAAGAACCAGAATATGCATTACTAGAAAGCCGTATTACTTGAAGGTAGAATTTTGCTGATTCGCCACTATGTGAAAAATGCGACGAATTGTGTCCCAACTTCGTGGAACGACCCATTTATAAGCGAAGACTTTAGTGCACTAAATATTATTTACATGATATGACAACATTAATATTCATAAATGGGATTAGTCTCACCTGAAATGGGCCTTTCAGTTTCAGAAGATCATTTTTCAGCTGCAGTTCCACATCCTATCAAAACAAGATTTTGGGGAAAAAAAAGAGGAATAAATTATTGTTAAGGCCTTTTTTACACTATGAAAAATCTCCGGGTTGTACACAGGTCAGACGCCTGTTGACTTCTCACATTACAACATTTCAACGAACAAACAAAATGACCCTACCAGCTTGGGTTTCGCTTTTTCGATCGTTATTCAGTGATGTTCGTGTTTATATTTTTACCATGCTAAACGTTTTACAACTATATTCTCCAATATGTCCGATAAATCGGGCCCGAAATCAGACAAAAGGCTGACGTGGAGTGAAGAGGAGGTAGCTGCTATGTTGGGCATTTGGGCCGACAATTCTGTCCAAAACCAGCTCAATTGAACAACAAGAAAAAGCAAACTTGTAAAAATAAGCGAGGCTTTGATTTGACCCATGTTGACGGCTAGCCGTGTGTGTAGTGTAAAACGATCGCACAATACAAGGGTCGAAACATTACACGTATAGAAAAAATTGTGATGTTCCTACCTCAAGTTCATCAGCAGCTCTTCCGGCGATGTAGATGTTTTCCGAGAGCAACGCAATTCTTCTCGGTGTATAGGTGGCGCCGTCACATTCCAGTACCATTTCTCCCCGCAGGATGAAAACGTGAACTGACGAGTGCGAGTATTTCTTTTCCATAAGGTAATCCACCACTTTGGCGAGGCCCTGAAATGTTACAGCAAAGATTCGTGGACGATTAACAAAAAAAGATTCCTTCATATTTTAGGATGGAGAACCATAGCTAATTTCATGGGGCTGCTAAGCACGAAACTTTGCTTACCACAGAAATTATTTGCTTTATATTGCAAAAATGGGTTGCCAACCAAAATCGAATGCGACGGATATTTAATATTCTGCTGTTTGTAATAAAACTGTTTGAACAATTTTCGGCTCGTAACACATTTTACCATTTTGTGCTAAGCCAATTTTTTAGGTTTAACAGAACCATAAAACACCGTGTTTACACTTGAAACACCAAAGGTGGATACAGACCCAGCATTTTTTTTGCGACCTCAAAACTAAGCATTTATTCACACATCTTGATTCGGCTTCAATTCGCATTCACCACTGTTTGCAAACTGCAAAAGTCGCCGCTAATTGTGACCGCAGCGCACGCGCGGATTTGGCGATTAAACCTACCGTGTGGATTAAACCACACGGACGCTCAAATTGCCGAATCTGTATTCGGGTAGCATTTACAATACAAGCAACCTTAACAATTGCGGGATTCAGCTCCGCAAAATCAACCCTACCCAAAAAGTGACTTGAAAAAGGCGAATCAGACCCGGGTCGGATCCGCTTTTTTCAATTCACCTTTTGCGTTTACACTTAGCGCCTACATGGCTTCAACTCGCCTCTTTGGAAATTGCGGAGTTTGATTCGGCAAAGGCGAATCGAGTGTAAACGGGCCTAAATTGGCCCCTGCTGGTGGTTTACATTAATGGTCTAGTATCCAACTCACCTCCCTTTCAGGCTGTGCCATGCCAAATACTGGCAGACCGGGAACCCGTCTAAAGTTGGAGACTTTGACTTCTCGTTGTGAACTCAACACATCAAGGCCAAGATACTGATCGGCGATCTGCGTGTATGTCCAGAAACGCCAATGATTAGAGGTTGACCTTAGCTGCTTTTGAGTGCAGACCCAGAGTATGTGATATTATGATGCATTTGGGTCGTAATTTGTGACATTTCTTCATTTCCACAAAATGGCCAATAAGTGAAAAGCAAGTCATCATCTATATAACGCTGTTGCACGATATGGTTGGTTTGCCCGTTCTGTGATAATTTTTGAGTCTTCAGTCTTGATTGGAGTTAGAAATTCTGAATTATTTGATAAAAAGATAGTCACTGATGTAATGGGGACGTCACGCCAATTTACCTCAATTCACTCTGACCCTGAAAGTGTAGAGTGAGGCGCTGGTAAAGATGTTGTGATGTTGTACGTTCGTATCAACTACTTGCATGTAATGAATAATGTAGCAGTAGCCAGTTCGTAAAAGGCTTTATGGCAAGACAGAAGGCATAACGTTCGCCCAGCCTTTATATACTCCGCTCAAGACGCCCGATTATCCCACATTTTACCAAACAATATAACCCCATTGCAAAGCCATAAAGCCTTGCCAAAAGGCTAAATACAGGACAAAGACTAACGTTTTTGCTTACAAGTCCTTGGTGCATTCCTATGGCAATACACGAAAAAGTTGTAAGCAAAACTGTCATTCTTTGCAGCGAGTTTGTTTGGTGTAGTGGTTAGAGTGATAGACTTCTGTTCTGAATGTCCCTGGTTCGATTCCCATTTGTGCAATACTCGTTACTTTGTTTTAAAAGATAAAGTAGTTAGAAGCTTGAAAGAGCCAGAAAAAAATGGTAGTCTTTGTTCTGAGTGTTAAATGTGTTAAAGAAAAATGAGAAAATTGGGCTTATGGTCCAGGACCAGTATTGTAGGCCAGAATCTCACGCGTGCGTAATACAAAATGGTGTTTTGCGATAAAACTCTTCACGTGTATGGGGGAGGGAGGGGGCGGTGAAATTATTTTTCTGGGGTGAAATTATTTCCCTGGGGCAGAATTGTGCAGTCTAACTTTTCTTAGAGTCCCCCTATTATCTTCCATTTTTTCTCTTATTCGGTTGCCAAGGCAACCGAACCATCAGTCCAAACTCATCCAAGCACGTATCCATTTGGTTACCATCTATTTCCATGATTGTTAACGCTTGGCTTTACCGGTGCTCCTCCAGGCAACTCAAATAGCACTCGGCTTGATAGCTTATTAGGCATCGTTATGGCAACAGCCTTCTAGTGCGCCCACTCACACGGCTACTTCTGCACTATTTTTCCTGACTGCAAAAATGGTTCCTTAGCATCTGCATTCTATACATGTACTATGAAGTCCTTTGCCAGTTATGCATCAATTTTTTTATTTTTGCAGTTTTAGAAGAAGCTAAAATTACGTTTGTGTTTGGTACGAATGATCGTTTTTTTACAAATTGTAGATTTTCCAACTATTTTTGTTTGATAACTTTCAATTTTTGTTAAGTTTTGTTATGTTTTTGTAATTTTAGCTATATAATTTTTTTTTTTTTAAACCTATATTTTATATCTGAATTTGTATAGTTTTCTCAATAGCTGGTCTACATATAATTTTCTTCTTTTTTTTTCCAGTAAAATTGCAAGAAAAAATGTATGCTAGCTCTGAATATTTTTATATTTTAAACGTACAAATAACCACCCCTAGTGGCCGATATTTTGGACTCCATTTCAAAATCAGAATTTCTGACGAATTAATCACATCACCAGATTAAACAATTTGAAAAATACACTGTACAAAACATATGACACGACATAGTATGCATAAGATCAATTTTAGTCTGAGCTCCCCTAGTTTTTTAAGCAAAGCATGGGCGCTACCGGTAATATAAAATATTTTATAAGACTGCATTATATGTAGCCCTCATGGTACTTGTTTAAAGAGGGTTAAAAATAACAGGCATTTTACTGGGAAAAAAAAGGAATTTAATGAATAATTTTTATTTTAGTTAGGCATGCCATTAACTTTACCTACGGACACCTATGGCTGCGTTCGGGCGTGTACTCGTGTTAACACGAGTATACTCCTGCGGGCGCGAACAGCAAGATTAACGACACTCGGGTCAGTGAGAGTATGCTCTCGCTACTCCCTGACAAATGGGGAGTGTGCTCTTACTCCTGACGAGTGTCATGTGATTTGTACGAAGATGGCGGAATATGGGTGGGATTTTTGGTGAATTTGCTCAACATGTCAACTGGATAACTGAAACAACAACTCACTAAGGTTTGTTTTAGACGGCATCAAAGGTTCTCACGACTTACGGTCTGTATTTTCTTCAGTTTCTTGTGAGCAGTGAAACAGCGTTTTTTTGTGCAGTGATGGCAAGAGCGGCCATCTTGACTGATAGCCATTCGCGCATGCAGACTGCAGACTTGTCGTTCACGTAATGTGACCCGAGTGCAATGCGCAGCATTACTCCAGAGACTTGGGAGTTATTAATTCATAAGATAAGTCATAACCGACAAAAGAATTACTCTTAAAAATGTTATGAATTATGCATGAGGTAATTTGAATAAGATTATCCTGAAAAAAGGAATTATGCATGATATTGGTATGTACACATGTATTATGCATGGTAATTTAAATAAGTTTCATCCAAATAAGGAATTATACACAGGGTAGTGGTTTAATTTTGCATAGGATATCTATTTAATTAGAGACAAGAAGCAAAAGTACAGATAATTGAATTAAAAATTAACTCTTTGACAACGGAGCGCCGCTACTTTTGGATGGACAGCCACTGCCAGCCTTTACACATTAACAAATGGTGACCTTCAATTAGTAACTTCAAAGACCATGACAAAATCCGTAGTGAATGAGTTAAAATCCATGGTTGTGAATAATATACCATATATGCCATTATAAAACACATCTGGTCATCTGATTGGTACGTCGTGGATAACTTGTCGTTGATTTATTCGGTATAACCCACGCACTGGTCCGGCTGCACATGGTATATCCGCTCGAACGTTATGCGCAAAGTATACGCACGGCTGTACTGCACACATGCTTTAGCTGCCATGAAATTCCCCTCAAACTACACGTCACAATGGCGCTCAAGTGCTACACTCCACGAATGACGAACGTATATTACTATCCTGCACAGTGTTTATTTGAAGCCGTCTATTTGAACTCTCCGAAGTATTGTTCAAAATGACCCGCAAAAAGACGTGATGACAGGGATTTATTTGGGTGTTTTATAAAACAAATAATGATGTTTAAAAATTCATGCAATAGTACAAATAATTTCATTCGGTGCAATAAACGCAATCTTCAAGAAATTGAGATAATGGTGTCGGAACACTTTAAAGGAAGAACACATGATTGGTAAACTTGGGATTAGAAGCCCATGTTGATAAAACTGCCCTGTAGAAATTTCAGCCACATACGTGTGCAGTAATACCTCTGAAAACTTGAAAAATCCATGCATGGTTTTTGTGTCGAGTTGAATGGTAAAAATGGAAAACCATTGAGTTGAATAGAAAACCATTTTGGACTGAAATAAAAAATCATGTGGTGTTTGCTACCATTGTTATTAACTCTTTTAGTAAGGTTTTTCTCGTCACTTTGTGAAAAATAAAATTGAGGTCACTACAAATGATGTACTCTACCTTCAAAAGAAACAGCGTATGACTTACCAGAATTCGTTTACCCTTTGCAATCTCCGCTGCCGCGGTAGTGTACCGCTCTGTGCAGTCAATGTAACCGAGTAGACGATACAAGACTGGGTGTTGTTGCATCCACGTTTGAAACGATTGGCAGAACATCTGTATACTCTGTGGATGATACGGAAAGCAGAATGCCAAAAGTGTAACTGCTAAAAGTAAAATGCATCAAAGGATTCTTCATTAAAGGCACAGGCTCGTCAGCAGTGCAAGCGCGCCAAATTCGTGCCACGAAATACGCAGCTCCATGCCTTTGCTATGGAGCTGCGTATTTCGAGGCACAAATTTGTCGGGCGCGCATTGCTGACGAGCCTGTGTCTTTAAACCATTACAAAATTTAAAAACCTTTTTTAAGCTCTTCATAAAATTTCCGACAATAGCTTGATTCATTGAGGCAATTTACTGTGTGTGGCCAGAATATCCAGGTTTAACTGCAATAGGATTGTACACACACAGTTCTTAGTGCCCTGGCCACTGGCCAGGTTAGACAGGGGCCCTAATATCAAGGTTCTATCTCCATATGTTTGTATACAAACTGATTTGGGACCACACGGATGTTGACACTTTTAATAGGCAGGTGGCCTCTTTATAACGGTGGCCCCAACGGCAGGTTTTATGTATCTCTAAACTGTTGCCACAAATTTAGGTTAATTTTGACCCCAAATTGGCCGCTCAAACTTGTTAATTGAACTTCATGGAACATGTGTGTCTTTATATAAATTAGGGGTCCAATGTTGGTGTCCCTCGTTACATTTTATTTTTGTAAATTCAGGACACATTCTTTAAATACTTTCCCTCTCAAAGAGTGAGTACATAAAGTACAACTCATACAAAATGGTTTAAAGGCATTTTAATGATTTTTGTACGAAAAGTAACACATATCAGGTGTAACGGGGGACACTAAATGTCACACTTTTGGACCCCTAATTTATAGAAAGACCCATGTAGCTTTTATTTACCTGTTGATGCAAGTAACTGTTAAAAATAATGAGATAACAATATCGCTCCAAATACTTGAACATTCTCTTGAAGAAATACAGCTGCGCACTGCCACCCTAAAAGGAAAACAGAGTTTATAATGGTATGAGTGGAAAACTTAACTTAAAGGAGAGTGACCTGGGGCCAATTTCACGGCGCTGCTAAGCACAACAATTTGCTTAGCACAGGATTTATTTGCTTTATAAAATGGATGACAAGCCAAAATTATACGCCAACTTGTGTTCTTCGCAAGAGTAGGAGAATACCTTTCAATACACATCACTTACAATTTTGGCTGGCAACCCATTTTTGCAAAATAAAGCAAACAAATCCTGTGCTAAGCAAATTTTTGTGCTTAGCAGCGCCATGAAATTGGCCCCAGATCACATTTTAAGATCACATTTTGATACCATATCATTTGTCGTATTTTTCTCATTACTAATCTGAAATTTCGTGTTCTCAATCCATGTTTCCTGGGATATTGTCCAAAAACCACCAAAGTTTACTAAACTAATTTATCCTGTTACATAAAGCATTGCAGTAATTACACCAAACTTTTGGGAATTGCAAATATCCTGATTTCTTCCCATGGGTAGTATTTTGGGGATGCATTTTACATGATTGTCGGGTTAGAAGAAAAATCTATATTCTGGAAAAATTTAAACATGCTCCTTTAAGAAACTAATAAAATGATTTTATTTTTTTTTTTACATAAGAGATTAATTAACATGCATTTTCCTTAGAAATTCTTAATTAACACTTTTAATAAAATTATGTATGAATATATCAGGAATTCTTGGGAAATTTCGAGCGGTATAATTTCTGGACTTACAGCAATTTTGTAATCCTCTTCTATTGCCGCCATTTTCAGTCTGTTCTTGTAGATGTCTGTCCGGATATTAGTCATTTCATCACAGAGGTCGATTAGGACATCCACCTGTTGGTAGAAGAAATGAAGAATATAAAATTGGTGAGATATTTGGAGGCCATTTCAAAGGTTATTTTACAAGATCACCAGACCTAACAGTCCGAGATACATCACATGCCCTAACTGAATTTATGACATATAATACCCCTGTCACACTCGCCCGCGATCACGCTGGCGCTCCCACTGCGACCTAAAAAAGTATGAAAGCATGGGGCAAAGCGCAGTAAGGTCTCTGGGAACAATTAGGTGATGCAGTGGAAACTGTCAAGGACGGGACAGGGTCGGCATGAGCTACCTTGAGCGTCAAACCTTGGCGCTTTTTTTGTGCATGCACAAAACAAGCGCAAAAGGTCGGCGTTCTGACGAGAGCGGTGTAATAACGCAGTACAGTCACCATGGCAGCGCAAAGTGAACTACATGGGCGTATCGTGGACATAGCAACAACACATAGAAGCGACTTTGGGTCACAGAAATTGTCCCTTGCGACAAAGCGGTCGCCGGCTAAGCGGGGGTGAGTGTGACAGGGCCTTTAGCTACGACACATTTAAAAAATGCCTTGCAATATCTAAACGTGTGGGCATCTTTATAGCTAAGACAAAAGTTTGTATGTCTTTTCTGTTGTGAATGGCATTTCAATGGCATTCGGTGTGTTTGCAAACCATCGCGCATGCGCATTACATTACTTGCCAGTTGTTGCTGCAGGCTGTATGCGTGGTAGTGACATAAAAAAACGTTAAGAAAACTTTAGTAGTGAAAACTGAGTTTAAGAAAAACAAACTGTCGAAAATGAACGATTTGATCCTATTTGCAAGGCTTCTTTTCTAGGATATGAGGAGGAAATATAAACCAATTCTCTATAACATAACTTAGGACACATATTAAATGTTGTGTCCTAGGACGCAAGTTAGAACGCAAATTTGTATTGAAAGACAAAATAATTGATGATGTCATAGTGATGTCAGAGCTGACTTTCTTTAATGCAATGCACCCCTGGATGACCTGGAGAGTTGAATAAGAACCACAGTCATACCCCTCTCAGGCAGAACAGAGCAGTGATCAAGCGTGCCTTTGGTGTTACGCTAAGCATGCAAATTTCTGTGCAGAGAAATGGCAGTCACATGGAATACTAAAGGGGTTACGTACATGTAAATTCCACCCACCCCCCCACCCCCCAGCCCCCAGCAACACCACCACCCCCACCACCCCCCCTCCCCCCCAAAAAAACCAACTGATAGCAAAGAAAGGACACTTAAAATTTACTTCAAATGCCCCTTAATTCCATTGTTCATCTTACATTTTTTTGCAGAATTTAATTTTGTTTACAAAAGTAGCCCTCTGCAATTAGCACCCTATTGGTTGCTTTCGATGACGTAGAACATCCGGGAATGTGTGGTGGTCAACAGTCACGCGCGTACACGCGCGCGCCAATAGACGCACATGAACACGCGTAAAAAATACTCACCAGCGTATTTTCATTCGAAGATGCCACACACGCGCGTTGCGATACGTTTAAAATATTCAGCATGCAGTCAGCTGGTAAAGACGAAAGTGCTTCTACTTGATCGCGATTTTTAGCCTGGAGAAAGACATTTTTATCTTTATCGATACAACGGCCATGGCGCAACAACATAAAGCAAGGTTAAGCAACGGAGGTAAGTGCAACCCATTCGCTTTTCTTGCTCTGTTTGCTGGTTATTACTCGAGCCACGTGGGTCATGAAAAATGCCCACCAAAATGGTGGATGGAAGGCGTGACGTCACCGGAAAGCAATCAATAGTCTGTTTATAATGTATTTTTTATTTGATAGTGTATTTCATAGCAGTTTTTTTTAAGACGGTGCAAACATGCCGAATGCTTCCATTAAAAACAGACAAGTTTATTTTTATTGACAAGTTATCACCTGCTACACTCTTAAATGATTGATTTTAAAACCACTTTTTAAAAATCCATCTACAGCTTCTGTTAATCTTGACATTAAACATTAATCAAGTAAGTAACATTAACAATTTAGGTTTACATGGGTATGTTTTATGGCCATCAACATAAAATTATTAACACTGTGCATTTGAGCAGTTTTGTCCCCAAGAAAAATATTACAAGGGGCTGTGTCAAGGTTTGCGCATGCGCAGCAAAACTTGAAAAAGTTGGGCTAACTTTTTTAAATTTTGTCGCTGGGTTTTGCATATCCTATTCAATCTTTGCCATCCCTTATAATTCTTCAGTAATTTTGGCAGTGGTGTACTTGTCAACTGTCAGGTTGTCCTGATGCATTACTTTTTACTTGAAATGGCACTGTTTGCCGTATTTTTAAGCCGCCAAACATCAATATCACCGGGTGTGCAGCCGTCGTTGAAAAGAGTTTTTTCATCCTATAAAAAAACTTGACAAAACATGACAGAAACGACATCGAATGATATGAATGACATGGTTGGATACAGCAGTTTGTTCAACCTTGATTTCCACCCAAACTGGTATGCTTATTTGGTCCCGACAGCAATTTTACAGCATATCTTCCGTCGATGGAAAGACACCGTGGTCGCCGCTGTACCGATTTTTTCCCCGACATTGATCGCGACTTTGACATTCGTCTGCGTTACCCCAAAACAGAAAACGTTGTTTCTTGAAACAAGCACTGCTTGTTCCGCAAAACATGTTTTCATCGAAACAGACGTTTCAGTCTACCGTCTGCAGTACTTGTTTCGATACTGACGTACTTAGTGATGACCAATCATCGATCGTATATTCCAGATCACGTGGTATCAAGATACCATGCGACTGTACTGATTTATTGTCGCCGCTGGCGGTGCTGTATCCGTTTCAGTGGCATTTTTGTTTCGTTGTGTGGCATTTCTGTTTTCCGTTTGCGGGATGGATACACTGAAACGCGAAACGGGGGGTAAACAATTTTGTTTCGTGTTTCGTGTTTTTTGCCTCCTGTTTGTGGCAGGCTTAAGAATATTTTTTTTACACAGAGATGAAAAATAATTTTTTTCAGGCCTACCTCTTGTTTGACTTTCATTCCTTCTGGTATAAGCCCCACGAGATGCTGAACAACGTGAAATTCCCCGTTTACAAAGTTTGGGTTCTTCTTATCAATCGGTTCGACTTCTTGACTGCAGAAAACGAAGTTAAATAAAAAACCACACTCAAAAAATGAGCTTACAGTTTGTAAAATTTACATACTCCCCCCAAAACAAAATGGAATTTGTTAAAATATTAATTCTTGATCAGAACAGAAGTTGTGGATAACATAGCACCAATCACTTTGGAAACGCTTTCTAGAATGTTCCGCTTCAGTGATTTTGTCCAGGTCCAAGTGGACCTGTTTGAACAAAGTGATTCCCACAGTAATGAAATGTGACATTTCCTGTTTCTGGGAGATAGAGTCCTGTAGTTGAGAGCTCTCGGAAAACCAATTTTGTTCGGTTTTTAAACTAATTTAACCTGCGATGGATGAGCTTACCTCTGGAGGTGTTAAGCTCTCAAATTGGTGCATTCATCATTAGTGAGGTTTCGGTGTGCACGGTTAGTGATTACGACTACGATTAGCCAAACCTCAAAATCGTTACCTTTCGCTGTCCGTTTTTTACTAAGGTGTTGCTATCAGTATAAACAACAAAACAACACTTGGGATATTTGTGTAAACGCCACAAGTACGCACAAATCGATGACGTAAAATTCACTAATAGTCGTCGTTTTGCCTAACCGTATCCGACCGAAACCTCCCTAATGTCTTGTTTAAGACTCGGGACTCGAGTTGACTCGAGTCCCGATTTTTACTGACTTGACTTGAGACTCGAACTTCAAATGACTTGACTCAGACTTTTATGCAATTTCTTTTGTCATTTTGAGGACCGAATTATATTTCAGCACAACAGAAACCTAAGACTAAGCTAAGCTATGTTTTAAACATGGAGCATTCTTTGCCCGAACAACAAATATACCCTACATGAATGCAATTTTCAGTGTTTTGGCTCGTTTTGAAATTAGGCCCTAGCTTATATAAATTTACTGTCGTGACTACTTGACTTGAACCGACTTGACCAACATGCCTAACTTGACTTGACTTGAGACTCGAACCTCAAATGACTTGACTTGACTTGAGACTCGGGGGGGGGGGGGGGGGGGGGGGGGGGGGGGGGGGGGGATGTGACTAGACTTGACTTGAGACTCGGGGGCCATTTGACTTGACTTGGGACTCTATAAGGCAGTTTGACTTGACTTGGGACTCGAACAGAGGGAGACTCGATACGACCCTGGTCTTGTTCCCCACAGTACGTGTCGGGCACGATCAGTTCGTCTACCCAACCACAAGAAAGCGTATGTAATCTTTCGTTGTTTTGAGTAAATCACTGTCTGCCTTGCGTGTTTTCTTGATCCTGCTATGCGTGTGTTATTTTGATGCACACTATTAACATTTTCAACACAGGACCAAACTATTTTTCCTTCAAGTCTCGCTTTAGTTACGTTGATATTAATAGGGTGAAAAAGAAAGATGGCCGCACCATGACAAAGGTCTATTGCCCATTAAGTGCAAAGCTCAGGGACTATTTTTTATGGTTTCTGGTTTTAAAATGGGTCTTTCCACGCTAATGAGACTATTTGAAAAATAAGTCAATAATTCTTTCCAGAAGTCTTCAGTTTATCTCAAACTTAAAGAAATTCCCTTGTACTGTTCTCAGGAGATAACTTTTGCCCAAAAATGTAAGAAAATGCTGCCACAACATACATTTCTGTAATAACAATAATAAAGCTTGTGTACAAATTTTCCATAATAATAATAATAATAATTTACGTATGTAACGGTGGACAGACAAAATTGTGACATTTTTGTCTGTCCACCGTTACATACGTAAATGAAAAATTTGTACACAAGCTTTTCAGAAATGCATGTTGTGGCAGCATTTTCTTACATTTTTGGGCAAAAGTTATCTTATTTCTTTAAGTTTGAGATAAACTGAAGACATCTGAAAGGAATTATTGAATTATTTTTCAAATAGGCCCATTAGCGTGGAAAGACCCAAATTGTCTTACAATGCCTCATCCGGGAAGCCATGCTTGTGGGCGAGTATTAAGGTACCCAACACCATTGAGAAACTGGTTCGGCTGGCACCCATGTGACCTACAAACACCAATCCCGGCGTTGACGTGTCATGGGTGTCGAACAGGGTTGGCACATCCTGAAAGTGGACAGGAAATTAAAATATTAGTGAGGTTTCAACATGCATGGTTAGTGATGATAACTACATGTATGTTTGGCAAAATCCACAAATGTTCATCTATCGCTGTCCATTTTTCATCAGAACTACATATGCACATACCCGTACCGATGATGCAAAATACACAAAAACTTGTTGTTTTACCTAACTGCGTGCGACTAAAACCTCACTGGTATGTCACCTGCCATGGTAAAATATGCAAATATGAGTTAAGAATTGAGAAGGTGATCATGGCTTCAGACCTTGTGTGCAAAACATATGAGACAGGCTGAAAAAAGTGTTTCCTCACAAAATCTTAAATTTTTCCCCACTCAATTTTTTTCATCAAATCTACATATTCCAACCCTTTCAATACCGCATTGTTTTATGGGGTCACACTGCCCTGTACCGCATTCTTTCACACAACGCACTGTTTTATGCAACTTGCAATGTTAACTATTTATAAACCTAAATTTTCCATTTGAAGACTTCGTTTTACAGAAATTCATTGTGTATATTATTTGTAGGCAATGAAATGCTCTTTCATATGATACCAAACACTTGATTTGGTGGCGTTTGTTACCCTTTTTACGACCACGAGCTGCTCTTCCACCTTGACCGGCGACACCAGCTACATGTAGCTACCCAACGCGTCCACCGGCACCCCGTCCACGGCGGGCCGCTGTAGTAGAAGCACTCGGACCAGGCATATCGTTGTCATCCGACGACAATAGACATGGAAGAAACTTCACTAGATTCACCGGAATCCTCACTAAGTTCTCTTCAGAACTTTCCAAATCTATATCGGAGTCACTATCGGCAAATAACTCTGCTATTACTTACGCATCACGATCAGCCATAATGGTGATATTTTGTCCCAAAAAACAAAAGAAAATTTGTTGCGTGTTGTTTTTCTCGGAAAATCGTAATGGAAACCCCACATGTGTTATACACCATTGTAAAGCTAGGTCAATGGACTTCCTGACTATATAAAATCCAACAACAGAGGGCAGCAAACGCAAATAATGGAGCTTCTCGAAAACAACAGCCTTCTGTTGTCGAGTGAACCCGACATTGGTACGGAAGCACACTGCGTTGCGCAGTCGAGTGAACTCGACATTGGTATTGAAAGGGTTAAAGAAAATAATTTCTGATCAACTTCCCAACTTTTACTAAATATGACATGGTTTGAGGGTGTATAATCAGACAATATGTGACCCGTCTTCATAAACAGGCTGACAAACTGTAGCATGCACAGATATGCCAACATTTACGATTTAGGCATAGTTTATACAATTTTTTTTAAAGCAAATATGACGAATATTGTGATGTAATGGGAAGTTTTAAAAGGGTTTAGGTTAAATCACATGCATAATAGCAAAACAACTTTTCAAATGTTCAAATCTTAAATTCTACATTCTGTTGTATCGTAACTCAATTTTTCATTCTGTACAAAAGGGGGTCACTAGAAATTTGTGTAAGAGCACAACCACCCTAGGCTTAAAGGCCCAGTGTATCATTTGCAATGACCCCAAAAAGTAATCGACGAGTTTACAGGGGAAAGTTCTGAAAGTAAAGATTGAATTAATAGCAATTACCCAATGAAAGGTTTCCGCTCAAAATGATATAATTTTACTAGAAAATATTCCGTAAAGATGAAATTATTTAGATCGTTTGCAAACAATTTACTTTTTTTTAGTTCATATCTACGCGGTCCACAATGCATGGGCGCTGTGTACTGCGTGTGCGTGTTCCAACGCGATGCATTTTTATGGATCGCGTGCACACGCAGTATATGATGTGTGCGTATGCGCCACTAGTGCATGACGCAAGCCACATAGTACGGCCGATCAACTGAGAAAGAATATTTGAAACACCCCGCCAAGACCAGGAAAACGCATACGGATTCTCATGTTTTTTTTAAACGTGGTACATTTGACAAAGCTGAAATTTCTTCGGATAAGTTTGTTGATGCCTTTCTTTTGATTTATAATGGTTTTATTCGCAGAATCGCTCAAAAACAGATCATCTACAGCCCAGGCCTTTAAGTGGGGTAGCAGGGATTTAAATATACACTAGGCAAAAGTACTTTAGCACAATTGAGAAACGAGGGCGATAGGAATAAATACCTTCAAAACATTGAAGAACGTGTCGACGACCCGTTCGTCGGGCGCACCCTCTGAGCTCATGGGCATGCGCAGATACCTGGCATTGGTGTGCGAAACCGTGTAGATGGCGTACATCTCTTCAATTGTTACGAGATGTTCTTCGTAGAAGATGCGGTATTTGTGCGGCTCATCTTTGAATTCTTTGATGTCTTCGTAAAAGAAGAATTGGTTTTCTTCGTCGCGTAATGCACTCTTGACAATCTGAAGCAGAAAAAAAAAAATATATATATATTAAACTCTCTTTAAAGAAGCGTGTTCAGATTTTTCCAGAAAATTGATTTCGTTTTAACCTCGGAATCATATAAAATACCTCCCCAAATTACTATCCACGGGAAGAAAACATGAAATTTGCAATCTCCAATTTGGATGTGGAAGCGAAAAGGTTGGTGTAATTACGGTACTGTACATCTTTAGGGAACCAGATCAATTAGTTTACGAAACAGCTGTGGTTTTTTTAACGATATCCTTGAAAATATATGGATTGAAAATGCGAAATTTCAGAATGGTAATGAGAAAAATATGACAAATGATATATGGCATCAAAATATCAACACCCGTGGGAAAATGGGGGGTTTAAAATGTGTATCATTTGCAATGACCCAATTTTGTTTTTCATGAGTTGACAAGAAAAACCTTACTCAAAGTGTTGATAGCAATGGTAACAAACACCACATTAATTTATTTCCGTCAAAAATGATATTTCATGTTTGAAATTGACAACCGAAGGTGGTTTTCTAAAAAAGTCCCATGCACGGGACTTTTTTACCATGTTTACTTGTACACAAAACCCATATATAGATTTTCAAGGTTTTCTGAAGCACTGATACATGTATTACATGTACTGTAAAAGCCAATATTTTCGCGTACAGATATTTTCGCGCATTCCAACATCACTGACATTTTCGCGAGTTGTTATTTTCGCGGATGGAAATTATGTTTTGTTTCAGGGAAATGCGCGAAAATAAAACCACCGCGAATATTTCAGCTTTTACAGTAGGTCGTTCAGACGAGGGGCTATCTCTGGAGCTAGCTACATGTAGCTCCACCCCAAACTCTAACTCCTGTTAGAACGCAATTAGGTCCACATGGCTACATGTACCTCAAATGACTTGACTTGAGACTCGAACCTCAAATGACTTGAGACTCAAACCTCAAATGATGACTTGACATGACTCAGACTTTTCTACTTGAGTCTGGCAAAAATAAAATAAATCTTTTATGCATTTGTTGTCATTTTGTGGATCGAATTGTATTTCAGCACTAAAGAAACCTTAGCCAGAGCAACATGAATGTGACTCTTTTTGAAATTATCTTGAACAATTTTACTTTCGTGACGACTTGACCCAACTTGACCAATATGCCTGACTCGACTTGACTTTGGACTCGAAGGCAACTTGACACTCGAGCAGAGGGTGACTCGTTACAACTCACTCACCAGCATTGTGGTCTAGTACATTTGTAGCTAAAATCCTCCCCCACAACACATTCTCCCTCCCCCACAACACATTAAGGGTTCTCCCCAGGTTGTTTGAAAATGTGTGGGGGCCCAACTGCGAAGCCACGGCGTGGGGTCCGAAAATTTGTGACTTTACAAGCTTTCTGGTGCATTTTAGAGCTATCCTGGGGTCCTGAACTTGAAGGGCTTGTTATGAATTATTTAAGATTGTTTTTGTGCAGATTAATTTTTTGTTTAAAAAAACAAATCTTTAAAAGACTAGGACTAAATACAATATTCCATAATATAATAAAGCATCGGTTAGTTTTGATGGAAAAACTCGAAATTTTTGAGTGAGAAAATTTTAATTTTGTGTGGAAACACTTCCTAAAAAACATTTCAGTCTGCCTCATGTTTTGCACACAAGGTTTGAAGCCATGATCATGTACATATACTCAATTCTTTTCCATACCGCACCCATTCATGTGGCCTTGGCCCTAGGCCTCAGTCTTCCGGGTTCGCGGTCCATTTACCCGCGTGCTGCATGCAGCCAGAGTGGCAGCCTGCCCGGCAGGCTTGACGCGCCACGCCGCCAGCCGGTCCTCACGAAATATGCTCATTTCTCAAATACATTTTTGCACTTTATCCATGGGAGTTGACGATATTTTCCATAAAAATGACGATCAAGCAAAACACGGTCGCTGCGATGCACGAAAAAACTATCACAAAAATTACGATCGACAACCCAGCTATCTACATGTACCATGGGGTGTGGTTAAAATCCGGAGGTCAGAGTAACCCGGAGGTAGAATCTTTTTGTGACCGTGTAGTACATGGTACAACCGGGTTGTTATTTAAATACCAAGTAGCTCCGGAGCCACCGTCAACGCACAAACTACACGTTAGCAACAAAATCTACTTCCGGGTACCTTTGGGTACATCCGACCACCTCCGAATACCTCCGACCTCTATATATTTCCTGTACCATGTGTACATACGTGCAGGGAATTTCACGTGAAGAGACCAACTCGTGTTGTAAAACGCATGCTGATTGGCTGATAAAAATAATATGACCTGTTGCTAGTAAATTCTGGTCAATGACGTTCAAGTTAACAAAACGGTGATCGGCATGAGTTGGACTAAAGTCGGGAATCTTTTGGTCCGGAAACCAGACTAGGCACGTTCCGGCGCCCGTGGACCAGCACCGGGCGACCGGGCCAGCCGTACCGTATCGAGAGCTGTTTTTGGTCGGCCGTGCGAATCAGAAGTATTTTTTGCCATGAATTCTCTGTGGTTCTTTTTTTCACGAGAGAGAATTTAAGTCTGGTAATTTTATTGTATTCTTTAGCAGCACCATGTGTGATATTTTTTGATTTTTTGTTGTGCGTATCGGGAGCTGAATTTTTTGATCGGCAATTTTTCCTGCGTATCGGGCCGGAATTTCAGCGTATCGGGCCGATACGCACAGTTGTACGTGGGGAGAACCCTGACATTCTCCCTCCGCCCCTCCCCCCACCCCCACAACACAGCCCTCCCCCCCAAAAAAGGAATAAAAACAAACAGATGACACATTACACACCACTTTCTAATAAACACGAGAAAGGTGTTTTGTATTACGTTTTGTACCCAGTTATTTTTAGTCCGTTTCCATAGCAACACACAAGCATGTTGATTATATGGAGGTGCCTGGAGGAAGGGAAAAAAACCACCCAAGGCTACGTATAAGCATCAGAAATTTACAATGCAAGATAAATGAAGATGACATTTGCAACATGTACAACAGAATCAACATACAAGGTTGAAACAGTATATCTGTCTGTCCACACTGAAGGAAAAAGAAATTAGACAAAAACTATGTTTACATTTTGAGTACGTACATGTACCAGGACATGTATGCTTTATGGAACGGATAAAGTAGTTTACTAAACTTCGATGGATTTTTGATGAGATCCCTGAAAATGTACGGATTGAGAGCGCGAAATTCCAGAATGGTAATGAGAAAAATATGACACGTGATGAGGTATCAAAATCTCAACATTCATGGGAAAAATAGGGGGCTCAAAAATGTGATCTGAAGCTTATTACGTGTTTTATACAATCCCAATATTGATCAGGTACACTTTACAACCCTTTTGAGGTACACGTAACAGCCGACAAATTTACAGAAACTCCTTACAAGTTGGCGCTTACCTCTTTTCGCAATGCTACTTCTTCGTTACTAATGTCCTCCGATAGCGAAACACGTGTGGTGATGTTGTCGTAAAGTCGGTCTCTCTCTCGTGGGGTGTACGATACAAAATCCTCGTCTAGTTTCAGAAAGAGTACGGGTTCCTCTCGAATGCAAACTACAATCAGTTCCTGGGTATGGGAGGAAAAAAAAGTTAGGGTTGGAAATTCTTTTACTATTATTTTTTCAAGGTCTGTGACGAAATTAATTAAAGGCATATTTCGTCTTACCGAGCATCCTTCTTCTGCTACGACATCCATGGCCTTTGCTAGTCCCGACCCAGTTGGTTGGCCCATGCCGTACACCGAAAAACCGCCGCCAGCTCGCCTGAAGTTGGGGGCGCCGTACTTTTCTGTTGTTTTGAGTCCGTCAATGCCCACGAATTGATCGGCCACCATGAAGTACTTATCCTGTATGGATTAAAGCCAAAATGTGCATGCTTTAACTTCATGGTACTTTTAGAAAATTTGAAAAAAATGCTGTAAAAACTAGTAACTGAGATCTGAAACAAACATTCAAATTTTGTTCAACTCTAATTGTTTTGCAGTTCTACCGTATGGTAATACGTGTAAAATGACACCTGTGCATTGCATTGCAAGTCCCAGAGTAGAATATCGCAGTTATTATTATTATTATTATTATTTCTTTCTGGTATTCATACCAAGGATTCCTCTAAAGTGCCCTCTAAAGCGTGAGGAAACCCATGAAGATTTAGAAATTAGAAATGGCCAGAGACACCGGGGAATCCCCTTGCTCTTCATGAAAAAATGCTCTGGGATCTTTAAAGTGCACAACCATTACCTAACACACTGGACCAACAGCTTTACATCCCTTTCGAAGGATGACCAAGTGTGGTTGAGTGCCTTGCACAGGTGCCGCAGCCGGGTTCGAACCCTCAATCCCAAGTTTTCACCTATGATTGCGAGTCAATGACCCAAACCACTCGGCCACCAGAATTTTAATGCTAAAATCGCCACTATTTTTAAGCATTCATTCATTTTACAGAAATATTAAAATTACAAATTTGTCACAAGGAGTTGTACCGGCATTCTGGGAAATAGAGCATGTTTCTAACTGTGGACATTGGTATTACCGTAGACACTTTTTAGCCATACGGTATTGGGCAACAATTTACCCATTTATCTTGGGTGCAGACAAAACATAATACAAAAACCAGTATTTGGCGCACTATACAGTATACGGTAGTTCAAATGACATATTACATTGTACACTGAAAAAGCACTACTGGCCGTTTCTACGCGAAAATACCACTGTACGCATCAACTTCTCTGAGCAGGTTTTATTTTGATAATGCATTCATTAGCAAATACAAGTTTAAAGGTATTTTAAGACTGTTTTTACAGGATGGATAACATTAATGGTGGGGTGTTATGGCCGAGCGGTCTAGTGCGTCAAACTTAAGTTCCTGTGCTAGTACTAGAATGTAGGTTCGATTCCTGGCCGTGACGGGTTGTGGCACCTGTGCCCTTGAGCAAGGCACTCAACCACACTTGCTCCCATTCCTGTAATTGGCGGTCTCTCCACTGTTGGATGTGGTAAATAAATAAAATATAAATAAATTAAAAAAATGAAACATTTCTGAAATGACGCTTGCAAGTGCAATGGGCACTTTTAGAATACAAGAAAGAAATAATATTAATAATAATAATAATAATAATCATGCTCTGTTAAAAAAACACTTGAGTATGTCCAGTAGGCTTGGGCAACTCCAGCATTTTCGGAGTTGACTCCGATTTTTTACGAAAAACATTAGAAATAATGAGCGTGTCTTAGTTGAAGTACATTAATGGTACTGTGCAGACGAAGACCCAGTTATTGGCCCCGAACACGTATGATGCCGGCCTGTGCCACACACATTCCTAATATGTGGAAATTGCAAGATGCTGAATACTTTGCAGAAATCAAGTATTTTGGCTTCCGAATTGCTAAGTAATTTCTGGAATGGGCAAGCTATCACTGGAAATCGAATCTCAACGAAAGGGAATTTATCTCTACTGGAAATTGATCCCTCAAAAATCTTGAATCGCGATTTCGATTCCCAAAGTGGAATCGATTCTACTCGACTCAAACATGGAATCACCAAGCCTAATGTGTAGTAGATTTTATGATAAAACAGCATTTGGGGAACGTCCAAAGTTGTCGAAAATTTCATGATTCTACATAGCGTAGTATTTTTCAAGACGTTCCATCCCTCTCCCGAAATACTACTTTGTCAACATTTTTTCAGTACATTTACCTTCAAATGTCAACATTTTACAGTGCATGTAAAGTCGTACGCGGACCTCGACCCTCCTACCCCCTTCCTACGCTCTGTAGACATGGTAGACCCGTGAAAATGTTGACAACATTAGACGGCTTCTTACCTGTACTAGCGTGTGTTCAGGTAACCCATCCTTAATGCTTCCTTTAACAGCCGATCGTTTGTCAGCCAGTAACGTACACTGAAATTCCTCAAAGCAGTCCTTCGTTATAACGATCGGAGCAACGTCGTTACAGACCACGTTATGTCCTTTCCACTTATTACCGCTGCCGTTGATCCCGAAGGAATTTTTGCGTTGGTTTGTCAGCCGGTTGTTTGTTGGCAGGGCGTCGGGCGATGGCGACCGTGATGACGCGCTGCTTGCGCCTGTCCCCATCTTTGCGCTTTGCACTACGCACTGACCTATAGTGATGCCGTGTTGGGCTCCTTTTGTACGCAAAATTCCTCAAATAATCACTCAGTCGGCACGTACGTGTAAATAACACAGAACAAATCCAACCTACAAAGAGATCAAATGAAATAAACATAAATAAATAAATTGATAAATAAATCAAAAGGGCCATGCCTAAAGAAATAATGACTTCAGAAATTAAAAGCTTAAGTTACCATACACATACGTACGTAGTATGCGAACTGACGTGCATATTTCATGTTGTCAGGTGAGCAGTCAGAGGCTAATAATACAAGCAAGTGTGTACGTGCAACACAAGTACCATCTACATGTGCAATACATGTAGGTGTACACTGTACATGTATCATATTGAATGCATACACAAGTAATTAAAAATACCTGAAAGAAAAAGATTTACGTGGACTACGTGCACACATACTAATGGGACAAAATTGTCCTTGACTGTCACTTTCTGTCAAGAATGATGCTTGGTACATTTAGTAAAATGCAAAATTTACATTATTTAGAGTATTTCAAGGCATAGATTGATCACGTTCACAGACGCCATCTTCGTAGGAAAAAATGCTGTACTGCGTACTAAACGCCATAAAGCACGCGCACGCTAGAACATGTTCCAAACACGCACACGCGCGTGTTGCTCGAAATTTGTTCAAAATACGGCGCAACCGATGCGCGTCACAAAAAAATACGCTCAAAATCATGATGCACGTGGCAAATTGCAGGAAGTGACTTCATTTGAACGTGATCAATAGGCCTACTAAATGTTGACAATTTTGTACGGCACTAAGCAAAAAACTGTCATGTACAGTTGTGTTACGTGTGATTAATATTCTATAAATTTTAGCAAAGTTCATAAATTTCCTGAGCAGCATATTCTGGGAAAACAATTGGGGGGAAAAAGATTTAGTGGCAAAGGACTCCATCCCTCTAAATTTAATGATTTTTTGGGGCCCATAGCGTAATTATTTCAGTTATTTGCCATAATGGCTTTTCCGCATGTGATACACGAACGGTACATATAATGCTTGGTTGTATTCAGTGTGCACAATGGACTCAAAACGTAAGAGGCATTTCAGCCTATTAACAACAAATACATTCATTTCCTATTGCAAGGTTTCCAGCCATTGCTATGGTGACCGTATCTCAAATAATAGCAGGCCACGCAAGGTTGCAAATCTATGATTATCTATGGCATACGGTGCACAGATTACCTAGACAAAAAAAATCTCCCTCCCCATTTTCCAAAAAAAAAGGTGTCTGAAAATGAACGACTTGGTGGCTATAAAAAAAGTCACAGACTTAGGGACGGGGTAACACGAGAATATTCTCATAATTACTCGATTGTGATATGATTGTAATATTTCCAACGACGACCGGGGTCACACGACAAACTTATTAAAATCGGATTGTAATCGTATTATAATAAAGTGGGGTTACACACACATTCTCGTCATCGTATTGTAATCCATCCCATCATCCCTTGCGGTGGCTCCATGCCTTTGCTATAGAGCTGCGTATTTTGTGGTATAATTTTTGTGTTCATAATTTTCTAGAAAATGGATTTCATTCTAACCTAACAATCATATAAAATACCTCCCCAAAGTATGCCCATTCCTTCCTTAAAGACTTGAGACTTGTTCTTGAAGACTTGAATCAATCGAGTCTTGCTCTTAAATGACACTATGAACATGCCACAGAACAATTTCTTCAATTTAATAAACACGAAAGTCAATTTATCCCAACGTTCTAGGGTTAGTGAAAAATCAAATTGAATTTGGAGGATCGTGGAATATTATGCTTAACAAGATATTTTTGTACAACAAATTTAATTTACCGTTTTCAGCACAATTCCGGCATGCATTTAAGATTCAATTGGTCTTTGAAAGTCATCACACATTAGAAAGAAAAATCAACAATAAGGCTGTATGTGAAACTAAAAATTAAATCTGCAAAATTTCTTTGTGTGTAGTGCAATTGATCGGTGATTGGTCTCTGTGATTTTTTTTCCTTTCCCAAATCAAGAATTTCAATAATTCAGCATACAGCCTGGACAGTGATCCCCACTAAATTCACATCCTAACTCAATGCAAAATTAAACCACCTACATGTACACACTCAGGAAAATGAAATTAAAGCATTGTTTGAGAAGCCAAGGACATTAGGAAAATTACTGAAAATGCCCGCTGCCTTGAGCGACCAATAAAATATTCTTTTTCAACTGTGCCGTTACTAAGGTCTCTGCAATTTCATCGGCTCAGGATCCAAACAATGACCAGGAAACGACTATTATTCTGATGGTTCAATATTCTGAAGAAGGAATCCCAACACTTCGTAGATCGTCATTAAAATTCAAAAGCATTCTTGAGAGAGCAATTCCATTTTGCAAATGAAAATTTCATGAGATAATCCATAAATGCATGTACGACTCGTGAATAACAAGTAAATTCATTTATGTACGATACCTTTTTTAACTGGAGAAAAGCACTTTTAAATAATTATTCTACCACGATGTCAACATTTTTACATTATACTTTAAAGAACTGTAGTTGGGTGGTTGGGGTGCTGGCCTACAGTGGTGAGCGTCTGAGGTTCAATTCCTACTCGAACCAGTGACTACATGTAGAAAACCCTCTTTGCAAGGATGCCAAATATCACAGTTTGTCCATATCACATTTTCCCATGGGTGTTGGGATTTTGAAAGCATATTATTTGTCGTATTTTTCTCATTACCATTCTGAAATTGTGCGTTCTCAATCTGTACATTTTCAAGGATATCGTTAAAAAAAACCACCGATGTTTTGTGAACTTTTTTATCTGGTTCCATAATGCAGTGCAGTAATTACACCAACCTTTTTTGCTTCCACATCCAAATTGGAGATTGCAAATTTCCTGTTTTCTTCTCATGGATAGTATTTTGGGCAGGAATTTTATAAGATTCTTATGATAAAACGAAATATTTTCTGGAAGAAATCTGAACACGCTCCTTTAACCGACAATCTAGGAGATGTTTTATAAGTGTCAGGAAATCGACCCATATTCTGTGAATCTTTCATAAAATGTGAGATAACAAAAGAGCTGTTTTAATTCACATTTCATTTTCATACGGGTACAATATATGAAAACCACCCCAGCCACGTCACATGTAATTGCGTCATTTAAGGATCGGCCATGCCCATGCACGGCAAATTTAACCACACAAGCTGTCTAAATACAGGCCAAGACTGGTGCAATATACGACAGCACGCTAGGTGGCTGTGCATACATGATACGTGTGCGTGTATCAAAAGGTCTCGCGCGAATATAATACAAGGGTATTTATACACTTCGCTGGACAACACAAGCATGTTTCGCGGTTCGTGCAGGCTCTTACGCCTTAACGAGAGATTGTTGCTATACATGTACCGTATCTATGGGCTATATGTATATTAATACATAAAGCTGCCATTGTTTTGACAACGCCGCGTACTCTACTGTGCTCCAGGATCATTTGCATAACATGTAGCAATCAGAAGAGAGACAAGTTGTTTTGGAGTACAGTGATATTTCATTAAGTGGTACGGTACTTGGAAATAAAAGGGAATAAAATAAATACAATGTAACATGTTCAGATTTTTATGGAAACAAAAATAGTCTCTACCCAGTACAAACCTTGATAAAAACAGCACTGTTAAAGGAGTGTGTTGAGATTTTTTTCAATAAAATGGATTCTGTTTTGACCCAAGAATCATATACCGGTATTTAAATAAAACCTCCCCAAAATACTATCCATGGGAAGAAAATAGGAAATTTGCAATCCACATCTTACCGAGACAATGGGTACTTTTCCTATTTTAAGTCCAATGCGGACACATCGAGTCGGTAAAAGCGCTCTGGAAGCGTACGTCTGAGCTGTGAAGGTCAAACTGCAAAGGGACACTGCGCATGCTATCCTACGGTCTCAGTAAAATGTTCCCATGTCAAAAAAGTCAAACTGAGGACAGCAGTAAAATTTTGCCATTTCTCATTTTACCATCGTCTCGGTAAAACCTCCCGAAGAACAAGTCTAATGCGGACACAGCTTTGTACACAGGTTTGTTTTTATCCTCAATCACTCATATTTTAATTAGGGAACAAAAGTGGGTTTTGTCAGTCTTAAACATATGTTTAAAACCGTCCAGGTTTTAAAGGCCCTATGTACCGGTACATGTATCATTTGCAAGATAAAACATTTTACAGATTCCTGGAATAAGAGTGTAACATATCTAAGGAAGAATGTTGGTAAACTAGCCTGAAAATGTTTTAGCTGCTTAGATGCATCAATGCTTCAAAAAACCTTGAAATATATGGATTTTGTGTACAAGTGAATGGTAAAAACATACCGTGCATGTAGAAAAACGTACCGTTTTTAGAAAAACACCTTCGGTTGTCAATTTCCAGCATGAAATACCGTTTTGGACGGCAACAATAAATTCATGTGGTGTTTGTTACAATTGCTATCAACACTTTGAGTAAGGTTTTTCTTGTCAACTCATGAAAAAAAAATTGGGTCATTGCAAATGATACAATGGGCCTTTAAACGGATTGTTTAAGACTGGCCAAACCCACTTTTATTCCCAGTCATAAATACCTTTTTGTTTAAATCAGTAAAACTCACAAAAATTCTTCGATAATCTTGTCGTTTTGTAATGTTTTGCATTAGTTACATGCATGACTGCGTTCGTTCAAACTGCTGTGCGTCGCGTTGTTTTTGTTGAAGACAAAATGCGTGTTGCACGCGCTAGCATACGACTGGGTTGTCCGGGTACTTGTCACAGTGCACATTTTGCTTTCGGGAGCGTGCAGTTTCTGTGTGCGTGTGCATGTTCCATAAGCGCTGAATAAGGCACGGGAGCGGGCCAGGGTAAAAAGTGTTTGAGACTGGCTGGTCTTTTTCGTCCGTTTAAGACTGGCCACGTGACGTGCTCTCAGCCAATGAGGATGCGTAAACTGTCTAAGGTATTTATGAATGTACCGTGTAGAACAGTTTTCAAATACTGTCATAAAATCTATCTTTAAAGTTTTATGTGCATAGACTAGAATTCACTGAAATGGGTACCACTGTACACTAAATGTACGCATAATATTACATTATACACACAGTGTTCGTTTTCTAGGAATTATATGCAGTACTATAAATAGTATACTACACATACATACCGGTACACGTATATTATATGCAATGAGTAATGATCAAAAGGATACTATTCCCTGCACAGCATTGTATTATTCAGCTTTATTCCCCCTGACATAGGGCAATTTCCCCATCAACCTAAGAGCTGTTCCCATAGAAACAGGGGGTGGTTCAGCTGGCACACAAAGGCCATGTACAGAAAGGACGATAATAGTTCATAAATGGGTAATTCCCAAAATTAGGGGTCCAAAAGTGTGACATGCTTTTTAAGATTTCTAAGTGTTTTTAATGATTGAAAGTGGTTTCCAAGTAGAAAATAATTATTTTTATTTAAACAAATGCCACTAAAATTTAATGTTTGTGTGTAGATATGGCACCAAGGTTAATGCAAACTCATTCTACAGCCAATTTTCATTGGCGTAGGTAACCCGGACACCAAACTCCTATCCAATACCATGGAACAAATTATAAGCCTTTATGGTCTTTTGTTTTAAATATTTTTAAGGAATCAGACAACAAAATATTGAAGAAAATGATGCTGCCCCCTATAATCACAGGCCACAGTCCATTACTGAGAATTTATGGTCATAAGTGGTGATATTTGAAGCAGAGATTGTCGTACGTAACTGGGACACCAAAAATTTTGGACCCCTAATTTTGGGAATGACCCAAATGCGGGGGAACCAACGATGAATGTGTACTCATGGCACGGGATGGCATTTCTTCTACACACAATACAAAGTAATGAATTTTTTTACATGTACATTGAAGCTATAAGAATCGTTTCCATATTCTTGTTGCTGCATCCTAAAATGCCATCTTAGAGTTGAGAAAAGTGACGGTTTGCGCATGTGTGAAATCCTTTCATTTTGTTACATACGTGCGCAATTTCGTTACACAATGCCATTGGTTCGTGTGTGTAAATGTACATCGTGTACTTAGCATGTGCTGCATGGGCAGTATAGTGTTCATGAGTGTTTACAATACTCATAATTCAACTACATACATGTTGTACATCATGTTGCGCACCTTCGTTCAATTTCGCATCGCACGCGTTCAGTGTCTGGAAAAAATCGGTACAGCTGCAGCGGCCACAGTTTCTTTCCATCGACAGAAGATGTGCTGTACCACCCTGTTTACACTCGATTCGGCAAAGGCGAATCGAACTCCACAATTTCCAAAAAGGGGAGTTGAAGCCGGGTAAGCACTAAGTGTAAACGCAAAAGGCGAATTGAAAAAGGCGGATCAGACCCGGGTCTGATTCGCCTTAACCAAAGCGAGGCTTGCCGAAAAAAATAGTTTGGCCCCGTGTTGAAAATGTTCATTGTGTGCATCACAATGGCACACGCGTGGCGCGATGAAGAAAACGCGCAACGCGGACAGTGATCGTCTCAAAACAACGGTAGATTACACGCGCTATCGCGTCGTCACGCCGATGCGCTGATCGTGCCTAACACGCGTACTGCGCATGCTATGGAGAACAAGACAAAGATGGCCACACCGTGATAAAGCTCTTTTGGCAGTGCAGCTTTCCTGGCTGGCTAAAAAACAAACAAACAACCCAAAATACTGCATGAACACAATTTTCTCAAAAATTATCAAAACTATTACACTAAGACACTGTTTACAATTTATTTTAAACATCTACACTGCTTCAAAATTACACAAGAAATTTTTTTTTAAAATGGAAAAGCAATTTTTGCAAATTATGCATCAAAATGACACACTTTGGCTCCTGTTGTTACGGAACAACACATAATGCACAAAAGCCATTTTAATTGGCTGCATTTTAATTGGCTGCATTTGTCAATTTTATCAGAAAGGTCCATTTACCCAGAAAAAAATTCAATTAGGAAATGCTTTATTATAGAAAATGGGGTTACACCTAGACAGGGCTATTTATTGTCACTAGGTTCTCTCCCCTCCACCCAAAAACAAATGACAAAAATTGCCGGTGTAGGTTGAAGCTTTGAAGATCATAGAAGGGCAGTCGTTTGAATTATATACCTCATGATTGGTTAAAAGTGGATGGTAGAATTGTTTAGCTATGCCCTGTGTCTTTAGAATTTTGACTATGCCCCGGGCCTGTCTGCAGTAGACGTTTTTGGGGAAAACTTACCGAGACGAATATGGGTTTTCCATCAAATCTACACATTTCGATACTAGATGGGTCATTTAAAAAAAAAAAAACGTTCGGATTAACTTCTCAACTCTTTAATATATCGTGGAGGGCCCTGTTTTTGACGGTACGCATTTTCAATGCTTTACCTTTGACGTAACGGCACGCGATGTAAACAACTCCCTTATGACATGCTCAAACTTTGATTCTTATCATGGGTCACTGCTGTTGTCATACCGCCCAAAAATGTGGAAAAATAAGGCTCTTCCGATAGGTTACAGTTATAAATTCAAAAAGTTGGTTTAATTGGGCGTATTTTGCTAGATACAAAATTGTACGATGTTGCTGGGCTCCTATTTTTTCTATTATTAATATTAGCCCCCAAAAGTTTCAGTTTGGGTCAATACGAAGCCCCGAGTATGCAGATTCAGAAAATTTAAACCGTAAGGCTATGGACTGAAGAAGGCAACTGAGACATTGTTTGATGTTTTACTTTCCTTTATTCTGATCAATTTGAAAACAATGCCTTACACGCGAGGATACCCCCACAACCCCTTCCCCCGGCCCGCCCGGCCCCGCCGCCGCGCGCCGCCCGACGCGACGTGATGGTCGGTGGTAAAATCGCTGGATATTTACAGTTATATGTACATACGGGCATCAAAAACATGTACAATCACTGGTATATAAAGTGAAATCACCCAGGATGTGGTAAAATGTTCAAAGATAAACAAGTAAGCTGGCAAATACTTACCTTTTTTCCGGTCACGATCTTCGAAGAGGACAGTTTTTGACACAATCCGTCCGGCCGCGCCGAAAATGAAATTCCATCAACGACTGTTTCAGCACGTCTAGTCGATCTTTAACACAAACGACGGCTATTTTTGTTTGCCAAGAAATTTTACTTTCAGACAAGTGAGGGCGCTATCACTGTTTAACGGTGTATATTTTTCGTGTTTTTGTATTGCATGTACTATTATAATAGTACACGTTTGTGGAGCTGCGATCGGCTGTACAGTGGTTTGGAAAAAGTGCTGAAAGAGAGAAGAATTTCCAAATCGATCGTGTTTTTTTCCACTTTGATTGTTTCAGAATGGCGTCCCAGGTGGAAGGATTCGTAAATTCGGTAGTCACATTATCAACAGAGGGTAAGAAAAATGGTTTGACAGCCAACACAAACATGACAAACCATGCAACCTATGGCTATGCAATTCGCAAACAGAGACACAACAAACATGATCACGATTTTATCCCCACAAAAAGAATTTACCTACAGGTAAGTTTTACCATTGATGTTTTCCATTAAAGCGATTATCAAGCATCAGTACGTGCAAATTGGGGAATAAAAACAAATTTAGAAGTGGGAAAAATTAAAGATTTTCTCTGTCACAAAATCTGAAGTCATGTCATCTATCTACTCAAATATTTCCATTTTTCTTCATTTACATATTTCCTTTTTAAAATTATTTTTTCTCAGGAAACTTTGCCCAGCTTTGCGAGGAGATCAATAAGAGTTTAGAGCTTCTCAAGAAAAATGCATCCAGCCTGGATATGATTTTGGAAACACTTGATCCGCAACTTCACTCGCTCGGTGTTCTCGCAATTCTGTAAGTCTTTAAAAAAATTCTGGATACGACTTTGAGTCTGGCTGCCTCATAAGCTCAGTGATTTTATTGTATAGTTCTGCAGATCAGTTAGACTTGTCTCCAGCCTGAAACACTACTTGTATCTCCCGGGCAGATTTAAAAAAAAAAAATTCTTTCTTCATTTGACAATTATTAAGACCAACAGAAAGTGTTAATTTTGTAATATGAATAATTTTTTTCTTCTAATCTTCTCAGTAATGTCAAGTTTACCCTACCCTCGAGTTCAGCTCCCGACTTTGAAACACTCTTCTCACAAACTCAGCTTTTCTTCAGCATGTGCAACGGAGAACAAGTTCGATTTGCGACAGATAGTTGTAAGTGAAGACGGTAGATTCATTTTACTGACGTGAAAATATCACCCTTCGTGCGTTGCCAAAGTTACTGGTTCTACACTAAAACCATTGAACCGTTTTCCTGTGCTTTCAGCAGTGGACTTTCTGGATTACCAGTGAATGTTTAGACCCAGTTACTAATAATGGACCTTTAAATCCTCGAATGACACATTTAATTTTGACAGAATCAATGTCAAATTGCTTTTTAAATTTCTTTTATCACAGACGGCACTCTTGCACACCAATTCACCCGAGTTCTGATCGAAAAGAAGCAGTTTTTGAGGGGTATTGAGATTCTCTGCAAAGCCATTAACAAGATACAAATGCACAGCGCCCAATTGACGTCAATTCATGCTGATCTCTGCCAGGTATTATGCCCAAGTACTGTCTTGTCCCAACTATGGAATTGTCCCAAGTGTGGTTTGAATGGTCCCAAGTACAGTATTAGGTATATAAACCCATGTTGATCTCTTTGACATATCTGTTATGCCCAAGTACTGTTTTGGCCCAAGTACTGTTATGTCCCAACTATGGGATTGTCCCAAATGTGGATGGATAGTAGTATTACATTTATATAGCGCACATTCAATATGGATATGTTCACGTGCACTTCACACAATAATAGGTGTCCTTCACCTAAACATGGATGGTGCCATTGGCAGCCGACGGCCAGAGACACCGGGGAATCCCCTTACTCCTCACGAAAGAATGCTCTGGGATCTTTTAAGTGCATTACACAACACACTGGACCAACGGCTTTTCATCCCTCCCGAAGGATGGAGCAAGTGTGCTTAAGTGCCTTGCTCAAGGGCACAGGTACCACAGCCGGGTATCAAACCTGCAGCCCCATAATTAATATAAACCCATACCGATCTCTGAAAAATATACCTGTCCTGCCCAAGTACCAAGTTTTATAAATCAGAATGTTTTTTCCATTGATTTCAGTTATGCCTGTTAGCTAAATGTATGAAGCCGGCACTTCCTTTCCTGGATGGCGACATCACAGATATTGGCAAAGAGGTAAGACAAATTACAAGACTGAAAAACTATTACAAATGGCGTTATCTCTGTGTGATTGAGGATGTGTATGATAAAAACCAACCTGTGTATAAGTCGGCTCAGTACCTTATCTACGTTCTGAGAAAACAATGAAAAACTGTGTACATGCTTTCAAGAAATTGTGCAAAGCCACCGTCCTATTTAGACTGGTTCCCAGGCTATATGTACTGGACGAAAGACGGAGAATTTTGTCTCGATGTGAACACTTTTTATTATCGTTGTCTAGCCGTATTTTTAAGGTTTCTGTGTTTCGGTTGGCTTGTGTTTTACACAGGGAGGCCTTTTTGACGCTACTCATTTCCTGTGTTACTATTACTATGGTGGTATGATCTACGCTGCGCTAAAGAAATGGGGAAGGGCTGTGTACTTCTTCGAAGTGGTAAAAATTCTACTTTAACTCCTGACATTATTTTTTTTCATAAATCCAAATACTGCAGACTTCAGAGTTAAACTGTTATAAGTTGTTATCTCCATGTGTGATTAAGGATGTGTATGATAAAAACCAACCTGCGTATAAGTCAGCTCAGTACCTCATCCACGTTCTGAGAAAAGAATAAAAAAGCGTGTCCATGCTTTCAAGAAATCGTGTGAAGCCACCATCCTATTTGGGCTGGTTCCCTGACTATAGTGCACGAGAATCAAAGCCATGAGACCACAATAGTCGGGGGTTAGCTTTCTATACAGGAGTGCTCTCTTGTAAACAAAAAGTGTAATCTTCGTTTTCCCACAAGAGATCTTGGGAGTAATCATTGCATTGGACAGTTAGAACAACTTCTAACTTCAGTGAGATTTTTCTAGTGAAATGGTTAATTAAAATGTTGGTACATTGCAGATTCTGTCTATGAACTTTAACGAATAACATTTTTCTTGGATTAATTAAGAATTTACACTTAATCAAATATTGAAATTTCACTTTTACGAATTCTTTCTTTGCCGAATTTGTTTAGGCGATAACCACCCCCAGTCAAGCGGTTAGCCACATCATGCTAGAGTCGTACAAGAAATTCATTATTGTTTCGCTAATCCACCACGGCAAGTTGATTGCGCTACCAAAATACACGTCTTTGGTCGTCAGTCGATTTATAAAGGTATGGGTTTTTTTAACTGTTAAATTCAAAAGGAAGCTCTATGTGAGTTTCCCGGAAAGAATTAAATACCCGACTATCACATGATATCTTGTTTACAGAACTTGTATAACCGACATTTTGAAATCAAATCTCTACTTTCGTCTCTAATAAACCTCACTTCATGGCGCTGCAAAGCGCAAGAATTTGCTTAGCACAGCACTTGTTTGCTTCGTATAAATGGCCACTAACAAAAATTGTATGTAAAACTGTGTTCTTAAACAGTAGCAGAATGCCAGTAAATCTGGTAAAAATCACCTACGAGTTTGGCTGGCAACCCATTTTTGAAAGTAAAGCAAATAGATTCTGTGATATGCAGCTGTATAAAATTGGCCCCTGAACTAAGTGAGATATTAACTGTCAAATAATGAGGAAAAAAAACAATTTAAATGGAGTTCTAAATTCTTACTTTTTTTCTTGCTTTAGCCACTCAGCCAACCATACCACGAGCTGGCCAACGCTTACGCCACCAACAACCCCCAAGAATTAAGGAACATTATCGGAAAACACACCGAACAGTATACGCGGGTAAGCTAAACAATCAAATAAGTGTTTTACTGCCGGTTTCCATGGCATATAGTGACTAGGAGCATTGCTACTCCCCTTGGATGGAATGCTAGTCCATCACAGGTTTACCCCCAGCAGTTAGTTGGGTTTCCCCAAGAGGTTGTTAGTTTCCATGGCATGGAGCATTGCTACTCCGCCTGGATGGGATGCCAGTCCATCCCAGGTTTACCCCCAGCAGTTAGTTGGGTTTTCCCAACAGGTTGTTAGTTTTCATGGCATGGAGTGACTAGGAGCATTGCTACTCCCCCTGGATGGGATGCCAGTCCATCGCAGGTTTACCCCAACAGGTTGTTAGTTTCCAAGGCATGGAGTGACTAGGAGCATTGCTACTCCCCCTGGATGGGATGCCAGTCCATCACAGGTTTACCCCCAGCAGTTAGTTGGGTTTCCCCAACAGGTTGTTAGTTTTCATGGCATGGAGTGACTAGGAGCATTGCTACTCCCCCTGGATGGGATGCCAGTCCATCACAGGTTTACCCCCAGCAGTTAGTTGGGTTTCCCCAACAGGTTGTTAGTTTTCATGGCATGGAGTGACTAGGAGCATTGCTACTCCCCCTGGATGGATGCCTTTTTTTTGCAAATATATTGATGTGATTTTTCATATTTTGTTTTTTTGTCTTAGGAACAAAACATGGGTTTGGTGAAGCAAGTTGTGACGTCAATGTACGCCAAAAACATTCAAAGGCTTACTAAGGTAAGAAAAACGGATTTAATTATTAAATGATTTTTATTGATAATTATTTACGATAGTGTGATTTTCAGAAATTTCATGTGTTTTATTTATCTGTGTTTTATTTTCAGACATTTTTAACGTTGTCACTGAGCGACATAGCACGTAGAGTACATCTGGCTTCGGCTAAAGAGGCTGAATTACATGTGCTGTCAATGGTAAGGATTTTGGGTCAAATAGGGCATCGTTTGTGCACAATTTAGAGTTGACATGATGCAGTGCTACGGCTTACAGTGCCTTGCGCCTTATTGACGCGACATGCAAAATGCAACTTACGACATGACATGCAACCAGGGTTGCAACGAGTCTCCCGCTGTTCGAGTCCCGAGTCGAGTCAAACTGCCTTTGAGTCCCAAGTCAAGTCGAGTAGTCGTGGCAGTAAATTTGTTCAAGCTAATTTCAAAATGAGTCTAAATGCTGAAACTTGCATTCGTGTAAGGTTTTTTGCTTCAATAATTAAACAAAGCTTAGTCCTAGGTTTCTGTAGTGCTGACATTTTTGGCAGACTTAAGTAAAAAAAAATTAAAGTTTGAGTCGGGTCAAGTCATTTGCAACAGTGACTCGAGTCCAAGTCAAGTCATTTCAGGTTCGAGTCTCGGGTCAGTAAAAATTGGGACTCGAGTCCCCGAGTCATTTCAACGCAACATTGATACAACTTGTGACAAATTGTACCCAAATTTTCCAAATTTGTACCCATTAGATCGAGGAGGGTCAAATCTACGCCAGCATCAGCAAGAAAGACGGAATGGTCAGTTTCCATGACAACCCTGAGAAGTACGACAACCCGTCATTACTCAAGCATTTGGAAGGGGAGGTGTGTAGGACACGATGTTTGTTTGTCCGTTTTGTAAACTTTGTCAACATTTTATTTACAAGCTTGCCACATGGCTTTGTACATGCTGCGTTTACACTTGAAATTTGCCGCATTTACACAATGTCTTGATTCGGGTTCAATCTGCCTTTCCAACCACTTATTGTGCACGTAGCGCATGCATGAGTCGTATTGCATTGCAGAACTAGCGATATATTCGTCCGTTAAATCTACCACATGGCGCGCATTGCACAAGCTTCGCCCCAAGGACGCTCAAATTTCCAAATTCGTATTCGGTTAACATTTACACTACAAGTGACAATTGCACAGTTCAAACTTGCCTAAAAGGTGAATCAGATCCAGATCTGATCCCCTTTTCGGTTTACACTTACCTGGTTTCAATCAACGTTTTGTGTTCAATCACATTTTCGGCAAATGCCATGTAAATTATACCGTTTATCTCTTGTAGATGCGGGAATGTATTTTGCTGGATGAGAAGTTACGACAAATGGAACAAGAAATATCGATCACGCCGCAGTTCATACAGAAAGTAAGATTCTGTAATTAATAATCTCGGGCCCAACACGAGTCCAGTCAAGTTATGTAAAAAACAGTTTCCCATTGGCTGAGAGATGCTGTGCAAACTTTCCGCTCAGACGTAGCAGGGCAGTTTAATGGAATTAGCAGTTACGTAATTAGTCCAATGTTAAAGTAACGCTGCCTTACATTTATAAACAATGGTAACTTTTTGTGTAATCGCAGAAATTATTTTTGTTTTTTTCCTCGGCGTTTGCATTGGTTTGTGTATGTAATTATTTATTTGATTATTTCTCTGTCAGTTGCTAAAACTGCCAAGTGCACATGCTCAGTTTAAAGGCAGTATACATGATTGTTATATCGAAAATCAGAAATGTTCACAGATTTATGCCTAACTTACACAATATAAACATGATGACCGTAGAAAACTTCCCCTGAAATGGGTTTGTCTAAAGTGCTATAGTCTTTGAGAAATGAGTAAAACAATTAGTTTTCGTCTCATGAGACGAAAATTAAATTCGCCCAAGTGCCATTTTGCCCCAAATCACTTCGTCCAAAGGCCGTGTTTCAGGGCGAAATGCAAACCCTTTTTTGACTATTTTCTCAAAAGTTAGACGAAGTACGGAGCTAGTTTTTGCTCAGGTTGGTTTTAATCATGCATATCTTTAATCAAACAGGGGGATAAAACTATTTGTAACAGTTTACCAATCATGTATACTATCTTTAAGCTCCTAACTCAACGTTTAATTTTCTGTTTGTTTTTCAGAGCATGGGCATAAGAGAAGAAGAAGATTTATCCGTGTTTGCTAGCGGAAGCAAGTGAAGCATTTATTGGATTGGGTTGCAGAAAACCCTGCAACATACCCATTTGGGCCGAACTCGATGTAATGCTCAATCGAACCCCCTGTTAAAGCTTGTATAGATACCTTTAATGTTGAGTTCACTCACCAGTCACTGGCCCTAGCCAAGCCCCATATATTTGTGTACCCAGCATAATAAGGCCTGTTTACACTCGATTCGCCTTTGCCGAATCAAACTCCGCAATTTCCAAAAAGGGGAGCTGAAGCCGGGTCTGATTCGCCTTCTTCAAGTCACCTTTGGGGTAGGGTTGAACCCCGCAATTGCGGGATTCAACCTTGCAATTGTCAAGGTCGCTTGTAGTGTGAACGTTACCCGAATACAGATTTGGCAATATGAGTGTCCTTGGGGTGGTGCCCGCTTTGTAGTAGATTTAATTTACCAATCTGGCACCAGTTCGCAACACCTAACAACTCACGCATGCACTGCAGTTACAATTAGTGGTGACTTTTGTAGTTTCTGAAGGCGAGTTGAAGCCGGATCGAGGTGTAGTGTAAACGCGGGAAATGTTTAGTTTTGTGGTCGCAATAAAAATGTTAGGTCTGTATCCACCTTTGCCGGTTCGAGTGTAAACGTGGTGATAGAAGCTATCAATCGTTCTACTTCTGGCCTAGTGACACAATATAAGCAACAGCTGTTTGCAACCAATGGCCTGACAGAGAAATAGCCCCAGGGTACATGTCGGATGGTTAAGATAGAACATTTTCCACACAATGTCTCTAATTATTTTCCTTAATATCAAAATAAAACTGCTTAAGAAACATGAATTTAGGAAACACATATGGGACATTCCAATGGTGGCACTGTGTGGAATTCTCTCCAGAAAATCTACTTTATAAGAAAAATAAAGATTTTCACCACTTATTTGTATTTTGTTCCAGTTTATGTAAAACTGGGTTATAAGTTTAACTGCCAAAAATATCTAAGGTATTTTTTCCGTATACATTGAACAGAGATTTGAAGAAAATTACCTTCCGAAATCAACAGATAATCTGATTTTAAGATATACTTCCCACTTGCACTTTTGTCGCAAATGTTGTTTTTCTGTAGAAAAATCACATTTTCTCCTTCAAAAATTGCATTCAGTTAGTGCACAAGATAACCATCTACGCGCACATGCAGCGCCCATTGTTATCGCGCTTACGCACAGACTGCTCGCGCCGTAATTTTATAATTTATTTATCAAAAAAATGCAAAATTTCCGACAGAAGTGCAAGTGGGAAGTATACTTAAAATTGGATGATCTGTTGATTCCAGGAGGCAATTTTAGTCAAATCTTTGTTCAATGTATACGGAAAAAAATACCATATCTAAATATTGTTTTCTATTTAAATGAATCCGGAACATAGCCAGGATTCCAACTACATTTTTATCGCCTTTTTGTGTTTATGAAAAGGAGAGAGGAGCATATATCCCCCAAATCCCTTAGGTTGTGCCACTGTGGAAGAGCTCCGTTTTCCCAAACATGCATAAAATAGTTGCAGTGCGGAGGTAGCATGGGCTGTATATTGCTGTATATATTGCTAATGTCGAAGGAACAATACCTGAATTTGACGACCAGGGGTAGTAATGCCGACACCACGCACGTCATGCATCCTTCACAGAGAAGTCGTCACAACTGCAGAATTTGTTAAGACAAACAAGCAAATATTGTAAATGCAGGCATGTGAGCCTACTAAAACCCATATACAGGATTTGCATACACTAATAGCAAAACTTGTTTTCTTTAAAATGACTCATTAAGCACCAGTACTAGGCCTAAATGCAGATTTGATAGAAAAACCCAAATTCAGGAGCGAGAACAATTTGAGATTTTGTGAGGAAACACAAGGTCTGGAGCCATGATCAACTACTCAATTCTTTCCATGTGGACCAACATACACAATATATTATCATTTTTGAGAAAGACAGAATTAATGTATCAGTTATTACAAATGTTGGATGAAACTTGCTAGAAATACATGAAATTTACTCAATAATGTGCCTATTAAACTTACCACATTTAGTCAGTACGCATGTCTCCTCTTCCCTTGGGCACACATCCACGATTGTGTTTATCCCATGACAAGGCTCCCAATGTGTATGAATTTCTAGTATCATCTGGAGTAAAGTCAGGGAACTAGACAAGGCACCATGCTTTTCTTGCATCAAGTCTGGTTACCAGACCAAACGATTCTGACTATTTTGAAAAAACATTATTTGTGTTTGTTGTATGAGGTACAGGAACCAGTCTATTCCAGCACCCATAAACCTTTGATGTACATGTATGACGGTGTTTTTGAGTGTGGCATTAACTAAAACCCCCAAATCCCGGACTTATTTTTGAAAAGGTGGCAAAAGCAAGTTAGTAATACTTTAAAAGTGACAACTTTATACATTTACTCTCTTCCAGTGTTTGAGGACAGTTCATGTACTGATGACAAAAATAAAGAGAAAGTTAGGAAAATATTGTCTTGTACTTAGTTCCTTTGTGCCCAAGATTAAGAGTTAGAAAATATGAGCAATTCTCCCGTCACATTACATTTTTAGGGTAACTAAAAAGGTTTTCCCCCCGCCCTCCAAAAAAAAAAACATCAGTGTTGCATCGGTGCATACCTGAGAAAAGTAACAAATGCAATATTTATTATGATGCCTGATTACTATGGAAATGAAATAAACAGAAATGGGATGAGAAAAAAACAGTTGGGAATGAAGTATATGATTATGCAGTTGGCAACTGGTTTCAACTGGCCCCGAGCTGCGACCGTTGATATAACCGGTTTCTGCGTATGGTTTCAACTTGGCGCAAAATTGCCAGTTTGTAACTGAATTTCTAAACTTGTTCCAACTGAACCCAGTTGAATTCACAGGTACCAATTGGTACCAGTTAATTCCAGATGAAACCAGTTGAAAGTGTAACTAGTTTCAACTGGAATTTTCACCTGGGCATGTACTCTACATATAGTCATATGTATAGTGAAGAGGGCACTAAAAAAAAAAACAATTGGGGAAAGTTCTGTGGCACAATCCTATTCATGATATAATGAGTCCATTGTGAAAATGAACAACTTGCGAACAGCAATATTCATAGACCTAGAGGATATTTATTGCACAGAATGATTCACTACAAACTGAAACTAAACATTATCTACAATATAAACGATTAATAAAAGTAATCAATGATACAATTTACAGACATTTATTATTAAAATGGACATTAGATGATTTTGGTCCCCAAAAAAGTTATTGATTTCTTGAAAACAAGGATAACTACTTGCCACACATAAATATCGCGTAAAAATTAAGCGATTAAAGGCACAGGCTCGTCAGCAATGCGCGCGTGCCAAATTCATGCCACGAAATACGCAGCTCCATAGCAAAGGCATGGAACTGCGTATTTCGTAGCACGAATTTGGCGCGCGCGCATTGCTAACGAGTCTGTGCCTTTAAAGCTAAAAAATAAAAACAATAGGTGAAGAATTTACAATGAAACTTTTGAAAATAAATAATCTTGGCAATTTTGTTTTTCTGCCACGTATTTACATAATTAATATATCATTTCAAGGCACGAATAAATACACAATACAGCACTTTCTGTTAAGTTGGCACATTTTGTGACATATTACTGAAAATTATGCTTTATTACTGAAAATCTGTGCTTTAGTTCGGTTCTTATATGCAAGCGTGTATTTATTTCAAGAAAGAGTATTTGTGCACAAAAATGATGGTCAACTAAAGATTTTACTTTCAGATTAGGGGTCCAAAGTTGTCACGGTTCCCCCTCCCACCGAAATACTACTTTTTTTGTGTCACTACCGTGAAATATCAAAATTTTACAGTGCATGTAAAGTCGTAGGGGGCCGTTGACCACCTATCTCCCCCATCCCCCCACCCACAATTTCGAAAAAAAATATTGAAACTTTTTAACAGACTATTTTGAATGGCCCCCAACACAATGAGTTTTGTGATGTCGCCGAAAGTAGTCTATAGTTAGGCATGGCTAGTGAAATTGTACCAATTTAGAGTACAGCACATGTGCGAGAACTGATAAACACGGCAGCCCGTCTATTCTATCGGAGACAGAAATAAATTTGTTGAGTGTCCCTGGGTTAAAAACGCCGAGTGTGAAACACACATTTTGTTAATCGCCTTGTTGCCACAAACTCAGGGCTCCTCGGTGATTTTAATTCCCATGTGAACAGGCTCAGAGTTGCCATGTTGTCCTCATCAAAGGTAGGGGTAGGAGATGGGAGGCGAGTTATGCCTGATGCGTCTCAAATCACGATCAATTTCATCATCGCTCTACGGAACGAGAACAAATTACCATTACAAGGAGGTCAGAGAGATGATGTTAAGGTCAATGGATGGTCACAAATTTTTCCAACTTTTACTCACGTAATGATTGTAGCCTCTGTCGCGTAGGGGTGGCAGCGCCCTCTGGTGGTTGTAACCCTGATGCGGCTCACCCATGTGTAATCGCATCGACTCTTTCTGTTTACCCCAATCGCGCGCTTTCTCCGTGAGCTGTGGAAACAAACAAAAACCCATATCATGCACAAACACTGGGAAATCTGGACCTCGGGCCAAGCTCCATTCATTTGTGTACCCTGCATAATAGAAGCTATCAATCATTCTACTTCTGGCTCAGTGACACAATGTAAACAATAGGTGTTTGCAACCAATGGCCTGACTAGGGCTGGGCTAATAGCTCGATTAATCGCGAGTAGTAAACGGTACTCGGACTCCCGATTAGCATTTTTAAACTACTCGATTAATCGCGGCGCCGCGAGTACCGTTACATACTCGCGATTAATCGCGATTAAGCTATACTGTTACACTGTGACAGTCCCCTTTCTTAAAAGACGGCCTGTGTGCAACCGAATTTTATTGTGTAGACCAATGCTGACAATTTCAACACATAGGCCTACACGTACAATTACGTACAAGTACGTGGTTTGTTTGTTGTTTTGCCTTTTGATACGTTGCCAACTACTCGCGATTAATCGGCTAGTCGCGAGTAATTGCTGCAACTACTCGCGAGTAGCAAAATCAACTAGTCGCCCAGCACTAGGCCTGACAGAGAAATAGCCCCAGAGTACAGCACTTCCGGAGTCTCCCCTTTAAGTTTCTGTGTAATTAACCAAATGATCCCAGGATTATGTGATTGGCCAAAAGTTAAGATCAGGTCAAGCACAACAAATACTGACTCTGGAGAGTCATTTCTACATTCATTGTATGAATCTTCTCACCAAAATTGAAAATATCATACTTTGCAACACTCTGAGTCAACCGCCCCTGTGACTATACATTGCCAGAACACGTTCTCCGGCGTTAACAGCAAACTTCATATCACATATTAATGTACCTACCTCTCGTTCCAGTGACTGTACTCTACTTTTGGCCTTTTCCAGTTGTAACTGCATCATTAATTTCTCTCCTTCGTTGTTCTTAGATGTCTGTAAGTTCAAAAATATTTTTCTTTTGGTTCCTGGAAAAATCACTTGCATCAACCAACTTATAAAATCATTTTTGCAGAACCGTTGTAGTTAGTTCTTTATAAAAACCATAAGTATTAGGTGTGTTAATCTAACAATCATACGAAATACCTCCCCAAAATGCTATCCATGAGAGGAAAACAGGAAATTTGCAATCTCCAATTTGGATGTGGAAGCAAAAAGGTTGGTGTAATCACTGCACTGCTTTATGGAACATGATAAATGCGTTTACAAAACATAGGTGTTTTTTTTTTTAAATCCTTGAAAATATACGGATTCAGAATAGGCTTAGGCGAGTCTAGCATTTTTGGGGTCGACTCCGATTCCAAAAAAGAATTTCGATTCCATTCGCAATCAATTCCAATTTTTTTGCAAAAAATATACTGAGCGTGTTTAATAGGTAGATAAGCGTGTTCAAGTACGTATGTGCACATTGACGATACTAACTGTGCCAACGACGACCCAATTATTGGCACCGATCGGCACTAAATGTCCCTGAATTTATAATGCCGGCCTGTGCTACATACACGTTCTTAACGTGGAAATGATCAGAAGCTAAACAGTCTGGCAGAAGTTGGTGTTTTGGCTTTGGAATTGCTAGGTAGTTTCTGGAATCGGCAAGCTATCAATATGGGAATCAAATCTAGATGCGAGGAAATGTTTTCCTACTGGGAATCGATTCCTTTAATATAAAATCTGGAATCGTGATTCCGATTCCCAAAGTGGAATCGATTCTACTCGACTTCGGCGTGGAATCGCTCAAGCCTAATTCAGAACGCGAAATTTCCGATTGACAAATAATATGGTGTCAAAATCTCAATACCATGGGAAAAAATGGGGGTGGGGGTGGGGGGAGTTCAAAAATGTGACCTGGAAGCTCTTTTAATTAGGGTTCGTTTTGCCCTACCCAAAGTGACTTGAAAAAGTGGCTGTAAAAATAAGCTATTATTTTAAAAGTATCCGCGTATTCCTACCTTTGTGGCCGAATCAAGCCTGATTTGTTCGATTTGCACTTTCAGTCGTGCATTTTCAGCCACTACGAGGTCCGCGTCATTCCTCCGAAAATCTGTAATGTGAAGAAAGGATGGAACTTGTATCCGTTAAAAAATGAAAACCTTTCTCAAATTTTGCAACCAAAATTGGAGAGAGAGAAAAATCTTAAGGGCCTCATCGGGATTCGAACCCGGGTCCTCTAACTCACCGGTAGATGCTCTACCAGCTGAGCTATAAGGCACAGTGGTATACTCCTCAGGTTTTCCCTAAGAACTCAATTTTTCTCTCGGTGTTGCATGGGAGCGCAACTGGGCAAAGTACAAATGTTGCGTTCTTTACAGATTTTGTAGAGCGATTAAACGAAACCCACTTATAAAAAAAAGACACTACCATTTTATTTTAGTTGTTTGGTAATGAAATGAGAATATTAAATTATGGGAAGTGTATCAACTTCATAAAATTTAAATGTTTTAAAATAATAATCAGTTCGAGGATTATTTTTGGGGCATGGGGTGGTGCGCACTTTTTACATGCATCTATCGATAAACACCGGCGGTAACCTTTCAAATGTTGGACAAAAGGTTTACTGGTTAAAGAGTCCTTGTTCAGATTTTTACAGAAAATGGATTCCGTTCCATCCTAACATTCGGAACACAAAAATTTGGGGATTCTTTTGATTCGTTTTTAATATTTCCTACCTTCCTGTTTGCTATTATTTTTGGATCGTTTGCCGACGATTAGTTGCTCCATTTTCTCTAAGGCTTTCTCCTGTTCACGACACGTCTTTTCTAGCTTTTTAATCTTGGCTTGTTTCTCTTGAAGGGCCGTGGACTGAGTGACCTGCGTTTCTTGTTGGCCGAGGTATGCCTGCTCGCGGTCGTTTTGCTGTCAATGAAAATACAGCTTATTTAAAACCCGAATACAGGATTTGCAATGTCCTAAAACTATAATCAACAATTTGACTGGAAAAAAAACAACTTGAAAAATAGAAGTGGTTGCAACCGTCCAATGCAATGATTCCACCCGAGATATCTTTCATTCGAAAATGCCGACCGCGCATGTTTCGATACGTTCAAATTATTGAGCATGTACTCAGCTTGTAAAAAAACAAAATTGATCACGATTTAACTTTAAAGATAGTATACATGATTGGTAAACTGTTTCAAATAGTTTTATCCCCTGTGTGATTGAAGATATGCATGATTAAAACCAACCCGAGCAAAAACCAGCTCCGTACTTCGTCTAACTTTTGAAAAAACAGTCAAAAAAGGGTTAGCAGTAATTTCGCTTCAAAACCACCTCGCCCTGAACCATTTCGCCATGAACCACGGCCTGTGCATGAAGTAGTTTTGGGGCGAAGTAGCATTTGGGCGATGTAGTGTTTGGACGAAGTGATTTGGGGCGAAATGGCACTCGGACGAAGTGGCACTTGGGCGAAATGGTTTTGGGGCGAATTGAATTTTCGTCTCATGAGACGAAAACTAATTGTTTTACTAATTTCTCAAAGAGTATAGCACTTTAGACAAAACCATTTCAGGGGAAGTTTTCTACGGTCATCATGTTTATATTGTGTAAGTTAGGCGTAAATGAACATTTCTGATTTTCGAGATACCAATCATGTATACTGCCTTTAAGAAAGACAGTTTTATCTTTCATAATACAACAGCCGTGACGCAACAACATAAAGCAAGGTTAAGCAACAGAGGTAAGTGCAACCAATGCGATTTTCTGGCTTTTTTGGCTGGTTATCACTCGGGCCACGTGGGTCATCATGATTGTCAAATGACACCCAAAATGGTGAATGAAAGGCGTGACGTCACCAGAAGGCAATCAATTCTTTACCTTGATCATATCATTCTGCAACTGCAAGAGTCTATCTCGATAATTGCTGGTCTCGGAAACCTGTCTTGATAATTTCTGCCGTACGACCACTGTGAAATACACAAACAAAACAATTTTTTAGGACAAAAAAGCTGGTTATTAAGAGCTAAATTATTCAAAATATCACGTAATGTTGAATAAAAGTGAATTTTGTACGAAGTCAAATTTGATAAGGAAGAAACAGGGTTACAAGGACCATGTCCAGGTCATATTTTGACATTCCCCATTTTTCCCAGGGGCGTTTAGATTTTGATACCATATCATTTGTCATATTTGTCTCATTACCATTCTGAAATTTCGCGTTCTCAATATGTATATTTCCAAGGATATCATCAAAAATCCACCGAAGTTTAGTAAACTAATTTATCCACTTCCACAAACCAGTGCAGTGATTACACCAACCTTTTTGCTTCCACATCCAAATTGGAGATTGCCAATTTCCTGTTTTCTTCCCACGGGTAGTATTTTGGGGAGGTATTTTAAATGATTATTACTAGTTAAAACGAAATCCATTTTCTGGAAAAATCTAAACTAGCTCCTTTAATTCTGTGAGTTGGCTGCAAGTTAGCTCCAAGTTGGCCACAACTCAAGCAAATCAAATTAATTATTAATAAATAATTATTAAGAAAATTACTCAAAACAAATACATTTTTATTTGACTAACTGTATTTCTCCAGAAGTTCCGATTTGGTAATTTCGTCCAAATCGTCATTAGCAACCATGGCCTTAGAAGCGTCCTCGTACATGTTGATGCGTTGGCGCAATTTGCTATTGTCGTTCTCTAATCTGCCAACCTGAACCAAACAAATGTATGTGAAGTTCGGGGTGAATTTTTTGTTTCAAGGCAGGCGATTCGCTGTTCAATATAGGTAAGAAAGTGAATTGTTATGAATATGACATCCCTGTATTACTGGCCTTTTACTAAGTGCGTGCTACAGTAACTGTCGACCCTGAAACATGAATACCTTTGAGTTTTCTCCAATGAATCTGTGCTTTCCATTAAAAGTCCCATTGGTTTGTGCAGTGTGGGTCGCCATTTTGACGATAGAGTGTGATGCATAGCAACAATATCCAAGGGGGCGGGGTTAATTGGGCAATCTCGGAACTATGCATTCATGAAACATGTAAAAATACAAGACGAGAAAGTACAATACGTTTTCCTTATTTTTTAAAAATTTATATATGACAGTAACACAGACAGCAAAATTGCACAAGGAATCTGGTTTAAAGTGAAATTTCAGGTAAACTGAAATCCGAGACATGTATAACTATAAAAATCATGATAGCGTTCATTTTATGGCAAATTTTACACTAGAATATCATCTCTGGCTATCGTTTGCATCAATTACTGTTCCCGTGGTTACAAACACAACACTGCAGAAAGATTATCTCCATAGCAACAAGTGTCCTTGATGTGTGTGGTGCGCGATTAAATAATAGATGTTGTCAGATGTTAATTGCAGTTGCTAATGGGATAGACTTTACATTATCACCCATGAGAAAGTATGTAATTATTAACGGCACAGGCTCGTCAGCAATGCGCGCTCGCCAAATTCGTGCCACGAAATACGCAGCTCCATAGCAAAGGCATGGAGCTGCGTTATATCGTGGCACGAATTTGGCGCGCGTGCATTGCTGACGAGCCTTGCCTTTTAAACTGATTTAATTTTACATGAGAAAACAAAATTGTCAAAGTTGGTTTCGAGCCTGAGACCTCTGGTTAGCGATACCAGTGCTCCTGGGTTCAAATTTTCTTCAAAGGAAAAAAAAAATCACTGGAGCTGTTAATTTTATACTTTAAAAAATGTAAAAAAATAAATAAAAATAACACCAGTCAAAATCTCCAGGAATGGATTGCAAAATAAAGAAATATAAAAATAATAGATCTGGCATTCTTCTCAGGAGAATGGAAACTCAATGTCTTACGTGTTCTTGGAGCCTGACTATCTCTTCTCCCATTCTATTCAGCGCTTCTCGGTAGCTTGATATTTCCTTTTGTTGCGCGTCCATCAAACTTAAGGAGTACTTGTCGTAGTTATCGGTCGGCGCAGAACTATTGGCAATGTGATTAAAAAAATATAAAAATCGCGAATTAAATTTGGCTGAAACTTAACAAAAAGCACATCTAAAGTCATGCTGCCTATGTTTGCGATTTTGATGGTTAACCTTGTAATTGGTTGCAATCTGTCACATGACTTTGAATCATGTGACTTACTACATGTTTGCTATGGTGTAATCTTATCTTATATAGCACACACATCTACCCTGAAGAATACTCATGGCGCTTTACAACATTATTACCCAGGTCATTGGGCACAACTCCCTGGGGAGTATGCAGCCCCAGCAGCCTCACACTCGGGGGCTAGAAACCTTGCTGGCACCCATTTACTCCTGGGTGGAGAGAGGCAACTTATGGTAAAGTGCCTTGCCCAAGGACACACGCACCATAGAGGATACTCATAGCACTTTACAACATTTTTACCCTGGTCATTGGGCACAACTCCCTGGGGAGTATGCAGCCCCAGCAGCCTCACACTCGGGGGCTAGAAACCTTGCTGGTACCCATTTACTCCTGGGTGGAGAGAGGCAACTTATGGTAAAGTGCCTTGCCCAAGGACACACGCACCATAGAGGATACTCATAGCACTTTACAACATTTTTACCCTGGTCATTGGGCACAACTCCCTGGGGAGTATGCAGCCCCGACAGCCTGACACAAGCGCTCAGGGGCTGCAACCCTTGCAGGTATTCATTTACTCCTGGGTGGAGAGATGCAACTTGTGGCAAAGTGCCTTGCCCAAGGACACATAGCATGGATGTGACCAGGATTTAAACTAAAAATTGTTAGAATTAAACAAGGTTAAGTTGAATGCAGCAAACCACTCAAGCATAATACTCCCTTACTACAGAACTTGGGAAGAGAGAAATTGTAAGGGCCTTATCAGGATTCAAACCCGAGACCTCTGACTCACCGAGCAGACGCTCTATTAGCTGTGCTATAAGGCAGTGTATACTCCCTCAGGTTTTCCCTACAGACAAATTTTAAATAATTGGTTTCATTAAATTTGTAACACTTACTTTGGCTTGGGTTTTCGTTCAGTGTATCGATAAGGATCAGGGCTAGGGGGTAGTCTTGTCGGAATTAAGCCGCTGTCAGAATGTCGCGTGGCTCCGTTGCGCTGTTTGGATGGTAGTAGATCACGCAAGGCATTGTAGGATGGGAGTTCGTCATCGTCCATGGCCTATAAATAGCAAACAAAAACTTGAAGAATATTACAAAAAATAAACAGAGCAAATTGGGCAATACACGACAGAGTTAACTCCGGTAGTATTAAAAAGTGTTAAAGAGTTTTTGCTAAATATTCCAATTATAGAAAGATGAATTTAGAAACACAAGAAAATTGCAGTGCCGCGACTGGGATTCGAACCCAGGTCCTTGGCTCCAATAACAGCAAGAACAGCATGTTTTTGTATAATGTTTTGTCACCAAAGTAAAAAAATGCTGTTGCCATCAATATCGCTGCCATCAGGGAATCATCAGAACCATTTCGCTTCAACTAGGTGGCTACCTGGCCAAGGCACACAACCCTAACAGCAGTTAGATTGTGGCATTCTCCCTAACAGCTTGGGTCAACGAAGCAATTAAGATTAAGTGCCTTGCCCAGGGACACACATTAATTTGCACTTGTGTCAACTTTCTTTTTTAAAAGAGTACATTTAAAACTTGTTTGTACATTTAAAACTTTTAGGGAGCATGTGTGGTCTAGTGGGTATACAGCTGTGCTGGTGATCGAATGGTTATGGGTTCAAGGCCCACTTGTGCCAACGTGTTTGTGTCCGTGGGCAAGACGCTTAATCTCAATTGCCACGTCAACCCAAGCAATATTTGTGAGAGGAATGCCACAATCTAACTGCTGATAGGGTTGGGCGCCTTGCAATGGCCAGGTAGCCACCTAGTTGAAGCGAAATGGTTCTGGTGATTTCCTGATGGCAGCGGTAATAATAATGGGAACAGCACCAGGAGTACCCTAGGGTAGACATGTGCGCTATACAAGTGTCCACCATTATTATAATTTTTATTTGGTCAAAAAGAATGTTTTTATTGCCTGAGACTGCAACCATAAAAGAACGAAATATTGAGTTTTTAAATAGGCAAACAGTGTACCGTAATGTATGTAGGCATGTTTGCAATCTGAATGTACATGTGTGCATAAGCTCCGGTTAATACAGGTGCGTAAATCAATACCGCACACATGCAGAGGTTTAGCAAGCCATGGACTTTGTTCTCTAATCTGTAACACTGTACTGTGCATGCAGACTTCATGATGTATGCATAATATCTTCGCTAAAAATCAATTTTACAAATTTCAGTTTAGAAATTTCTTTTTTGTTTACGAAAGAATTATACTAATTTATAACCATGCTAAAATGTACAATGTACATGTACTACTCAAAATTTTAATAAACTTTTTTTCCTGCAAATGTTCTGAAATTTAGTTTGTTAATCTGTTTTCTTAAAAATGGGATAAAAAACAAGTGTTTGTCCTAAAGATTTTAGTTCACCAACATTTATGTTTAGGAATGTAATGCCGGTGTTCAAGGAATTGGCAAAAAATTTCATCTGAAAAGGATAAAATTAGTCTTTCAAGTGGTCGTGGTTGGAATTACGGCCAGTATGTCTTTCACAGCATAGAAATAATAAGTGCACACAGGAAGATTTTACAGTAGATTAATTTTACAGTAGATATTAAAAGTAAAAAATTGTTTTCCCTGTTTAAATATCTCTTTGGAAAAACTTACATCTGATGAAAACGGCCTGTAGTAAGCAACCGCCATTTTGTGCCGCAAGAATTCGGCCGAAAAACACTAGACAAATTCACCAAGTACAAAGTTACATTCTCTCCAAAAATTGACTGAAGTGATCAAACAGTGTTGCAGTTCCAGTGTTTTATGACGTCAAGTCAGCATTTTATCATGGCACCGAAACATACCGGCTATATAAACACCAAAAATGTCAATGCAACAGGTTTGCAGTTTTCCAAATGAACGCTTAAGCCTCGGTGATGAAACTTCCTCAGGTAACGAAACCACAACACATATGCGAAGCCGATACAGTTCACTTTGTATTCACAAACTTTAAATGTCAGTCACAATTATTCGTAGCATTCAAACAATTCTCCAACTAGTAATTACTTGTAGCAAAATTATACTGGTGCACAATCGACAAATTATGCAGTATAAACATAAATCAGTAATTCTTGATTAACAGAACGTGCTGCGTGTCGAACTCCGTTTAAAAATCTCGTGCTATCAACTTCCTTGCAAATAGCCTACATCAACACAGACAGATCGCTCAAACCTTCATCGAACAATAATTAAACTACACACTCTATGCTCTTACGCTGAACAAGCAACACTGATAAATGGAAAAGTGTAATGTACAGGCTTAATAGCCTTTTCCCCTGCGACCGTTTAATGTTTGTAGGCTTACACACAGAGAATAGCAGTCTGATGGTAGGAAGTGGTGGTCTAGGTCACGTTTAGTCAACCATAAAGGCTTGGGGTTGCTTAGCAACGGCACTGTTGGGTATTATTGAATGATCCTGTGTGCCTGTGTGATGTAAATGGTCTATAACTGGAAGCAACAAATGGTCTTTCTACATAGTTCACGGAGAAGATTAATTGCAAATTAATGGTGGATTCACATAAATTGTGCATGATTTTTTTTCTTAACTAAAAAGATCAATGGAATTCAAAATTTTCTGTAGCACAATAATTTATTTTGAGCCTTTGCTTTCAGGCCAATTTAGCTAAATTTTTCCATTAATAATGAAACAAGGGATGAGAGAAATAACACATGGTCCTCACTGGGATTTGAACCCAAAACCTCAGACATACCGGCCAGGTGCTCTACCAGCTAAACTATGAGGCACAGTGCTGCATGGATATGTAATTTAGCAGAGTACCAAATGCAATTACGTCAAAGAATCTTGTACTAAAACACAACTCAATTATAACGAAACTTCGTGTGAGGCCAATTTAAGATGAGGATCCACCAACAGCTTTTTATGGAAAAGTATAAAAAGCATAAATTTCAGGAAAGTAAAAAAAAAAAAATTTTAAATGATCATATTTTACAACATATCTGAAAACAGCATTAAATATAAATTAATATCAACCAAAATAGGAATGGGATGTTTAGATTGTTAACCGCTTAATCGAAAGAAAATTAAAAACCGGTTTTGCCGAACGTTTAAACGAAACCCAATTTTAAAGAATTTACAATAGTTTTCAGAGGGTTATTTGTAATGACTTCATGAAATTGAAATACATTTATATGAGGTCGTAGTAAAATTTGGACCAGATAAGGGTTCAATGATTGTTTTTGGGGCCTAGGGGTATTGTGTGCATTGTAAATACATGTACATCTATAAACACCAGCAACAACCTTTAGTGTCGGCCGAACAGTTAACTGGTTAACAGACACTTGAAAGAATTGCAAACCAGTTTCTGAATTAACCGTAAATTCCAATCCCCAAACCAAAAAGATATTTTCAAAGTTGGTTTTCTCAAATGCAAAAATTTGCGACAGATCAGCTCATGGGAATAGTGACAAATGTATACTGAACAAAAAATGCAAACTTCCGAAACGGATTTAATCAAAATTTATAATTTTATTTTCTGATTAAGTTAAAATAGAAATATCTACAAGTAACAGCATTGTAACGCATGACTGCGCGAGGCTTCTGTGTGCTGAAAATTTCCACTCTCAACATTTTGTTTCATTTTTTTCATTAAAAAGCAAACAAATATTTTGTGTTTTTTTCTGTTACCCAGTATAGACCCTATGCAATGGCCGCCATAACAGGGGGCAGTCACATTGTCACCGTGCATCATGGATGAGTAGGCAAATTGTGGATCTATTGTCACATCATTTAAATATGAAAACCTGCCCCCTGTCATGGCCGCCGATGCAAGGGGTCTATATTTAACAGGTAAAAAAATTTATACCTTACCCAATTTTTTCTTTGCGTGTGTTGCGTAGAAAGCAGTGGAATTGGTGGAGGAGTACTGACTGCTTCTCGTAAGGGTACCAGTGATTGCCGAGGTATTGCCTGGGAAGGAGGTATTGACTGGGAAGGAGGTGGCGATGGTGTCACCAGAACAGGCTCCGGGGATTTCACCTCGTGCTCAAAAAATGTTGGGAGCGTCGGTAGTGTCCTGACGTCGCTTGCCGTGGCCAGGGAGTCCGGTTTCTGTTCATTTACGTGTAGATCGGGCGAATTCATGATTAATTTACGCGTAGTTCAGGGGATTTCATCACAATATGAGAGCAGATTAGACAATTAGTTAATTGAAGGTTGAATAAGTTATATCGCGCATTTCAATAGACAGCATTTTATGACAATGTAAAACATGCATAATGCATACAGTTGTCCAAATTTATATATGCCACTGAATTTTGCACGACTTTGAATGAAACGCGTCCGAAACTGTTCCTAAAATGTCGAAAAATACCACAAAACTGCATTTTCTAAATCATCAGTCCGGTGATGCCGTGTCAATTCGATGAAGAATTACTTGTTGATCTGCAATGTGAACGCAAAATGTTGATCCCACAAAATCGTCACTGGGTCAAATTCATGAAATTTAATCCTGGTGTTCGGCTCACAGCAAACAATTTCAAAGTGTGAAAACGATGGCGGTCCAGTTGTACTAAGTGTCAAACGTGGCATTTCCTACAATCGCAGAGATCTAAATGACTAAAAAAGCAATATCCAGGCATTTTAAAGACCGTAATTTATGGTTATCCTTGAGCATGGAACAAAAAAAAAGCTGGTCTCAAATGAAACACCCGGACGCATGCAGGTACTAATGAGGTTCTTTGAAAAATGTGTGACGGAGACAATATTGACTGCTTGATTACAAATGAGGTGTGTTGGGAGTTGGTACAGGGCGGATATTATTGTGTTCCGTCAGGCAGGCGTAATATTTTGTTCGCGAGTGGCAAAAATATTGACAATTCGTTTTAGGGCGACCTTGCAACTGGTAGGTCTGTCAGCGAGCGGCCATGGGGAAAATGTTTTTAATGTTTTGCTGAAAAATTAGGGAAAAAATAATGTATTTAAAACACTTATGGGGTACTAGCTTCTACACTACTCAAAAATTGCTATGAATCACGTATTAATTTTAATATTTTTTTCTGAAAGCTGAAAAATTTGCAAGATGGTAATGTTTTAGTTTTTTTTACAATAAGGGATCAATAAAAAATGTTTTCAGAAAAGATTCCAAATCATTAAATTTAGTGAAATTACACTACTCACAAAATCGTTATGCTGTGTTTTCTTCAAATGACCGTTTTCACTTATTCCTGTGACAAGGTGTCTGTCATGCAGATACAATTGTCTAATCATATACAAAATCATTCAAGCGGAATGCATACCCTCAATAAAATATCTGGGACACCTCACAATATCCCTAACTTATTGTGAGCAGTGTACATATGAAGATATTAGTGGTCCTTGGCACATTTTAAGAAGTATATATTTTATTTTCAAACACAAAAGAAGTTATAGAAATGCAATAAACATATCTGGACTTACTGTTGATGAAATGAGCCTGAGCACCACTGCTACATGTGGTGTTTTATTGTCTTTGGTTTTCAGAACACCTCCCTGGTTAATAAACAAAATGAACAAAACATTTTGCTTAAACCTTTAAAAAATTTGGAAATCTGTGTTTTTTTCATTTCTTTAAAATACCTCGCCAATACTGTCCATGGGAAGAAAACAGGACATTTGCAATCTCCAATTTGGATGTAGAAGCAAAAGGATTGGTGCGATCACTGCACTGCTTTATGGAACCAGATAAATTAGTTTACAAAACATCAGGGATTTTTGACGATATCCTTGAAAATATACGAATTGAGAAAGAAAAATTTTAGAATGGTAATGAGAAAAATATGACAAATGATATGGTATAAAAATCTCAACACCCATGGAAATATGGGGGGCGGTGCAAAATATGATCTGGACACGCTCAAGAATTACTAAGCATGCAAACATAAAGTAAGAAATTATTGCGTCGGTCCGAATGATGTTATGTATAGCGTGCTCGGGCGGGACTTGAACCCACAACCTCCTGCATACCAGGCAGACATCATGCAAACATATTCACACCATCAAAAAAATGCACTAATTCCACCGAATAAAAAAAAAAAAACATGCAAAAAACAAAAACAAAAATAAAATTAAAAAAACATAAATTAGCTGCTACTCTATTTCTCACAGAAACTATCTTTTTAAAACTTCAACGGTGAGAAATAATTACACATTTTACAAGCAAAAAAAACAAAAAACTCACGATTTTAGCGTGCTGAAGTAGAATCTCATTTTCCCGATTATTTGTGTTTTTTTCTGAAACAATTTTAATCCCGTACGAAATGGCCAGGAAATTACAAGTCATTAGCAATTTGTCAAAACACTGTTGCCATGCAACAAAAGATGATCTATTAAACAGCACAGAAGGAAAACAAATTGTCTTTTACCACTTAACGACATCAGTAAGCATGAAGTTAAATGATAATGGCAAAAAGCACATAGTATGAATAATTTATGCAACTACTACATGCCAACAAAAAAATCCTACTTTTGATCTTAAATAACTTTGTCATTTTCTCAACAGATTTTAACCAAAATTTCACATCCCGTAAATAAGGCTTGACAAATTTTATTGAGTGACTTTCATCAGTTTTCACCAAAAAGGTGAGATTTTATAGCCATACGGGAAAAAAGGTCAATTTCAGAATTCGCCACTTTCGACCTTGGCCTCCTCCAATGTTGATACACCGCTGGAGACTGGTGGAATGTGTGTGCTGCAGCCAAAAGCTTCGGAAGAAATGCAGGTTCATCCTTAATGTTATTGCAAACTATCTTGATCGTTTCGCGCAACTCAACAAGAGGTGCCATAGACAATTGCCTTGACAATGGAGGATGCAAAGTCGAAAGTGGCAATTCTGAAATTTAGGGTTTTTTTTCTTGTGGCTTTTAAATCTCACCCTCTCATCCAAAACTCATGAAACTTACTCAATAACATTTGTCAAGCCTTGTTTACATGAATGTAAAAATTTTGTTTAAATTTGTTGGAAAATGAAAAAGTTATTTAAGATCATGTAGGACATGTTTTTTAGACAAGTAGTACATGTACGTACCGGGTATGTAAAATGTAATGAGAAAAACAATGACATTATGGAATGGCAATGTATGTGTAACTACATAAGAGTAATTTTTTTAAGTCGAGTCGCAATTTTTCTCAAATCAATTTACAAGTTTACAAAATACGATGCTAATTTCCCGTAAGATATCAACAAATGTACCACTCTTCTCTTAATAAATTCAGGTACAAATGTCTTTCTTTTGCTAAATTCAGTGACAATCCCTTAAAGATCGTGTAGAACCCCTTGAAACATGGCTTAATTCCGCTGGCCTATGATAGACATTTTAATAACGATCAAAATTTTATTACCATGAAACAGGGGGCAGCGTAGCAAAACATTCTTTCTATCAACTACGGTTGCGGATTTTGTCATTGTATAGACTTATTTCAAGTCCGAGATCGAGTATACAAATCTTAAAGTATATAGTAATTGGTGATGCACGATATCAGACTTGAAATAAGTCTAAAATGACACAATCTGCCCCCCGTAGTTGATATCAAAAAATTGTTGTTACGCTGCCCATGAATGAAATTGATAAAACACAATATGGATTTTACGAAAAATCAAGCAATATATCATGTTGAATTTTCATCACACAATAATACGGCTTTCATATTACATGTTAGTAAACTGTATTCATTTTAAAAATCAAATTCTTCCTATAAATTAACAACCAAATAAGCAATGAAATTGTGAAATATTTGGCAAAACTTTAATTCTTAATGGTCGTCAAATTTTTCACAGTTCTACAGCACGTAGTATTTTTCAAGACCCCCCTCCCTTCCCCGAAATATTACTTATCAACATTTTTTTGTCAGTACCGCAAGATGTCAACATTTTACAGTGCATGTAAAGTCGTACGCGACCCTCGATACCCCTCCCCCTTCCTACGCTCTGTAGACCCTGAAAATGTTGACAACTTTGGGCGGCTCCTTACCTGAATTAGCAGACTGGCTCGAATTCCCATCCTACCCCGCTCGCTCTGCAAAGCCTGATAAACTCTGGTATCAAGCAACTGTGCACAGTACCCAGATGGGGAATGTAACGTCCATGTGTTATTTTTGAAGGCTGTTGAGGGTGACAGAAATAAAAAGCGTTGTGTTCACACTCACTATGAGGGGAATCAAAGATCAGATCAGATCCAGTTTGACATTTAGCGTTAGAATTTAGAAGCACACAGAAAATGACTGACTTTTGGCCAACTAGCTATACACACACATATGCCGGTGTGAACCATGGCTATGCATGATGCCGGTGACATTCGTCCGAATTTTGCGTAGGGGTCAAAGTACATTTCTTATAATGTTGCCAAGAAAATAACTGCATTTATGACTACATACATCATTTACCGTTATTTTTGCTTAATTTTGTCACTATCGCGAGTTGAAAATCAGTACATTTCGTGCTCCATGTTTTGTGTGTGATCAAACCGGTTTTTAGGAAGTGCGCGTGAACCATTGCCAAGGCCGCGCGCGTGACGAGGGCGGAAGCAGACGTCACACTCTGCCAGCGAATAACTGAATGCTGAACACAACTCTTCAAGGTTGGCATAGTGGTGCTTCCCTCGCCTTCCACCTCTGTGGCCCTGGTTTGAATCCCATCGGGGTATGTGGATTGGGTTCTCAGTCCCTGCTTGATTCTGTGGGTTTTCCCTGATACAGAATTGTGTAGGAATTTTCCTCCCACCTCTAAAACTGAGCATTTCTTCATCGTCTTCTCTTCACAGGTTTCTTCAGGCTTACGAGCTACAGTGCCTCGGGGACTTTTGAGGAATCTTTGGTTTCAACACCAGAAATAATTAATAATAATAATACTACATACCAGAGCTTGCAGGATAAAACTGTATAGAAAGCGCAGCTACATCAGTAAACACCGACGCCAACTCCCGAGGGTGCGTGAAGAGGAATGCGTGGTACCAGTTTGGCTGGTCCTCTGGCTGGCCGACAAGGCTTACCTACAACAGCCAATCAGATGGGAGATGCAAATGAGCCGTGTCCGGGAGCTGAGTATAATGTTCTTGTGATGAACAACTTGTTAAGTACAGCTGATCGGTTGTGGGTTCAAGAATGGGTGTGGAACTTGAACCAGGGTTGTAGGCGAGTCCATCACAAGTCCAGAGCCGATGAAATCACAAGTCCGTGACAAGTCCCGCACAAGTCCGTCACAAGTCCAGTAACAAAAAGCAAATCAAGAATGAACAAGCATGCAAGAATGCCTTTGTTGGAGTTCATTTTAATAGCTTGCGACTTGAATTAAGATCCAGGGACTTGTGGTGGACTTGTGAAGGCTTGTGAGGACTTGTGATAGACTCGACTACAATTCTGGTATCCTGAATCAGTTCCATAAAGTGTATACCACCGATTGAGAAGGTAACAGACCATGTGTGCATTCCATACAGCTTTAAAAAGACAAAGCATGGAATGCATTCGAAGTCCGACATTTAATTGTGTGTGTAGAGAGGCAACTTATGGCAAAGTGCCTTGCTCAAGGGCAAACAAATCAGACAAGGTCTGGATTCGAACCCACAATTGTAAGAATTAAACAAGATATGTACATGCAGAGCGTGATCCAAAACTGGTAAATACTGGATGAAGATTTCAAAATTTATTAAATTAATCAAAATAATACCTCGATCTGTAAAGAAATGTCCATATTTTACAATCGTATTACAAAAATTTACAGAATAAATTTGACTGGGCACACTGTGCCATCACATTTTCAAGAAATAGTTGAAAATGCATGTAACAAATTTTGTTTTTTGTCACATTTATTGATTAGCTGTCCCTCACGCATAAAAACAACTTCAAAAGTCAATTTCAACATGTGATAAACTGGGTGTGTGTGTATTAACATCAGTAGAAGGTAAACAAACAGGTTCACTTTAGTTTTCATTTGTTGTTGACTAAGGAAAGGCATTTGTCTGGGACGGAATTAGATCACGCTCTGTACCCCTTTTTTTTTTGCAGTGCCTTTCAAAAAATATCCAACGAAATGTAAATAAAAGGTCTAAAATTGGTAAAAGCACGTCTCTTGTTCAAAATGAATGCTTCGTTGTTGCATTTTGAAGGGTGTTTTCTGAAAAGCATAACATAAAATCTTGAGGTACGTGAAATATCTTGAAATGGATTTATCTGTTTTTAAGGATTTATCTGTTTAAGTGTTTTTTTCATATTGAGTTCAATACCCTAAACCCCTTGGCCAAATACAATTTAAAAAAAAAATATTTTTTTTAAATTACAAAATGTCAAACAAGAAAGGATAAACTAACTTGTGGATGGCCATTGCGTACACCGGCCATTGGAATAAGGAATGAGGAAGGATGGGGGTCTGGGTACTCAACCGTTAATGGCACCACACTAAGACCTTGGAGGTTGCGCTCGGTCGTTTGTTGCCTAGTAACAAAATAAACAGATAAGTTGCGTATGACGACAATGCATCAAAGTATTGTAAGCTGTTTGTGTTCAAAACATTGTACACTGTACATAAAAATCCACCTGCATTTTTCTGCCAATTTTCAGTCCAAATGTTTAATCCTGCAAATAAGATTCATTAAAATTTTAAATAGGCTTGATTTTGGGTCCTATGACTTTTAACCCGGATTTCTCGCATTTGTATATTAAGACATGGCCAGATTCAGTGAACCATAACTCTGCTTCTGAATACTGTGTGAACTTGAAACAAGCATTCTTTTAAAGCTTAGGGGTCGTCCTACGTTGTCGACATTTTCACAGTTCTACAGAGTGTAGTATTTTTCAAGACCCCCGTCCCTACCCACGAAATACTAAACTCCTTAAAAAAAGTTTGGAAAGTCAAGTTTGACTGACGATTTCTCTCTTGTTGCAAAACAATTTTTTTGAGGAGTTTACTTAACAATTTTTTTGTCAGTATAAATGTCAACATTTTACAGTGCATGTAAAGTCCTACACGACCCTTGACCCACCTCCCCCCTTTCTACGCTCTGTAGACCCGTGAAAATGTTGTCAACCAAAATTGCATCACATTTTGAACTGACCTATAGGAGAAGAGGTCTGGTATGAGTCTGGCTGCAGCTATGAGAGGGCCCATGGGATTGGCTAATTGTTCCTCAACCCCTAGCAACAGGACTTCTAAGCCATGGAAACCAAGGGCATCCTGGGATTGAAGCAAGTTGTCCTGTAGGCGTGTTAGAGATGGTAGTCTCCGTAAGACTGTGATGAAAAAATGTGTTTCGTCCTGTAATTGAGAGGAAAATTTGTCTAAAAACTTACCAAAATACATAAAATTATGAGTATAATGCAGATATAAATTGTTTCCCCCCCCCTCCACTATGCACTGCCCCACCCCTTATGTGGGAGTTTGGTCACTTTTTTAATGCCCCAAGGTGAGGATTTTGACGCAATGAATAAAAATGCCTGTGCATCTGATAGCAAGATGTGCATGTTTTGCACCCTTGGGTGGGGATTTTGTCTAAATTTTGCCCCAGGGGTGGGGATTTTGTCACGCGAAAAGTGACAATCCCCAGGTGGGGGTGGGGGTGGCGGGGTGTGTGTGGGGGGCGTGAACAATTGATAGGTGCATAATCATCATTTTGTTACATGCCCCATACAGCAAAAAGCTTATACAATTTTTGTGTAATTTGTTAAAATTATCTTTATTACTTCCAATTGCAAACATCAGATTTTTGCACGCATCATACTTTAGCCAAGTATGAACCAGCCTTAAAACCCAATGACTTGTGAGGACTTTGCAGGGCTTACTTGGACGAGATCCAGGTGGTAATGATGAAAGGGCTGCAGTTGTTGCAGTGGTAGTCTGTAGTCCAGGATGACTGTTCGTGACGGCTCGTGGATTATCTGCAATTTCACATCTACGAGAAAGACATGATTTGCATTCATCTACAAATTAATTGACTCTTTTGTTTACACCGTCAGAGAAAAGTTAATTGAGGAAAGGAGAATAAGTCCAGATATGCTGCAACATATTTAAATTTTCCCGGCTTTTTTGAAAGGGAGGATTAAACCCTTGTTTGCCAACTTGGAACAGCTGACCTGAAGATGTAAAACTAACATGTCTTTAAAGACAGATTTCATGATTGGAAAAATGTTACTAACAGAAACAACAGCATTACGCAACTAAAGAATAACGTTGATAAACTACCTTGTAGAAATTTCCGCCACATAGGTGCAGTAATACTTCAGAAAACCTGGAAAATCCATGCATGGTTTTTGTGCATCAATGAATAGTAAAAAAGTTGTCTGCAGACAATTTTTTTTTAAAAGCACCTCGAGTTGGCAATTTCTCACTTTCACAAAGATATCATTTTTATGGGACGACAATCATGTGGTATTTGTTACCATTGCTATCAACACTTTTAGTCAGATCTTTCTTGTCAACTCGTGAAGTAAAGTTTTGGGTAACTGCAAATGATGTATTGGGGCTTTAACGACATGGTTACGTGTATACTCTATCTACCTTGCGGTGTATGGTGCCCCGACTCCCCATCCTCAATAGGTACTGTAATTCTAATAGCTTCTTCCCATGTGGGGCTGATACTAGCAGACTGAGCGCAGTGTGTGCTGCAAATTCCCATAGGGGTCTCTTCAACTGCATCTTCGCTTCTTCTAAAAAATTATACAAAAAAGAGCCAGAAATTTACCAGAAATATTCGACAGGATTTGAGCAAGTCTCAATTCAAGTCCTAAGTCTTTAAGAGCAAGTCTCGATTAATTCAAGTCCTAAGTCTTTAAGAGCAAGTCTCGATTAATTCAAGTCCTAAGTCTTTAAGAGCAAGTCTCGATTAATTCAAGTCCTAAGTCTTTAAGAGCAAGTCTCGATTAATTCAAGTCCTAAGTCTTTAAGAGCAAGTCTCGATTCAAGTCCCAAGTCTTTAAGAGCAAGTCTCGATTCAAGTCCCAAGTCTTGGAGAGCAAGTCTCGATTCAAGTCCCAAGTCTTTAAGAGCAAGTCTCGATTCAAGTCCCAAGTCTTTAAGAGCAAGTCTCAATTCAAGTCCCAAGTCTTTAAGAGCAAGTCTCAATTCAAGTCCCAAGTCTTTAAGAGCAAGTCTCAATTCAAGTCCCAAGTCTTTAAGAGCAAGTCTCAATTCAAGTCCCAAGTCTTTAAGAGCAAGTCTCAATTCAAGTCCCAAGTCTTTAAGAGCAAGTCTCAATTCAAGTCCCAAGTCTTTAAGAGCAAGTCTCAATTCAAGTCCCAAGTCTTGGAGAGCAAGTCTCGTTTCAAGTCCCAATTAATCTTCAAGGACAAGTCTCGTTTCCCCAAGTCCCAAATCTTTAATTCAAATCTCAAGTCTTTAAAAACAAGTTTTTATTATTCAAGTCTCAAGTCATTGGAGCAATTCTTGATTCAATTTCAAATTATGTAAAAGTATGTCTTGATTCGAGGCTCGAGCCCTCGAATTGAAGTCTTAAAGAGCATGTCTTGTTTTACGAAAATTCTCTTGTGAAAAACCCTCTTCAAGATTTTCAGTTCAAGTTCTGATCTTTCCAAGATCAAGTCGTCATGGAGTAATTGCTGCAACTGGAACAATTGCTGCAACTGGAACAATTGCTGCAACTGGAACAATTGCTGCAACTGGAACAATTGCAATTTTTGGTAACCCTAGCGTTTTATGTAAAGAGGCTATGGTAACCCTAGTTTTTTTAAAATCATTTTTGGCCAAAAAGTGTATGATTAAGATTTTCCTCATAATGTTAAGAATGAGAAGAATGAGAAGTGAATGAAAAAGAGTGGTGAATTTAACACCCCAGTTTTGTTTAGTGTGTTGGGTGAGCAGTCAAAATCAAGGATAGAGTGTCAGCTCTGGGCTCTATAACCATGTTTTCTGCATGAGAGGAAAGAGAGGAAAGAGAGGAAAGAGAGGAAAGAGAGGAAAGAGAGGAAAGAGAGGAAAGAGAGGAAAGAGAGGAAAGAGAGGAAAGAGAGGAAAGAGAGGAAAGAGAGGAAAGAGAGGAAAGAGAGGAAAGAGAGGAAAGAGAGGAAAGAGAGGAAAGAGAGGAAAGAGAGGAAAGAGAGGAAAGAGAGGAAAGAGAGGAAAGAGAGGAAAGAGAGGAAAGAGAGGAAAGAGAGGAAAGAGAGGAAAGAGAGGAAAGAGAGGAAAGAGAGGAAAGAGAGGAACCATAATTTATCCATTACGTTGTATTTGTGACTAGACTACCGGCCCTGGATTTTAACCGATAACAAATGTTAGAGGGTTGTTGGAAGTTTAAACAAAGTTAAACATAGCTGATATGAAAGTTATATTCCAAGTTTATTTCAATCAAGCCCGAGCCAGGTGACAAGTTCCAAAATATTGTCACTCAAGTAGGACTTCAATCCAAGTCAACAACTCGACAATAAAACTCAAAGAGCTTACCCAACCACATAAGCCTTGGGTGCCGACCCGTCCGGTAACCGTGGCAAATCAGCGACTGCATGAACGATTATTAATAGTTCTTCTTGATGGGGTCTTGAGACGTGGTTTTCCCTGAGTAGGTCAGACCCTCGCCTTGGGTTGAACTCTCTACGGGGAAGCCAGATCTGAAAAAAAAGACGGAATTTTAAATCATCTTTGTAAATAGCTCTAGTTTTCTAGACCCAAATTTGTTAAGTTGCTTTAAAGGAAGTGTACATGAATGGTAAACTGTTAAAAAAGGTGTGATTTCCACTGGTAATTTAAAGCCTATGTCGAGAAAACTACCTTGTAGAAATTTCAGCCACATAGATGCAGTAATACTTCAGAAAACCTGAAAAATCCATGCATGGTTTTTGTGCATGAATAAATGGCTCCAAAAATCTTTGGAGATTTAAATAGTTTTGTCATTTTTGTCATGAATGGGGGAACTTCAGACGAAATCATTTCACAGGATGTAAGCTTTTAGATAATAATTCAGACATTTTTTTGGACGGTAATTACCAAACATGTAGACCACATTTAATAAAGGAGCGTGACCAGATCACATTATTGAACCCCCATTTTTCGCATGGGTGTTGAGATTTTGATACCATATCATTTGTCATATTTTTCTCATTACCATTTTGAGATTTCGTGTTCTCAATCCGTATATTTTCAAGTATATCGTCAAACAAAACACCAAAGTTTTGTAAACTAATTTATCCACGGTTACATAAAGCACTGCAGTGATTATACCAACCTTTTTGCTTCCACATCCAAATTGGAGATTGCAATTTTCGTGTTTTCTTCCCATGGATACTATTTTGGTGAGATATTTCATATTATTCTTAGGTGATAACAAAATAAATTTTCTGGAAAAATCTGAACACGCTCTTTTAAATTCTGAAAACTGAAAAACACTAAGTAAATGTAACAACAATATGTTCTCACCTTATTACTCACAGGGCGTTCAAGTTGTGTTGGCAGTGAGTTCGTCTTGGGTCTCAATTGGGGTGGGGATTCTGCTGCCTTGGCTACGGGGGTAGGAGGCAGTTCTGGGTCGGGCTGGATGGGCTGGTGTTCAAAATGAAGGGAGAAAATGGCCTTTCTCGACATTGGCAAATTTAAATATCGGTTTAAGAGAAGCAAAATGCAATATTCTTAAAATATCAATTCTTGATCAGAACAGAAGTTTGTTGAATACAGTGAACTTGTGGATAAGGCACTGATCGACCAATCACTTTGGAATCACTTTCAAGACTGTTCTGCTTCGGTGATTTCCTCCAGGTCCAAGAGGAACCGTCTGAACAAAGTGATTCCCACAGTAATGCGATGCGACATTTTCTGTTTCTGGGTTGGGTTTTTTACCCAATTGAACCTGCGTGGGTTGACAGCCCTAGCAGTGCAGGAGCTCAGGGAGGCAATTTAGGCAGAGTGGTGCACCCTGCCTCAGTGGCTTTTATGGAGGCTGGTGCAGTCGGCCTTGCCATAAGAGGTGGTCACACACATTAAGCCAACAAAATGTTACATCTCTCAGTCTTCTTAATATTTCAGTAATTTGCATTTTTTTCACACATTGACTGCCGAGCATAGTTTTACATGGCGTTCCCATTTTCTACAATACTAGTAGTGGCAGAATCCAGTACACCTGTTACTACGAGTATACTCTTAGTGGCAGAATCCAGTACACCTGTTACTACGAGTATACTCGTAGTGGCAGAATCCAGTACACCTGTTACTACGAGTATACTTGTAGTGGCAGAATCCAGTACACCTGTTACTACGAGTATACTCTTAGTGGCAGAATCCAGTACACCTGTTACTACGAGTATACTCTTAGTGGCAGAATCCAGTACACCTGTTACTACGAGTATACTCTTAGTGGCAGAATCCAGTACACCTGTTACTACGAGTATACTCGTAGTGGCAGAATCCAATACACCTGTTACTATGAGTATACTCGTAGTGGCAGAATCCGGTACACCTGTTACTACGAGTATACTCGTAGTGGCAGAATCCAGTACACCTGTTACTACGAGTATACTCGTAGTGGCAGAATCCAGTACACCTGTTACTACGAGTATACTCTTAGTGGCAGAATCCAGTACACCTGTTACTACGAGTATACTCGTAGTGGCAGAATCCAGTACACCTGTTACTACGAGTATACTCTTAGTGGCAGAATCCAGTACACCTGTTACTACGAGTATACTCGTAGTGGCAGAATCCAGTACACCTGTTACTACGAGTATACTCTTAGTGGCAGAATCCAGTACACCTGTTACTACGAGTATACTCTTAGTGGCAGAATCCAGTACACCTGTTACTACGAGTATACTCGTAGTGGCAGAATCCAGTACACCTGTTACTACGAGTATACTCTTAGTGGCAGAATCCAATACACCTGTTACTATGAGTATACTCGTAGTGGCAGAATCCAGTACACCTGTTACTACGAGTATACTCGTAGTGGCAGAATCCAGTACACCTGTTACTACGAGTATACTCTTAGTGGCAGAATCCAGTACACCTGTTACTACGAGTATACTCGTAGTGGCAGAATCCAGTACACCTGTTACTACGAGTATACTCTTAGTGGCAGAATCCAGTACACCTGTTACTACGAGTATACTAGTAGTGGCAGAATCCAGTACACCTGTTACTACGAGTATACTCGTAGTGGCAGAATCCAGTACACCTGTTACTACGAGTATACTCTTAGTGGCAGAATCCAGTACACCTGTTACTACGAGTATACTCTTAGTGGCAGAATCCAGTACACCTGTTACTACGAGTATACTAGTAGTGGCAGAATCCAGTACACCTGTTACTACGAGTATACTCTTAGTGGCAGAATCCAGTACACCTGTTACTACGAGTATACTCTTAGTGGCAGAATCCAGTACACCTGTTACTACGAGTATACTCGTAGTGGCAGAATCCGGTACACCTGTTACTACGAGTATACTCTTAGTGGCAGAATCCAGTACACCTGTTACTACGAGTATACTCGTAGTGGCAGAATCCGGTACACCTGTTACTACGAGTATACTCATAGTGGCAGAATCCAATACACCTGTTACTACGAGTATACTCGTAGTGGCAGAATCCAGTACACCTGTTACTACGAGTATACTCTTAGTGGCAGAATCCAGTACACCTGTTACTACGAGTATACTCGTAGTGGCAGAATCCGGTACACCTGTTACTACGAGTATACTCATAGTGGCAGAATCCAATACACCTGTTACTACGAGTATACTCGTAGTGGCAGAATCCAGTACACCTGTTACTACGAGTATACTCATAGTGGCAGAATCCAGTACACCTGTTACTACGAGTATACTAGTAGTGGCAGAATCCAGTACACCTGTTACTACGAGTATACTCTTAGTGGCAGAATCCAGTACACCTGTTACTACGAGTATACTCTTAGTGGCAGAATCCAGTACACCTGTTACTACGAGTATACTCTTAGTGGCAGAATCCAGTACACCTGTTACTACGAGTATACTAGTAGTGGCAGAATCCAGTACACCTGTTACTACGAGTATACTCGTAGTGGCAGAATCCAGTACACCTGTTACTACGAGTATACTCGTAGTGGCAGAATCCAGTACACCTGTTACTACGAGTATACTCGTAGTGGCAGAATCCAGTACACCTGTTACTACGAGTATACTCTTAGTGGCAGAATCCAGTACACCTGTTACTACGAGTATACTCGTAGTGGCAGAATCCGGTACACCTGTTACTACGAGTATACTCTTAGTGGCAGAATCCAGTACACCTGTTACTACGAGTATACTCGTAGTGGCAGAATCCAGTACACCTGTTACTACGAGTATACTCGTAGTGGCAGAATCCGGTACACCTGTTACTACGAGTATACTCTTAGTGGCAGAATCCAGTACACCTGTTACTACGAGTATACTCGTAGTGGCAGAATCCAGTACACCTGTTACTACGAGTATACTCGTAGTGGCAGAATCCAGTACACCTGTTACTACGAGTATACTCTTAGTGGCAGAATCCAGTACACCTGTTACTACGAGTATACTCTTAGTGGCAGAATCCAGTACACCTGTTACTACGAGTATACTCGTAGTGGCAGAATCCAGTACACCTGTTACTACGAGTATACTCGTAGTGGCAGAATCCAGTACACCTGTTACTACGAGTATACTCGTAGTGGCAGAATCCAGTACACCTGTTACTACGAGTATACTCGTAGTGGCAGAATCCAGTACACCTGTTACTACGAGTATACTCTTAGTGGCAGAATCCAGTACACCTGTTACTACGAGTATACTCGTAGTGGCAGAATCCAGTACACCTGTTACTACGAGTATACTCTTAGTGGCAGAATCCAGTACACCTGTTACTACGAGTATACTCATAGTGGCAGAATCCAGTACACCTGTTACTACGAGTATACTCTTAGTGGCAGAATCCAGTACACCTGTTACTACGAGTATACTCTTAGTGGCAGAATCCAGTACACCTGTTACTACGAGTATACTCTTAGTGGCAGAATCCAGTACACCTGTTACTACGAGTATACTCTTAGTGGCAGAATCCAGTACACCTGTTACTACGAGTATACTCGTAGTGGCAGAATCCAGTACACCTGTTACTACGAGTATACTCGTAGTGGCAGAATCCAGTACACCTGTTACTACGAGTATACTCGTAGTGGCAGAATCCAGTACACCTGTTACTACGAGTATACTCGTAGTGGCAGAATCCAGTACACCTGTTACTACGAGTATACTCTTAGTGGCAGAATCCAGTACACCTGTTACTACGAGTATACTCGTAGTGGCAGAATCCAGTACACCTGTTACTACGAGTATACTCTTAGTGGCAGAATCCAGTACACCTGTTACTACGAGTATACTCATAGTGGCAGAATCCAGTACACCTGTTACTACGAGTATACTCTTAGTGGCAGAATCCAGTACACCTGTTACTACGAGTATACTCTTAGTGGCAGAATCCAGTACACCTGTTACTACGAGTATACTCTTAGTGGCAGAATCCAGTACACCTGTTACTACGAGTATACTCGTAGTGGCAGAATCCGGTACACCTGTTACTACGAGTATACTCGTAGTGGCAGAATCCGGTACACCTGTTACTACGAGTATACTCGTAGTGGCAGAATCCGGTACACCTGTTACTACGAGTATACTCGTAGTGGCAGAATCCGGTACACCTGTTACTACGAGTTTACTTGTAGTGGCAGAATCCGGTACACCTGTTACTACGAGTATACTCTTAGTGGCAGAATCCAGTACACCTGTTACTACGAGTATACTCGTAGTGGCAGAATCCGGTACACCTGTTACTACGAGTATACTCTTAGTGGCAGAATCCGGTACACCTGTTACTACGAGTATACTCTTAGTGGCAGAATCCAGTACACCTGTTACTACGAGTATACTCTTAGTCGGCAGTCAATGTGTTAAACCATGTACAGAATAAATTTCAAATAGAATTTAGTAAAATGGACAGGAAAAGTAATCAGCTAACCTCTACTTCCGGCTGTGGTTCCGGTTCTTGTTCCAATTCTGGTTCATTTTTAGGTTCTACCTTCAAGTTCAACTGGTAGTTTAAACGACCCCGCAACAACGCTAATCCATTTTCGCTCATGGATTTTAAATTTAATGTTCCTCTATATCTATATAATTCGTCTCCATCGCTTGCACCGCGTAGTTTGAGGAAGGGGGTGCTAGTGCGGGGGTAAACGACGAAGACTGCTTGTCCGATGTTTGAAGCGGAACCGATTTCAAGGTCATCGTTGGAGTAAGGAAAGACTTGGGCAAGAAGTTTAATTTGACGGTCGGCGTTTGGAGAGCAAAGACCTGCAAGTTGGTAAAAAAGTTTTAAAAAGAGTACATCGCAACTTGAACGATTTTTTAGCAGATTTTTAAAAGTTAGGCTTATAAGCCGTGTTCGCATTGAACTTTTTCGAGAGGTTTTACCGAGACGATGGTAAAATGAAAAATGGCAAAATTTTACTGGCGTCCGCATTTGGACTTTTTCGACACGGGAAAATATTACTGAGAACGTGAAAGAGCATGCGCAGTGTCCCTTTCCAGTATGACCTTCACAGCCTGGACGTGCACTTTTACCGACTTGATGTGTCCCCATAGGACTTATCGTCTCGGTTCAATGGTAAATTTTCCTGGGCAGCAGTTGGCCAAAAAAAGTAACCGCTGGTCCCAGGAAAAGTTACTGAGAGGAAAACGTCCTAGGCTGTCCGCACTGGATTAAAAATGGAAAAAAGTACCCATCGTCTCGGTAAGTTTGACCCAAAAAAGTCCAATGCGGACAGGCCTTTAGTATGCTGCACATGGGGTGCTATTTTGTTTAGCAGTCTTTCAATAGCTTAAACTTTCAATTAGCGATGGTGATTAATTCCATTCAAAACCAAAGTTGGCGCTAAAATGATAAATATTTTCTTGCAAATCTAATACAAAACACGGGAAACAAATTTAGTAGTTGACCATGGCTTTAGACCTTGTGTGCAAAATATGAGACTGCCTGAAATGTTTTTTCTAAGAAAATCTTTAATTTTTGTCTTCTTCAAAATGTCGGTTTTTTTCAATCAAATCTACACTCGCCACTAATGGTCAACTTCTCAATTCTTACCCAAATCGCTGCCAATTGTGGAATTTTGTAATAGTAGTGGAAACATCCTTGGTGCGTTATTGCCAAGGTTACTGGGTATACAAGACAATGTTTAGACTTAGGCAAAGCCAACTTGGCACACATACCCACCTTTTGGAAGATGAAATGTGAAATGGCCGTCGGTGAATTTTTGTGGCTCGTGTTTATTTGCTTGTGTAATGTCAACAGTGCTGGTAACCGTGGAAACGGACTCCTCAGCCAGTTCATTATCATTGCCCGGCCATACCTTGATCTACATTTGGAATAAAAAGGATTGAAAAGGGAAGAATTGGGAAGTTGATCAGAATTTTTTTCTTTAAATAAAATGACTTATCTAGCATCGATCGTTAAAGGCAGTATACATCACTGATAATCTCGAAAATCATAAATGTTCACAGATTTACGCCCAACTTACACAATATAAACATGATGACTGTTGAAAACTCCCCATGAAATGGTTTTGTCTGAAGTGCTATATAGTCTTTGAGAAATGAGTAAAACAATTAGTTTTCGTCTCATGAGCCGAAAATTAAATTCGCCCCAAAACCATTTCACCCGAGTGCCATTTCGCCCCAAACACTACATCGCCCAAATGCCACTTCGCCCCAAAACCACTTCGTGCACAGGCGGTGATTCAGGGCGAAATGGTTCAGGGCGAAGTGGTTTTGGGGCAAAATGACTGCAAACCCTTTTTTGACTGTTTTCTAAAAAGTATGGAGCTGGTTTTTGCTTAGGTTGGTTTTAATCATGCATACTTCAATCACACAGGGGGATATATAAAACTATTTGTAACAGTTTACCAAACATGTATACTATCTTTAAATGTCATAACAAGACAAATTTAACCTAAAACAAACAAACAAAACAAACAACTAAACAAAATGAGTGAAGGAAGGGGGAAAAGTGAATTTAAATACTTATTTTTTACCCTTAAACTTAAAGCATGCCTACCAATAAATTGGCCTGTTGGCATTAATTAGCTGAAAAAGTAACATGCCTGCACAAAAACTTGTAAATGAAAGAAATACTCTTTAAGACATCTGACCTTTTTCAGTAATTCCCGTGCATTTTCTGCTTCACACTGTATTGACAGCTTCAAGTAGTAACTGCCTGGGACAATAAAGGTGACGTCCCTCACTTCAAAGCTAAAAAGAAGGTTCTTTACGTCAATTTGCAGATCACCCATGGTGATGCATTCGTCACGATTGTTTTATTCTCCTGGAGAGTGGAATCATATCCTGGACCTAAAAAAAAAAAGAAAAAAACAAATATATAATCAAAAAAATAGCTCTCAATTTATATCACAAAAGCCATTGTATACAACTAATGCAAAAGTTTACCAAGGAAAGATTACCATGCACGGACACGGGACCCCATACACTAAACCTATATGGTGCTTTCAAAGGGGGTCAAAAGGTTATGGGTCGCTATTGCTTGACCCTCCAGATCAGGAGAGAACAATAGAGCAATGAACTTTTCTGCTAGCAGCCACGTGCGTTTCCCCACGTGGCTCTTTTGTTCTCTTCCAATCTGGAGGACAAGCAATTACTAGTGACCCGTAACTATTTGACCCCCTGTGAAAAGCGCCCTCTATGGGACATCTTTAAAAACGTTTTTCCTTAAAGTTCACGACACTTTTCCCTAGAATGTTTACATGGTTTATATGTCATAACAAAGAAATCCCTGGGAGGATGGGTGTCCGTGCATTGTAATTACTCCCCTCCCCCCACACAACGCCCCCATTGCCCCACCCCTTACATGGGGATTTGGTCATCTCGATTGAAACCACGCGAATCAACTTGAAAAATCAATGACAAAAGTAAACAAAAGCAATACCGGTTATTTCAACAAGCACATATATTGCGGCAACTTGCTTTTGATTTACTGCAATGCCACCGATTGTAGAATTTAACGGTGAAATGTTCTCCTCCGATTGTCGTCTGCATGCATGCACCCCACATCCATCACTAGCGCTCAATCATGCACGCGCGAGGGCGCTGTTTAACATTTTTACGGTGTCTTTCTCGAACAGCGCACTTGAACTGTCCGGTCCGGTCCAGAGGCCAATTTCATAAAACTGTTTAGCAAAAAAATTTGATTAATCAAAAAATTGTTTTCTTTATAAGAATGGGTTAATAGTCAACATTTGTTTATGTCAACTTGTGTTCTTAGCCAGAATAGCAGATATTCCTGTGAAAAACACAAATTAATTGACATGCAATTTTGTACGATTTACTGGAAAACATACTAAATACCGGAAACACTAAAAAGAAAACACCAGAAAACACCTCAAAACATATCATTATCAGAAGCGCCATGAGTAATTAGTTGTATTAAAATGTGCGCTTTATAAATCTGTATTATTATTTTTTTTATTATTAAAAACAGGACTGGCCAATTTCATACACTTGTTTAGCCAGCTGATTTTGTGCTAACAGATTTTCGCTAGTTTCCACACAGAGGCAATTTTGCTATTAACAATGCCCTTTTTTAAAAGCACGCCCATGATTAAGCAGCGCCATGAAATTGACCCTAGAAAAGAAATCCCCAAAACAGTATTGATATATTTTCTGTATTTTTCGAGGACGGTTTTTGTGCTTCGGTTGTTTTCCGGTATTTTCCGGATTATAACGTGTTTTATAATTTCTGGCGTATTTTCCGGTTTTTAGCGTGTTTTTCAATTTTAAGCGTGTTTTCCGGTTTTTGGCGTGTTTATCATTTTTTAGCGTGTTTTCCGGTTTTTAACGTGTTTATCATTTTTTAGCGTGACCTATCTGTCTTCGCCCCATGCAGGATAAGTCTCAAGATTCAACCTAGGACCCATAAGGTCTCTTCTAGGGAATCAGAACTTACCCGGCAAAGGGGCTTGCCTAAGAAGTGTTTGCAGTCCGAAGGTGTTCAAACCTAAGCAACGTAACAGCCATGGTTTACAGTTAATTTGTAGAAACAGGAATTTGTACGTCCCCTACGCGCATGCGTAATTATCATTTTTTTGCTTGTGCAGATGATTTTTCCTTGGCAGTTTGCCTGCACGGGGGCGGGGGGAGGGAGTTGGGTGGTGTGCAGCTATAAGGTCTGTGCCCTCCGGGTGCTCCCCATTTGAAATTCGAAAATGGGTATTTTTCACAATTTTACAACATTTTAGAGGAATAGTGCCCCCCTGAAAAAATGTGTGCACCCCCAGGTGCCCCCTCAGATGTCTCACCCTATAGCTACGCCGCTGATTGTTATCTTCACGGCAACGGACTTTTTATTATGTAGTGTGAAAAGACAACAAATTTGCTGCACGATTTGGTTCCTATTTAGGTATGCTCCGGATACACCTTTTATTGTTTACCAACTGATTACATGTACCCTGAAAATTAATCTTGTTCAGATGTTATCGCTTTCCCCAATCTGTGAAATAAACATATTGTTGTTGACTGATAAAAAGTACACTGCAAAAACTCGGGTGTTAAATTTAACACCCTCGATGTTAAATTTGATTGTTTCCGGTATCTTTTTAAGACAACACCCATGGTGTTGGTTTCAAATATTTTAACACCAACTCTGGTGTACTTTTTACACCAATTGTAATACATTTTATGTCACTTGATTCCCTTTTGGTGTTAATACTATACTGAAGACACTACATAGATTAAGATGTTTCACTGTGAAACGTCTTGATGGATGAGGACATTAATTTTCTCGCACTAGGAATATTGGCAAATCCCACCGTCCTTACCATACACCTGTTTTCCTTTTTTCGTCCCATCCTCCTAAGAAGTAACCGGATGATCTCATTAAGAAAACCACTGCAGATAGTCTAGCTATACGTACAACGTGGTGATTACGGTTTGCATGCACAAACGTAAAAAAAAGATCAGAAACGCCTGTAGCCAATCAAATAGCTGGATCTCCGCGCATGCTCTCTTAGCATTATTTTTGGTGCTAACGAATTTTCGCTAGCTTCTATACACAGAGGCAATTTTGCTATTAACAATGCCCTTTTTTAAAAGCACGCCCATGATTAAGCAGCGCCATGAAATTGACCTCAGAAAAGAAATCCCCAAAACAGTATTGATATGTTTTCTGTATTTTTCGAGGACGGTTTTTGTGCTTCGGGTGTTTTCCGGTAATTTTTGGGATTATAGCGTGTTTTATAATTTCTGGCGTATTTTCCGGGTTTTAGCGTGTTTTTCAATTTTAAGCGTGTTTTCCGGTTTTTGGCGTGTTTATCAATTTTTAGCGTGTTTTCGGTTTTTAACGTGTTTATCAATTTTTAGCGTAAACCTATCTGTCTTCACCCCATGCAGGACAAGTCTCAAGATTCAACCTATAGGACCCATAAGGTCTCTTCTAGGGAATCAGAACTTACCCGGCAAAGGGGCTTGCCTAAGAAGTGTTTGCAGTCCGGAGGTGTTCAAACCTAAGCAACGTAACAGCCATGGTTTTACAGTTAATGTGTAGAAACAGGAATTTGTACGTCCCCTACGCGCATGCGTAATTATCACTTATTTGCTAGTGTAGACGATTTTTCCTTGGCAGTTTGCCAGCTGCACGGGTCTGATTTGGATGAAAAGTTGTCACCTTCGTTTTCAAACATTACAAGTAATGGGTGCATAGCGCACTCGTCATTTGTGTTGCCTAATTTGTGTTGCCTCGAATATGGGTATTTTTCACAATTTTACAACATTTTAGAGTGCCCCCTGGAAAAATGTGTGCACCCCCAGGTGCCCCCTCAGATGTCTCACCCTATAGTTACGCCGCTGATTGTTATCTTCAAGGCAACGGACTTTTTTATTCTGTAGTGTGAAAAGACACATTTGCTGCACGATTTGTGTGCACCTCATATGCGCCCTTGGGTATATTGGTTCCTAGGTATGCTCCGGATGCATGTATACCTTGAAAATTAATCTTGTTTACATGTTATCGCTTTCCCCAAGCTGTGAAATAAACATATTGTTGTTAACTGGTAAAAAATACACTGCAAAAACTCGGGTGTTACATTTAACACCCTTGATGTTAAATTTGATTGTTTCCCGGTATCTTTTTAAGACAACACCCATGGTGTTGGTTTCAAATATTTTAACACCAACTCTGGTGTACTTTTTACGCCAATTGTAATACATTTTATGTCACTTGATTCCCTTTTGGTGTTAATACTATACTGAAGACACTACATAGATTAAGATGTTTCACTGTGAAACGTCTTGATGGATGAGGACATTAATTTTCTCGCACTAGGAATATTGGCAAATCCCACCGTCCTTACCATACACCTGTTTTCTTTTTTTCGTCCCATCCTCCTAAGAAGTAACCGGATGATCTCATTAAAAAAACCACTGCAAATAGTCTAGCTATACGTACAACGTGGTGATTACGGTTTGCATGCACAAACGTAAAAAAAAGATCAGAAACGCCTGTAGCCAATCAAATAGCTGGATCTCCGCGCATGCTCTCTTAGCATTATTTTTGGTGCTAACGAATTTTCGCTAGCTTCTATACACAGAGGCAATTTTGCTATTAACAATGCCCTTTTTTTAAAGCACGCCCATGATTAAGTAGCGCCATGAAATTGACCCCAGAAATGAAATCCCCAAAACAGTATTGATATATTTTCTGTATTTTTCGAGGACGGTTTTTGTGATTTGGTTGTTTTCCGGTATTTTTAGGATTATAACGTGTTATATAATTTCTGGCGTATTTTCCGGTTTTTAGCGTGTTTTTCAATTTTTAGCGTGTTTTCCGGTTTTTGGCGTGTTTATCAATTTTTAGCGTGTTTTCCGGTTTTTAACGTGTTTATCAATTTTTAGCGTGAACCTATCTGTCTTCGCCCCATGCAGGATAAGTCTCAAGATTCAACCTAGGACCCAAAAGGTCTCTTCTAGGGAATCAGAACTTACCCGGCAAAGGGGCTTGCCTGAAAAGTGTTTGCAGTCCGGAGGTGTTCAAACCTAAGCAACGTAACAGCCATGGTTTACAGTTAATTTGTAGAAACAGGAATTTGTACGTCCCCTACGCGCATGCGTAATTATCATTTCTTTGCTTGTGTAGACGATTTTTCCTTGGCAGTTTGCCTGCACGGGTCTGATTTGGATGAAAAGTTACACCACGATTTGAATTTCTTGCTGTTACTTTAACACCAAAAGAAATCACGTCAAGTTTTACACCAGGTTGGTGTCAGAAATTTAACACTAGAGTTTTTGCAGTGTATTATATTGTTTGTATCATCATTTTGTAGGAGTTCATCGCATTTTTCTTGTTCATTCCTGCACGATGCAGTGTATGTTTCCTTTCTCCATGGTTCATGTCTGATCATTAACGTTTCATCCCACATATTTTAACGAGACAAGAGCTTCCTAAATCTCGTTGGATTTTCTGCTAAAAGCGGCATAATTGAATTTTAGCAGACAATAGGAAGGCCATCAAACTTTGAACTCATGACGATGATTGAACGCAAAATAGTGCAGAAAAGTGTTCGATTTCGGACACAGTATTTTATCGGCTGGAATTCAGAAACGAAGCACGAATTTCGTTTGCAATCAGTCATTTGCATAATTTTATACAATTTTATTTTCAAAAATTAGGAAATGTACGTGTCATGTCAAAAATGAATGTAGTTAATGATGAAAAACACTAATTGAAAGTGCATCATTCAATTAGTGCATCAGCCACGCCCAAATTTGAATCACTGAACCGAACGTAATCCCAACATGAGTACAATGTCACGGCCACACAAAACATGGGCTATGTTACGATGTGTGGAAGCACCCTGCAACTAACAAAGCTTGCAATCAGTAACACGCGACCGCGAGTACTAAACAAAAGATTTTGTTTAAGTCAGGAATCCGGAATTCCATCTATTGTCTGTATCTGTGCCGAGGAACAAAGCGCGTCAAGGTCTCAGCGGACGGCGACGTGAGAGCGCGCCGTGAAGTGCGGGGCAGACTCCCCACTGAGACCTTGCCCCGGCTCGGTGTTTTCCTGCATCCGTTGCTTGCAATGTTCAATGCAGAATGTGTCAGCGGCATTGAGTAAAAATTTCCCCCGTAAAGTTGTTAATTTTAAGCGGCTATTAATTTAATTACAAGTTCATAGCATGCAATGTTATGTATTGGCCGTTTGAAGGTAAAAAGCTATATTTGGAAAGAATAGAGTAGGCTTCAAGGGTCAAATGAAAGTAGAATTTACAATGCTGGTCTCAACATCAATTTCATTCTCTCTTTTTTTTGTAGTGAGACTGAAAAAAAATGCACATTTCTAACACAAGCAAATTATGGGTTCATAAAACCTGCCTTTTATTGCATTGGGGGACGTATCAAGCCGTGAAACCCAAACACGACGAGTGGAACCAGCAACCCTCTTAACTCACACCGAAGTGCACAGAGGACGTATTAAGCCGTGAACCCCAAACACGACGAGTGAAGCTGGTAACCCACTCTTAACTAGAAAAGGCCAGATAGAACCATTGCTTCACAAACCATGAAATCAATGCAACTCAGAGACCATGGTTGGCAGTAATTTTTTTGGGTGGAAAACCCAAGGTTTTTAACAATACTGATATAACAACTGGGAATTGGTGTTCGTATTTTTAATGTTGCAATATCGATGTACATGTGTGCATGCGTATGGGTTGCAAATGTCGGTAATTGCATTTTTTTTAAATGGAAAATTTGATACAAATATGACAAAACGCAAATTGCCAAATCCAGCCCGGGCTGTGTGAGGGCGTCCTAACTAATGACCATAATTTTGCCATAGACTACTAAAGTGTGACGTGAGTCACCAAGGTAACTTGGTTTGAACAATCGCTGGTAATCTGAAACGTCCATTGCTAAAGCGCAGGGACACATTTCACTGGTTTTAGTTTTTAGATTCAGTAACCTTGGCAACACAACGGGTGACATTTTCACTTTAGAACAAAAGTGTATACATCCTCTTTGTGTCACCAAGGTCTGAAACAAGTGAACTGTTTCCCTGCGGTTTAGCAATGGATATTTTAGATTACCAGCGAATGTTTAGGCACAATTATCCTGGAGTCTCGAGGAAACCTTTCCTTTTTAGGGAAAATGTCGTGTGTGCCATGTACAAAAATAATCATATCCACGCTTCAAGAAATTACAAAACGTAGCCCTATTAAGTTGTCAAAAAGCGTCAAATAAGCAAGCCCATTTCCCCACGACGATGTGATAAAATCCTGCCACTCAACCACCAAATTAAGCCTCATTACGCCATCTTTTAATGAGCACCTTTAGGCGACAAGAATAAAACGAAGCACGCGAGTGAGCTCATTTGCTCCTCCAAAAACAATGGCGTCGCTTGTACAGGAAATGCTCCCCCACACAAAAACCTATTTGAAACCCTGCTTATGAAAGCGTCAGCAACACGACACTTATGCGGATTAAATGCTTAAATCCTTTTGTTGAAGAACGACTACTAATCGCTCGCGACCGAGTCGGTTGTCTGTTTTTGGGGGGTGCAGAGGAGGGATTACACGGCGTTTCATGCTCTCTCCACCTGCAGAGAAAGTCGTCTCTCGTAGAAACATCAAGATAATTAGGACATTAATGGCCACTTATCACTGGACTTCAAGTACCGCTCGAGAAATTTTTTGACTCCGTTACTTTGATGATGGCTGCAGATTTGTTTCTCAAAACTGTGTCACTGACTGTTTAAAGCCGACAGGATATGCAGTGTCCCAAAATTTTAATTAGCCATTTGACCGGGAAACGCTGTTTTTAACAAGAATACCCACCCTCAGAAACATAGAAACATGTTTCTGACGTCATACTGTTTCAACCAATGGGCGGCTTCTATTCCTGACGACCAAAACTGGTCATTGGTTAAATCTGCAGTTACGCCAGGAACATGTGTCTGGTCATGGTCGCGAAAACAAAAAATTGTTTCTTCAGATTACATACACGAGCCAATTTTGCCGATAAACTGTATAATGATCCGACAAACATTGAAAACACAGCAGTAGCCAGGCACGCGTAATGAACGCGGTGACGTGACGGGCACGGTGCAAAGAGCGTGCAGTTGGTGATACCTGGTCGTTCTTGCGTCAAAGCCATGCATGGGAAAAATAACACAGCGTGACGACAAGTACATTAGAAATGCAGTCACGTGCATCGCAGCGAAAACGCGAGCTATTGAATTAAGTGACTGGTTAATGTCTTCTGGAGCTTTGACACCGTTGGTGGCGCCACACACCACTGACGTCACTGCGCGCAAACTACCATAACCATCGATATATATACACTGGATGAAGTATGCAAGAATTGAAGCCATGCGCCGGCCGCCATTGTACCCCACGAACAATGCTTGGCCTAGATTGCTCCCCGGTCCATGCGATCGCTTGTATTCCACTTAACACGTGTAGACCATAATATAGACTAGTGGAGACAGTGTGACCAGTCTAGGCAAGGCATTGTATTTGGTGGAGTACAATGGCGGACGGTGGCTTCATCCAGTGTATATATATATATATATATATATATATATATATATATATATATATATATATATATATCGATGGCCATAACGCGCAGCCGTGGATTAGACCAATGAAATGCCGAGGACGCCCGATAAATATTTATGAGATAGGCCTATACTGAAATACCGTATAAACTCAAACTCCATATTTATTGGACATCGTGGAAAACAAAATAATAGTTTTGAAGGCATTGTTTATTTCTGTATATTATTTTATCTTTTATACACACCGTGATACCTTAACTCCGTGTAATTAACTTGGAAAGTATATGTTTAAAAAGAGCTCAATTCGCCGAAGTGTTTCAATAAATACGGAATAGAAATTATAATTGTTCGTGGCATTGACGAAAAAGCGAATAATATATACAAATCATTTATCAAAGAAATAGTTTTTAAATACTTTATATTTACAACGATGCTAAGTTATCGTGCTTATAATAAATATTAACCGTAAACTAGCGGAATGATAAGAAAAAAGAGAAAAATTCTCGACAATTTTAAAATACATTTCGTATAAAATACAAATTTAAAATGATAATATTCAATGTTTTGGACAGTTCTCTTTAAATATTGCTGGCGAATGACAGTTATTTTTGATGAAGGGTGATTTTTGTATTTCGTATACTATTTTCTCTTTGAGAAAAAGTAGCTCCTGTATAAAGGCACATGAGCTAAAAAATATTCTTCGAAATCGAGTGTCGAACCTGGGAGAACAAGCCAGGGTTTTATTGAAAACTAGTACAGAGGGTAAACGATTGCTCAAATTAATAATTCTCAGTAAACTCTCAATAAATAGAAAACACCAACGTAATGGCGACGGTATAAAATGTGGCGTTATAAATGCAATTACGGAAGGAGTATAAAACATTTTGGTTTTTTTCTTCAGTTTTGTGAAAATATCTGCGTTGCGTTAGATGGTGAATAGAAATCTATCTGCGTATTGACTGGCTGGTGGTGTATTAACTGGAGTTAGGCAACAGGAATTAGACATGCTCGTCACGGAAGAGTTATCAGAAATCGGCGAGCAGTGCCACTGATCCGAGGGTCCAAAAGTCGGCATTGCGGCAAAGTCTGGCAGGGTGGCGTGGTGGGTCATTAAAGCAGGGCGGGCGGGGCGGATAGGGACGTGATGGCGGGCGGTGGGGAGTTGTGACGGGTGCTGGTGACGAATTACTTCACATGATGGGGGTGTTGCCTCGGGTGTAGTCGGGGGCGTGGTGGTAGTTGCTGGAATAGCCACTGGGGCGCCCTCAACGCTCGTATTGTCTACCATTTTGAGCATTTCCGAAAGTGCCCAGATGTAGTTGTGTGCGAAGCGAAGCGTCTCAATTTTCGTAAGTTTTGTGTCGTCGGGAAACTTCGGCAAAACTTCTCTGAGTCCGTCCAGGGCATGGTTGAGCATGTGCATGCGGTTGCGCTCGCGGTCGTTGGCTTTCGTCCGCCGGTGACGCCGGATTCGTTGCACGCAGGACGGACTGCGGTTCCGACACCGGGACCGCGTGTAGCGCTTGCGTTTGGTGGGGGCCGAAGGCGCGTTGCCCCCGTTGACCACTCCGGCGTCGCCCCGGTTCTTGGTCGCCGTCTTGGACTTTTCCTTACGGTTTGCCTGACCCTGGCGTTTGCGGTGCTTCTGGCGGCTCCTATCCGCTCGGCTACCGGCTGTGGGCGTCACTGCTTCCGCTCCTGACCCGCTGGTCACCATACTTTCACCCTGGATTGTTAAACTTTGTGCCGGGAAGAAGTCGGACAGACTGACCGTGCTAATGGTCGTTTGCATCGTGTCTTGGTCCAGGCGATGTCACACTCACTTATAAAGGGACAAAGTTGGCCACAAGTCACGCCCCTCGAAAACTAAGCGCCCTATGAAGTTGTTTATCTGTAACAAGAGACAACAAGAAAACATTGCAATTAGATTTATAAGTCTGACAGCACAAAGAAAACACCCCCGCCCACTAAACTTATCCACAACATAAATTTGCTTTATACACGGGCACTCGAGAAAAAATAGTCGAAATGGGAGTCAAGCGTCAATTTGAGATAATAGCGCATTCTTGTTTGACTGGCAGTTAATATAGACAGTCTTTTAGATCATTCGTCCAGGCCAGACACCCCCTACCTCGTAAGCCCGCGACCCAAGGGCTAAAAACCCATCTTCACTTTTCACAAATTCTTTGTCAAATCCGGAATAGGGTTCATCTAATTGCTCATTAGCATATACACGCGATACCCACGCGAACAGGACCAATAATCACCCCCTGATTAAAGGATTAAATCTCTATCAAAGATGACAGTCAACAGCCAACAAAAAATGGGCTCCTCGTTGGCAGACCATTGACAAATTGAAATAGCGCCCTCTGCTGGTGAAGGCGGCAAGGGCAGTGTACACTGGGTACACATTGGCACGTGCCGCCAGCTAATATTATAGCAACAAGACTAAGTGCAATGCGCCCCGAGTATATTACAATAATACATCATAACTAGGACGTGTATGGCAATAAAAACAAATCGGTTTCTGGATTTTTCGCTGGATCTTTTGATTCATTTTCTGGAATTTGTTGTATTGAATAAATTTGTGCAGAAATTTATAATTTATTGTCACTTTATCGAAAAGTAAGGAGCATTCTGCTGATATAATTTTTAATTGACACTTGTGAATAAGTGAAATTTCGGAAAAGTAAGACACTTTGTGGCTATATTATATGTGAAACTGTTAAAAAATAAACAGTATTTAATTAAAAATAATAAATATAATAAATAATAAAAATAAATGGGAAGAATTTATTTTTATTTTTTATTTGTTTTAAAAAGAATTCTGTGACATCACTCGTCCAGAAAGTAGAAATTTGATGTAAAAGACCCAGAAGAGGGGAAAATATTAAACATTTACGTAAAAGCGTTATATTATAATTTACTTGGAAATTGTCATGCTAACCCCACAGGTTTCGTAGCCAGAGTTTAAAGAAACAACTTTCAAAATTTAATAGCCAACACAAAATTGGGGACGATTACACATTAATACCGTCAGTTTGTTATAAACAGAGCGATATACGTTTGACTGCTAAGTCAACTATTTGTTTAACATAAAAAGAATGTTTTTTCTACCCATTTATCTTGCAGACGGTGGCCCTATAAAACCAGAGCACCCTCCTGATTAAAACGTTCACTTTTCAAAGCCACATGTTCTCTGAAGTTCAGAACCAAACATCGAAAAAGAGAATTCCAGTTGACATGGTTCCCCCACGAATTACATGTACTCAACATACTATTCTCATGCATTACCATTCTGAAATTTCGTGCTCACAAAACCACTGATGTTTTTTTCAAACTAATTTATCCGTTCCATAGAGAAGTACAGCCTTTTTGCTTCCACATCCAAATTAGAGATTACAGATTTCCTGTTTTCTTCCCATGGATAGTATTTTGGGGAGGTATTTTATATGAACGTTAGAACAAAATAAATTTTCTGGAAAAATCTGAACAACTCTTTAAATTCTTGTCCTCAATTGTTATCTCTTGCGCAGAAAAGTAAAAATGTTTCAGCCCATATGATCAACATTCCTCTTTGAATTTACCTACAACCTTGATAAACACCAGTCTTGTTCTCCATGAGCCAAAGTTAACACCGAAAATCCCCGAGTTTCCCACTCCGGTTTAGGGTTATCAAGGAACGCTGGTTGTCCGCCCATATCGCTGCAAGCAATCACTCCCTCCAGCGTTTACCGCGCCAAACTGAACACAAATTTAATTACTCGTTTTGTTGATATTGACGATGATACCATAGTGACGTAGTCACAACACGTTGATTATCAGAAATGGAAATTGCCAAAAAACTGAGGAAATTTAGCGTGCTGGAGGGGGCACCCTGTGGGGTACTTAAATCCAAAATCCAGGGGAATCATTACAACGTACATGCTGTCAGGACATTTTTTTATTTTATGGAACGACGTGCTGAATTGAACTGGTACGAAGCATCAATTCCAATGCCGTGGCAAGCATACGTCAATCACATAAAGAACTGAAATAATAATTTATCCCCCTTTAACGTGATTTACAAATAAACTTGAATTCTGATTTTGTGACGAACCCAACAAACATTCAAATAATTTATAACGTGTCCAGATTAAAGAATTTAATTCGGAATTTTTCGACTGTACTAAAACAAATCACTGCGTGGAATAGTTTCTTTCTCGTAAACTAGTTGTGGTTTTATTTCCAATAAAGTGGACGTATCTAGGAATAAAACCAGCAAAATATGTTCACGTCGCAATGTCGACATTGGTCATTTGAAACTTAGTTAATTTAAGATACAGAACTATAAAGAGGAACATTTACCTGGTATTGAGCGAGTTCCGTTGAGTGCAGGCTTGTTAGTTCTTGGGCGATTTTTTCGACATCCAGGAGGAGAGATCTTGGCGACAGGTTGCTATGAAGGTTGATGGCGGTCACAAAGTGGCTTCGAAGATTGTTGCCAACTCAGGAGCAATTGGTAAAGTGTCAGAGACTGGTAATGAGCGGTTGCCTCCTGAGGATAAAACTTGAGGAGTTGACGAGCCGAACAGATTCTTTTATAGGCCACTTCCCAAAACAATGAAGTGCTCCCGTAGCCAGGGCAATCACACGTGGGCTAGCCCCTCTCGCACGCACATCACGCGCCTACGTCACGGCAGGGTCGGTGACAGGGGCCGTATTGAGACGACGTGACATCTCTGGCTTCATCTCGGGGTCAGCACAGACCAGATCATGGATTGGTCGAGAGAGGGGCAGCGGTGGAGATAACTGGGTCTTCGGACCAATCAGAGAGGACGGCTTTTGTTGGGCGGCGGAGGAGGTGGTGCGGTCCCATGCCCCCGTGCCTGTCTCGTGTCCCATCCAAGCACATCGGAGCAGAGATTTCACGTCAGAATAGATTGCGATGAAGCAGTGATTATGCATGGTATGTCGAGCGACCACCATGCATCACCGTATGCTAGACAGACAGGGGGAAAGTAAGGGATGCGGGGAGAAAGTGGAATTCGGTTCCGCTGCGCTGCGGCTCTGTGAAACGGCAGACAGATAGGCTCGCTCAGGCTGACTTATAAAACAGAACTGGCTGCAGCGAGATTTTTACTTTCACAGTCTGTTAAATCTGTGTTCGGGGCACAGTGGCAAGGCTGTTGAGAACATGGTTGCTAAGTGCAATTTATGCATGCATCAAGCTTTGCTTCAAGTGCCATCTTACGAATCGCCACGCTCACGATCAGACACAGCCTTCAGCCGGCTGCAGGCTCGACGTGTCTCGACAACGCTACGTTAACGATGCCCAAATAGTGTATAGATATTTTTCCATTGTTCATTACACGCCAGCTATTGTTTCCAAACTCGCTATACCCCCACTATGGATGGCCTAACGAAGCCTGGTAACTCACAAGCTCTCATATGAGCACGCCCGCCTAAAAACGCTGTGGAATGAATCTGTTAAAAGTTCATCCCTTCGCGATGGTAGTCGGTATTTTTGTGTGTATGCAGCGTTGTCTGTGTGGACGCTGGCCACACAAAACCTCGTCCGGGCCCTTTTTTGTTCAACGAGTGCGCATGCGCCAAAACTTTTTGTAGCGCCCCTTTTGAAACTTTTCTAAAGTTTGGCGCGGCGCGTAGGGGGTGCTTTCGCGCTGTCTTTTCCGCTCGAAAATTTGATTTTTCGCGGCGCTGAGTGGCTGGACGGCTGGCAGGACTGCAATTTTCCCACGTGGGCCCTGATTGTGCAACGAATCTGGCATAAGGCCGTCAAATCCGGGCCGCACACTCTTGGGACAAAGAGCGCTGCCTCGGCCCACAATACCCCACCTGGGCCGTGCCGTTTACTAGAACACTTCTGAACACCTCCTTTTCATGCCGATTAAATTCTAGACTTAATTAGTGGTACTTTGCCAGCATTAATCATTCACTTCATGGCTGCGCCCGCCGTTGCAAGATTTCACCTGCCGCAGACATATTGTTGCGTATTGTTCCAGGGCCGCGTGTCCCAAAAGGGGAAAGCCGGTCGCCGTGATAAATTTCGACTATGTGGCTTGCTTCAACCTCGTTGGGTTGTTTACCATGGGAGGCGAACCAAGCATTGATAAAATCGACTGCTGTTCCTTTTTAACAGCGCCCACGTGGCGCGGAGTACGTGCGCGTATTTGTTGTCCTCTCAACGAGCGACCTGCGCCGATCCCCGTTTACTTTGGCATCTCCTAGGCTTGGTGACACAGCACCCCCATCACTCTGCCTGTTTGTTCGCGCCACTTTCTCCATCCATCTGGCCGGCTATGCGCACAAGTTGCCCCATTGTGCCCCGCAATTCTCAACCCCCAACCAAAAACAAAGCACGGCAGAAGATTGTCGTTTTTTTCCCTCTGCCCCGGAAAAGAGCGTGTTGCCTACATTGTCTATGGGGATAATATAAGGCCTGCTGCGCACAATACTCACGTTGTGCGCTCCCCCTCACTCACTTTGTTACTGGAGGGCTCCGCCAAAGTGCCTTTGCGCTTGCAGACCATATGCCAAGTCTTACCCGTCCGGCCTGGTCGCATGATGGTTATCATTCACGGTGCTTCAATCGTGCCTCGGAAAGAAATAAGCCCTGCGATTGTTCCATGGCGCGCGTCTCTGGAACCCAAGCGCTGTCCTGCTTTTTTATTTTATTGCATTTTAGCAGCAGGAAAGACCCCATGACGGAGGTTGGCGCACGAGTGACGGCTCTGGATTCATTTACATCGAGATGCATTCATGGTTTGTATAATCACCAAGTAAACTGCGAGCAGCTATTTACCCGCATCAAAAGAATTAATGCAAGGTGGTCTTATTCACACTCAGCTACCACATATTACCATGCAGGCCGGGACCCAGGACTGCTGCTTGGCCCCCGCTTTGGAGCCACGGCAAGCAGCCTCTAATTAAAACTCTCCCGTGGACCGCCGAGAAGGGAAAGGGAGACGGGCGAGCGAGAGAGCGAGCACACGTCGGAACCGACCACGCAAAAAATCTTCACTTACTGCCAGTCCCCAGCGTCTTAGGGGAGCGTGGCACACGGTTAGCGGCTTGCCAATATTACATTTCCGATCTTTATTTTCCTCCCTGTGCCCACACTCTCTCGTCTCTCCATCTCTCGGACGGCACACTCGCCCAGCACACGCCACAAAGCGAGCCATTTAAACTCATGTAAACCGCCTCATAGTCTGGCATGGCTCCGGGGTATGTAGCCCCGCCTCAAACGGTATATGAACTCCATGTGTGCATACAGTTGGTTTAGAATTTAAAAACTGTCCAACATGAAATAAAATGACTTGACCGAAATGTTCTCAGTATTTGTGTTCCGCAGTGGCGCCTGCATGTCGAGGCAACAGTCCGCGAACCGGCAATGTCTACGCTCCAAGCTGATCCAAACACTGTATAAAATATGCAATATGCAAATGAGCTCATTTGTTAATAGCTATGGGTTATTTCATCTGTTTAAGGGCACTGGTTCATCATTAGAAAATACACTGTTTGTATAATACTATCAACATTTTATTTTTCTTCGACTGCTGGAAACAATTTGATGAGCTCGTCTGCGTGCCCAAAAGGCCGGCACAGTGCTGATTATTACATGACATACGTCATTGTATTCTAATAGAAACAAAAGCGGGGTCATGACCCCAAAGTTACGTTTTGCCAGCATCAATAGGGCACCGCCATAGTGTAGGCACATGCGTCCCACTTGCCGATGCACAAAATTGACATTTTGACTCGTTTTCTTTTGGAGTCTCTTCGATCTTTCAAATGCTTCTTTTATGTGACGAACGAGCTGGTTGACGAGTGCTTGCTTTAGTGTGTGTCGGTGAATGTGGGAGGGGTCAACCAAGGGACTATGACCTCTGACACCGGGGTCAAGTGATATCCATGCTAAAACATAGTTAGGAAAACACCGAAGAGCCGAATTTAGCACAAGGAAACGAATTGAAACCTCTCTTTCTTTAAAAATCGCCAAGAGAAATACCGCTCGTTTTCGTGCCCAAATGGCCGGCACAATGACGAAATTTCGATACTGTTCGTCATACCGTCCTTGTGACCCTATAACCTGAGGTCATGACCTCTGATCTAGACCACTTGAGTTCCCAAGGTGCGGCAAGGCGTAGCAAGCGGTTATTTCTCGGAACAGATGGCTTATAAATTTCAACAACGATTTTATTTTCCCCACAAGTGTTTCGTGCTGTTCGGCATTTTGTGTTAGCTCGCTACATTCAGGGCGTGGTCGCATTTTGCTTATATGTTTTATTAAAACAAAAGGAAAACAAATGGCTATAGTACAACCTTCCCATCGTGAGACATAACGGATAACAGCAGAGAGCACTGACTTTGCATAAACTCTCAATCTTTATTTTTAAAAACTGCATAGAATAATTTAACAAAATTATTCAGTTTTCTATATATTTTGCGATTCAGAAGATGCTTGTTGTTAGCAACTAAGGGCAACTAAGGTCGTTGGTTGTGACCTTTGACCTTGTCAAGGTCTCATCCGACGTGTGGGGATGTCATACGGACGCTGCGAGTGCTGACGGCGGACTTAGCCCGCGGAATGGGTCGGCTTTGACCGCATGACGAAGACGCATTCTCAGACTCACGTTGGTTGGTCCGAGCAACCAGCATCTCGAATTTCCCATGATGCAATCGATCACGTGGCCCTATACCCGTGTGAATGACTGACGTGGCCCGGTGTGGCCTTTCCCCCCTGGCTGTACCCTCGGAGAAGCGAACCCGCCTAGGCGTCTTGGCCGTCAGCCCTGCCTTCGAGGCAGAACGGTCGAGTGACGAAAAGGTCTTCCGGCTGTGTGTTGGCAGTGCCGGGACGGCAGGCGGCGAGGGTTCATTGGCAGGTGCCGGCCGGCATTGTTGGCTCGCTGTAAGGGGAATACAACCCCCGAACCCTCTAACATCTACCCTCCCCGAGCGCATCAAATGTCTCTCCTGCTGAAATACCAGAAATTAGTCTGCATTTTTGCCATCTCTTTATTAATCTTTCGTCGCCCAAACAAAATCCCTCCTAAGGCAAATTCGCATCGGCGTACAGCCACCTGTAACACTCGTAAACACTCGTAATTTAGACCTTTATTTCCTCAAATTGTCGGTACCATTGTAAGTAGGGTAGCGTCTTTCGATAACTCTTTTTTGTTTTCATAAAAGGCTGAAAATTAATGTTTAAATATTTTGACCCAATACATTTTTTAGCCTCAGAAATAATGCATTTTTGGCAATTATATAAAAAAAATCACTCTGCAGCGAAAACTTGCTATTAATTGTTGTATATCATAAAACGTCGCGGTGGTGCCTTTGTTGCCCGTTCCCGTAATTTTTGTTTGAACTCGATGCACAAAGAAATCCCAATGGTCTTAGCGGATATTAAAATCGATGAAAAGACGGACAATAACGCACAAATGACTAATAAGGCACAATATTCTCAGTCGATATCGTCCGTTTTTGCCACGATTTTAACATTTGACTATAAAACCACCTGTCAGTACGAATTTTAATTGAAAACGGGGTGGGAAATTTTAACCGTGTTTCTTAGCTGGGTATCTCGGCTATAAAGTCACGTTTCTTCTTTCATTCTCGTTGTTGGAGGTAGCTCTGTTTTTGGTCCGAAGACGGGACGGTGAATCGCCGAGCTCCGTATTGGGCCAAGCGCGCCGTGGTGCTTCCTTTTGCCAAAATACGGTCGTGAGCGGGGATACTAACCGGTACAACACGCGGCCGCCGGCACACAAGTCATTGTTGTTATAGTGCCCATGTATTTTCCCAACGTACACACAAAAAAACGGCATTTTAATGTTAAATTCCAATCCTACAGATTAGTCCTGCATACAATTCCAAACCAATCCTAAAGTTTACTTTTGTAAAATCAAAATTTACGGTGGTTGACTTCGATTGCCGGTCTAATATGGGCTGAAGTCGAGTTGAATGCGGGGTGAATGTCGGTGTCCAAAGCATCTAATTCAAGACCGCTTAACTCATTACCAATTGAAGATCCGTCATACGAGTGCAATTAGTTTGCGATTTGCAACCATGAGTCATTTTTGGAAACTGCCTTCGACCACCGACCGGCAAAGAGACCGGGCGAGGGGCGAGCGCCGAGCGGCCCCAGCGCTAATTGGGGCCCGGTGAAGCGATCCGGAAGGGATAGTAAAAGAAAGAAAGGGAGGAAAAAACTCGGCGATTGTTCGTCCTTGTTGGTTCGTCTCAAATGTGGAAAGGGAACAATGAACGCGGCCAGAGCGGGTATAGACCTAATGCATCACCCTCTCCCAAACGCCTTGTTGGAACAGCTAACGTGATGCTAATTAAATTGATTTATCCTCACTGGTTTGGCAGACGTATGCGTTCATGTTCTCAAGCAACATTTTACTGTGTTCTCGGTTTCAATCTAATACAGTCGAAAGGGGATCGACCGCTGCTCCCATCAAACACCAGAAAAAAATTGCTCACTTGAAGTTGAAAATCTGCATGAATAAATACATAAATTTGTTTAAAAAAAGAACAATGACCGAATGAATGGAATGGATGTACTTTAGGGTAAAAACAAAAGCAAATCGATCAAGAAAAGAACACTTTGAGCGGGGAATTCCTTCAAAATTGTGCATTTCTATAAATGGCTACTCGGAAATGGTCACTAGAGATGAGTCTACAGCACTCAAAGAATCATGAAAAGAAACGAGACTTGCCCATTACTCTTTTTGCGAAAAAGACAAAACGCCACTCTAATTATTCAGTGTCCTCCCATGTCCCACCCACCCACTTTTTGTGAAGAGGGAAGTATCGTTAACGACCAAATTAATGACCGATTGAGGCTGCTTAGACCCGGAGGTAGGGGTAGGTCTAGTGTGTGTTTGGTCGCATCGAGTAGGACCCTCAAAATGGTCTGGAGACTTATTTACTCTTGGCCGCTCCTTCGGTCGTTGAGACGGCATCGGTGGGGGCTAAGTAGGTTCAGAGTGCCCCCAGCATTTGGTCCCTCCATATGCGATGTCATAAACTAATATAGAGACCATTTCCTTCCCAATTATGCTCTCAGATCGACAGAGATACACGGTGCGTGGTGACTTAAGTGTCTGTAGTAGGGCTATCGATAAAATGGGCGATTAAGACCAAATCGGTCATTATCCTCAAGATGGGTTGGTGAAATTATGAATGATATGGCGGAAATTGGGAACAAAAATACAGTAATTTCGTGTATACCGTGGCAACACTCCATGATTGGATCAAGTCCATCTTAAATGAAAACTGGAGACAAAGAATTGTGTACGAGTCTGTACATGCGCGTATACACCACTTTCAATAAGTTGGCACGGCCTTCACTTCGTGTACTTTCGTTCTTTCAAGTTCGGAATCGCCTACGTTTATTCGAAACGTTCAGATGATAATCGCCAAATCATAATAACTGTTAATAATCTAGCCGGGACCTTCCCAAGACTGCACATTTTAACCCATTGGTCCTCAAAGCGCCCCAAACCGCCCTGCAGCTTTCTCCTCAAAGCGCCAAACCTCCCTGTATTTCTTCCATGTTCATCTCAGTGAAATTCAAGTTTCTGCAAACACGCACTCAATTGATGGGCATGTACTCATAGCTTGACTCATCCTCTTTCAAATCTTGTGTTCAGTAAAGGTGGCTACTGTTTGATAACTTTGGTGTAACAAGGAACATTACTTGATACCAAAAAACCTTCGAGGATAAGACACACTGTTCTGTGGAACTTTCAACTCCGGAAAGTTCATGCCCTATGATTCTCTGGAAATGCTAAACTTGACATTTTGAAGGGATCCTAATGTGGCGTAGCCTATTCCCTTGTCCAATTTCAAATGATTTTCAAAAGTTAAATTAAATTTGAGGGCTCTATTTGCATCCAAAAATATCGTGACTCCCACTTTAGCCTGGATGACTCCGCCCAATTATGACCTCTGGCTTAAAATTTGCGTTTGTTGTGTGCACGAGCGAGCCGCCCTATCGTAAATTTGGCGGCCTTTCCAAACATTGCAATGTGAGGGCGCTTTGTAGCTCACGGTTCTCATCAGCCCAAACGGAAGGTGGTCCTTAAATTAACCCTAACTCCCTATAGGGTGTATGCAAAATCGTATTGATTTTGGAGGATTGAGGAGTGTTAGGGTTAAGGAAAAAACGCCTTTTACACATCGACCCACTAAAGCTACAACCTCAACGGGACGTTGAATTAAATGTATCTGGCTTTTATCAAGAGAATTGAGTCCCTTGTCGACTTTTTAAAAATCCATGTCACGAGAGGGCGCTGTTCCTGGCTGCAGTTTAAAACACCCACCCTACATAAAAAAGAAAGTGAATTTCCAAGAAAATAATTCATTTCTATTCCTACACAATATTAATTTAATACAATACTCATATTCGCAAACAGGGGCAGTTATATACTTGACATTGCCCAACTGATCGCCCAGCCACGTCCATATAACTGGCAATGCCTATTACTTTCGAACGTCGAAACGGCACCAAGTACACTATCGCTATACCACCAGTAAAGCGCAAATAACACGCACTAATAGATTTACCTAGGACGTATTATGAATAATAATTATCGCACGCAACCCCGAGCCATATTATCGAACACTACCAGCCAATTGAACCTTGCACTTTTCGAGTGCGCCGACTCGCGACTCGCTTCGGCCGCATTTCGCGCAACGGGTCTCGCTTTTTTTTTATGAAGAAATGTCACAATACCTATCGCCCTTGTTGTCACGTCGGTCATGACTTTTCATGACTGAAGTGACGTCCTTTTTGTTGGGACTGTTTTAGTTTGTGCGGATAGGTGGGATTTTTCCTACTTTTTTAGCATTTTATTTCTAGCTCGGATGGTAATAAACAGTCACAGTGGGTGTTTTCCCGATTGACCAATGTTTAAAATTGCCATATGATAAAAGATACGTCACGCTTTCGCACTGAAAATCAAAAACATCTCGGGGACTACAAAATTAATAATCAAACGCCAGAAATGTCCAGCACTCGGATGTCACATACATTATGATCGAAAAACTTAAGAACAGGAATAACAGCATTACATAACTAAAGAATAATGTTGATAAACTGCCTTGTAGAAATTTCAGCCACATAGATGCAGTAATACTTCAGAAAACCTGAAAATTTCATGCATGGTTTTTGTGTATGAATGAATGGTAAAAACATTGTCTGCAGACAATTTAAAAACAAACCATCTTTAGTTGGAAATTTCTGCCACTTATTTGTTACAGAAAAAATATGTGGTGTTTGTTACCATTGCTATTAACACGTTTAGTCGTTTTTTCCTTGTCAATTCGTGAAGTAAAATGTTTGGTAACTGCAAATTATGTATTGGCTTTTTTTAGTTGGTTCTGTGGTAAACATTTTTATATTCCCTTGCTCGAAAAGTACTTGAAATATACGATCCTTTCTTTCAGATTCTTAAAATGTATGAAGCTTTTTGAACAATACCAAATTACGATGTGAGCGAAGTATTTCCTGCGGTACTCCACACAAAAGCATTCCCAATGGACCAACTACACGTTATAAATATAGGACTCGGGTCAATGAACTGTTGACTTGCACAATGATTGTCGCAAGCGGGCGCTCTTTAGCAACACTCTCCACAACAACACGCCGCATGAGCGCATCACAAAAAAACGAGCGCTGTTCGCGACCGGAGGACTTCGGGGTAACAGAGCCGAACTAATTTTATTTTCAAGTGAAAAAGACCAAACATTTTTCCAGTGTAATGCACAACCGACAGCTGAAAAGGGCATCGTTTTTCAGTGAAACATTTATAAACTCCTCAAAAAAAGTTCGGAAAGTCAAGTTTGACTGACGATTTCTCTCTTGTTGCAAAATAATTTTCCTTGAATTTTATATCATTGGAAAGCCCTGTTATTCCTCTTTACGATGATGTGTCATTTGTTATGATTAAGCATTTAGGGAATGTGCAGCACAGCTGAATACGGGGGCGGGTGTAAAGTGAAATGTCACAAAATGCATTGCTATTGTCAAAAAGTGCATTGACACATCCTCCAAGCAAAAGGGGAATGCACTGCATGACAATAGCAGTGAATTTTGTGACATTTCACTTCTACACCAAATACCCTCGAAATCCTTGTTAGAGAGGTTGCGACATGAGAGGTTCACCGACGCCATTTTGTTTCCAAAGAGGGTCGCCACTATATGTACATAGTATACGTCTAGATGGCTTAATTGGTTTTTAAAAATCCAAAACACAATTAATTCCACAGAAGAATAACAATACTGTAGGCCTATGATGTATTTTCCTGTTCTTGTAAAATATTTGAGTCCCAGTTGTGCATCGCTAAGTAAACAAGATGGCGTCCCCCATGACGGCAAGTTGTGGCAACTTTCTCTATAATCAAGAAACTCTCGAAAAATCCAACTATTCCCCACCCCAATCGCTCTGAAAGTCCACTTTCCGCGACTGCACGGCACCAACCATAAGTTCCCGGATAGAATTTAGGATACGTCGACGGGAAACAACCCTAGCTCTACATCAGACCTATACGGGGCCGGAGCGCCGTATCGCCCCGTGAACGCCCTGACCACAACACGCTAGACCAAGACAACCCGCTGGTTTACAGTGTGTTGACTTTGGACGTAGTTTCGTTTGCCTTTCTATTAAATCTCATCAAAATTAAACCGATTACGAAAATTAGCATTTATATGGGGCGTAACAGTTGCTGAGTACAATCAAATCGCATCCAGAGAAGAAAACCGCAAATTTTTGAGCACAGTATTAAATAACTCTCATAATCGTAAATAATAATGTTGAAATTAATTACAAATACACGAGACTGGGCATTAAAGGTACAGTACATGATTGATAAACTATTACAAAGGGCGCTATTTGTTATACTCGTGATTAAAGGCCCATTTTGATAAAACTGCCGTGTAGAAATTTCAGCCTTAAATACTTCAGAAAACTGGTTTTTGTGTTGAGTTGAATGGTATTAAAAAAAAGTCTTTTGCAAAAGATTTTTTTCAGAAAACCACCTTCAGTTGTTAATTTCTCACACAAAATACAATTTTGGACTGAAATAAATTAATGTGGTGTTAGGTACATTGTTATTAACTCTTTTAGTATGGTTTTTTCTTGTCAACTCATATAGTTTAGCTTTAAATGTTTTTCAAGCATAATCTCTCTTAATTGTTTTCCCGGTTTTTCTTTCTCTTTTCAGATCATAACTCTGGAATTAAAAGTTGTACACATTTCATTCTTTCGGCAAATACAAATCTAGCCTTTTTCCTCTTTCTAAATAGTATCCCAAACAATTTTGTTGAATTACATAAAAGTTACGTACTTTTTTCATGCTAAAATGTCCGTTCGACAAATGTTATAGGCTTTGAGAATATGGCATATAGGCCTTTGCGTTTTACACAGCCTTGCCAAATTATTTTGTATAAAAATGTGAAAATCTTCATTAAAATATATATCAAATTTGCTGCAAACTGACAGTATAATTGTCAAGTATAAACCGTGGAGATTCTTTGGATGGCGACCCAAGTTTCGGAATTAATGGTGTTTTTTTCATATTAAAGAAGTTTTCTAATGGGACATAATTGGGCGGAGTCACACTCACACATCCGAGAGGGCTTATTCTTCATCTAAGATCCCTCAATTTTCCCGAGCGTGTATATTGCCCACTTGGACACACCGTCGGACCGTGGGAATGTGGTTAAAACTCTCGGGATGATCTTATCACAAACACCGGCTCGATTCGGGTTCAATGGGCTCGGAGACTCCGCTTCACGGCACCACGCGGGTCCGTCGCCGCCAGGCCTTGCGGCGGCCCGAACGCCGCTCCGCTCGGCCCAAACTCTCCCTCCATACACGCTACGGCTCTCGGCGATTCACCCAACTGACAACTTATTTGGAATTCATGCGTATCCGGACAGTATCCACCCAAAAGATTTTTTCTTGGAATTTTTTCCTGCACGCCAATTTAATAAGCAGAGGGGCCAACTATACGGGATTAGCCTAAGATTAGGCGACTGGGCATCATGCACGGCGATATTCGCCATCCGTTCGCACGTTGTTGTCACGTTTCTATTATTAATTCGTGTGTCCGTATGAATTTTAATTTGCCGCATGCGCCTTTTTACCCCTCACGATAAAGCCGATAAAGTTTCATACAGCAAAAACTCTGAAAAAATTCAAAATAAAATGTCTTTATTTGTTTTTATTTATTTGTTTCGTCAGTTGCTGCCATGTTTAATTACAACTAATTACTGCTTGCCAAGATGCTGCGAATAACTGAAATGCAACTATTGGGGAAAACTGTTACAAACAGCGTTACCTCTATGTGTGAAAAACAACATGGCTCCATACACGTTGAGTTTACGAGCCTTTTGTTCAAAATGGCTTGCCATATTGAGACAGATTGTCCCCAATATAAGTCATTTTCGAGACGCAAGCCCCATTTTTCATCCGTTAAACAAGTAACCATCTTGAACGCATAAATCTTCTCCCATATGGGCGCAATAAAAATGTCTCAGAACGCAGTTCGTTTCGCAGGCAGGCACGCGCCCGGTAAAATGATCAATTTCGTTAGCCGTAAAACTCGTTCGGATCCGATTATACAAAGTTTATTTTTGAGCTACCACGCGCCATTCCAAAGAACATAAACGTTTATGCTCAGGTCGTGGCAAATTGCCCTTAAACTGATGCGGACTGGCCCCCTTCGAAGACCGGGAACATCGGTCTTGATTTATGGCTTTGGAGGTCGTAGTGAATACATGCGACCCCCACCCCAATCCCACAAAAAAAGCCAAAACGTGGTTCCATGTGCCACTTTTGTGTTCTGTCGACACGTGCCGTTTCGTTCACTGGTTCAGATACGGGTTAAAGGACGCATGAAATAGAATATTTATTACATAAAATAATAGTAGAGGATGCGTTTTACACATTTCGATCAATTTCAGAGAATTTAATAGTTGCGTTTGGTGTATAACTGCAAGTTTTTAATATATTTTTATGCTATAATGAGAATTTCCATATTCATGAGCAAAGCTGTGATGTCATCTCAGGACAACAGAGGAATTCTCCATAGACTTGTGTACAAAAGTTGGTGTCATTTTCTCATTGACTTCTTGATATCATGAACTGTATCAATTAATCGAGTTGGTTAAGTATGTCATTTGCAACAATCCTGACAAGTTTTAGTCAAAAATGGATCAGTGGGCTACTGTTTGAAATGTAATGTTCCCGCCATGACTAGCAATAAACAGCGCCCTCGCCTGTCAAGAAAATTCTGAAGTAGAGAAAAGGTCACTTCTTTCTGAAATAAAAACAAATTTGAGTTTGCCCCTTTGTCTGCAGCAGTTTGATCCTTTGATTTATCTATTTAACCAGCTGGTTGTTACTTTTCATTTCACAAAACCTGACAAATTCGTGTCGTTCTTCCTATTTCGTTTTCAAAACGTAAAATTAAAAATCAAAATTTTTCATTTTGAAAATGAAAATGAAAAGAAGCTAATTTTCGTTTTTCTATTTACATTTTGAAAAATGAAACTCATTTTGTTTTTCGATTTTCATTTTGAAAATGAAAAACGGAAACCAAACTTATTTCAGTTTTTATTTTGTAAATGTAGGCCTAAATTCAAAAACGAAAGGCATCATGGGATTGGATAACAAACGAGGCTGTCAATTTTCACACAAACCTAGGGGGCTATGGGTACATGACAACGTTTATCGATTTCATTCTCATTTCTGTGAATTGATTGACATGTGATTTTCCCACACGTTTGTCATCAAGGAAAGATGCAATGTTTGATTATTTTTTTTTAAATTTTAATTGAGCGTAGATAAAATGAACTAAGAAAATTCGCCAAATTGTAGCAATATAGAAGGGCTGTTACCATTGGTTGAGCCAGGGTGGAGCTACCACGTTAGAGCCAATCAAGTGCTGTGCATTATTTTGAATTTTCTCATTTTATTTCATTTTGACACAGTTAGAATAAATATGACATTTGTCGAAAATTGCATCTTTCCTTTATGAAGAATGTGTGGGAAGATCACATGTCAATCGCTTCACAGAAATGAAAATGAAATCGATGAACATTTTCATGTCCCCAGAGCCCCATAGGTTTGTGTGAAAATGGGCAGCCTTATTGTTTGTCATCCAAACCCATGATGCCTTGAGAACGTCGATAAGGATTATTGGGTAAAACTGTTGTTGGTCACAGGACAATGAACTCTACTAGAACAACATCAAGTCCAGTGCACATAAAATGCTTTTTTTTTCTAATTTCGTTTTTAACTTCCAGTTAAATGAATTGTTCTTAATTAAAGTTAACCATCACTGCCATTGACCGAAAAAGAAATAAGAAATGAATGACGCGGTCCTTTCATTTTGGAATTTAATAACTTGGACTTTCACGGAACGTATAATCTTTCCGAAAGAGACAAAAAAAGTCGCAACACGTGGCCATTGTACTAACTCAACCGGTCAGCCCTGGGAGAGACAGGCGAGGAAATTAGGGGCAATTTCGGTCAAACTCTGGCCATCCAGTGGTTTATTTTTCTTAGGAAATCATTTTCGCCTTGATTTGCAATATTGTCACAGCGCTGCGAAAATTACCGGTCGGTGTTTCACACATTATACAAACATGGGCCCGGACCGCTCATTCAATCCTACCGGCTAATTTACTCGAGCCCTTCCGGAGTTACGGATCAAATCTCATCCATTCTTCAGGAGGAGACTTCATTTTGTATGAATCCTCTCGCCCCGCGAGACTTAGCACGAATAAACACGGAAGCCGTGAGGCCAGCAGATATTCCGGCCCTTCGCAACCGTTGACTTCAGCTTTTCCTGTAATATGAGGAGAAATTGAGACTACTCTCGCGAAAAGAAAAAAAAGCTCCATTGTTGCACTTTTATTCTCGCCACAAATCACCCCCCAAAAATCAATTTCCCACGCCTTGCGTTTAGCAACTCTTTCGGATATTAGGTAATGGCCGTTCACACCTCGTGGCAGTGTTATTTTAGTCAAGCGAAGAAAGAAACAAAAACACGTTTCGTGGAGATTCTCGCACGGGCATGACTTATTATCTTTTTTTTTAACGGCGAGGAGACGGTGGTATAATCATATTTTTACGTGAGCACCGATCCGATGAAAAATCATTTTTGTTTACGCTCGAGAGTCCTCACTTTTTATTGGGAGCAGAGGTGTGCGCGAAACACACACGTGGATTGTTTTTTCTCTAAACACGCTTGCAATTTCGTTACAACTGCGGTCGGTTTCAATTCCGTTTATTTTTCTTAGACAGTCCATGCACGGGGATTAATTCAGGCAATATCGCAAATAAAATTGGCGGAAACTCGACGCCGACAGAAAAATTGAAACATTTAAATTTTCAACCGAAAACCACCTTATTAAAAAATAATCTTCGAAACAAATGTGGACAAATGTCCATATGAGTTTGGGAAATCTGGAGCAGTGCAAAAACAACTTTGCTTCACCGGGATTCGAACCCGGCGGACCTTCTGCTTAACGTGCAGACGCCTTATCAATTGAGCTATGAAGCCAACTGGTGGTCTCGAATCACGGTAGTGCAGTTGTTCCTCACTGATTTGGATTGGCTATCACATGAACTTAGCAAGCCCTACAGAGAAATAACCACCCCTCCCAGAGATCACTTAAGATACGCCCAAACCCCTGCCCGGTCTAATCTTATTAGACAACGGTTTAAAACGGTTAATTTGTTGAAAAGGTGAGTTTGAAAATGAAGCATCTCCGGCTATACTTGAGCGGATTTGGTGCAATTCCCAAGTGGCTTCTTGGATCGCCTGCCAAAAGCACAACAAACATGTGCCTTAACGCAAGTGCTGTTTGTATTGCACTCAGTATGCAATTTTCCTTTCTTCCAAACATGCACCGTGCCCATTCAACGCGCACGCAAAAAGGGTCTTTTTAGCTCCGTGCGTGCGCCAGAGTAAAGTCGTATACATTCACTGTTTTTCTCGTTTCCCCCTCACAAGTTACCCCTTGTGAAGATCGTGGGTGCACTCGTAAGGAGGGGGGGGGGGGGGGGGGGGGGGGGGGGGGAGTGCCAAAACCCCATTGAGAGATATTCGCTATACTATCATGCTACGATGGATTTTGGCTCCAGGAGTCAAATTATAGATACGGCTTAAGACCGGCGTCTTATTTACCGTGGACAGAAGACGGGCAGCGAGCGAGCGTGGGAAACCACCACCGGGGAAGATTTGACCAGTCGCCGGTGCGAAAATGACCAGTGGCCACGCTCGAACGACGGTGGATAACCTAAGCCAGATATTTTTTACTCAATAGAGCGTACATACGGAATTATTTTGCAATTCGCAATTCGTAATTCTAGACGCCTAATTAGACATTTTTTTATAACTGCATGGATTATTAAGAGGGGAAACAGGCCAACCAAGCGCATGGCTGGATTTTACCAAATGAGCAGTTTTGTTAACGCGTCGACTGCCTGTGGATATTAAACGAAAATTGAAACACGCTCTACTTAAATGAACGCAGCTTGAATAATTTGCAAACAGCCATGTTTACAAACCTGTGAAGAGAAGACGATGAAGAAATGCTCAGTTTATAGAGGTTAGAGAAAAAAAACCTAAAAGCAAATTTCTCTGAAAGGAAACTGCGTCACGTCAAACCTTATTATCAAAGAGTTTGCGTGAATTTCGCCCTTTAATTAAACTGGAAAATTAAATCGATATTAAATTTGCTCCTCAAGAAAAATTCAGGGTAAGATAAAGTTCGCTCTCCCGGTCTCGCTTTACAAAAAGTCCGAGTCTTTTCACAAGAAGTCCGATTTCTTTCATAAAGTGCAAGGAAGCGGAAAACTTGGGGGAAAAAAATCAAGCCTAACTGTATCAAGAAGAAATAGAACCGTCTCCGCGGTTGAAGGGAAATGTCCGCAGCAAGACTTCTCGAGTTGAGCCGTCTCTAAGCTTCGCTAAGACCCATTGTGTGGTGCGGTTTGCGTCCGCCCGTTCCATGGGTCCTCGAACCGCGCTAATACGGCGTAATAACCCAACAGAGCGCCGCTCGCTAACAGCAACCATCACTTTTATTATTGTACAAGGCGTCAGATGAACAACGGCCGCGATGGGTGCCTATCACCTATTTCATCCCATTTATTATTATTTTTCACCCTTGGAATATTTCTTGCCGTGGGGGCAATAACATCAAATCGTGACTTGTGACCGTGGGAATTGGTGTGAAAATGTAATCTACGCGGATGGGACCCATGCCTTGTATACATACACGCAGCTCTTTTTAGGCATATCTAAACAAGCATAACGGTCCGTTACATCTCCGAATAGACAAAAATGCCCAAGCGATCGATGCCGTCGAAATAATCCCCTAAGGTCATGTAGGCTACGAGACATTGTCATGCCGACCGCGGCACTCATGAACTCGCGAAAGGTCTAAAACGAATGAAGGGACAAACAATCTCGAGATTTGGACGTTTAGTGGGCGGAGATGGTCCGTGATTTGTCCACGTTTCTCCGGTCAGACTGAGCGGGAGTAGGCAATAAGGCCCGGGGAGGTTTGCGCTGCCGTGCCCCGGCCAGACGTTGCCCCTAACTCGCTCGAGCCACGGCCCGTAGACGCAACCTCTGCCGTGGGAACATCCCCCGGGCCTTACATCAAAGAGTCGGAATTTTCTCCCATCCGTGCACTCATACTATGGGAACACGCACGTCTTAAAGACCCTTGGTCAATGCGGGCCGACAGATATGAAGTGATTTCTCCTCCAACTTTGTTTGAGATAAAAAAAACGTCGAATGGATTACAACTTTTTAATCCGACTAAAAATGCATAATCGATCTTACTATACCGACACGTGACAATCGAGTGATTTAGCTTCGGGTAGGATTCGTGCAAGTTTCAAGGACCTCGCAACAAGTTTCAAAATCTTTTGGTTTATACTGAAAAGTTACTCAAATTATGTCAATAAAATACAGGCTTAAAATCATTCTGCTTTTGTTTGCATTATTCATCGAGTATGTAACTTTTTCTAGCGACGCTCGTGTACCTCTATACACTCGAGGGCGGGGTCAATGATGACGACACACATGCATATTCATAAATTGAGTTATGAATATGCATATTGTGACGTCACGCAACCGCAACTGGAACACTGTGACGTTGTCGTAATGGTGCAGATTTCATTACTAACAACAAAAGATTCCCATTGGCTAATTCAGTAATTACGTCATGCAGAAACATGTTTCTAATTATGGTAGCAAAAACAGGATCATACTTTGGACCAATCATATTGCATTTGTTAAAAAATACAACTGCAAAGTACAATATTTCAGCCAATCAGAGAGCAGAAAGCTACATCACGATCTCTTCAGAGGATATGCACATTCCTTCGGATACTCACCGACCAATCACCTCTTTCCAAGTCGAACTGAAATTATCACTCCGCCGTTTGTACTGCCTCCTCACGACCGACGAAACATGGAGGGGTCCGCTGGAGGAAAATATAGTTCCCAGGCTCAGGCTTGGTGCATCTCGGAAATATTAACGTGGCTAAACAAATAAATGGTTTGAACGCTAACTTGAACGTTCACTTCTGTTAAGAGTACAGATAAAACCACCACCAAAAACCCAAACAAAGTTCACATGGTCAGGAATGAAAACGGCCATAATACAGCATAATCGCGCCAACTACACTGCGCCAAAATATTAGCGACGCGCTATGTCAGGCTGTGTGTTTTTTATATTACCCGTTTATCTCAGAGACGGTCAGATGTATAATTTTCTGAACTTTTTGTTCAATTAATGGGATTTTAGGAATTGTTAAAGTGGACTTCGAATCGTTGGGTGAAAATGCTTATTTTGACGTGGAGCCAAACTGGTACACACAAAAAAACCGGTCGCTGCACGTGCTTTAGTTCCTATACGTGGTCTCCGGAAGTCGATGTATCTCGCAGAGTACCGCGTAAACAAACTATTGTGAAAGCTATATTTTTTACTGATAAAAATATGGCCAATTAAGCTAAAACCTCAATTGAAAATTAAAATCAAATTTGAAATGAGCGTATCTTTGTACGACCCGGTAATACAAATTTTTTATTATTGATATGGAGCTAATTTCCTTTTCAACCAGACTCGAAGTATCACGGCAATTCTCTCTTGTCAAAACATCTCATCGGTCATTGAGTCAGTCGAATCGACCGATAAGTCAACTCGTTTTTGTCATAAAAATCCCAAGTTATGAAAGCAAAGCTGACAAAGACCAACGATTAAACACATCGCGGTACGGTTCGTTGGTCCGGTATACCTCGGCGATTTTACGCCTGGGTTGTCGCCCGTATGCCGTACTATTGGGGGTGAACCGGCCACGGGACTATTGATTATAATAGCCTTTTTAAATGTATGGCGGAACAAAAGCTTCGTGAGGGCGCATTTTTGTTTTGATAAAATTTTATTTTTATTTTTTTGTAAAAACGTATTTCATTCCAAAAACCTGACTTACCTATAAATATATTACAGAGACAGAATTATACAATTATTTTTTTTTTTTTAATGAAAAGTGAAAATGTCGTTATTTTGCACTTTATACCAAAATCAAAGTGCGCACTCATGTTGTGTCCGACTAAAGTATGACGTAATTTGGCGGGATAATTGGGTCTAAACATTCGCTGGTAATCTGTAATGTCCATTGCTAAAGCGTAGGGAAGCAGTAATAACTGGTTTTAGTGTGTATACCCTGTGACCTTGGCAACACACGAAGGGTGACGTTTTTACTTTAGTTCTCTATTCCACGCATAGAGTTATATATAGTAACTAGAGTGCGCACTCCCAATACATGATGTGCCGATATGGACGCCGCTATTTGGCTTAACGCTATGGGTGCTCGGTGGGCAAAGCTGTGTTGCCCACTTTGCACTCATGGCGTTAAGCAAACATGGCTCCACCCACACTCTAGTTTACTATATGCTCACACGAGATCTTTTTTCGTGTTTTTGTGCGCATCTCTCGCAAAGCATCATGGGTCAGATTTCGCAAAAGAAAAAAGCGAGTGGCAGTCCAGCAATAGCCGCGTCTGATTTTTTGGCTGTGGCTTGAAACTATACACGCAAGTCTATGGAAGACGCTATAGGTAAGCATCCAATGAAATCGGATACGACCAGTGTTACGCGTGGTCGATTTGTTAGGTACAAAACGTCGTTACTTTTATCCGACATGCGCACTCGCAGTCCCATATGGGTGTATTATACACTTACCGTTTCCCTTCGGCAAAACTGGCGTCTCCACAGACAACACATTGTGCCGGTGTTTACTCCTTAATGTGTATTTAATTGGTTTGCGGGTCTTGGGGAGTTATTAATTTGCGTTACCCCTGCCCGAGGTTTTTAATACACTAGCTCCGTTATTGAAAAGACATCGCGAAATTTCCTGTTTATTTTATCATATTTTCGATCAGATTTTGGCGATAAACTGAACACCAGTCGGCGTGTTTCGATTCACAATCAGTTTAAGAATTGCATGTTTTAATTACACGCTAAATCGGAAGATAAAAGAAAAGACTGGTATAAAAAACCAAAAAGTTAAGTTAACACGAGTGAACAGATGGGGCGTGTGGGTTGAAACGCCGCTAAACACGGTTGGGCTATTTATACGGCACCACTTAATCCGTGCTCGTGTAGATTTATATCCTGTCTACATGAAACCCTTAAGGGGAATATATTGCGCGTATTTTGCAAGATTTATCAAATCCATTGTTAAATTAATGAACTCCACCCCTGGCATGAGCTTAGCATAGCACGGTGTATTTTGTTAATCGAAATACATATTCCTTTATCGAAATACATAACTTGCAAATATCAAAACAAAATAATTGCCAAATTATTATGAAATACTTCTTCCATAAATTTGTTTTAATTTAACTGATCCAAATAATTCACAAATGTTGACGCGTGTTCCAGCCAGTTCGCAACATAATTTTAGGCTAACGCACTCTGTGCCACAATATTCAAATTTGCATAATATAGTCAAACCTTCTATTAAGGCCACCTTGATAAAAGGGGCCACCTGTTTATAGTGGCCAGTATTTTTACGGTCCCGAGGTTGGCCACTATATAAGTTTCACTGCATGGATACCGGGGTTCAACAAAGTTGACTTTAAAAAAAATAATCACTTTAATACACATATGATTTCATCTAAACTCAGGCTGCCTGACATACGTTATTTGACTAAACAAGTCATTCACCCAGCATTTTCACAATTTTTATATCAATTTCCAAAAGCGCGCTTTTGTATGAAATTATCTCAAGGGCTAATACGCACGGCCTTATCTACACTTCCGCACGCGAATAATTGATTAATTAATTCATAATAATTACTGGTCTTTCCAGCTTTTCGCCCCAACTCTGAAAGTACCGGCTTGTCTTTGTTTGCACCGGGGCTGTAGACGGTAGTTGGGGGTGGGGAGGAGGGGGAGGGGGAAGCGTTGTGCCAGGGTCCCGAGTGCGCCGCTATTGGACAATAATTGCTCGGTGTAGTTTGATAATCAATGACAGGCCTTACGTTCCGACAATAAATTTTGATTACATCAATAATTGCTCATGATAAATTACTTTTATATGACCAAGGTTAAGTGAGCACACGTAATAGGGTGTACCCAATACACACTATAGAGTTCGCGTATCGTATTCAAACAGCTCGCGATGTGTTTCTGTCGTTTCTTTCTAAAAATAATTGTGACTAACAAATTCAGAAACAACAAAAAACGAACTTCAGTGTTACGACGGAATCGTAGAAGAGACCACGAACGATCACAAAATGAGTCATGAAATATATTTACACATCAAAAACGTAATAGACCTTATGCACGGCGGCCATGATAGAGGGCAGTCACATTGTCACAGTGCGTCATGCACGAGTAGGCACTTTGTGGGTCTATTGTCACATCATTTGAATATGAAAACCTGCCCTCTGTCATGGCCGCCATGCATAAGGTCTATTAAACTACGCACTAAAAACAAAATACATGAAAAAGGAAAAATGTATTGTATTACCCAAGAACAAATCGTTCACCGATGAACGGGGGGATCAGTCGCGAACGAAAAGCTCTGCAGAAGTCAAGTTCCAAAGATAAAGGTCAGCCATGCCGAGTCCAGTTCTGAGACGCTGTTGCCAACATCGTTGGCCAAAACTCCGTGAAAACACGGACCATCACGGCAACAGCCGGCCCCAACCAGATCCCAGGAACCAGCTGCGGGGAAATCTTCCCCCTCTAACTGCCGAGCACCTCAGCGTAGCAGACATAGATCCTCTCAGGTCCACATGCAAAATGGAGAATGGCATTCCCGCTGGAAACTGTTGAAGTTGTATTACAATGTACTTAGAAGTTGAAAAGAGCCACTTCAAAAACCAAACATTTCTTAGCTGGGAAATTATAGATTGAAATTCCATAAATTCCAAAAGTTCCAGAGTTTACCAATCGCGAATTAATGAATATCCCAAAAAGCAGCTTGCCCAGTTCGTGCCACGAAATACGCAGCTCCATAGCAAAGGCAGGAAGCTGCGCATTTCGTGGCAGAAATTCGGCCTCACGCCTCTGCCTTTAAATATAGCCTAACACTCCTCGTCCCGAGTTCTAAAGAGCATTTTAATTCAAATACAATGCACTTTCCACAGGAATCTACTTTTTAAAAAAGAGTACAGGATCATAACACAATGCAGCGTTAACATGTATCTGCATACAATAATTACTGTCTCTTTAAACCTAAATTGTTTCAATGAAATGACTGATCTAAAATCAAGTATAAGTAACGTTCTGCGTGTTTTATTTGTTTTAACCGCACAAATCGCTAAGAATTTTGTTAAAACCTACAAATTCGAAAATTAGTCATCATCATCATTATCACAGCAGCCTCAACCGAGTTTCACGTCTATGTCTCCAGTCCTCGCGGTCAGCCATGCAAGAAGCCAGCTCTGAGGTGTTGGCTACGCCAATGTCCCTTTTTAGGGTGTGGAGGTAGTCCGAGGACGGCCGAGGGGGCTCCCAGATAATCAGTTCACTTGCGGGAAGATTATTCTGCCTAAAGCAATGCTCAGCAAGATCTAGTCTCCGACAGGCAATCTTATGAGTCAGAAACACTGGAATTTGCGCCGACAGTACATTAAGCTTTGAGTATATACAAATACAAATATTTGAAGAACAACCTCCTAATGACATCATTGGTACTTTTTGAGCGAAACATCCGCTATTTTGGTCAAATTAAGCAACAAGATTCGAAAGAGCCCCAATTTTCCTCAACCCACACCACTTGTACAACCCATGAACCGTCGCAAATCGGTGATCAATCATGCTAATTGCTTTATATAAGTAAATATTTGTATTCATCCAAGACTGACCCACTACGCACGATCTGGCACGGAGGACCCTTCACGTCTGGAGTGTTACTTGACCTTGGAGTTCGTGAGAGCACTTCACGAAGTCGCAGTGCGCATGTCTGTTCCGTGTTCGTACTTCTATTGGTCAATCAGAGGCATAACATTTATTCTGGTTCCCGGACCAAAACATTTGATCTCAAGACTGATTTTAAGGTCCGGCAACCGCCAGTATACATGTTTGTCCGCCATATTGAAACAGGATGAATTTCTCCTTTTCCCCAAAGGTTCCCGAAGTTACCCGATTGCACGTCCGGACGTTATCGTTCATCGTCGGGTACGATTCGTCATTGTTTCGAGAATTTGAGTTGACGTCGCGTGTACGTATGCGTGCCGCGCTGCGTGTGTATTTATGGTGATGCCACGGATTTAAAACTACGCAGTGGCTATAGTTACGGTAACCGTAACGCGATAACGAATGGCTATGAAAAATTAACGGGTATGCGCTCCTAAAAATAAATGCATGACGTAACGCTTGGTGCTATTTTAAACACCACGGTAGCCGGTCCTCATATTAAGTCGTTGTATGTGGAATATGTGGAACGGGAACCAGTCTAAAAATTCAATAACGTAAATTTGGTCGTGCGAGGGCGCACTGATACAATATTTACTTTGCGAAATGGTTCTGAACAAAAGTCACTCAACTTTTCATCAGGCGCTTTCGCAATGGTCGTTTTAGCCGAATTCCTAGTGTTCAGAACCACCACCGTGACAGTGACGTCATATTTTGGTTCTCCGTTCAATACGCCCGTGAAACACAAGAGGGCGCTATCCAAAGACTGTCATTGGATTAAAAAAATACTAAAAGTACGGATTTGACCCGTCGTTCGAGGAACTCTAATAGAACTACAATGGCTCTAACTATTTTGTCCCAATAACCCCCATGCGGCGATTGGTGGTTATTTATGATACTCACTCACCACAGTCGTGTCGACTAAAAGTTTAATGTGTCCAAAATGAGATAATAAATGTCTATGAACCAGATGTCCCGTGTAAATCAAGTTGACGAACATTATAATCGGGTATAATAAATACAAGAAATATATATTTTTTTCGCTTTGTTTAATTTCTCGCAGCGATATTAAAGCGTATAGCTGCGACCTACTTTGAATTATAAAGAGTTTCAATATGAAACACTTTTTATCACGAAGTAAATAAAGGATAGTTTTCAACACGTATAATTATGTTAAGGAAAAAGTTATCGTTGTCCTTTTTTAGCAGAAAAAAAACTCACTGATATAAAATATTATTTTAAATAAAATTTAATGTGCAATTTATTATGAAGCTTCGTTTGGGGTTCAGCCAGAGTTTCCCTGCGCTTTAGCAATGGACGTTTCAGATTACCAGCGAATGTTTGGGTCTCTTACGTCAATGCGCGCGCGATGAACAAAATATTTGTGCCACGAAATTTACCGCTCCGAGCCTTTCTAATGGAGATGTGAATTTCGTGGAACAAATTTGTTCCTCGCGGTGCATTGACGAGCCTGCGTCCTTAATCGTCATTGTCTACAATTTATGATTGACTTTTTTATCTTCTTCTCCCATTTACCCGTCAAATTCTCACGGGCCCAACATATACTCGGACCGTCGAATTTGTTTCATCTTCCGTCCCCCGTGGCTTCCATTTTTTTTCGAGGTTTCCCGCGTAAATCTCGTGATCCAAACCACGGCCACGTGTCTACCTCCAAGCGAGAAATATGTCTGTATAGGCCTATACATTTATGTGATGTGAAAAATCTCTTTTCTTCTGTCTCGCAAGACTTTCTATTAAAGACAGAGGAAACAGAAGAAAACAGGCCACCGGTCTGGAGGGCGCACTGTGCGCTACGCGTTGCAGACCGACCACGGGAAGTCAGACTTGGGCAAGTCTACGCCTTGAATTATTGGCGGACAACTAAACGTTGTCGATTTTTTTTTTAAAAGCGAATAACTTATCAATTCAAAAACACTTCTAATTTTTCGAGGTACCACAAAACGCACGGACTGTATAATCTTTAAATGACATGCAAAACTCCCATCAAACGCCACTAGTAGCCAAATTTCCCACGTCTATCTATGCTGTATATAACCCATGTACTTATACGTCCTGCCCGCAGGCAATGACCGATTTAAGTTGCTCAGTGTACCGTAACGACTGACCACGAAGCCCCGGGACCAGGCGAGGTCTTGCCCGCTGGTCTCGCTCCACGGCCCCGGTAAAGTGTACCACTTCTCGCAACCACAATCAAGGGGAAACACTGTACGTTTAAATTTATTAATACCCTATCATGTGGTCAGTCTACTGTTAAATTGGTTCCATTACAAAATGTTTTGCACTTAATAAGGAGATTTAAATCATTTTTTGTTGAATTTTAATGACGTACGGCCGATGCCGGCGGAACTTTGAGATTCATAAGGAAGCTGCGCATGCGCAAATTGTTACCGAGTGACGCCGCAGACAAATCCGTTTTAAATTTTGCATATTTTCCCGAGATTTCCGCTTTCAAGACGGCAGTTGTTTTGTTTTCTATTTTTTTCTTCCAAGTCCTACTGCGACTACCGAATGTATAGAGGTTTTCTTTGTCTATTAACTCATGCCAAAAGACCCAGTAATTTGCTTATTAACTCCTGGGGGAAAGCTGACGCCATTAATTTTGAAGACGAACAATTAAATGAGAGAAAATTATATGATCCTCTCTCAGAATTATAGTGATTCTTATTCCTGAATCAGAGTGTGCACAAAGCGATGTACAGAAAGGAAAATCACCTTGTCTATTGTCGTATAGTCAGTCGCTGTTGTAAACCTATTCAGTGTACAGAGATCAGTGGTTACATTGCTGTTGCACAACCCATTGAAATCTAAACTGTCGACGGAAGCGAAATTAAGCCGGTCAATACAAGATACAAAGGTCCAAGGTTATTCCATACCACAAAGGACTGCACGAGTCTAGTTGCTATTTCCAGAGATTGCATCACTTTCATAAATACAATGATGTCATACTCTATTTTGGTCGCAGTTGCTAAGTTAATAATCACATCTCGTGCGTCAGCACTTGATCGCTGGTACCCAGTAGATGCATATCAACGACCTAATGTGCGTACATGGGTAATGGTCACCAGGGGTACGTAAGGGTATAAATACAGGGCAGTTTTAGGGGTGCGGTTATCGACAGCATTCAAGTGCCAGCGATCGTGCCGCCTGTTTCTGCCGTGGAATTGACGGCTTTTCAGCCATCATGACGGACTGGAAGCAGGTGCTGTCGTGGAACGAGCAACACCTCTCCACCAGGACAAGCTTACTTCGTAACCCTCTGTAGTTTCTACCTGCAGGGACAAACCACCGGCTCCGGGAAACATGGCACCGCCGGCAGCGGCCTCACTGTCACCGCAACCCGGTGCTAGAGGTTCGGCGGTGCCGCCGCGTTCCTGGGGCCACCACGGTCGCGTCTTTCTGATTTCCGGGGAGTTTGTTTTACTCAATTCTCCTCGGCAGAGACGATATTGTGGTGGCTCTTTGGATAATTCAACAACCGTCAACTCGGCGGAGCCATGTTTTCGCCAAATCGGAGATTTGTTCGCAGCAAGTTTCCGATTTTGGCGTCGTGATTTTGAGGGTTACTGAGTAAGCATTGTCACTGATGTTGATAGGTGTTACTCGCGCCAAGACAGTGGCTACATCCAAATGGCTATGGATTGAAATTACACACATCAGCCAATAGTAACTGGCTAAATAATTCCCCAGAGAGTGGTGTGTAATTTCAAGCCATATCCATTATATTGGATGTCGCCAGCCGAGTTCTGTGCATAGAGTTAGATATAGAAAACTAGAGTGTGCACTGCCTATTCAAGTGCCGATGTGGGCGGCGCCATGTTTGCTTAACAATAGCGGTGCAAAGTGGGCAACAAAGTGGAAAGTTATGAAACATTAAAGCCGCACACATGAATGAATATTGCAAATGGTCCCAGTTACATAATAAAGTGCTTTAAAAAAAACTACGCTACACTTGTTTCAAGGCTCAGCAAATAAATACATTGCTATTGTCAAAAAGTGCAATTGACACATTCCCATCCTCCAAGCAAAAGGGGAATGCACTGCATGACAATAGCAGTGAATTTTGTGACATTTCACTTTCCACCCACCCCTGTATTCCGCTAAACTGCACAACCCCCAATTGATTAATCGTAACAAATGACACATCACTGTAAAGCGGAATAACAGGGCTTTCTAATGATACCAAATTCAAGGGAAATGATTTATTAACAAGAGATAAATCGTCAGTCAAACTTGACTTTCCGAATTTTTTTTGAGGAGTTTATATGCCATTACATGTGTTCAACAGAACAACCAACTCTATAGACGAATTACTCATACATGTAATCTCGTTCTGCGCATGCGCTAGAAGTACAGTATTGTACGGTGACCGAGTGTGTACGTGTGCTGTTCTGCGTGGCATGTAGGACTGATTGTGCATTCACGTGCATAATCAAGAGGCTCTTCGTGTTAAGCTACGTAAATGCGCAAATCGGTCTAAAAACGTAAGTGGGGCAGACAGTTACATTCATTTTATGTTACAAATTTGCCTTTATTTTACAAAAACCAGCGTTTTACATATTTATATGAAAATTGGTGCATAAATTAACATACATGAGAAAAGACCACTTAAACTGTATCAACGAACAATTTAACAATTTTTTCCCGTATTTCTTACGACTTATCTGTAAAGCAGCTCTAGTATGATTTATAACGCATCTCGGCAAAACAGTTTGTTCATCCGACGTCGTTTACCGTTTTAAAGCATCTTAATACTGGCAGTAGCACATTTTTATTAAAACAATTTTTACAAAATATTTACAAGATATGCAAAATGACAGTTGGGTCTGTCCACACTATAAATGCGCGCAACTGATAACTTGGAGAGTGAGACACAAAAAGTGACCAAACGGCAACAAATTTGCCCCCTTTTCTGTGATGACCAAAAATGGCTGTTCTCTCTGAAAATTCTAAGAAATTACAGGGTATTCTTGAAGATGTTACGTTCGTAACGGGGACAGACTTTGCCATCTGAAAAGTGCTAAAGGCATTGATTACATTACAAAATAATACCCACACCATGTATTAGCTCTAAAGATTGATGAAACATTAAAGGCACAGGCTCGTCAGCAATGCGCGCGCGCCAAATTCGTGCCACGAAATACGCAGCTCAATGCCTTTGCTATGGAGCTGCGTATTTCGTGGCACGAATTTGGCGCGCGCGCATTGCTGACGAGCCTGTGCCTTTAACTCAAACCAATTGTGTGTTGATTTCTTGGAATTACAGTGCTAAATCAGTTCAAGTATGTCACTGGACAGACATTTTGGGACAATCGTCTGTCTTCGTGACGAACGTGTATGCGTGAATCACCATAGACGACTGCCCCATACAAGTACACTACTTTTTGCAGACGATATTATTGTAATTTTTGAAACTGTAAAATGAAAACTAGAGAATAGACACAATTCTTACATGGCCTGGTATGTACTCGGAATGTAATAAAGCAATTACCATAAACAACTTCATAGTTTTTATCTACTTTTGAAAAGTCGCAAAAGTGTACATTTTAGTGCGGACACACTTAGTTTGGGACCATCACTTGTTCCTGTTAACGGTCTTAATTATATTACTGGTCCCTGCAAGTCCACGAGTCTTAGTTCCATCTCAATCAATTTATCGAAAGAACCGCAACAAATAAATTATTTAAGGCGTGTTCATTTTTGACTAACTTGACTATGCAATTGTTTTTTACTAGACTTGTGTTGGACCCAGTAACAGCACTACAATTAAGCGATTCTATTGTTGAGTTGTTAGTCTACTTGGGGGTCGTCCAAAGTTGTCAACATTTTCACGGTTCTACAGAGCGTAGTATTTTTCAAGACGCCCTCCCTCCCCCGAAATACTACTTTATTTAAAAAATTCGTCACTACCGTGAAATGTCAACATTTTACAGTGCATATAAAGTCGTACGCACAATATAATGCCATTTTAAATTTCCCATAAACCTATGCAAATATACAAAATTGTGCGACATACAAAAACAACCCACAGTCTGCCGCACAAAATAGCAAATGTTAAGACCCAGTTACTCTGGAAACGGACATCGCACTTCAGTACTCTATAACTTACATTCCGTCATTTTTGTACGAAACCGCAGCATCGATCTTGTGTATTGAAGTGGTGAAACTCCGTAGTTTGACTTCTTGTGAGTTGACAATGAGTGACGGGCCGGACTCCTCCCACTGTTCGGGCATTGCCATGTCCTTATCGGTGTAGATCAGTATGTTAAATGAACCTGGGACGAGGCAAAAATGATATACAGTTGATGCTTAAACAGCTAGAATCCCCCCATCCACATTTTTTAGTTTTCCTGTTTATCATGGAGGTTTGTTTCTACAATGTGATTACAACGTGTTTTCCGCCAAACACTGACAGTTTTGTTTAAAACGCAATTCAGTTCCGACCCTCTTCACCCGAAATTCTGGAACGCTCGAGGTCACTTTACATGGGTACTTACATGGGTTGGCTAGAAGTGGCAGAAACGTTACGGTGGCCGTAATCTGTGTGATAACAGCACGGATGCCTCGGTTTATTTCTTCGTCCGTCTTTTCTCTCGGTTTACTATATTTAAAGCAGGAAGAAATAAAACATCAATTATTATGCACCTATCAATAGGAAAACTTGAGGGAGTATACCACTGTGCCTCATAGCTCAGTTGGTTGAGCATCTGCCCAGTGAGCCAGAGGTCTCTGGTTCGAATCCCAACGAGGCTTCTATGATTTTTCTCTCGTCCCAAGTTTGGTTGTAAATACAGCTGCAAACATTGCAAAAAGGAATGGCAAAAATTCCCTTGGAAATAATTTGTGTGAGAATTTTGAAGGATTTATTTGTATTAAAATGTTATCAAAGCTAATAAATGAAACTCAACTTGCCTTTCGTGCGTCATGCTTTTGTCGCACTCGATGTCAAATTGCCATCTTTCTTGTACTTCCCCTGAGTCCACCTCCGTTATGACGACGACCACCTTTTGAACCGTCTTTTCGTTTAACCAGGCTGAGAATAAAATAATTTGATAATTGTTATATTTATTGCAAATGTGTTAATTATTGCAATATGATATTTGCATTTTTGACATGCATGCCCTCATGTGAATGAAACTAGGTTCAGACGACCGTGGTATTTATGACTGTTCCATGCAGTATAGCCAGGGAAACCAGCCTAAATAGGACAGTGGGTTCGCACAATTTCTTGAAAGCACGGACAGTTTTTCATGGTTTTCTCAGAACATAGATCATTAGATGAGGTACTGAGCCGACTATACACTAGGTTGGTTTTTATCATACACATCCTCATTCACACATGGAGGTAACGCCATTTGTAACAGTTTTCCAATCATAAATTTAGTTTAAAACAAAAATACTCGGACTGCCAGCTTTATACTTACAATTGAGTTGCTTCATGACATTTTCCAGGTAATCTTGAAGTGCATTTTCAGTCGTTGTGAATAACGTCAGGCCATATCTTTGTTTCCTGGTGAATGTTTCTGGTGGGTAAATGCCTCGTTGGTACAGCAAACTATTGATACCATACACTGTGGGAAAGAAAAATAATTTCTTAATTTGATCTGTATTTGAATTCTATTTTAGGAATAAATACCACATCCGGCCACAGTCCACCTGGGGCCGATTTCACAAAGCGCTAAGATTCGTCCTAGGAAGTGTAACTCGTCTTATCTTGGAACTAATCCTAGGACTGATTTCACAAAACTTAGGATGTGTTCAATTCGTCCTATTTCCCATGGCAACACGGCCCAACTCTTCCTAACTTAAGATCGATGTTTGGGTCGTCTTAACTGTACGAATGCATGGAGTAAATGCAGTGACCGAAGGCACTTATATTCTGCTTGCCGAACGCGAAGCTAGCCCGGCGTACGGCAGCGCTAGCAGGCGGTCATACAGACAATTTTCATTTGCCGGGATGTATGCGAAATTCTCCTGAAAAGGAGGCGTAATTTAAATCGCAGAAAAGCACTTACATAAAAAGGTTGAGGCATTTGTATGTCCATGCACGTGAAGCCATAACTTGCTGTAGCCCTAGCTAGCTAGGTTTCTCGATGTTTCCACGCGTAAAGCACGGATTTATATTTCGGCAAAATATATCCATACAATATTTATAAAAACCACCAAATATGTACATATACTGTTGATTGAGCACACTGAAAGTTACTTGGGGTGTGCGCGCGCGCGTGCTAGTACTAGCGCGCGATTGCTCCCGGAAAAAAGGATACATTTATGTAAATTAGATTAATACACATGTACATAGGCCTAATGTGTTTTGTTCCCGTCAAGCATACTGCATGCTCTGCACGCTCTGCACATAAATGCGAGTGTGCCATTTGTACAGTCGAACTATAGGCTACATGTAAATCTAGTTCAAGTACATCGACTTGAATTTGTTCACGTCAATATACCCTTTCATAACTGCCGACAAAATGCGTTACGCCAAGCAGACGACGCTTTTTGATTTGTAATGTGCGTGCCGTTTTCCCGACGACTGTTGTATTCGGTACTGTTAACAAACATGGTACAGCCGTTAATAAATGTATAATAAGCAGTTGCGACTCGTCTTGTAAAAGGCGGGTTTTGTGAAATCGATCTCAGGACACGTCTTAGCAAAGACCGATCTTACTGCTCGAACTCTTCTTAAATCCTAGGATCGATCCTAAGATAGGAAGAGTTTTGTGAAATCGGCCCCTGGAACCCCATGCACAAAACCTATGGGACTTCGCATCGCAATGGCGCCAATGCCAACAATGGCAATGACTCGCGTTGCGAGCACATTTTGTATGTAGCCAAGGCAGGATCAGCAGGCAAAAGTGGCCGTCTCGGCACAATTGTTAGCAGAAAATATAACTTACTGAAAAATTCCGCGATCTTTTCGCTGGATCCTTTCAACGTGATGGTGTTGGGCTTCGTTGCCTGCAAAGTTGCCGCCATGTTTTCAAATTTTGACGGAACACCATGCGGAAATTTAGTCGGATGCTTGTGACGGACTTCGTGAAATTTCCCTGCAAAACGTCAAGGAACCGGACACGTGCATGCGGTGAATTAGACTGGATTTCGGTCCCTACATTTTCTTCTGAAACCAGTCTGGCGACCGTTGAGGGCAGTCTTCATTTTTAACGGAGGACTTGTCAGCTTGTCGTCTGCTAGTACTATGCTGTCTGTATTTTTTCCAAAACAAGATGTCTCAGTTGCATTTCTCAACTTTTTCCCTTGTGTTTGTTGTAGCATTTGCTGCAACACCTAGTTACAAAGTCGGTATAGGTATTTCAGATGTTACGGGCCCTACGCTTGACGTGAATATGGTAAATTAATCGGTGTATAAACTCGTTTTTGCAAGTCAAACGAATCACTAACTTGTTATCAGTTACAATATGCACGCACGCTTGTGTTGCTACACGCACGCTTGCGTTGCTAGGAGGAGATAAGACCTTTGGACTTAATGTAGGCCAACCAGTATTAACTTGCATTTCTCATAGAGCCTATAGGAAATACGAAATAGATTACCTCCACTTATTTTTCTTCACAAACTAGTAAAATAGAATTAAAAACAAAATCTAATAAAAAAACTTTGTAAACACAATCACAATGCTCTTTATAACATCTTGTTATAGTGTCTGTAGATTTCTTTTTTTATAAGTTTTATATTTTTTTTCTTCAAAATAAAATTGTCTTGAGCCTGCTTGAGCATTTGTTTAAGTGCACCATTTGTTTTTCTTTAATTGGTAGGCCTATATGCAGTTCATTTCTGATGATATTGCAGATATTGAGGCATCTGAAATTCTTTACTAAATTGCATTTAAACATTTTCAAGTAGGCCTATTTGCTACTTTATTTGTACTATAAATTGCATTCATATTTGTACGTATGTATTTGAGATTTCCAAATTAATAATTGCCATTCGTATCTCTTCCAAATATTTTCACAAAGCGACATTCATAAGATTACCAATTTAATCTATGCTCACATTTTAACTTTGGGTGTAATATCCGTACGTAGATGGGATATGCAAGTTTTGGCCAAAACTCTGAAGGAATCCACCTGAGGTTGTTCAGTCGGGCGTTTATCACCTGCGATCTCAATGAAACGAACTGCAATGTGTTTGTCATTGCCGACATTGGAATGGCGTCAACTGCAATCAAATTTAAGGTCAGACATTTGTTTGCCATTTTAGAACTTAGACTTGCCCCAAAGACTCGAGACTTGCCCCCAAAGACTCGACAGGCCCCAAAGACTTGAGACTTTCCCCAAAGACTTGAGACTTGCCCCAAAGACTGGCCCCAAAGACTTGATACTTGCCCCAAAGACTTGCCCCAAAGACTTGAGACTTGCTCCCCCAAAGACTCCAAACTTGCCCCAAAGACTCCAGACTTGCCCCAAACTTTCAATAACATTTTTTGTGAAATTATTTGTGATCCTCAGAAAAATTTGAGAAGTACATGTATGTGAGAAAAACTTGAAGTCGCTCCAGATCACATTTTGGATCCCCCCTTTTTTCCCCATGGGTATTGAGATTTGATACCATATCATGTCATATTTTTCTCATACCATTCTAAAATTTTGCATTCTCAATCCGTGAATTTTCAAGGATATCATCAAAAACACCAATGTTTTGTAAACTAATTTATCTGGTTCCATAAAGCAGTACAGTGATCACACCAATCTTGTTGCTTCCACATCCAAATTGCATATTTCCTGTTTTCTTCCCATGGATATTATTTTGGGGAGGTATTTCATATGATTGTTAGGTTGGAACAAAATCAATTTTTGGGAAAATCTGGACATCTTCTTTAAGACATCACGATCAAGACTTTTAGAAAATGAGTTTTTCTAATGTAAACAGGTGATAGCAGAACTCAAGAAGCTGTATAACGATCGTTACAATGAGAGAAACGTGGCCATTAGTGGGACTCACACCCACTCAGGACCTGGTGGATATTTCCAGTATAGTTTATACACCATCACTGCATCTGGCAAGCAGAGAGCTGGTTTGGATGCGATCGTGAAAGGAATTGTAGAGGTCTGTAACATTCCTTACAAATTTGACATAAATGGCTGGCCTTGTGGAACAGATGGCACAGTGGTGCGTTGAATCAGGGGATCTGGTTCGAATCCCAACGTGAAATTAACTAAATAAGTTATAGGGATATTTTATTGAAGGTATGCATTCCGCTTGAATGATTTTGTATACGATTAGAAAATTGTATCTGCATGACAGATCGACACACCTTGTCGCAGGAATAGGTGAAAACAGTCATTTTTAAAAATGTACCAATATCCCGAACTTATTGTGAGTAGTGTATTGTTGCTTTATTATAACCGTAACTTTCCAAGAGAAAAATCATGTGGTTTCGAACCTGAGACCTCTGACAAACTGGCCAGATGCTCTACCAGCTGAGCTGTGAGTTACAGTGGTGTATTCCCTCAGGTTCCCCCACTCCCCCAAAGACCTCTGACACACCGGGCAGATGCTCTACCAGCCGAGTTACGAGGCACAGTGGTAGGCCTATACTCCCTTAGGTTTCCTCCAAGACCTCTGACACACCAGGCAGATGCTCTACCAGCCGAGCTATGAGACACAGTGGTATACTCCCTCAGGTTTCCAAGACCTCTGACACACCAGGCAGATGCTCTACCAGCCAAGTTTTGTTTAGCTTAGCTTAAGTCTTTCCAATATCAAGTCTCTCGTCATTTCAAATCTGAGTCAAGTATTAAGATGCAAAATATTGTAACTTAAATGATATTTATTCTCTGTTCATAATTTTATGTTTTTTTATATCATTACTTTGACAGAGCATCAAAAAGGCCAATTCAAATCTCCAGGAAGGAAACATCTCGTATAACAAGGGTGAATTACTGGGTGTTAATATTAATCGGAGTCCGACGGCGTACTTATATAACTCTCAAGAAGAAAGGGACAGGTATTAAAGAATCATTATATTTCAATATAATGCTATATGTACAAGTGTCTTCCAGTTCAACATTGAGATACATAGGTGGGTGGTGCCATTGGCAGCCAACGGCCAGAGACATTTTTAAAACAAATAAAAAAGGTATGTGGACAGCATACTTGCGCAAGTTGCGCAACATTTCTGCAATAATTACACCCAAGTTATGGGGCCAATGCCATTTTTAAAAACTGTGCAAGCTACACACTTTTTCGTGAAATCGGCTGCAGGTGTTTTTTGTTTGCTTGTGTGCATTGATTGGCGCATGCACGATGACACACAGTTTCCCAGATGCCGGATGTCTCAGAAAGCAGTTTATTGTAAAATGCTGTGATTTTTTCTTCTTCTAGATACAACTATGACGTTGATAAAGAAATGACCGTGCTAAAGTTTGAGGACGTGAATGGCACTGGACTGGGCGTCATTTGGTGATTTTATAATCTTTATTTTTATTTATTTTTAATTTAAATCTTGTGACATAAGTTGAACTCATCAAAAAATTTGCACATCCAAATATTTGCAAAATTAGGAGGCAGCAGTTTAATCAAGGCACTCTGCCCTGCAAGTCGTTACAACTCTGTGGGTTTTCGTGAAGCCACAAGCTGTTTAGGGCCAGGGTGTCCAAAGTTGTCAACATTTTCACGGTTCTACATAGCGTAAAGGGGGAGGTGGCGAGGGTGTCGAGGGCCACGTAGGACTTTACATGCACTGTTAAATTTCATGATAGTGACAAAAATGTTGATAAGTAGTATTTCGGAGGCAGGGAGGGGCGTCTTGAAAAAAATTCGGTTCTGTAGAATGGTGAAAATATTGACAACTTTGGACGGCTCCTAAATGAAAAATGTTTAGGAAGTGTAAACATGTAACTGTAGAAAGACTAGTGTTGCTGAAAGGATAAAGTAAAAATAGACTGTCAAAATTTTTTTTTTTTTAAATTGATTGGTACCCTCTATTATTTTTTAAGCCAAAGTGCATGCAGAAAGCAATATCGAAAATTCAAACTTGGTTGTTGGAGGAGTGGATTTCTGTGGTCCAAGATGTTACCATAACGTCTTTTTAAATTGTATTTTAATTTTGTTGTTTTGGTGTATTTCATTTCCAGTTGGTTTCCTGTCCATCCAGTAAGCATGGAGAACACCAACAGGCTTATAAGCAGCGACAATAAAGGCTACGCTTCTTATCTGTTTGAGACGGAGATGAATCCAGGCTCAAAAATGGGCAAGGTGAAAGATTGAGACTTCCACTCTAGAACTTTTGGCATAGGAATTCAAGTTCCTATGCCAAGTAGCTGGAATGTGGGTTTGATTCCTGGGGTGTTATGGCCTAGTGGTCTTGTGCACTGAACTCAAGTTCCTACGCCAAGTAGCTGGAATGTGGGTTTGATTCCTGGGGTGTTATGGCCTAGAGGTCTTGTGCACTGAACTCAAGTTCCTATGCCAAGTAGCTGGAATCTGGGTTTAACTCCTGGGGTGATATGGCCTAGTGGCTAGTGCACTGAACTCGAGTTCCTGTGCCAAGTAGCTGGAATGTGTGTTTGAATCCTGGCCGCGACAGGTTGTGAAACTTGTACCACATTTTCCAGGAGTATTCTGTTAACCATTTAGTTCCTTCGCAGGGTTCTTTTGTCGCGGCCTTTCCGAACAGCAACCACGCCGATACGACCCCTCACGTTAACGGCACCATCTGCGTAGACACCGGGGAGCCGTGCGAAGCCGAAACAAGCACATGTGGCGGGCAGGTATGCACTTCATACATAGCTGGGGAAAAGGCAAAAACACAATTTGGAATTATATTTCTTCGATTCGATTTTAAAACACATTATGAAACAACAAATAAGTCTTTGTTTATTCTGATGTCTCTAATTGATACCTCAATTGTTATAATTTATTGTTATTTTTTCTGTAATTTTTAATGCGACTTTTGTTTGTTGTTTTTAGGCTGCTAATTGTCTGGGCAGAGGTCCTGGAAATAACATGTTTGAGAACACCAGAATTATTGGAGAGAGACTTTACGAGAAAGCGAAAGTAAGTTGGCATTGTGCCATGGTGTGTGTGCCCATGGGCAAGGCACTTTGCTATAAACCGCCTCTCTCCACCCAGTAGTAAAATGGGTACCTGTGAGGATAGTGAACGTGGTGTGTGCTTGTTCAGCTCATGAGTGCCTAACAGGCAGTTAATAACGTCAAAGTGGAATGAAATAAATGAGCCCACTGACCAAGGGTAACAACGTGAGTGCCTTCAGCACCTTGTTTGTTGAATGTGTGACCTGTCATGACGAAATGAGCATGAAGTCAGATTCCGCTATTTCCTATAACGACGCTTCAAATTGAAGGGAGGTCAATTTTAGGGTTCTGTAATATTTGGAAAGAGTAACTCTTATTCTATTTGATTACAAATTTTTAGCGTCATCCAACAATTAAAAACACCATTTTCAGACCAATTTTGATAATAGCTTTCTTTGCGCCTCGTAAGAAATTTTGAAGATTTGTAAGATTTGTTTGAACACTACCACTTCTCCAAGCTGTGTTGCGTTGGGGGAATAGTTTTACCTTATGTGTTATATACCATTGGAAAGCTCTTTTTCTGCTGAATTCAAAAATACCAATATCCAATTTTTGAAAATTCCAACTTTCAGCTCATTTTGTGGCGACAGGTCACATACGTGCGAGACTTGCCTAATTATACACGATTTTTTTAATTAGTAGGAATGGATTTTTTTATACAGTTATTATAATTGAATTAACCGGTTTTGAAAAAGCAAATTTTGATTTTTCTAGATTTTATCCTAGTCAATCCTATCCCTACAGGAACTATATGATGCTCCAGGTACACCAGTATATGGACCGGTGTCATTTATTCACCAATATGTGGACATGTTGAATGTTACCGTTACCAAAGGCAGCGAAACGGTAGGTTAGATTTCATTATCTTAAGGGGCCATTGAAATTTGTTAACATTTTCACAGTTCTACAAAGCATAGGAAGGGGGAGGCGGGTCGAGGGCCGCATACGATTTACATGCACGTAAAATGTTGACATTTCATGGTAGTGACAACAAATGTTGACGAGTAGTATTTCGGGAGAGGGAGGGGGTCTTTAAAAAATACCACAAAACCTAACAAGCCTTTAGCATTCCTTAATAATATGTTAACAGTGTTTGGTATTTATATTCAAAATCTTAAAAAATTAATAATTGAATTCTCCTTTTTTATTATTCAGCATAAAACGTGCACCCCGGCTCTAGGTTATGGCTTTGCTGGGGGTACGACTGACGGCCCAGGACTTGCGGGGTTTACGCAGGGTGAGACAAAATATTTTTAATGTCTTGTTTAAAGGAGCGTGTCCAGATCACATTTGTTAGGTTAAAACGAAATATATTTTCTGGAAAAATCTGAACATGCTCCTTTGAGTGCATTACTCTTTCAAACACATTTACTCAATTCATGCATATTAATTCTAGTGATTTTGGCCTTCCATTATATTTCTCTTTCAGACATGCATATTTATGAATGAGCTCATACATGCAGTTGGCTCCGCCCATTTCTCATTGCATTTCTCATCAGCCAATCATCAAGTTCCTCCTCATGCATATTCATGCAGCTGTAGTAACCAGCTTTGTTCACCATTAGCCTCTGTCACACACTCAAGCGTGACCGACTAAAGCGGACAATTGTCAACATGGCGGCCGAACACAAACGCTAAACCCTTTGTTCCATTCGCCATATTGACATTTGTCCGCTCTCGGTCCTCAATGCGCAAGCGCACTGGTCACGCTTGAGTGATATGACATAGGCTAATCGGCATGTCATTGTAAGGTCATGTAGGTAAGTCAATTCATGTTAATACAAATGCACACATCACAGAAAAGTAAATTTGGAAAGAAAATCTGTTTCTGTTTCTGCTTTGTAAAGTCAGCGCTACATTGGTATTGTCACCGTGTGTCATGCACGAGTAGGCACTTTAAATATGAAACCTGCCCCCTGTCATGGCCGCCGGTGCAAGGGGTCTATTGTACTTAACACTTCAGGTTCAGAGGGTTGAAATAATGTTTAATATTAACAGGAATGAAAGAAGGCACTAAATTTTGGGACAACATCATTCGTTCACTCTTCAATGACTTTGAAGCAACCCAACAGTGTCAGTTGCCAAAACCAGTGCTCTTGCCCGTGGGAGATTACATTAATACTACGGTAAGTTCATTTCAGACTTGAGGTCAAATTTTTATTAATTTTGTTTTATTGAATTGTGCAGAATATTTAAAATAATTTACAAACAGACTTGTCTTAGTATCTTAGTTTTGTATGCAAGAAAATTTTTCAATAATCATGGTTTATAAATTTTTTTTTTACCCGGTTTTACCCATTATGTAATTTTTTTCAAAATGTCACACTTGCAAAAAGATCGCGCTTGTCTAATAAATCATTTTCTGAAGCCTGATATTCATAAGAAAAAAAATCAACTCTAAAAGTGTCACAACGTCAAAGATAGAGTACACGTAATTAAAAGCCTATATATGTCAAGAAAACTGCCTTGTATAAATGTCAGCCTTAGAGATGCAGTAATACTTTCGAAAAACCTGAAAAATCCATGCTTTTTTTTTGCGTGAATGAATGGTAAAAAAGTTGTCTGCAGACAACTTTTTTAAAACCCACCTTCGGTTGGCAATTTCTATCACAAAGGTACTATTTTACGCAGAAGAATTAAAAACTATGTGGTGTTTGCTACCATTGCAATCAATACTTTTACGCGGTTTTCACTTGTCAACTTGTGAAGTAAAATTTTGGGTAACTGCAAATGATGTATTGGGGCTTTAAGCTAGGTCCCATTTTCATGGAATGACCTCCTTTTTTTTTCCCCCTAAGTACATGAGCTTTCTAGTCAAAGCCATTATCCGTAATATAGCTGCCGAACCAATGGTCCCCCGCATTGTGGAAACCCAGCTACTACAGATAGGCCAGTTTATCATCATCCCAGGCCCTGCTGAATTCACGTAAGTTTACCCTAAACAAGTTGCAAAAAACTGTCAAATGTGAGAAACCACAGTATTGTAGGCACATAAATTTGGTTCATAAAATGCCTGTCCATAAAGTACATACGCACAAAATGCTAACTCTTTTGACTCCGCACCCCTCCCCCCCAACCCTATACGCATTTTTTGGCAACATTTGTGACGTCATCCATGACTCTGACCCCTCCCCGCTCTGTGCGTATGTACTTAATGAATGGCCCTCAATTGCAAGTCAATTACTTTCTGCATGACTTAGGTGGGGTGAAATGACAGAAGCTATGAATAATGAACAACGTAACAACTGGATTTTGCAATAAATTTCTCTTTAAAAAAAACAACCTTTAGCCAATTTTTTCCTGCCCACGAGTCGTAGCATATTTTTGAAGGAAATAGAAACAATCACTATGTTATTTGTCAAAGTCTCCAAAGTCTTCAAAACGTAGTTTTGAAACACAGATTTTTCACATTTTAAATTTCTTCATTTTAACAGAACAATGTCGGGAAGAAGAATGATGGACCAAATTAAACAGGTAAAAATTATTAATAATAATGATGATTCTTATATCATACACAAATCCAATTAGCAAGGTGCTGGGGGTGGGGGGGATGGGGGAGAAGGGAGGGGAGGAGGAGTGGGGGGATGGGGGATGGGGGAGAAGGGAGGGGAAGAGGAGGGGGGGGGGGGGGTGTCAAGGGCCGTGTACGACTTTACATGCACTGTAAAATGTTGACATTTCACGGTACTGACAAAAAATGTTAATAAGTAGTATTTCGGGGAGGGAGGGGGTCTTGAAATAAAAAATACTACGCTCTGTAGAACTGTGAATGGCCCCTTAGCACAAACGTTTTTGTTTTGTGGGTATACTCCTTTGCCTCTTACCCTTTCGAATGGAATTTCATGTTGCAGACACTTCTGGCCAATGGAATGGATTCCGACGTGGTCACAATGCTCACCAGTTTGTCCAACACTTACTCCAACTACGTAGCCACCTTTGAAGAATATCAGGTATATTAAGATTCAAACTGCTAGTATTTTACTCAAAACACGGTAAAAAAGCATCCAGTAATTTGTTGTCACATTTGCAACAAATTTTCTGGTTGGAATTATGTCAAATTATGAACTCGTGGAATGCCTAAAACGTCAACATGGATTAACTGATGAGGTTTCACTTTGGTACGGATGCGTCGCCGTCGAAATGAAACAACCAAACTTGGGATGAGAGAAAAATCGTTAGGGCCTTATCGGGATTCGAACCCAAGACCTCTGACTCACCGGGCAGATGCTCTCTACCAGCTGAGCTATAAGGCACAGTTGGTATACTCCCTCAGGTTTTCCCTATGAACCCAAACTTTTCTCTCGTTGTTGCATGGGAACGCAACTGGGCAGTAACGAATGCAGTATTTGAAAATTCTTGTCAGTTTCAAGGATAGTCTGATTTTAAATTTTTTTTTTACAAAATGAAAATATCTTTCTTGGTTTTCTATTTGGCAGGCACAGCGTTACGAAGGAGCCTCAACAATGTATGGACCATACACACTGGATGCGTATCTCCAGCAGTACACTATGCTAGCTAAGAATCTAGCTCAGGTTAGGATCAATAAAAGTTTCAAAATGTCACACTTCCATTTAGAAGATCGCATTACTTTATCAAATCATTTTGTTCGATTCATGAGGCCACACATTGTATACCGAGGGTAATCATTTATAAAAAAAATCAAGTGTCATGACGTAATTTGGTTTTTCCCCCCACTAACAGGGCATGAACGTGGCAAATCCTGGCCCGAGCCCACCCGAACTGAGATTTCCCACCCTAATTGATATCGAACGCGACTCTACGCCCCCTGGCAAAAGTGTCGGTGACCTAAACCAAGATGTCGATACTAAATACAGACAGGTAAACATGGAATAATACACATAACTGCTCTACTCTTAGAGGCCGTCTAAAATTGTCAACATTTTCACGGTTCTACAAAGCGTAGGAAAGGGGGGAAGGGAAGGGGAGTCGAGGGCTGCATAGGACTTTACATGCACTGTAAAATGTTGACATTTCATGGTAGTGACAAGAAATGTTGGCAAATAGTATTTCGGGGGAGGGATGGGTCGTCTTGAAAAATACTACGCTCTGTAGAACTGTGAAAATGTTGACAACTTTGGAAGGCCCCCTCCAGGGTGTTATGCAGTTACTAAATATATGATACCGTCAGAAAATCAACTTTAGAAAACTGTAGTTTACTCAAAAAAAACGACTGTATAAGTCTAAATTTTACTGAAACAACTATTGGTAAATTATCTCAAAATTTACCTTGTCATTGGAATAGACAACTGATGTGACATAGAACTTGGAAAATATGCCATTCACAAAGACTAAACAGTAACAAACAAGCACATTTGCTGTGTTTTTTTTTTAACCTTTTTTTTTTTTCAGGGCTCAAGGGCTGAAGCTATTTTTTGGTCAGCCGATCCTAATAGAGGATCTACGCAGTCGGTAAGAAAATACTTCTAATATTTATTAAACAAACACAGAATGAAAGAAAATTTGTATGGTCTTCACTCACCAGGATTCGAACCCGAGACCTCTACCAGATGAGGCACAATGGTATACTCTCTCAGGTTTCCCCCAAGACCTCTGACACACCAGGCAGATGCTCTACCAGCTGAGCTATGAGGCAAAGTAGTATTCCTGTATAAAATATCCGATAATGTGTGTTTAATTGTTAGTTTTTTATTTCAGCTTGGCAAGTCCTATTTGGCAGTTGAGAAACTCAGTGGCAGTAGTTGGGTAACTGTGGCCAATGATGGAGACTGGAACACGAAGTAAGAACGGTTGTTTTTCTTAAGAGTGACCCTTCCTAAGATGCGTCTTAGCGCTTTGTGAAATCGGCCCCTGGTCATGTATTTAAATCGGGTCTCGCCAGTTAGTACAAATTATCAACTAGCCACTGAGACCTGGGATCGATTTCACAAATGTTAAGACGTGTTAAACGCATCCTAATTCCCTTACCAACGTCCCAAGATAAGAGTGACCCTTCCTAAGACACATCTTAGCGCTTTGTGAAATCGGCCGAGTTCAATGCATCCTACTTCCCATACCAACGTCCCAAGATAAGAATAGTGACCCTTCCTGAGACGCGTCTTAGCACTTTGTGAAATCAGGTCATGTATTTAGATCAAGTAACAGGTCTCGCTAGTTAGTACAAATTATCAACTAACCACCGAGACCTGGGATCAGTTTCACAAAAGTTAAGACGAGTTCAATGCCCCAAGATAAGAAGAGTGATTCTTCCTAAGACATAGGCCCATGCCTTTCAAAACTGACAGTCTAAGAAAAACACTTTGAAAATGTGATCACAAAATTACAAAAAATGACTTTATTACTGGGAATAATCTTGAGCATGGAAGATATAAACGTCGTTTCCTTCCTACAGAATATCTTGGAAGAAGCAAAACGGCCAGAGTCGCGCCCGAGTCCAGTGGTCAATTCCCGAAGACGTTGAACTCGGGACATACCGCTTAGTTCATAAGAGTCGCTACCGGATAATTCCGATATTCGGACGAATCCGTGACTTCCAAGGAATGTCGGGAGAATTTGAAGTCGTCAGTAAGGACTACACAAGGCCTAGAACTAAACAGTGATTCTGATGAGTGTTTGAGTGGGGTTTAGTAGACGAGAATAGATTGTATGAACCAAAACAAAACCTTATTTCAAAAGTTGGTCGTGCTGTGCTTGTGTGTGTTTTAAAAGTGATTAAGAATACAGTTTGCTGTTTTTTATTTTATTAATATAGATACTTAGCCACAGGTTTGAATAAAGTCAAAATTCAAATATCATTTATGTTAAAAATCAAACAATAAAACGAAACTTGAGGAAAGCAAAGTACGATATGCGCTGTGTGTGGTTGACAAGTTATTAGGCCAACATTTCTAGTTGTAGGATTAAACCTATATTAATCGTTTGCTGTGTTTTATTCTGATCTCAAAGTCTTGTACTGAAATGTCAATTTAATAAGAAAAAATTGTAAAACTTAAAACTAAAATGTGCCGTGTGTTTTAAGAGTTAGGTGTACATTTCTTAGTACTGTTTGGTATCAATTTGTTTGATAATGTTTGTAGTTACTTGCTTAAAACTAAGTAGATTTATTTGGGTTAAAAGTAAAGCTGGCTTTAAGGTTAAAATGCATAGAGGGTATAAAGATGCTTTTTATTATTAATTTTTATATTTTCCTTGTAAAAATATGTTGTGATTTTGCAGCAAATGGCTTTCACTCTCTAAGGAATTATACATCAATTGTGTGCTCTACAGCTGACATTAAAATGGCATGCACATTTTAATTGTTTTCAGATTGCTGCATACGCAATGCTTAAAACATCTTGAAAGTTTGGCTCGGTTGTGCATCCATGCAGCACCGAGAGAAAATGTATGGGGGCACACCACTGTGCCTTATAGCTTAGTTGGTAGAGCATCTGCCCCGTCTGTCAGAGGTCTCGGGTTTGAATCCCGATGAGGAACTCAGGACAATATTATATTTCTCTCATGCCGTATTTTATAATTGGTGACAGTGCAATGAATCTGCTACAAGGGCTACATTGATCTTGTAGTAATGTAATATTGAAAAATAAGTGAAGATTGGACTTACTTTAGGTGAATGCAAGACATTTTGCGTTCCTGGTTCAGCAGTCTTCACCTGCCAGAGATAAAAAAAAAGATGACAAAATCTTGAAGAGGACTACATTTCTTCTACTCCTGCGAGGCCAAAATAAGAGACTCATTTCAAATTGAGCAAAGGAAATTTACTTGAGCTGGGTTCGGGATTCGAACCCGGGCCTCTGGTTTAACATACCAGTGCTCTACCATTGACAAAAGTCCAATTTCTCTTCTTGTGCACAATTTCATAAATTGCATTTTTTCATAGTGAAAACGTTGTCTACTGGTCAACAGTAACCACTCAATGTAAGAGTAAAACATCTGTGCACACATCACTTTTCGAATGAACAAAAATTCAATAAAATAGTTTTTGAGTTACATCAAAAAGTATCAGACAGGAACTTACTTTTTTGGTCGATTATATCTATCTTGCAGGATACTCATGGCACTTTACATTACCCTGGTCATTGGGCACAACTCCCTGGGGAGTATGCAGCCCTGGCAGCCTGACACAGGGGGCTACAACCCTTGTAGTTAACTGGGTGGAGAGAAGACTTGTGGCAAAGTGCCTTGCCCAAGGGCACACACAGACATCACTATGGATGTGAACCCACAACCGTTGAAATTAAAAGCCTTGAATTCAATGCATTAACAAAAAAAAGTAATTTTTTTAACTCCAGACTGACTTGAAGATAAACCTGCATAAAAAAGATGCAAAACTCTTAGTTATCAAATGAGATTTCTTAGAAAAAAATCTACAATGGGAAGTGTATAGTTTTTTTGGGAACTTTTTGGAATGTTGTTTTTCATTTTATAATATATAATTTGAAGTACTACACCAAGGTTCTTTAAGAACATTTAATGTGATATGGGTACAGGTTTACTTCAACAATTTAATTACTTTTAACATTTTTTAATATCCATACAAATTTTTCTGTTCACAAAATTGACGCCCAAAGTAAATAAAACATACTGATACAAATTAACGTGCAAAAGTGCAGGTTTAAGCAAGTTTTTGTTGGTCGATTTTCTCCTTCACTTGAATTGGCTAAAGGCCTGTCCGCATTGGACTTTTTTTGGAAAATTTTCCAAGACGATGGGTACTTTTCCCATTTTTAATCCCAGTTTTCCTCTCAGTTACTTTTCCTGACCAACTGCTGCCCAGGAAAATTGACCCGAGACGATAAGTCCACTGCAGACACATCAAGTCGGTAAAAGCACTCTGGAAGCGTACGTCCGGGCTGTGAAGGTCATCCCGCTAAGGGACACTGCGCATGCTCTCCCACGGTCTCGGTAAATTTTCCCGTGTCAAAAAAGTCAAAATGCGGACAGCAGTAAAATTTACCTATTTTCCATTTTACCATCGTCTCAGTAAAACCTGCCGAAAAACAAGTCCAATGCGGACACAATTTTAGATAATATATTATTAAACGCTCATATATGAATGTAGAAAACTTTACAAAACAAAATGTATCAATGATCAACTATTGCACTTATAATTAAACATTTTTCTCAGTAACATTAATAAATGTGTGAACTAGAAGGTATCAAACGACTGGATTTGCAAGAATGGGTTATGAGTAGCCAATGAAAAAGTGGGCAACAAAAGCCAAATTTTGACTTTCATTAATTATCAAAATTATTTCTTGATAAATTTCATGAAAATATGAATCCCAAACAAGTCATGAAACTACATGTAATTTTGAAGTAAAATGTTTTCTCTTTGAAAAAAGATTATTTAGTTTCAAATCACTCTTTTATGACAGTTATGTTTGCACGAGAAATCATCGTTTTTGGCTAAAACGAAACAACCCCCCCCCCCCCCACAAAAAAATAGAATAAATGATTTCTTCTCAAATTTACCATAGACAAATAAACTTAAAATACACTCTTAAAGTAATACAAAGAATCTCACACCCATTTTGTATCAATTTCATAACTTTGTATCAACATCTATCAATTAGTATTATAATTTAAAAAATAAAAAACCCAAGACCCGAAAAAAAAAATATCACAAAATCAATTTACTTGCATTTCACACAACCTCACAACGCCCCTTCTGCCTTCCCCTTTTCGTTTACTCACTCAACGGTCACGTTAAACTCACGTGACACTCCGTCGTACGGCTTAATTCCTTCAATGATGTGTTTTGCGTTACCATACACATGGAATCGGTACGTCCCGGTCGGCACGGTGGGCGGGATGTGCCACCACAGGGTCACCTCGCTGTAGCCGAGGAGCTCCTCTGTACGCTTCCAATAGAATCTACGGTTTCAGACATTTAAAAAGTCCGCCGTTTTGAACTTTGCAATAGCCCAACATTTTTACGAGTTGACAAGAAAAACCTTTCTCAATATGTTGATAGCAATGGCAACAAACACCGCATGAATTTATTTCGGTCCAAGATGGTTCTTTCGTTAAGAAATTAACAAATGAAGGTGGTTTTTAACAAAAACCATGCACGGATTTTAAAGCCCCAAAACATTTGCAATTACCCAAAATTTTACTTCATGAGTTGACAATAAAAACACAACTGTAAGTGATGACAGCTATGGTAACAAACACCACATGATTTTTTCCCTATGTAAAATGGTACCTTTGTGGGAGAAATTGCCAACTGAAGGTGTTTAAAGTTGTCTGCAGACAACTTTTTATTATTTATTCATACAGAAAACCATGTGTGAATTGTTAAGGTTTTTTTCATAAAAACTGGTAGCTGATCAAATCTATCGAAATAAACTCCACCCTGGCTAAGGCTACTGGCTATGACTTCAAATATGGGAAGTGATTTAGCCGGCAACCATTGACTTGTGCATAATTTCAATCCATAGCCAAGTAAAAATGGATGCCACCCGACTAACCTGGTGCACCAATCGGAATCACTGAACATCTCAGAAAATTTGCCAGTGGTTGGGTCCTTGAATTCAACAGACATGAAAGTGTCGCCCGTCTGAAATTAGAGTAGAATTGTGTACATGTTTACTGCAGTCCATTGTTAATTACTTACAACACAAAGCACGAAAAACTAAAAATACATCGTGTCATGAATTAAAAATGAAATAAACTTACCCTCAAATTGTTTCGAGGATGTCCTGAATGGAACATAGCAAAGGCAGTTGTGTTCTGTCAAGGGGGAAAAAACACAAGAACAACTAAGCAATCGTGCTCAGATTTCGTTTTAACCTAACAATCCTATACAATACTGTTAAAAATCCGTGGGAAGAAAACAGGAAATTTGCAATCTCCAATTTGGATGTGGAAACAAAAAGGTTGGTGTAATCACTGCACTGCTTTATGGAACCAGACATTAAAATTAGTTTGCAAAACATCAGTTTTTTTTGCCGATATCCTTGAAAATATATGGATTCAGAACGCAAAATTTCAGAATGAGAAAAATATGACAAATAATATGGTATCAAAATCTCCACACACAAATACCAAAATTAACAAATACCAAAATTAACGAAAAGATGGCTCTCCCCCTCCCTCCCCTTCCCCTTCCCCTTCCCCTTCCCTCCCCTTTACAGAGGCTGGTGCAGTGTACAGTCAGCCTTGCCACAAGAGGTGGTCATATAATGTTACCTCTCTCAGCCCCCTCAATCTTTCGGTATAATTTGCACGTTTTTTAAGCAGTATATTAGAAAAACACAGTTGACTTACTCTTTTGTAAGAACTGTCTGCATCCTTTATGACTTGGCCAAACCTTGTGAACAGAGGAGCATTGTCGTACAATACGCTTGGCAATAAGGAAATCATTTCACCCAAAAGGTTGTCTGGCGTAGGGCCTGGGGCAGGCTGTGTGCCCTAAAAATTAAAATATGACGAGAGAAAAACAACAATATCCTGTTAAAGGCCGACTGTATCATTTGCAATGACCCAAATGTTGATAAATGAGTCGACTAGAAAAACTTTCTTTATAGTAAAGAATTGATAGCAACTATCCAATAAAATGTTTCCGTCCGAGATGATATAATTTGACCAGAAAATTATCCATGAAGATGAAATTTATTTAGATCGTTTGCAAACAATTTACTTAGAAGCCCGCCCTCATAGGACTGAAATTACTTAGTTGGCTCGCATCTGCGCGGTCCAATATGGGTGTTGCACGATACAGGCTTTGCACGCTTTCCCCGGGTAGGTTGCACTGTGCATGTGCACTAGACTGGTCGCGTACAAAACCAGTATGACACGAGCCACAAATGTGCATAAGTACGTACGCGACCGACTGAGAACGAAGAGACAAATTTATAATTTTAGTCATAAACGATCATTTTGAAACTCCTTGTTAAACTCTGGCATAAAGCACAGGTTTCTTCAGGCTTACGAGCTACAGTGTCATGGGCACTATTGAGAAATGCTTGGTTTCAGTACCAGAAAGAATTAATAAAATCACGTACCTTTGCCAGGTACTCTGACAGAGTAACGTAGTGGTTGATGTAGGCTTGGAGTGTGTGTGGGCCAAAAACCGTGGATGCGCCTTCGTAGCGTTGAACCTGAAAATGAAAAAAATTAAAAAATAAAAAAGATATTGGATTGTTTTGTAATTATAATTATGCATGAGATTAGCCAATTTTTTATACCAAGGATGATGTGTGACAGAAGGACTCCCCCTACTGTCCCCATAACTAAGGGTGCACCCAAGTAAATAGGCAGAGATCCGTGCGCCGAGCTCATGAATATTTTGAATGCCCTCAAATTATTTTACATTAGAGAGAGTTGCGAGCTGAACGAGTGTGGTCTTGTGTAGAATATGACTATCGCCGCGATGTGGGGTATTTTTTCTTCCAACTACAAACATTTTAGACACTAGCTCCTAAAAGTGGCCCTATTTTTCCCAGTAGCGTATGTGCCTTTGTTCCAAAATGGACGCTGGTCTGTTTAGCGATTTTCACTGTTGCAGGGGTAGTTTTGTTTCAAGTGGAAATTAGGGAATAAAAGTGACGGATTACCCTCATAAAATTGAACAGAATTGAAAAGATGAGACTTCAGTGAGTATTCTGGTTGTTGTCCTGAGAAGCTGAGAGAGTTGTGAGTATTTTTAAATGATTTTTGAAAATGGAGCATTTAGCATTGGTTCCTATGGGAGCCCTATTTACTGGTGTGCAACCTTAAACACCCTATTTGTTGACACACCAACCCAAAAAATCCAACCACTATTTGTACTATTTGTACAAAGCACGTTACTACACTTGTCTTGTCCTGTGGAAGAAATATACGTGCATACGCCTGTACTTGTTTACCTGATATTCTTCGTACGTTGCAATGTAGTCAGAGTAAGTGTTGGTTAGACCCGCGAGGACAACAACAGTGTCGCTTGGCATTCCATGTTGAATTAAAGTCTGTCAATAAAAGTCAATAAGTTATACAAGAACGGCACAAGATTTTTCTTTGAAATAAAGGGGGTTTCTAAATAAAGACGTTATGTCTGAATTGCAAAATTGTGACCTACTTTTTTCACGGCATCTCGTGTTCTGCGGCCCGACATTGTCCTGGGAAATAACAGAATTACAAAATTTCAAGAACAGCTCAAATCCATAAAATAAAAGAGCTATTTAATTTGTACGTATAGATGAGACAAAAACGATGTAAACTTACGTGAATTCTCCGGGAACGGCTACAACAGCAAACTGGCCAATGCGTATCATTTGAGTGTCTACAATGGAAGGTCCCCATGGGTAAGGGTCAAGCATCTGCAACAGAAACAGGTTTTTAAAAATTTGTTTTATTTTTATTTTATTTAGGGAATAAAAGTGGGTTTGGCCAGTCTTAAACATACGTTTAATACCGGATAGGGGCCTGGACGAGTGATATTATCAGTGTCGAGGACCCTAGCAGGCCGAAACCTGGTCGAAACTGGTAACTGGTAACTGGCCGAAACTGGTAACTGGCCGAAACCCACTTTTATTCCCATTCATAAATACTTTTTTTGTTTAAATTGGTAAAATTCTTCGATAATCTTGTCGTTTTGCAATGCACTTTCAGTTACATGCATGGCCGCATTCATTCAAACAGGTGTGCGTCTAGTTGTTTTTGTTTGATGCGCGCGTTACGCGCAATGCAGGCGTGTTGTACGCACACGACCGGGTACTTGTCACAGTGCACATTTTACTTTCCGGCGCCGTTCAGCTTGTATGTGCGTCTTCCATAAGCGTAGGATAGGTCTTTGTCGTTCGTTTAAGACTGGCCACATGACGTGCTCTCAGCCAATAGGGATGTGTAAACTGTCTAAGGTATTTATGAATATTATTTTAAATGCAAGTCACCCATTACAAGGCCCACAGATAAGAGCTACCGAAAGAAGACCGGTTTTACCAGTCTCTTTATGATACGTGAAAGGCTGGGAGGGTTAACTCTGCCCCCCTTTTTTTATAAGCAAGCATGGTAAAGTGCCTTGCTCAAGGGCACAAGTGTGACAACCTGTTGTGGTCGGGATTCGAACCCACAATCTAATACGTGGCATTAGGGTTGTAATCAAGTCCACGACAGGTCCCTTGGTCTTAATTCAAGTCACAAGCTATTCAAGTGAACTCCAACAAAGGCATTCTTTTGTGCTATTCATCCTTTGTTTCTTGTTACTGGACTTGTGACAGACTTGTGCGGGACTTGTCGCGGACTTTTGATTTTATCGACTCTGGACTTGTGATGGACTCGACTACAACACTGTGTGGCATAGGAACAATCCACAAAATGCCTTGCACGATATTTCACATAGCAAAACTCAAATCGTACCTCTCCAACTGGAATGAGAATCGGTTTGGGTTTTTGACATTCAATCAGTTGTGCCGAGGGTTTTTGAATGAAACCTATAATAAACCTCCAAAATGGATCTCCCTTGGTGTCACCTAAAACAAAATGGACATCAATGAGAAAATTAATTATCAAAAACGTCCTTTTTAAAATTTAAAAAATAAATAAATAAATAAATAAAGGTCGGAGCCGCATGACCCATGGACTTGCAGGGACGAGTAGTAGACGACAAGATCACTATAAGAGGACGTCCAAAGCTGTCAACATTTTTACGGAACTACAAAGCGTAAGAAGGGGAGCAGGGGGAGGGGGTCGAGGGCCGGCCGCGTAGGACTTTAAAATGTTGACCAAAAAAATGTTGATAAGTAGTATTTCGGGGGGAGGGGAGAGGGGGAGGGGGTGGTGGGGTCTTGAAAAATACTATGCTCTGTAGAACTGTGAAAATGTTGACAACTTTGTACGCCGAAGGACAACAACATCCACATGTACCTTGTTTGAAGTCGAATGCCCCAGGGCCGTCGGTCGTCCCCGCGGCAAAGCTGAACCCCATGGCTGCCTTGCAAGTTTTTCCCTACACAACCAAAACATACAGACCTTTTGGAAGCATGGACAGTTTTACAAGTTTTGCCCTATACAACCAGAACATACAGACCTTTTGGAAGCATGGACAGTTTTACAAAGCATTCCTTAAAAAAGGAGAGAGATTCTGCATTCCTATAAATAACCCAATAATTGAATGACTTACCGAGAATGTGCTGTTGTACGCCACGGTTAGGTTCGTCATATCTAGATACTGGTGTACGGTACTGACCGGTCCACTTAGCTTTGTTTTAGCATTTTTGTACAGTTCCTGAGAAGAAACAAATAATACTTGAAATTTAAAAACAAAATAATATAAAGAATATTTCTGCTCATGCCATAAGTTCAAACATTAAACTTTTTTGGAGCCTAAAACCACAAAAATGGGGTAATTTTTAGAGTCATTGTCCGAAAAACATATCAGAAATGGATCGTTGTGGTATTTTCATAGTTTTTTATGGGTCTTTTTTTTGTGTGTAAATTAGTTTGGATAAAATTAATCCTTTGAAATTTGTTCTCCAATATTACTTATTTTGATTTGTCTTGGAAAGATCTTGACTACAAAAATTGTAGAGACTTATTTCTTAAAAAGACGAAATTGGAATTCTAATTCCCAACTAGGAATCGGTCCCAATTGAGAATGACCGTACCATTGCTTTCTTGTACTGGTTATCTCCGATGATTCTGGTACTGTCAAACATATCTACGCCAGGTCCGAATGCAATGCACATCTCGTTCTGATAAAGCAGATGAAAACACAAGAACAAAATATCTCAAGAAAGTGACAAATTTGAGAATTTTTTTCCCAAAATTATTATTTGTTTTTTTTGGACAGCTACTGATTAAAGCCAGAAACGAAAATAGTCCCCCGACTACCGTTACATTACGGCTCCATCTTCCATACAGTAGAGCCAGGGAACCAGCCTAAATAGGACAGTGACTTTGAACAATTTCTTGAAAGCATGGACACAGTTTTTCAAGGTTTTCTCAAAACATGGAGAAGGTACTGAGCCGACTTATACACAGGCTGGTTTTTATCATACACATCTTCAATCAAACAGTTTTCCATACTTGTAATTTATTTATAAAATTCCAGAAATTTTGTAGGCCAACTAGACATTTTTTTGGGGGTGCATTAATTTTACCTTGTTGTTACATGTACTCGAGTTAAAGTCACATGGCTTGCCAGTGTCAATGCATTTTGCTCCTTTGGTATTCGGTGAGACGTCACCGAGATTGGACGAAGCAAACGCGGCTACAAATTTGCCCTGGTGGAGAATTTAGTCATTAGAAAATGTTACATGTTATATTGCAAATAAACTCCTCAAAAATAGTTCGGAAAGTCAAGTTTGACTGTCGATTTCTCTCTTGTTGCAAAATAATTTTCCTTGAATTTATAATTGTAACAAAGCAAATTTTCAAGCAGTTTTAAACGTCAACATTTTTGAAAATGTGAGATGGCAAATTTTGGTTTTGATGTGAAAATCTAACAGACATTTCAACTCCAATATTTTTTCTCGAGTTGACAAACCTTGCCCGGCCTAGCCCCTTTGTTGAAGTAGCTCTCCATGAGCTGTGAGGCGTAGCCTTTATTGTCACCACTAATCAGCTGATTGGTGTTGTTCATGCTTGTACCGTGCACAGCGAACCAACTATAATCGAGAGAAAATACATTTTAATAAAAATAGTAGTGCATTTCTTGTTTTTTGAAATCTCAAGGCATTTTAAAACTATCCTGAACCGCCTAAATATTGGGAAACATACATGTAGGTGGGTGGCTTCAATACATCAGCTTAAAGGTGAGGGTCCAGTTTGGGAAGAAATGACTGAATTATTATCTAAAAGCAGACCTGTTATCAAGATGGTAATGCAGAGCTCCCAACCCTCCCGGATTTTGCAACAGATTCTTCGCAAAATGACTAATTTTGTGAGTCCTGACATGGATAAAAACCCTCCTGGGCCCAATTTCATAGAGTTGCTTAAGCGCTAGCTAAAAACATGTGCTTACTGTAGCAGAAAAGTTGTGCTAACGTTAAGGCTATTTCACGGCCGCGGCGTGCTTAAGCATGCGCGCGCTTGGAAACCGCCATTGTTGTGTCACTATCTTAAGCAAATTTGGCTTTGCGGTTAAGGCAGGTTTTCAGTTGCTTACCGTTAACAATGTCTATGAAATAGCCTTACGCTCGGTTAACGGGAAATGGGTTGTTAAACAGTGTTAAACAGTTCTATGAAATCGGGCCCAGGATTGTCAATTAACAACCTTGGGGATTTTTAGATGTGTTTGGAGTCACGGAATGAACCTGTTTTCCCAGATGTCTTCCCCAAAATCCTGGAGGGTTGGCTGCTCTGGTAAGGGTAGTAATCATCCTGTGAAATTATTTCGTCTGAAGTGCCCCCATTCATGACAAAAATGACAAAACTATTTAAATCTCCAAAGATCGCCTGTAGGCAATTTTTGGAGCCATTTATTCAAGCACAAAAACCATGCTTGGATTTTTCAGGTTTTCTGTGGTATTACTGCATCTATGTAGCTGAAATTTCTACAAGGTAGTTTTCTTGACATAGGCTACCAATTACGAGTGGACATAACACTGTTTTTAACAGTTTAACATAACACGACGTAAAAAGTGGACTCACTTGATCATGCCGAGGTCTCCGCCATTTTTGTCCACCAGTTTTAGAACTGTCATCAACTGATCCACATTAGCTGTGTACCTGGTAAAAAACAGAGTATTCCTATAACATGACCTAACACTATACTCTCAGTAAATGTAAATATTAAAAATAAAAAAATCTATCATTTGACCATCATAGAACTGAAGTACAAACGTTGCTTCCACCAAGACCTTTTTACGCCAAGTTCTTATTGGGTCATTTACTCACAATCATAGGTGAAAACTGCGGTACTTGTGCCCTTGGGCAAGGCACTTAACCACACTTGCTCCATCTTTGGAATTAAATTAATAAAAAATTCCAAAACTTTTCAATAGGTTTTCTAACAGATTACAATTTTTGGAATATTTAAACTTTGATGTTTTTTCTAAATGTGGGATATTGTGCAATTTTTATTATTATTATTATTATTATTATTTTCTGGTATTCATACCAAGGATTCCTCAATAGTGCTCATTGCACTGTCACTCGTAAGCGTGAGGAAACCCATGAAGAATTAGAATTAGAAATGGCCTGAGACACCAGGGAATCCCCTTGCTCTTTACGAAAGAATGCTCTTTAGAGTACGTTACCATTACCTAACACACTGGACCAACGGCTTTACATCCCTTTCGAAAGATGGAGCAAGTGTAGTTGAGTTCCTTGCCCAAGGGCACAGGTACCGCAGCCGGATTTGAACCTGCAACCCCAAGTTTGCACCTATGATTGCAAGTAAATGACCCAAACCGCTCGGCCTAGTTGTCGAGTACCTTTCGAGTACTCCTTTAAGAGGAACATCATTTCCTATTTTCAACTTTCCTGATTACTTTTGTTTATTTGACTGTTTGTCTCTTTGTTTGTGTGTTTGTTTACTCGTTTTATTTTCTCTGTAGCCCTTTGCCTAGAGTGGAAGTGTTGCCTTGTTTGGGACGATTTCACAAAAATAAAAAAAATAAAAAGTAACCAGCAATTATGGGAGAATGCCGCTCGTAAACAGCCCCATCAAATAATACAGCTAGTTTGTCTCTTTGTTTCACCGTATTTACACTTGAACCGGCAAAGGTGGATACAGACCCAGCATTTTTATTGCGACTGCAAAACTGAACATTTGCCGCGTTTACACTACACCTCGATCCGGCTTCAACTCGCCTTCAGAAACTGCAGAAGTCACCACTATTTGTAACTTTAGCGCATGCGTGAGATATTAGGTGTTGCGGCACTAGTGCCAGATTGGTCAATTAAATCTGCTACACAGCGGGTACCGCCCCAAGGACACTCAAATTGCCGAATCTGTATTCAGGTAGCGTTTACACTACAAGCGACCTTGATAATTGCGGGGTTCAACCCTGCAATTGCACCCTACCCCAAAGGCGGGTCTGATCCGCCTTTTTCAATTCACCTTTTGCGTTTACACTTAGCGCATACCAGGCGAATCGAGTGTAAACAGGCTTTTTGTTTGTTTGTTTACTCGTTTTATTTTCTCTGTAGCCCTTTGCCTAGAGTGGAAGTTTTGCCTGGTTTGTGACGATTTCACAATTAAAACAAAAAGCAGAAAAAAGTACCAGCAATTATGGGAGAATGCCGATCGTAAACAGCCCCATAAAATAATACAGCTAGAGATAGATGTCTTATGTAATCAATAACTATAGTACCAGCATTCTAGCGGATTCATTTTGCATGTGGAATTTTATCAAATATTTGCCAGTTCATTGCAAAATATTTTTAAAAGAATTTGGTAAGAAAAGTGAAACAATATCCAAATGGTCAACATTTTCCCTAAGGATCAATATGCAGAATATAAAAGAGCAATACATTGCCAGGATTAGATAAAGTTCAAAGATTGTGCAATTTGTTGACCGTTTATGTGTTTCAGTTGATTACGGGTGGCATGTCCATAGTACAAAATAGGACATATCTCATTTTGGTGGAATATTTCAGAAATGTTTTCTTTCAGATAATGAACAAAACATAATTTTAAACAATCTGCGAAACTCAAATAGTATCTATTTATTTTAGTTCCAAAAGGGCATCATGTTCCAAAGTCCAAAAAAAATAAATCTCAACACAAAAAACAGAAGATAAAAGTTGCGCAGAATCAGTTTTGAACACCCAAAAGCAGTGTGGGAATTTCACTGAGGCCACGGAGGCCATTGCCTCTGTAGCCCTGGTCTTGCCTTGGTGCCCTTTTGCAATACTCTCATAGACTTTTTGGATTTTCCAATGAAAGTGCCCATTCTAAACTCAAAAATGGCAGTGCCCCTTCGGTAACGAAATTCCTACCCTGCAAAAGGATTGCCTTGATGAGAAATAACTTAAAGCCTGTCCGCAGTGGCCTTTTTTTTGGTCAAACGTACCGAGACGATGGGTACTTTTCCCATTTTTATTCCAGTGTGGACAGCCTAGGACGTTTTCTTCTCAGTAACCTCACCCCCCCCCACCCCCCACCCCCCACCCCCACTGCGGACACAGCTTTATTGTAAAAGATAAGAAAAACAATAAGACAATTTAAAGGTAACCACCGACTACCGAGCTAGCCGGTGTTGAATGGCCAGTTCAAACGGGTATCGCAATTAACCAGAAATTGATTCAACTTACTTTGCACGTTCTTCTTTTGGATTATTTAAGTAGGAACTCGGACTACGGTTGATGTTTGAGTCTAGCAGTACACCCTCGTTCAAATAGATGTTGCCATCCACTATGTTATTGTGGGCATTTTCTATACTCTGTGGGCCAAAAGATTTACTGAAATTAGTTTTTTGTTCACACTATTCGTGTTAAACCGCCCTCACGTCGACCTGCGGCAAGATTAATTAACGTTTATGCAGACATGGTGATTTGTCTAAATGTTAAAATGCTAGTTTGACGATGAAAGCACCAAATTAAGAGAGAAAGTGTCACATTTTATGACAAATTTTTTTCAGTAAGCGTGACAGATCAAAAACAAATTTGGTTTCGGACGTATTCATTGAATAGGTCTGAAACAAGTATTTTTCACGCTAACCTTAAATGGCGTTACAATCAGTTTTTTACGAAGAACACTTCCATCAAGGATGCTTGAAGAACATGTGTTTAAAATCAAACAACTTGAATACATGAAGCATTACAAGCCCTCAAAATCTCTAAAATGTATGTCTGAATTTTAAAAATTGCCCTTACTAATTGAAGAAAACAAGTCAGAACCATTGTTTTTAGGAAACCCACCTTAGCAATTCCGTCGACTTGGGCGTGGAATGCCTGTGGGACAAATCCGAGCGAAGTAACTTGGAACAAAACGTGCTCCAGGAATCCAGCGACGCCGGAGTGGGAATGTGTGCCGCTAATGGCCACGTTCTTGATGGTGTAAAGATCATTGTACTTGGTCTTGAGAAGCTTCAGGACCTTGAAGAGAGAGAGAGAAAAACAAATTGTGTTGGGTGAAACCGAAGCTAAAACAAAGTAACTTTTGTTTGGATCAATTCCGGAAAGAATTAAGTAGTTGATCATGGTTTCTGACCATGTGTTCAAAACATATGAAACGGTCTGAAACAAATTTAAGATTTTCCTCAAAAATCTTAAGATCATCTCACTCTCAAATTTGGGTTTTTCCATCAGGTAAAGGTCATGCCTGTAATTACAAGCCGAAATGCCCATCTCTCTTTCATTAGCGAGGGGGCCAGACTCCTCTTTTGAGTTTGCTGTGGGGGGAGGTTCGCCACTCCTCCCATACAGCGAGTCTGTTTACCTTCCCAGCATGATGATGGTACCCATTTATACACCTGGGTTAAGTGAGGCAAATGAACACACGACCATTAATAGGGACTTGGAAATCTGTGACGTCAACGCGCGCGCACTGGGTACACTAATACTGGTCAGTTTCACAGTGGATTTCTGCCGTATGCATAGTGGCGCATCGTTAGAAATTCGCTGTAAAACATTGCAGCATTCTTCAATTCTAACTTTTTAAATAGATACTGAAAATACACACATGATTCATCGAAAAACGGTCGATTTCTAAGATGTATATCTCGGCTACCACTTGCTCAATTTATGTGGTGAATGTTGTTTTGGAATTTAGAGAAAATAATCTGTAATGTGAGATGATTTTTTCAATCAAAATCGAACTTTGAATTTTTTCCCAAGTCCCTCCCATTGACAGGATTCGAACCCCCGATCAGTGGATTTACTAAAGTCTTGGATTCAGCACGCTACACCACTCGGCCATGGTGCCCCACTGGTGCCCCACTGGTGCCCAACCATTTTTCCATCAAATCTGCACTTAGTGATGTTTAAAGAACAAAATTCTGATCAACTTCTCAACTCTTACCTTAATTCCGTTTTCATAAATTGCATTCATAGTTTCACAAACTTAATATAAATTTTGTTTTTAGTTGAAAATGGAGGATCAATTTTTTTTCCAATTTAAGATATTTAGACCTTTTTTAAAATCTCGACTTGGGCTCAGGCTCAGACCACATGGAGCCGGAGCCTGAGCCGGAGCCGGAGCCTGAGCCGGAGCCTGAGCCTAAGCCCAAGTCGAGATTTTGAAAAAGGCCTAGGTTTCCAAATGTCATTAATGTGTAATCTGGGGTACCGTGGCCGAGTAGTTAGGGCCATTGACTCGCAATCATGGGTGAAAACTTGGGGTTGCGGGTTCGAATCCGGCTGCGGTACCTCAACCACACTTGCTCCATCCTTCGGAAGGGATGTAAAGCCGTTGGTCCAGTGTGTTAGGTAATGCACTCTAAAGATCCCAGAGCATTCTTTCGTGAAGAGCAAGGGGATTCCCCGGTGTCTCTGGCCATTTCTAATTTCTAATTCTTAATGGGTTTCCTCACGCTTTAATACGAGTGACAGTGCAATGAGCACTATTGAGGAATCCTTGGTATGAATACCAGAAAGAAATAATAATAATAATAATAATAGCAAAATAAATCAAATATTCAAAAATTCGATTTCAAGTCTCAACGCTAGTAATGTAGGAAAAAATATACGCTTTACAGATTAAAATTTAAATTTAAAAGCCTTCATACAAAAAAAGGAATTTGTTCTCACCTCGAGTGTCACAAGCTGATCTTGCATGCCTGCATCAATGCTTACAAAAACGGTGCGATCGTTTGGCTTGTTTATGTCCGCAATGATGAAAGCGCGACTGAATTGTCGCAGGTGAATACCGGCAGTCACCTGTTTGGGGTTGGCATAGCCCATCTACGTTGCAGGAATAAAAACGTTAAGAGTTTAGTACGCAACTTTGACTTAAAAACATGTGAAAAAAACCTGTGAGTCTTGCTAAAAGAAAATAAGTGGTTTTAACTCAAAATATAAATTTTGTTTCCAAATCGCTAACCATTTATGTAAATTATTTGAACAACTGTAGTTAGGCCTACCATGTTGACTTCAGCAGCCGGACCCGTGATGTCCGCGATTCCAACACCAATTTTGTAGTTCGCTGCATCGACATCGTCAATTTTTTGGGCATTTTTCCAAACCTCATATTTCATGGACAAAATGTTCAAAAAACTTCCGGGCGCCCCGTGGACTGCATCCCGTGCACTTAGCACCAACAAGACTAGCACCAGGCTTCGCCCCGTCATCTTTTCTTTCTTAAAGTTCAAATAAAGTGACTTTTAACACCGTTAATTTGACAATTTTCTGAGCAAACGTTCAGCCTAGCCGCTTGCATGCCGATCAGGTGATTGTGTTTCGTCACGTGGTCACATCACATGTTGCCACAGACCTATAAACCTATAGACCACCCTCCTATTCAAAACTACACGGCATTTCGTGATTTGAGCGGCGCCCGACTACTAAAACTATGGGCAAATTCACCTCTCGGTATAGTGATTTTACGCACAGTCAAACTGTTCCAGTCAAAACATTGTATGAAGCCATTTGTAAATAAAAAAACAAAAAAACTATGTACTAAATCTTCCTCCATGGTTTCATGTTTTATTGTTTGGTTTCTGTGTGAATAATGAAACATTAAGGGCGTGTTTGTTTCGGACGAATCCGCCGTTCCCGATATCTGCGCAGATGGCTCAGCTAGATCCAACTATGCATAGCGCTTAACCATCTGCGCAGATCTGGAACGGCGGATCCGTCCAAAACAAACACGTCCTGAGCGATTTTCAGACAAAAAAGGATTTTAAATTTCAATCCTTGCGTGCGCTTTCAGTCCTTTTTGAGCGCGTCGTGCGTCCATCGCCTATACTTCATAGGAGCGCGTAAAATACGCACGGCATACGCGCGTTTTGGAATAGCCGAGAGCGCTTTGAACCCGGGCGGTTAGCCCATGCAGCCCATTGTGTCGTCATTTATTTGCCCATACTTTTCGAAATCACGGTTTTCAATGCAAGAGGGTTGATCTATGGACTTATATATCTGTGCATTTGGCACGCACGTTAAATTTATAGGGCGCCCTCTTTAAGCGGTTGCAGAAATGCATGGACGAGATTCTATATAGACTGGTTCCCGCTCCACATATTCCACATACAACGACTGAATATGAGGACCGGCTACTGTCGTGTTTAAAATAGCACTTTGTTATTGTTGTTGTATATTTTATGGCATCTTCGGCAACTAAGGCCCTTTATGCCATCAACTATACGGTTTTAGCTTTAACTATACTATATATATCAACTTGAGATGACGAAGAAGGAGTTGCAGTTTTAGAAGTGGGAGGAAAACCCCCAGAGAAATGCCCCAGGGGAAAACCCATGCGGTCAAGTAGGGACTGCAAACCCAATCCACATACACGCCCCGGATTCGAACCCGGGACCCCAGAGGTGAAAGGCGAGGAAAGAACCCGTACGCCAACCCGACCGCCCCAAATAGCACTTTAAGCATTACGTCATGCATTTATTTTTAGGAGCACATATAACAGGAGTACACCATCGCAGGGTATCCAGACAGCCACGGTTAGCGGAGCAGGCAAGGAAGCCCGAGCCCAGTTTTCCCTACATCCTTAAATTTCTCCGCCATTTCCCGGCGAAAGTCTGTCAATTTTGCAGGACAAGTGCGGAATATATACAGATTGGAGCATGCCAAATTTGAAGTTCGTCGGAAAATTCCTTGACTTCCAAATTTGCCGGCATTTGGGCCACACTTTGAAAAAATTTCCGTCACAATCTGAGGTGGGTCAACGGCCGTCCAAAAGTCTGAGCATGCGCACAAGTCAGGAGTACACCATCGCAGGGTGTCCAGACAGCCACGGTTAGCGGAGCAGGCAAGGAAGCCTGAGCCCAGTTTTCCCTACATCCTTAAATTTTTCCGCCATTTCCCGACGAAAGTCTGTCAATTTTGCAGGACAAGTGCGGAATATATACAGTTTGGAGCATGCAAAATATGAAGTTCGTCGGAAAATTTCTTGACTTCCAAATTTGCCGACATTTGGGCTACACTTTGATCAAATTCCCGTCACAATCTGGGGTGGGTCAACGGCCGTCCAAAATTCTGAGCATGCGCACATGTCAGGAGTACACCATCGCAGGGTGTAAATAAAGTACATTGCCTAAAGCAAAGGGCTTCGCCAATTTTTAAATATAAAACACAATTCGCACGCGCAAAGACGACCAATCACAGATCAAGATAAAGCGCCCTTTATTCTTCTGTGTGGAATAAGTGGAGGGGGAACCAGTCTAACCGTTAAATTGATAGGGCGCCCTCAATCGTCGGGTGATAGTGAATGTTAATGGACGCGGGACTAGCAAACGAGTTTAGTACAAATTGCTGAATGGCCAAATCGATGTGCAGGGTTCCCCGATCGATACCGATCAATTAATCGAACTATTGATGACGGGATGTCTTAGACGACACGTACGCAAGTCACATTTACCTCAAAAAGTTCAATCAAGTCCCACAATATTTCTGTGTTGTGTTGGAAATAAAATATCGTGGATTGCGATCGTAAGACAAGGTAGGTCTTCCTAGCTTTGTGTTTGACAGTTTAGCCCAAGTTAAAGTCTTCGATCGCCCGTGTCGGGTTTTTCTTTTTCGAGACATGCCACACTGCACCATGGAGGTACTGCATAGTTATAGTACTGCACACACTGACACAGTCATTTCACATACCAAATGCACACGGCGCCTGCATGCCAGAGGGCCAGGGGTGGGGAATGAACAAATGGAAAATCTTTTCTTGAAGTTGTTATGAAAAACTGATCATGTAAATTGACGAATGCTATTTTTTTAGTCAATCACTATCTGAATCTGTGTACACAGACTCGCAGTGCAGTAGTGCAACAAGCTCTGCCAATACTAAATACGGTGCGTGTTGCATTGCGCATGCCGAGCTGCGAGCGCGGTACTCGGTCTCTACCACTACGAAGGGAATCCCCGATGATTTCTCGCATTTGCAACATTTCTGTTTCAGGACACGTTTGTCAGTATGTTTGATCATGGAGGAAGGAATATGTGTCAAAGATAAAGTGGTCATGGTGGTGGGAGGTGGATTCTTGAACTCTTTTTGGTTTTCGTGAAAATGAGTAAAAAGGTTGCCTAGTTGGCGTCCGCCTCATAGGTTAATACGCACACTTGGCGGGGCAATTTTGTCATCCAATCCCATGATGCATTGAGAACGTCGATAAGGTTTATTTTTTATTAGATTGACCGATAGTTATTAGTATTTACAGTAGGTTGAACCATAGAGCAAGGATGGTTGAACATAGGACAACAGGTTTTTTTAAATTTATTTTTTCCCTTCGCTTGTCACTATGGTCGCACGTATCTTTTCACTCCAGTCCGACTGAATGTGACGTGGCTCCGACCGTTAGAGTATAGCCTTGAATTTGCCAAGCCTTAAATAATGCGCATCCCTTCCAAATAAAGACAGTAGACATGCAATGACTAATAAAATAAGGGCGAGATAAAATTTAACTTTTTCTGTTTATCTTGCAGAAATCAACTGAAAATGCAAGCTTTTGTGTTGCTTGGGATTCTGTTGGGTTTTACGTCGTTCAGCCATGGCGAGTTGTTCACGTCATTGGTTGATCTGGAACAAGTAATCTACACAGAGAGTAACATGCTCAATGCAGTTAGAGAATATATTAAGCAGGAGGAACTTAAACTGCAAAAAGTCAGAAAGTAAGTTTGGTATTTTTCGTCATATTTGAGAAGTTTAGGTGCAAGTTAAACGCACAGTTACTGGGTCTAAACGTTCACTGGTCAGCTGGTACTAATCTGAAACATTCCTTGCTAAAGCGCAGGGAAACAGTTCACCAGTTTTAGTGCACACCCAGTAACCTGTTATAAAAACAAGAGCAAAAGTGTCGCATTTTGATGTATTTGTCAAAATGGCTTTTCAAGTTACCATTTTGTTTGGTTTTTTTTTCAGTTTTTTTTTTACAGTTCTATGAGCGTAGTATTTTTCAAGACTACTCCCTCCTGAAATACTACTTATCAACAGTTGTTGTCACTACCATGAAATGTCAATATTTTACAGTGCATGTTAAGTCGTACGCGGCCCTTGACCTCACCCCCCTTCCCACCTGCCCCCCACCTCCCCCCTTCCTATGCTTTGTAGAACTGTGAAAATGTTGACAACTTTGGACATCCCCTGAAGACGCAGCCTCGTCAATACACCACAAACAAATTCGTGCCATGAATTTCACCACGCTCCATACCTTGCCCGAGAAGGGCAGCTGCTCTTACAATCCCAGAGGGTGGAGGCTCATTATTTATGCGAGCTCGCACAGTGTGTTTATGTGTTGATAGGCTAATCGAATCATGCGCACGCGCGCTGGGTTGTGTGCGTTGTTGTATGTCGTTTGTACTAAAGAGTTCCCATATACGGTCAATTCAACCGTCTATATGACACCTTCTTGAAGCAAATGTGACCGTAATATAATGTGAATATGGCTGAAACTAAATGTCATGAATTTACAAAGGGTGTGTTTTCTGTGATAAATATCTTATTTCGAAATGATACACACCCTATTTTCAGAATGGACGAGGCTATTAGCCTGCACCAAGGCTGCCAGGGCAAGGTATGGAGTGCGGTGAAATTCGTGGCACGAATTTGTCTTTCACGCATTGACGAGCCTCCGTCTTTAAAGGAAATTCCTCAGGAAATGTCTGTACACGTATCACAATGATTATTCAAATTTTATAGCTATAACTTTTCCTTTTTTTTAACCATAGGCTAGTGAAAGAGTTAGAGCGAGCAAATAGTGAAGCGGTTCAGGACCCGGAGCACTACTTATCCCACCCTGTTAACGCCCTACTATTAGTCAAGAGATTTCTTTGGGAATGGTCCGATATTGAGAACATCGTTCGATTAGATGCGCCCAAAACAAGTAAGAATTTTGGCATTTCACAATACATTCAAACTTTGATAATTAGGTTAGTGCACTGTTAATACATTCTGCTTATAACAAGGAAAATTCTAGGTCCCTTGTTCTTTATTCTTTTCATTCCTGTTATAATAAGGTAATCTACAATGTCCCAAGGACCTCTTATTAACAAAGTTTGATTGTACATTGCACCATCAGGAGTTTTTGCCAAATGGACCGTCCATGAAGTATGTACACACGGAGGGGGAGGGGGGTTGGAACCAATGCGTACACTCAATGTTAAAGTATATTGGTGACGTCACAAATTGTGCGTACGGGAGGGGGTTGGGGGTGGGGTGGGGTATGGTGGGGGAGTCTAAAAAGTTGGCATTTTGTGCGTACATACTTTATGGACGGCCCCAAAGATGGTTTTTTTTTCCAACTGTGCAGTCGAAATTTGTGTGTTCATCTTTTAGAAACAACACAGATTTCATTTGAAAAGAAATACCTGATTCTGAGGTTGAAATCTATTTAAAAGCCCAGATTATTGAAACCTTGGTAACGATATTTGCAAAGAGAAAATTAGGGTTTATTACCAGGCACGGAAACCCAGGATTTTCCTTGTTATGACATAAACAGTGTAAAACTGTTAACTTTGATTATAAAAATGCAACATTAGGAGGAAAACATTTCATGAATTTACTTAGGAAAACTTGAGAGTTTTCCCATAGGTTTAGTGTATGGGGTCCTGGGTATCCGTGCATGGTAATCTTTCCAACAATGTTGATCTGTACCCTTTGTTTCTCAAGAACATATAACGCAATAAGCTTTTAATTATTACACTCCTAGCAATGTACATGTTGACTTCCCATGACGATAACTTTTACTTTTTCCTTATTTCTCCCAGATTATCTGGTCAACATTTCCCAGCACAGAGACTATTTTCCCGCCAACGAAGACTTGAAAGGCGCGGGGGCAGCGCTGTTGCGTCTACAGGACACATACAAATTGGACACTAAGGCAATTGCTGATGGCAATATAGAAGGAACTTGGAAGTCCCCTACACTCACGGGTAGGTTAAATGCCATTTCGAACGTACGAATTTTACATCAGATCAAAGTTTTCATGCCGTGATATCACAGAGAGTTAAAGTAGTTTCAACTTGCACATATGTTTGCCGCGAAATATTTAAAGGCACAGGCTCGTCAGCAATGCGTGCGCGCCAAATTCGTGCCACGAAATACACAGCTCCATAGTAAAGGCATGGAGCTGCGTAATTCGTGGCACGAATTTGGCGCGCACGCATTGCTGACGAGCCTGTGCCTTTAACGTTAGAAAAAAAAATTCAGATTTGCGTGAAGTATGAACCGGTCTTAACTATTACCACTTTTATGTTTGTTTACACAATTTTTTTAGCAGGACTTAATTTTACGATGCTGCTTAACAGCCAATTTTCTGCTAACGGAGCTTACGGCTATTTAACGGGACCGTAACCATAAGCACTGCAAAATGTTGTTTCAGGCAATCGTGCAACAATGACCTTTTTAAAGCACGTGTATGTGTAAGCACGTCATGGCCCTGAAATTAGAAATAACGTTAGCACAATGTTTCTTCTACAGTAAGTTGGTTTTTAATAATGCTTGCGGTTTAGCAAAAAATACTGCTGAACAAATTTGCGCGCTGAGCAAAAATTGAGTAACAAGAGATTATGGCTGGTACAAATTGCTCGAGGCGTATCGACTTTTCGTTATTAATTGGAATTTACCTTGGGCTACTTAATTATTTTGCGTTGAGAAAATATACATGGTCCAGTCACAAAAAACGTTTTAACAAAGGTTGAGCCTAAATATCCAAGCATATAGACCTTTCATTCAAAACGTAACAAAAAAGCCTGGTGAAAATTTCAATTGAGTTGCTTGTGGGCATACGTATTCACACAAGTTCATAGTACGTCTATTGTAAAATTTGTTTGAGAAAAGTACATTATAGACAATTTTCAATGTAGCCCTTAAATTCAGAAATCAAGTAAATGTCAAACTCAACCAGTACAAGGGCACACAAACAATTCTGGCGGAAAATAAACACATGAGCGTGGAAACGCCGCCAGCCATATAACTCCCATTGTCCTTAAATCATGTATGGTTTTTGGTCAACCGAACTCTATTTATTGTGTAAAATGCCCTCTAACTATGCACTGCGTACTAACTGTAAACTTTTTCTTCCAGTATGTTTTTACAGTTCCAATCACTAAACAGGAATTAGGGGGTGGTGGAAAAACCCAAAAATGTTCTTGCTTAAAAAAACAAACCAAGGCTACCAAAGCCAATGGCCTCATGCCCTACCGAGTTGGCCTCAATGAACCTTGTACACTTTCTGAGGCCAAATTGGCCAGCATGCCCTATCCTAATAACTAGTACACATTTAGAACAAATTTGGCCGTGGTGCCCTGTCAGTTGGCCTCAATGTCTCTTGAAATTTGGACAAGATTTACCGGAGTGACCTGCCACTTATTTTCAAACATATTTTCAATATGTTTTGTCTTTGCAGCCCATGAATGTTTCGAGATCGGCCGCATTGCATACAACGCCAATGATTATTTTCACTCCAAACTATGGATGACGGTAGCGTTAGACAGAGTGAATCGTACCATGGACCCAGACAAAACTGTAGAAAAGGCAGAAATATTGGACTATTTGTCATTCATTCTCTACATGGTAGGTAGAATTTGTTAGATTTTTTAAATTTAAATTTTATTTGTTTGCAGTTAATTCAGAATTTATGATGCGAGTTGTGCGTTAAATATTTTTTGCTCTTTTTATTAATTAAAACAAATTTTTTTTTCTTCAGACTGATGATGTCGATCAGGCCCTGAGGTACACAAACCAGTTGTTAGCGATTGGTAAGTTGTGTATTGTCAAGTGTTGAATTTTTGTATCAGTTTTTGAAATTGGAGCTATTAAAGAAACGGGTATTAAAGACTATCTGAGGAATATTTACAATTTACAAAACCAAAAAAATGCAACAAAGACGAAAAAACATCGGCAGATTTATACTAAGGCTCCTTTTAGAGGGTAACTTGTGGTTTGGGCCTCGCTGGGTACTTTTATTCTTCTGGGAAAAAAATAAAATAAACCCTTTCCGCTTGATGATTCAATTCCCTCACCTCTCAAGTTCTGGGTTTGGAAATCTAAGAATCTAATAGCAGAAGGTCCTTGGTTCGAATTCTGGTGGAGCCAAGTTGTTTTTTACTGCATCCCGATTTCCGAAACTCACGGATTTGTCCACATTTGTATAAATTTAATAGTTTTACGGGTACTCAAAAAACCTGACCATTACAGTACTAGGATACCCGGTCCTAAACAAACCCGAAAAACGTACATGGCTAATTCAAACCAAAATTGAATTTCCCATAATTAACGCATGTTTCATGTAGTGTTGCAAGATATGTCTTGGAAACCTGATTTTTATGGGAGTGTACTATTGATGTGATGTGATGAGATTTTAATTAATTAATTAATTTGTGCTATTTTTTCTTTTTAAATTGTGTAATGACCATGACATTCATCTTTTATGCTGTGAATTGATTCAATAAACAAATCAATTCAATTCAATTTAATTCTCTTGTAGAGCCCGACCACGAACGCGGCAACAGCAACAAGCGCTACTTCGAGTACCACATGTCGAAGAACCGAAAACCACGAGGCGAAGGTGATGGAGAAAATGAAGACGATGTTACTGACGAAGGTTCGGTGGAAACGAGCCAAGAGGAGAAAAAAGTAGTTACGCCAAACACTAGCCCGGAGAGAGAGGCGTACGAAGCGTTGTGTCGTGGGGAACCTGGTTATGTCAAGGTATATAATTTTGTCTATAACATCCTATGTAAATAGAAACCAGAACAGCATATATGTACAAAAAAATCATTTGGAAAAAAGCAAGTTTAAAAGTTTCGTTGTGGCTAAAAATTCAGAAACTCAAGCATAGATACATGTAGTATTACTTAATCTTATAGCTTTACGTTACTTACACGTTGTAAATGAGTCTTTCCACGGTAAAGGGGCATTTTGATAACAGTACACAGACCATATTTACCTTTGTCTGGTCTCAAAATAAAAGAAATAAGTTTCAGTAATTCTAAAGAGATAATTTAAGCCCAAAAAGGGTTACAAATAGTGTGACAACATGCCTTTCTAAAAACCCTGTTAACAAATACGCTCATAACCGGGACGTCCTAAAATGTAACAAGTGTCCGTCCCGGTTACGAGTGTATATTGAAAATCTGTACTGTACACAGGGTTTTTAGAAAGGCATGTTGTCACACTATTTGTAACCCTTTTCGGGCCAAAGTTATCTCTTCAGAACAACTGAAACTTATTTCTTTTATTTTGAGACCAGACAAAGGTATTTCCTTGAAAATATGGTCTGTGATGCCAAAATGCCCCCTTTACTGTGGAAAGACCCAGTTAAATTTATACTAATTTTCTCTTTATAAAAATAATAAATAATTCAAGGCATAACATACTTTTAAACCATTCAAACCTATCTCTGTGTTCAATGTGCTATCTTTACACAGACCGCAAAGAATCTTCGCATCCTGAAGTGCCGTTACGCACACTACAACAACCCACGACTCTACTTGCAACCAGCGAAGGAGGAAGTAGTCTTCGACCACCCTCGGCTGATTATTTACCATGACATTCTGGATGATGTTGAGATTGCTAAAGTCAAATCTTTAGCTGCTCCCAGGGTACTAACATTACAAACTATTTTTATCTATGGTATGGATGTATGAAAACTTATAACACGCCTCTTTCTGATTCTCAATCCTGAATGGCTGAAACGAAATCACATAAGGTTAACTAATCTAGGCTAGTGCATGAAATTTGCGCCAGCGTGAACTAGACGCGCGTATCAAGCTTCGAGCGCGCGTTAGAGCCTAGCGTACATCGACCTTGCAACTGGAAGCAACTAGTGGCAACTGGTGATTCCGGCAACTGGGAGCAACTGAAAAAATCCCAGTTGCCGCGAGTTGCTCATGTTCTACTTTCTGGCAACTAGTTGTACCCAGTTGCGGTCAGTTGCGTCGATGTACGCGTACTTGCAACAAGTTGCTGCAAGTTGCTCGCGTGCATCTGATCACGTGCGCACACATTGACAGCAACTGCAAGCACAGTTGCTTCCAGTTGCAAGGGCAATGCACTCTGCGCTTTACCGAGTTGCTGTGTCGATGTGCGCACTCTGGAAATGTAGATATAGCTGGATGCTTCCAGTTGCCGCTAGTTGCGGCTAGTTGCGGAACTAAAAAGTTTCTGTCGATTCGCGCGCTACGCACACATCGACAGCAACTTATCAGTTGAGTTGCTTCCAGTTGCAATGTCGATGTACGCTAGGCTTAAGACTTCACGCGCACATGATTCCCTGCTAGTGTTCCTGACTGGGCACTAGTCTCAAAAACTAGTGCCCGGTTACTGAACCCTCTAGAGGTTGCCAACTGTGTCAGTGAACAGCAACTCGGAAACTGAAGCTAGGAAGCCAAAAGTTTCCTGAACGTTTAACTGACGAACTGCCTAGCTCTTGACAGTTATAATAATAATAATAATGAAAATTTATAATGCGCCGGTATCCATCAAAAAAGATGCTCATATGGCAGTTATTGCTAAACAGTCCGTTAAAGGGCATAAACTTGAAATTTCATTTTATTTTAAAACAGATTTTGAGGGCTGTTTAAAGTTGCCCTATAACAATCTTTTATCAATTTAACTGAATTTATCAATTTTGTTTGTTTGTTTGTCAGCTTAACAGAGCCACAATTCAGAACCCAGTAACTGGCAAGCTAGAGTATGCCGACTATCGCATCAGCAAGAGCGCTTGGCTTAGAGAGGAGTTGGACCCAGTGGTGGGAATCATACGCCGCAGGGTATCAGACTACACAGGATTGACACTAGATACAGCTGAGGAACTACAGGTGAGTCAGGGTAACAGACATGAGATAATTAAGGGGCCCATTCCATAAAGTTGTATAGCAGAAAACTTTGCTTAATCAAAAAATTATTTCCTTGACCGGTGTTCTGCTATTCTTGCTAAGAACACAAGTTGACATAATGTTTTGACTGCTAATCCATTTTTACAAAGGAAATAAATTTTGGATTAAAGGCCCACTGTATCATTTGCAATGACCCCAAAAGTTAATCAATGAGTTGACTAGGAAAACCTTCCTTAAAGTAAAGATTGAATCGGTAGCAACTATCCAATAAAACATTTCTTCCCGAGATGATATAATTTTACCAGAAAATAATCCATGAAGATGAAATTATTTAGAACGTTTGCATATTGGTTCTCATCTGGGCGGTCTGTACTGCATGTGTGCTGTTCCAACGCGATGTATTTTTTACCGGTCGCACCAGTCGCGCACACACACAGTATGACGCGAGCCACGAATATTTGAAACACCCCGCCAAGACTGGCAAAACGCATATGGATTTTCATGTTTTTGGAAAACGTGGTACATTTGACACAGCTGAGATTTCTTCGGATGAGTTTGTTGATGTCTTTCTTTTGATTTATAATGGTTTTATTCCCAGAATCGCTCAAAAACAGATCATCTATAGGCCTTTAAGCCAATATTTCTGCTAAACAGCTTCATGAAATTGTCCCCAGCTTGGTGATCAAATAGCTTGAATTATCAACTCAAGTAGCAAGTTACATTAACAGCTGTAGTTAACTATCACCGTACGTATTTTAAACAGGCCATATATATTTCTTTTGTAATAGGTTGTGAACTACGGCATAGGTGGCCACTACGAACCCCATTTTGATTTTGCGAGGGTGAGTATTAACATGCATGCTGTGCTTTTAGTTTTGCATGAAATAATTCAGTTGAACCTCGTAAATAAGAGCCTGTCCTTGGGACTTTGCAGATTACCTTGTTATAACAGAAACCTGTATTATCAGGAATGAGAAGACTGAAAAAGAGGGAATTAAAACCTAGAATGTTACTTGTTGGAAGCAGAATGTTGTATTAACAATGCTCTTATTGAGGTTCAAAAAGCAAGTGGGGAGATGACAACATGTGTAGTTTGACTAGAGTTCCTCGAACGACGGATAATGTCTGTTGTTCAAGGGATTATAGTCAACTTGAAATCGTTTCTTGAGATTTTTGAACTTGCCCAATTATGTGTTATGATTTTCTGAAGTCTTTCTACACATTTCCCAGTTATGGACCATTTTCCCCCTGTCAAAACTGCCTTAATTTGTACAACACTGCAATTTATACTAAAACGGAGTTAGTTGCGCTTCTGCTAATTTTTTTTATAAATTAATACTGACCTTTCATTTTTAACAATGCATTTTTACTCTGAATAATTTTTTACGGTCAAAAAACATGACACTAAACCCCAAAATTTACAATTTCCCTTTTTACATGTACTCCTGTGCGGGTTTCTGTATTTTAATGGGGGGCGTTTAACAATAGGAACAATAGGGTCCGCGATTGCCAAGGGGGTCCGAGATTTGGAAACGTGTACAAAACAAATTAGAGCAGTAGCCAAAAAACTAATGGGGACGTCTGTAGTAGGAGATGGGTACAAGACTTGCTGCGTGGACAGAAGCAACTTAGGGCCAAGTGTCTTGCTCAAGGGCACATGTATTAGTGTGCTGTGGTTATTTGGAATTTGTATCATCACAAATTTACTTAAGAAAAACACGACGGTTATTTATGCTACATTTAAATACCGGTAGTGTTTGGTACACTGACCTTGTTTTTAATATAATTGCATGTCACTCTCTAATAAAAAAAAGCTCTCACGTCTTTCTCGCTGAGAAAGACGCTTCGATTCACGTTTCAAACTAGGCAGGAAGCATGCAGAAAAATTTACATTTTAAACTTTTATTTGCATGTGCGACCTAATCTAATTAACACATCGGGTGAAGACATGCATCAAAATTTTATTTTCTTGGCAGTTTCCATGTATTTGTTTTTTCTTCTTCAGATCACATCTCTTTAGTAGAAAGCATACTTTTCATTCCACGCTTAGATTTTAGTGCCAAACAGAATGGGGAAATTTGTTTTGGCCAACACTTAATTTTATGGCACTACTTAGCAGAAAACATTGCTTAGCAAAAACGGGTTACTAAGCTAAAATTCAGTGTCATCTGATTACTTTCAGATGTCACTAAGTCTACTTTTGCTTAGCTATAAAATTTGCTTGGCAGTACTTTCTGCTTAGTAGCAGCGCCATGAAATTGGGCCGAGTTTGTGGTGGTCTGTAAGTTAAATTCCATTAAAAAAATTAATTATGTAAATCATGTTTGAACAAATTTTGTGGTGGTAAAATATGTATATTTTCTTTTTTTACGAGATAAAATAAGATTTTTTGTTTCACCTTGTGCATGCCTGGCTACATGAAACTACACTAACGAAGAAGGGAAATTTTTATATTTTTTTAATGTCTTGTGAAAGTTGTTTCGAATTAGAAGCCACTGACATGATTATTCTCCCCCTCCCCCACTGATTTGGTAAATTGAGTGTCATTTGACTAAGTATTTTATGCATATGCCCTCATTGCATTGTACCATGTACCATGGAATGAGGGTGTCAAACGTACATGAATTTGTAGTGGTTGTTGCTGAAAAACCCTCAACTGTGTTTTCTGTTGTTTTGTGGTTTGTTTTTGTTTCAGAGACCCAATGCCTATAGTGCTGGCAATAGAATAGCCACTATGTTGTTCTATGTAAGTAAAAACTGAGGTATTGTTAACTGCTAACATCCCTACCCATAATGCAACCAAGAGGCAATCTGATTGGTCAGATTGTCACAAAAAGGGAAGAGCAAAGCACAAAGAGTTGATGTGATTGGCTGAGGTTTTGTATGGCATGGGTGGGTGATCTGTGTGTGCTGAACAATGCTACCAGACAAAAACTACCTCAGTAAAGTACAGTTCTGTCTGTATTGAATATTTTTTTTAATGTCTAAAACACGGTGTAGTCTGTCACTGGTGTGGATGGAATTAAACTTAGAGACCGCCATTAACATTTCATGTGTGTCACATTTCATTAACAGTGTTCTGTTTGCGCTTCTAAAGAATCATATTTTGTTCATCTTAAGAATGCTTGCATGTTCTGTATTTCACTGTTTCTCATTTCAGGGTACATCTTTTGTTTGGTGTTGGTGAATTTTTTATTTTGTTTTGAAAGTTTACCGGAGTACACACCACCCAGGGGCAACACAGTTTCCCCGCCCTTGCTCCTTAAAACCTCTTACAAATCGTCGAATGCTGGCAACCCTTACCTGAAAGTGACGGCAACAAAAATCATAAATATACTCTCCCAAAATATCGATTTGTGATCAGAACAAAAGTTTGTTGAATACAGTGAACTTGCGGATAACAAGGCACTGATTGACAAATCACTTTGGAATCGCTTTCAAGACTGTTTCCTCCAGGTCCAAGAGGACACATTCAACAAAATGATTCCCACAATAATGAAATACAACATTTTCAGTTTCTGGGAGAATCCTGCAGTTAAGGGCTTTCAGAAAACCTATTTCATTAGGTTATCAACTTGATTGAACCTACATGGGATGAGCTGATCTATACATGATCTACGCATCTCCCAAACAAACCTAGAGGTACAGGAGCTCATGAGGTGGCGCACTTCAGGTAGAGTGGTGCACCCTGCCTCGGGGGCTCTTACGGAGGCTGGTGCAGTCAGCCTTGCCACAAGAGTTGGCCATACACGTTACTAACCGATAAAATGTTACATCTCTGAACCTCCTCGAACTTTTGGTCAGAGTGTAGTTTGCACTTCTTTTTCAAGAGAATTTAAAACTCTTTCAAAATTAAATTGCCGCCACTTTGAAGGTGTTAAGGGTCTCAACAGTAACATTTTTGCTCTTCCCTTTTAATGTGTTGTTACTTCCTTTATCCATACTTGCTGCCGGATGACTATGTTACAGAAAGAAGAAACCAATGCTTTTAAGACACTCGGTACTGGCAATCGTATTGCCACCATGCTGTTCTACGTAAGTATCTTAGTAGTTGAACATAGACAAAAGTTTTCAACATGTTTAGCAGCAGAAATCAAAATATAACACAGAACCAGTGAATATGTTTAAAATCGAAAGGGAAACCGCCTTTTAGCCTTCTAACGTTATTCGCCAAGAAGGGGCGCTGTTTATATGATGTCACTTTAGGAACCCACTAAAGGGAAAACACAAGAATTCAAACTGGAATTGTGGCAAACCTCTGCAGTTCCATTTCCGGGGTTTCCTGGACTGAAAACAGGGAACTTTTAGTGCAAGGAATAGTAACAAATGGGCACAAATTTTTAACAATTATTAAACAATAGGGATATTTGTGCCTAAACCAATGGAAAATTTGGACCACGAGTCCCAAATGAATAAGGAAATTCACATAAAAACAAAATGTGTAATTACACCAGACCTTTAAAATGTGTTTTAAAGTTAGTTTGTTTTGATGATTGTACCTACATGTAGCATGGATGAAAGTGGTACAATCCTATTTCGGCACCCTCTAAATTTGACCAATCAATACCTTTAAAAAATAATTTGGGTGTAAAACAATTTATGTACAATTTTGATTTTCTAGATGAGCGATGTACCTGCAGGAGGTGCTACTGTGTTTCCAATGGTGGGCGCCAGGCTGCTACCCAAAAAGGTATCGTCAATCATGTATTACAAATACATATCTGTCTAAAAAATGCCTTTTATATGATCGCATAAAGTATACAAAATATAAAAACATGTTTGGTGTGGCGTCTTTTGAGGAAAATGTATTAGAAATTAATTTTGTCTATTGCCCAGATAGATATTTTAACGTTCCGCTATCTCCCCCATATAGGGTACAAGTGCATTTTGGTACAACCTGTTTCCTTCTGGTGAGGGGGACTATGAGACGAGACATGCTGGCTGCCCGGTCCTAGCGGGATCCAAGTGGGGTAAGATTATTATCAGAATACTTTTTAACCCCACGGCAAAAAAATCAAAAGTTGGGGGTTCGCCTTATACATGTGTATAAAGCCTAGCGTACATCGACATTGCAACTGGAAGCAACTAGGAGCAACTGATCAGTTGCTCAAAAAGGTCGATATGTGCGTACTTGCAACTACTGGCAACTGAAAAAATCCCAGTTGCCGCGAGTTGCTCATGTTCTACTTTCTAGCAACTAGTTGTACCCAGTTGCATCTAGTTGCTGTCAGTTGCACGTGTGTGTCTGAATACGTGTGCACACAGCAACAGTTACTTCCAGTTGCAAGGTCAATGTACTCTAGGCTTTACCGAGTTGCCGTGCGCGCACTGAAAACTGGACGTTCTTAGTTGCCCCTAGTTGCGCAACTAATCAATTGCTGTCGATGAGCGCGCTACGCACACATCGACAGCAACTGATCAGTTGAGTTGCTTCCAGTTGCAATGACAATGTACACAAGACACATTGTGCCAGCCGTCTACAGTTGGAGGTGCGTCTTACACACGGAATTTTACACCTGTTGCGCTGGTAGCGAACAGGTTTTCTTATTTAAATGTGACAATAGATCTACAAATTGCCTACTCATGCAAGGTTTTTTCGCTAAAAAAGAAATTACATTTTCTTGAGCATTTTAGCCCCTCATTTCTACACAACCGAGTCGTTTCCTAATTTACCAAATTTTTTGTTTCAGTTTCCAACATTTGGATCCACGAACATGGTCAGGAGTTCCGTCGAAGGTGCAGTTTAAAACAGAATGCGAAGCTTTAGATGATCGCTCGGTAGTTTTGGTTCTGTCCCCACATTGTCATATTAATGGAGTTTTTTTGGCAATGAGTATCTCATTTTGATTTTAGTAATTGACTACATAATTAAATCATCCTAATTGTTTTTACTGGTATGAAGTTGGCAATTTACTATGGTATTGCAAGGGTCACTATTATTGAAAGTGCATGCTTTGAGGTTGTTTTTGTTTAACTCTGTTGCAGAAACAGACGATTCTCTTAAAAGTGTTAAGATATTTGTTGGCTTAGGATGCAAATTTCCATCCAAAACGGATGGGTTTTCTTTTAATGTGGATTTGAAATGAAAAGGTGCTAAACATCTCAATATTGATAAGTTGAACTGCAACTCCAAATTCTTCTTTTAAAAGTATAAAGTCCTTCCACATATAACAAAAACTAAAGGTTTCAACTAAAGTTTCCAGTTTTATTAGTAGTTTTTTTGGCCAGAATTCTTGCTGTTTCAGTTGCGTTATTTGTAAAGTTTTGTAATGTCTTTTTGGTAGTTAACAATTTATGTAAGTAAATTTCTTTGGTGGGCCTGAAAAATGCGGAAACAAAATTGTGGAAAGAGTAGAACACTCGTTTGAGGCCGGTTGGTGTATATTCATTGTTTTTGACACAATAACATTCTTCCATCAATTTAAAGAGATTTTCTATATAATTTTCAATACAATCATGCATCTTTGTAATTTTATAATATTGAATTTTAAAATTGCACCCAAAAATTTTATCTATAATTTTTGGTAAACATTTCAGTCTCGCTTAATGGTAAAAACTGGGGACATTCAACATTATTTTTATTTTTGGATTTCCAGAAGTTGGTGCTGTTTAAATGCAGTTTTATTGTAAATAGAATTTGGATAGGTACTTTTTAGTGTATCATGACATGCACATTTCAATCCCAAGTGCCTGTAACAAAAAAATCTGACAAGCAATAAGTATAATATCTCAAACTTGCCATAGAGAATGTTGTGGGATCATTATTTGGAAATATTTTCACTGCAAAAGTAACCTTTTGAGACTTTAAAAATTTCATTTTTAAGCAAGGAAATACATGCTGGAGTTTTTTCAAAAATGGCTTTGTATGTCAGAATTCTACGGGAAAAAAGGGTCAAACTTTGATAATTGACTCCAATGGTGGAAAATGTGCTGGATTTTTCCTGAAGCTGATTCAATGTGTAAAATTCTCCCGAATCATCCAAAATTTAGAAATCAAGTTTGTGTACATTTTTCCCACAAAAGTTAAAATCACATTTTTATGCAAATGTGCTATAGCTCGATATGTAACACTGTAATGAAAAGTATAGGAATTGATGTGAAAAGTGCTTTAGCATGTTTTTGTTGTTACTTAATTCTATTTTCTCAATTGTATGAATAAAAAACTACATAAAGGCATTTGCCGACTGCTTTGTTTGTTTTATTATTCCCTTGTTTTTACAAGATCCTCTTTTTGTGCGTGCATATAAGACCACAGAATCCCATTTCATTGCCTGATTTAATATGTACAGAATTTTATCTAAAAATGTGCGTACGAAGGCTTGATTATGTGAAACTTCGCCAAAATTGAGTTAACAGTCATGACGATTTGTATATATCCTGTGTACACCATATTTACATCTCTTTATATATTTGTACAAATAGATGCATGTTCCACAGTACTGCCTTGACTTTAACTGGGGCCAATAGCCTTGGTTATGCTGAGTTGGCCCCGATGCCCCTTTAAGATATACACTTTTTGAGGCCAACTTGGTCAGCATGCCCTATCCCAGGCCTGACATTAACCAAGGCCACTGGCCTCATGTCCTGCTGAGTTGGCCCTGATGCCCCTTCAAGATATACACTTTTTGAAACCAACCTAGCTAGCATGCCCTATCTTATTAAATTCCATGAGGCTTGTATACACTAATAACCAGTACACACTTGCAACAAAGTTGGCCATGGTGTCCCTCCAGTTGGCCTCAGTGCCCTTCAAAATTCGGACAGAATCGATACCGGAGTTTCCTGTCCCTTATTCTCATATCGTCAAGACCTGCCGCGAGAAGTTTTCCTAAACTCAATAAAACATTTCGTGATTTCTGAACCCACGATATTCCGAACTGCACAGATATTAAACTGACATATCATTTTTTATCAACATATATTCATATCAATATTTTGTTACCAAGTTTCCACGGGTATCAGCTGTCGATTTTGATGAATACTTTCGACCGGGAGAAGATTTTGATGGCTTCTTCGACTTCGGCAAGTTGCGAGTTGACCTCCGCTTCCCTTGTCTTGGCTCGATATGTCTCTGCCTTCAGAGGTAGTTTGTGGAGTTCTTGTTGGAGATGCTTCTCTTCTGGAAAAGTTACAAAGAGGAAAGGCGAGGATGAAATTAGGACAGTTGGGCAATTCTAGAAATTCACATTTCAGAGACTTTGAGGTCTTGTAATGCTTCACATATTCAAGTTGTTTGATTTTAAACACATGTTCTTCAAGCATCCTTGATGGAAGTGCAATTCCATTCGATCTCAGTCAGTGTGGCACATAAAAAAGAAAATCAGTTTTGGACGTACTCATTGAGTATGTCCACATTATTTTTATCTATCATGCTTATTGAGAATAGCACTACAATCAGTTTTTTGTTCAGGAATTTCCACTTTCATCAAGGATGCTTGAAGAACATGTGTTTAAAATCAAACAACTTGAATACGTGAAGCATTACAAGCCCTCAAAGTCTGACATGCACAAGAAAAACATTTCAATCAGTTTAAGAGGTCCGATCATCTTACTTTCTTTGAGTACTTGTAGTGTCTTAAGACGTTCTTCTTTGGGCATCATCTTGTGACCAGGGGGCATGTCAGGGTCAGGTATTCTGCGTATTCTTTCGTCTTCTTCCTTGGCCCATTGTTTCTGCCGACCCTTTAGGCTATAAAGAGGACAAACAAAACGGTTCTAGAAGTAGCAACGTAAACTGACAAAAAAACTTATAAAACTTACGATCAACGTCATGATCAATAGAGAACCATGAAAAGTTTAAAGGAGCGTGTCCAGATCACATTTTGAGCACCCCCGTTTTTCTCATCATGGGTGTTAAGATTTTAATACCATATAAATTGTCATATTTTTCTCATTACCATTCTCAAATTTCGCGCTCTCAATCAATGATATCACCAAAAAATCACCAATGCTTTGTAAACTAATAATCCGTTCCATAAAGCAGTGCAGTGATTACACCAACCTTTTTTGCTTCCACATCCAAATTGAAGATTTCCTGTTTTTTTCTCATGGATAGTATTCTGGGGAGGTATTTTATATGATTGGTAGGTTAGAACGAAATCCATTTTCTTGAAAAAAAATCTGAACACGGATAAAATTCTGCCTAATACTTACTACTTTGGCACTTCTCCTTTCTGATATTCTCGCATGGCTTTAATTTGCTTGATTTTTATCGTCTCAGAGGCCATAGCCGAGGGGGGACGAGGCGGTTTATGGTTCCTTGCCAGACGAGCGTTGTGGGCAATGAAATTGGCATCTGTATCTTTTACCTGAAAAGGGGAATAATAAGAAAATAACTCGCAAACCTGATTAAAACACTGCAAACAATTTTGGAATTTTGTGATTTCTGCATTTATTAAAATTCAGAATCGCCGTGTACTTCCTGGAATCGCCAGGATAATGGATTCAATTCCTCCAAAAGATGGAATTGCGATTCCGATTACCAATTTTTGAATTGACTACAGAAAGGATTCTCTCAAGCTTTGAAGTACAAGTAGTGTATGAATTTCAGCGGATGTTTTCAAAATTTCGCTTAAGTCGTGACGAAGATTGCGCTTACCTCAGGCGCTGTTTGAGGCCTAGGGGCGGGGCTAGGTGACCTTCCCCTGACCTTTGGGGTCCCGCCCGTCCTGCTGTGAGATCGCAAGTAATTGGCTGATGATGGTCTTGGTTCTGGAGGAGGTTGCTGAAAATAACAAGACATCACTTGCATTATAAACAATGTTCCTATTAATAACTGTCTAAAATACCTTAAAGAAATAATCAAAAAATGTGATATTTGCAATCAAACCTGTGTCTATTCGCAAAGGCCAATTTTGTCATTCTATTTCATGAGCCTTTGCGAATTCGCAGAGAGCTTTATTTAATCGAGCATGTTCAGATTTCGTTTTAACCTAACAATCATATAAAATACCTTCCCAAAATACTATCCATGGGAAGAAAACAGGAAATTTGCAATCTCCAATTTGGATGTGGAAGCAAAAAGGTTGGTGTAATTATTGCACTGCTTTATGGAATGGAATGGATAAATTAGTTTACAAAAAAAGTTTTTTTGACAATATCCTTGAAAATATGTGGATTGAAAGCGCAAAATTTCAGAATGGTAATGAGAAAAATATGACAATTGATATGGTATCAAAATCTCAACACCCATGGGAAAAATGGGCGGGTAAAAAATACCTTGACATGTTCAGCAACTTTTGACGACACTTCTTTATACTTGACCGATTGAGGGAGGACTTTTACAGGCTTCTTAGTTTCTTTTTCATCTTCGCGTTTTTTGCGTCTGTTCGCCGACTGAATTTGTCGCATCTTGCGAACGTTGTCACAACCGAAGTCTTTAGGCTCTGGCTCTGTTTACATTTGGAAAAAAAAATTGAAAAGTCAGAGAAATATGTTATTTCCAAAAACTCTGCTAGCTGATTTTAATTGATTTCTACGATCAGTATTTTACGTTGATTTTAATAGGGCTGATTTAAAACCAACGTTTTGAATATTTGTTTTTTATTTTTACTTTGTCTTGAGGGTGGTCTATACACCGGCTCCGCTTGTACTTGCAGCAACCTTCCCATAACACCCTGGCTCTTATGGTATATCTCATCAGCTTCTGGTCGAACTCTCGGCTTCTGACTGCTGTCTATGTCTACATAGCAAGGGTCTTTGCTTCCTCCGTAGGCAGGGTCTGTGGCGTAGGGGCTTGATAGCATCATTTTGGGATATGGTCAACCTATAGGAAAAAGTGTAACGTTGGGTAAAGCCTAAAGGATATAGATTTAGGCTTTCTCCGTTTGTTACGTTGCTCAATTCACAAATACGGTATTTATTTATTTATTTCATTTTCCGGGATATATAAATCAGGTATGATTTCCATTCACTGCAGTCTATGGAACAGGGCAGAAAAAGTTTAAGTAGCCTATTTTCAAAGAAATTGTTCACTTCCCAGTTTTAGTGGTTAGTATTGAGTCATAAAAAGGAAATTGGTGGGACCAGTAAACGGAATTCTTTCCGGTAGTACTATTTACCGGAAAACATACTAAATACCGGAAAACACAAAAAAGAAAACACAAAAAAAGAAAACACTGGAAAACGCATTAAATACCGGAAAACTCCCAAATATAATTCCCCAAAACATACCCAGAAACACCCGAAAATATAGTCGAAAAACAACCCGGTGTTTTACTGGTGTTTTCCGGTGTTTGTTTTCCAGTGTTTTCCGGGTGTTTTCTGGTATTTAGTGTGTTTTCCGGTATTTAGTGTGTTTTCCAGTATTTAGTAATGTTGTCCGGTGTTTTCCAGTATTCAGTATGTTTTCCAGTGTTTTCAGGTATTTGGTGTGTTTTCCGGTAGGGGCCTATTTAGTGTGTTTTCCGGTATTTAGTATGTTTTCCGGTGTGTTTTCCAGTGTTTTCCGGTAAATAGTAACACCCATTCTCAATGAGAAAATTCTGATTTTTTCTTTTTCTTTTCTGATTTTTCTCTCTTTTTTCCCGGGGAAAAGTGTAGGCCTATATATCCAGTTCTTCCACATAAATTTGGTTTTTCCATCAAATATGCATTTACTGATGGCTTATGAGTTATTTTACAAACAAAATGATGGCCAAAACTTCAAATTTCTCACCCTCTGACCTTTGCCTTCGCCGGCGCACACGGCGCCGTGTGTATAAACTAGATTCCGACTGCAATTCACACAATGAATGCAAGCCAAAACACTCGTTTTCCAACAACGTGAAACTCTCGCCTGTACGTATTGTACAACAAAACTGTAGTAGAATCTTGTTTAGTTTGACTTACAATCGCGGAAATTTGAGGAAAATGTACACACCCAGCTGGCCTAGTTTCTTCGACCATGCCTCTCCATTTTGAAAATATCAACAAAACATTGCGTGACGTCAGTCTTATTGCTGGACATTGTCCAATGGCATGCCATGCGGGGTTTCCATAGCAACTCCGCCGCCATTTTGAATCACCAAAAAATGATAAAAATGTAAAATCTGGTGATCGTTCTCTTGTAAAAAAAAAAATTGTTTTCTGGAGGGTTTAGCGAGAATTGCCATGTCATCACAAAATGTAAGATGTACTAAGTTAGATGGGATTCGAATTGGATAAAAACTAACATTAACAATTATGAAATGTGTGTTTTAAAGTTTAGTTTCGGTACGGCCGCGGCCGCCTGGCCGCGATGCCGCGCCGTTTACCGAACGAACAGCGCCATCATGTGGCTGCGTCCACGGCATCCGTGTAAATACGAAAGGTACACGCGACTCACGAGTCCTCCATCATGTTCATCAAGGAAGGAACAAACCATTTAACGTTATAATGAAAAAGTCTCAAAAGTCGTGTAAAAACCAAAATGATTGCTGTAAAAACATGAAAAAATGAAGTTGTAGGCCTAAGCCATTTTGAAGTGCCCAAGGGCAATGAAGGGGTAATCAGTGGGGCAAAGTGGCGAAGTGGGGGTGGGGCAAAATGGCAATCATGGCAATGGGGCGAAGTGACTGTAAAGCGAACAAAACAACACATATTGTATGCTAATGAAAATTTATTAAACTTTATAAAAACATATTACTAGGCCTAGGCGTATTATTATTGATCATTTTTGCTTTCTTTTTTGTAACTTTATGTTACACATGTTACAGGCTCAGTAAGTGAAAGAAACTGTAGTTAAAGAGAAAATGTCTCGAGCTACAGTCTCAAAATCACGTGCCGATAAAATGAAAGAAAAGGACAAGGACCGTGGGGGTAGTACAACGGTGCCCGCGCCCCCGGTCAACACAGACGTCATTCCTGGAAGATTCACTGAAACAGACTGGTAAGTTTAGGCCAAAAAAGAAACGTAAACTGAGGTTACCAAGGCCAATGGCCTCATGGACTGCTAAGTTGGCCTTGATGCCCCTTCAAGATATAAACTTTCTCGGGGCAACTTGGGTATCCTCTTAAATTTCATGAGGCTTTTAATAGACCTGTTCGGGGTTTTTTTGCTCACAATGGAATTAGCGTACTCATTTATTTTTGGTACAGCGGACCTTTGACATAATATGGACCGGTTCCTAATCCTATCGCTTATTGCGGAATGCCATCTACTCGGGAACCAAACTATACATGTCAAAGGTCCGTTGTACCAGAATATACATGAGTATGCTAATTCCATTGTGTGCGAAAACCCCGAACAGGTCTATTGTATTCACCAAAAACCATATTTTGAACTAAGTTGGCTTCAGTGTCCTTTGAAATTTGGACAAAAATAATGTTGCACGTACCTACAACCTAAAATCTTCTTCCGATTTATGTTTTGGTTAAAGGGGCACGTTATTGGACAAGGAGGAAGGGGAAGATTTCAGTGTTGAAATCGTCGGTGACATCGTCAGTTCCGCTCTGCACATCATCTACGAAAACTACATCCAGAAACAACTCTATCCGTACACTGTGACTCAAGCCAGAGACGCTATACTTCAGATTGTTGAGGTACGATACATTGTCGTTAGTCCTTTTCAGAAATACATGTGACCGCATTTTCAAAATGGTGGTTTTTAAAAGTATATAGCGCTCTCATTGGAAACATTTAATAAAGGATTTTCAAGGTTTTTTAACAAAGGATTTTTCTGTTTATATATCCTGTTTATTTCAGTGGCAGTTTTTAGCACGCGACGAAGGAGAAGAAAAACCTGAAGAAAATTTTACTTGGCAGGAGGAAGATGGTATGTTTTCTGTTTAAATAAATATTTAGACGAAGGAGGGAATATTCATAAAAACAGCTTGCATAATTAGTGCCATTTAGTGGTATGGATGCCAGTATCCTTTTATTAATTCATCATTTCATAATATTTATATCAAAGTTTTTAAAACGTATTCAGCGATGTTTTCTGTTTTTCTGTTTTGCATAAAAAAATTACAAAACATTTTGCATATAATTGTCAAAATTCAGAGCCGCAGCCATCCATACCTGATGCATGGGCCCAAGGGTCCGTGCCTAGACAGCCCCAGCCAGCTCTATCAGCCACAGCATCTGAACCAGACACTGACGTAACATCCGTCAGTCACATGTCGGAACCGGAGATCTTACAAGACCTGCCAACATCTGTAAATGAAACGGGGACAATAGCAGAAGCGGATGAGACTTACGTCCCTGTTAAACAACCCGCAGAGGCTGATCGGGAAGAAAATACGAAAGAGGACGATAAAAATGAAACAAAGGAGGTGTCTAAAAAGGTACGAGGAATATAACAGCCTTGTTTTGGGGGGAAAAAGCTGTGGAAATGATTTCTGAAATAAAATGCAATATGCGCCATTCCTTGCAAAAAGAAGTAGACCTTTCCTTTTTTAAAGGAAATGAAAACTGTTATTTATCTCCATGTATGATTGAGTATGTGTATGATAAAAACCAACCTGTGTATAAGTCGGCTCAGTACCTCGTCTACAATCTAAAAAAACAATGAAAAACTCTGTGTCTGCTTTCAAGAAATAGTGTGAAGCCACTGTCCTATTTAGGCTGGTTCCCCGGCTGTAGTGCACAGAAAATGGAACCATAATACCAAAGTAGTCAGGGGCCCAGTTTTTATCACATGAGAGCGCCCTTACAAAAAAATTCACGTGCACATGCACTTATATAAATTCATCTTCAATTATTGTTTTCTTATTAAAAAAATATCTCGAGCAGAATCATTTGACAGTTTGAACAACTTCTATCTTCCATTTAAGCTAAGTTTTTCTGGCCAAACGGTTGTTCAAGATTCTCCACATTGCCAGTACTGTATATACAAGCTTTAAGCTGCTTTTCCGCATATTGTATTTTCAGCCAACGGAAGCCAAGCCCCATAAATTCAAGTACAAGCCACACCGCGGCCCACTGAGGTCAGCCGGTAATCGTAGCATTACTAAGCCCCTCGATGAATCGGATAAAGAACTAGCACTTGCAGAGCAAGGGGTTAGGGATCCAACGCCGGAAACAAAACGTGGACTTCTGGAACACATGCCGTCATCTTGTCATTCAATACTAAAGGTAATACATCAACACATGTGTGGTTCGCATAGTTTTGTGATATTTCGCAGTCTACGTGGACGAAAATTAAACCATATTTGGTACTAAAAACGGCCAATGTACAGAATTTAGACACAACTAATATCGACTGTGTTTAGAAGTTAGACAACTGGCATGTTGTCTAAAATGTACCCAAAAAGGATACTGCGTACCCTTTCGAAAAGAGAAATACATTATTATTTAAAATATCAATTCTTGATCAGACGTTTGTTGAATACAACGAACTTGTAGTTAACAAGACACTGAACGACCAATCACTTTCAAGACTGTTCTACTTCGGTGATTATGTCCAGGTCCAAGAGGACCTGTGATTTCCAATGTGACTTATGACGTGACTTGCAATGTGACATGAATAGTACCTGTCTGTAAGAAATTAACAACTAAAGGTGTTTTTTTTTGTAAATGAGTGTGCACACTCGGTTTTGTTTTAACGTTCAATTGACACAAAAACCATGCATGGATATTGAAGGTTTTCCAAAGCATTGCTGCATCTATGCAACTGAAATTTCGGCAGACTATTTTGGATATGTAATGCCCTTATTCCAGGGATCCATATAAAGTTTCATCTTGCAAACGATAGAGTGGCCTTTAATATTACTTGGGACGTCTTTCATAATAGGTCCAAGCTGGCCGGCCTCCAGGAAGTAAAGACATCACTTACGACGAGAAAGGCAACGTGGTCTCTGTCATAAAGTTAGACCCAGAAAGGCTGCCCTCACACAGGTAAGATTACGCCCCATTATGCATGGGGTAGCCATGTTTTACGTCAAATTCATTTATTGTCACATTCAAGACAGAAAAACAAACATGCTATGGCCCAGATATTATGTAGAATGCTTTGCGCTAGGCTTGGGAGAATCCTCTTTAGAATCGATATCAAGTCTCTTGGTGATTCCAGTAAGTACTTGGCAATTCTGAATATATATCAATGAATGCAGAAATGACAAAATTGCAAGAATTGGCAGAGGCTTGTATCACGTTTGCGAGATTTTTAATATTTGTTTTATTTTATTTTATTTTTTTAAATTTCGTTCAAAAAATAGAATTTGTTTAAAATTGATTTTAAAATGTTGGAATCGCCCCAAATTATAATACATCTCCCCGAAGATTCCAAGCAAACCCATGCTACCATTTTCTTGGATTTTCATAGCTCTTTTTTCCCTGTTTTCTTGTTTCAGAGTGAGAACTAAGTTCACTGTCGTTGACCCAACTGTGGAAGCGGCCCACGCGAGACTTCTCGCGATGAGAACCGGGCGCTACGTCTCCGGAACAAACAAAACACTGAAAACCGTCAATGGACTTATGGGCAAGGGCATCGTCGAACAAACCGACTCCGTCAGAAATGGTCAGCCACATTTTATTCGGAACACCATCCTTTTCTTGTCACATTTAACCTTTTTTTCAAGTTTGAAACCTGTTGAAGACCATATAATTTTTCTATTGACCCATATGGACTAGTATAATATTTCTGTTACACAAAATGTGCAGTTCAAACAAACATTTGAACAAAAACAAAACTCAATTTAGTTGACAGTTGCTCCTATATTTTGTTAAAAATAAAAAAGGTTTTGATAAATTAATTTCATTCAATGGCTAGTATTTCTGGGTACTATTGACTAATGAAATTCACTTAAGTGCAAAAATATAGGGTCAAATAGTTATCAAATGTAATGAGCCCTATGTATTTTCTGTTTGTGTCAACAGGCCAAACATTAAAAGCAGCAGGCCCTATTGCGACCAGTGTGACATTTGGGACTAGCAACACAATGCCAATGGCTATGAAAACTGCATATGAAAGTAACGCTGTTAGTGGTGGAATTACGCCACTGCCCCCACCTTTGGTGAGTGTGTATTAACAATGCTTATAGACAGCCAAAGTGTGAAGTGGGTTGCCGTAATAATTGGCTCTAAACATCATGGCCGTCAGAAAAAGTACCATTGCAAAAGCACAGGGACACGGTTCAGTGATTTTGAGTGTAGAGCCATTGCTCAAATATTCTATTGAGGGTATGATTTCTGCATTAATGATTTTGTATATGATTAGACAATTGTATCTGCATGACGGACACTCCTTGTCACAGGAATAGGTGAAAACATGTCATTTGAAGAAAAAAAAATATCAAAATAAATTTGACAACATACCAATATCCCTAACTTATTGTGAGTTAAGTGTACATGGCGATTATGCCATTTGTAAAAGTTATACAATTCTGTAATCTGTCTTTAATTTTTCGTTCCAATCTCCGACAGATTGAATCAATGGAGTTATCTCCGGGCGTGATCGTGAAAGAAGGCAATCGCATTAAAAGAGGACCCAAGCTCCAACTACGCCACGGCGAGGCTGTGACCTCTGCCAAACTACGTTCCCTCCGCGCCATTGGGGTCCGCGACAATAACGACGGCAGCAGTGACGCGCGTCAACAGCTAACGATTGCGCAGATTCTGTCGTCGCGGTCGCCCGTACTCCGCCCACTGCATGCCACCGAACCGGTCCCACCAATAGTGCCCCGCCCCTCCCGTTCCGCGCAGGAGAGCGCCGTGTAGTTATTTGGAGTTAAAATCATGGGGAGTTAAAACATCGTGGGGATGTCAAATTTGTTGTGAAAAGATGTTCTAAAACTAAAAAAGATGATTTACACCAGTATTATTGCTTTAAAAATTGGTGGTCCTATAAACCAATCCATTAACTAAGGTCTCTTTCCCTGTATATCCGCCATAGCTGGGGGGCGTCCAATGCGTGGGCTGTGCGTTTTGTGTTGCTGTTAGAACGACGTCATGAAAATGAGGGGTAAGTCACTCCAGCCTTCTGGAGGGGCACCAGGGCCAACTTTGTTCCAAATTTGTACTGGTTATTAGTGTATACAAGCCTCATGAAATTTAAGAGGATAGGGCATGCTGGCCAAGTTGGCCTCGGCAATTAATTGTATATCTTGAAGGGGCATCGGGGCCAACTCAGCACGACATGGGGCCATTGGCCTTGTGGCCTTGGTTAATGTCAAGGCCTAGGGCATGCTTGCAGGCCCAGTTGGCCTTAGAAAGTGTGTATCTTGAAGGGGCATTGGGGCCAACTCGGCAGGGTATGAGGTCATTGGCCTTGGTGGCCTTTGGTTAATGTCAGGGCCTGGGATAGGGAATGCTGGGCAAGTTGACCTTGAAGGGGCATTTGGACCTACTCAACAGGGCATGAGGCCATATTGGCCTTGATGGCATTGGTTATTGTTCAGGCCTGATGAATATATGTTTACTGAATTGTCCATAATATCTCAGTACTGAAATTCACCGCATACTTTGTTTCCGTCCACATTTCCACAGAAAAGAAAGAAAATATATTTTAAATATGTAAATACGTATGTGAAGCAGAGTCTTTAAACTTAAGTTTGATTATCGAACTGTTTATATAGTTATGAATAATAATTATGTACATATGCTAATCTCTTCTTTTTTTTAATTAAAATGAAGTGAAATAATCTAATATTGCATTATTCTGTGTGTATCTTTTTTTCTCGCCAAGAACATTATAACGGACGCCGCCAGCCCCTTACTAAAAAATTGTAGATATTTTAGATTTTTAAAATTTCTATAATAGTGAGGCACGTACATAACCAAAACATGTAATTTGTCTTTTTAAAAAAATTATTGCGCAAAATAATCAAAATTCTACAACGCAAAACCATTTATTTTGACTTGGATAAAAGTTTCCAAAGTTGCACACTTTTTTTTATAGTGCCTTAATTTTTGGCGAATTACTGGCGTTCGATTAGCTCTAACGTTTCAACACGTGTTTAACCTCGTTCACATGGTCCCATCGATTGATCGAAGATAATCGAACGCACGTAACGGTTTCTATGCTATGACGTCAATCAACATACCAATCTTTGGTCCAAAGTTTTGTGCTCATGCGCTGTCGTAAATTCTGAAGGTTTGGGCCAATTTCGCCTAATTTATAAGTTTATGTAAATAAAAAGTGGATATTTGTCTCATTGGCCGAAATTACTTGGGAAAACAGAGCTGAACAGAAAACGTTTTGCTGAACTTTCTACGGAAGTGCAGATCGAGTCTCGAGTTAGCCTTTTGGCAAGGCCTTATATGGCTTTGGGGTTATATTGTTTGGTAATTAAAATGTGAGTCAATTGGGCGTCTTGAGCGGAGTATACCAAGTCTGTGCAAACGTTATGCCTTCTGTTTTGCGGCGTGTATAGACGCTACTCAAGTCACCAAATCGCCTAAATTCACGAGGCCTTGTCAAAAGGCTAGTCTCGAGTACGAGTCAATATATAGTTCATGTGTAGAAAAACAAACAATAGAGTACTAAAGTGAAACGTCACCTTTTGTGTTGACAAAGTTACTGGGTCTACACAAAAACCTATGAGCTATTTCCCTGCACTTTAGTTTAGAAATGGACGTTTTGGATTAGCCACAAATGTATAGACCCAGTTACTCTGGCAACTGACGTCACACTTTAGTATACCCACTACTGTTACTACTGCTCAGCGTGATGCCTGTCATATTGCCCTTACTACGCATGGACACACCAAGGTTCACCTCGGGATCACACACTGATCGTTGGCAGCTGCTCCAGTCTGAACATGCTCTGAATAAAATAGCTTGATCGAATTTCCGCCCGCAGTGGCACATACTGAGTAGCTAAGCTGCAGAAATCTGCATGTCTATTAAGTTTACAACAGTGATCGAACGGACCCGGGGATTCATTTGCAAATAAAATCCCGTTCATGTAGCTAATGTTACCTTAGCCCTAACTTTATCATGTGGTTATTTCATGTAGGGCTAATGACTTGAACAGTTAACATGAACACGATATGAAATAACCACATGATAAAGTTAGTGCTAAGGTAACTGATTAGCTACGTTCAAGATATTTCATGCAGGCCTGCCTCAATATTTGTTGTTGTGCTTTTCAAAAATTAGTATAGGCTCTAAAATTGGTAAAAACCAAGTCTCTTGTGCAGATCGAATGCATTACAGAAAATCGTGAGGTTATACGTGAAATATCTTGAAATGGATTTTGCAAATGAACTCTTCAAAATATACACGGTAAGTGCAATATTTTAATGGTATAGATGTGGTAGCTAGGCCTGTGTACACTTTTAAGAAGAGATGCTGATGTGTTATGTGAAAATCAAGGTCAACGGTATTTCTACAGTAGTAGGCCTACTCATAAAGCAATGAAATGGCCTATACTCTACTAGTACCAGTCAAGTAAAATAGCGTATAGACAAAAATTGACCTTGGTCGGAATGCACTCATAACGGGCACAGTATGCACAAGCCACTACATACAGGGCCAGGGACGCTGGAGGTATAGAAACCAATGCTAAATGCCAAATTTTCAAAAATCTTTCAAAAATACTCACAACTTTCTTAGCTTCTCAGGACAACAACCAACATACTCATTAAAGTCTCATCTTTTCAATTATGTTCAAATTGATAGGGGCAATCCGTCACTTTTATTCCCTAATTTCCACTTGAAACAAAACTACCCCTGCAACAGTGAGAATTGCTAAACAGACCAGCATCCATTTTGGAACAAGGGAACATACGCTATTGGGCAAAATAGGGCCACTTTTAGGAGCTACATTGTCTAAAATGTTTATAGTTGGAAGAAAAAATACCCCACATCACGGCGATGGCCATATTCTACACAAGACCACACTCGTTTAGCTCGCAACTCTCTAATAAAGAATAATTTGAGGACATACAAAATATTCATTAGCTCGCTGCATGCATCTCTGCCTATTTACTTGGATGCACCCTAAGCTAAAGTATTTTGCAAGATGAATTTTTTTACCGATTCTTGAAATAACATTTCTAAAGAAGAATGTTGGCATAAACTAACTTGCCAAAATTATAGCTACATCAATTCGACGAAAGCATTTCATAAAAAGGATTGTTTGCGCCCGGTGTTTGCGAAAAGGAGATATGAAACGGATTTCCGTTGTTTGGCCCAGTTATAAACAAGCGCGGTGTTAGATTCCAATATTAAAGACAATACCAGCTTTGATGGGCTATTTTGGGCTCGAAATAGACTGACGAGAACCTGAAAAGAAGCCACCAAATTTGACCGTTTTTTAGCATTTTTCAAAAAATCAAGGTCACTTGATTTATCGGAACCAGATTCTGGTTCGGATAAATCACGTGTACTTGGAGTTAGTTTGATTTCCAGCCGTAGAAACCAGCGCGAAGTGGGAGTTGCTTTTGTCATTCGCGGTTGGTTTCTCTTGTTGGAAAATAATGTCCTACCTCCATGGTCCTATACGAACACTATGTACATACCGTATTTTCCAATTTATACAGAAAACTGCCAACAGATTTCATAAGAAGGGTTTCTGTGTGTTGATATGGAAGAGAGAATCTCTCAGATTTTATCGTCTTCGACTTCGCGGCAATAAATAATATCCGAAGAAAAAACAGCACATAGGCCTATTTGGGGCGCTAAAGACACCAAAAAGTTGCGTTCGAGTTGCTTCATCGAGTCAGCGCTGACCTGAGGGATCATGCAAGGCGTGATGAGTCAGGGAAAACAAGGAAACGATGTTAAACATGTGCAACCCATATCGAACGCCACCTTTATTTACAAACACATGATACATAATACATCGCGACGGCTGGTAAAGCGTATAGCCCAACATTTGTCTCTTTTGATATTTGTTTTTACAACGACCATCGAAAAATTATTGTCAAGGATGCTAGATCGCGACATTATGTAAACAGTAAGCCGGTGTGTCCCTTTAACAGGAAATATAGGCATACAATTTGACAAGACGGGTTTATTTCCTACCTGAAACACAAAATAGCTTCACAATTTAAACCAAAATAATCCCAAACTATGACGACTGCATGAACTATTGTCATCACCTTTTGGCTTTTTAATAACATCAGGGAATAAACAGAAGAAAATATCTTCGGAAGAAGTTTAAAACATGCTGGACAATTTGGTGGCAACTGCCTCCGATCCTGGTGTACTCGGCAGCGAGCCGTTCTCAGTGATTCTCGTGGGGCTTCTGGCGGTTCTTGTCGGTACAGCCGCCATGGGAGTTATTGGCAGTCGACGCCCGTCTGGCTTTCCTCCTGGTCCAACACCTATACCGTTTATTGGCAACATCACAGGTTAGTTAAAGAAATAAGATTGTTATTTGAGTTTTACTTGTCTTTTGCCCTTTGTTTTTGGTCCGGTCTACATGGGCTAACACGCGGATTAATTCCTGTTTGAAAAAGCACAATAAAATGTAACATTTCCTGTTTTTGGGAGAATCCTGTCAGAAAACCCATTTTGTTTGATATTCAACCTGATTGAACCTGCTTTGGGATGAGCTGACCTCCGGAGCCCCAAACAGCTCTGCAAGAGCCCCAAACAGCTCTGCAAGAGCTCGCACCCCAGGCAGAGTGGCGCACCCTGACTCATCGGCTCTTACAGACGCTGTGACGATACACGTTATAGTATACTGACTGATAAAATGTTACATATCCCAGCCTCCTTAATCTTAAAACCACTGCGTTTGCAGTCATTTTTGTGGCTCCGAATTTCGGCTCCGAATTTCTGCGAACTACAGGTGTTTCTTTCAACCACTTGTTCGTGTTTAATTTATAAACAGCTATTCGCAAGAAAGGCCAGCCTTTATGGGTGACGATGGGAGATCTGGGCAGGGAGTACGGTAACATTTTCTCCCTCAAACTGGGTGACAAATGGTACGTGGTACTGAACAGCTACGAGGCGATCCTGGATGGAATGCTGACACGACCGGAGGCTCTGGCGGACAGACCGCATTACTACTCCAGTGAGTATCTTAACATTCCACTGCATAGAACAAACAATAGAAACTATATTTTTATCGTTTGTTATATGACGTCACATGTCGCGCTGTTGCGAAATGTTGACGTGCGAAATGTTCAGACGAGCTGATCTTTGAGACAGTTCACATTGAAAACACATCAACGGACCAAAACCGGACGGACCGGAGACGTACGTCAATTTTACGTACGGACGTCTGACGGAAGAAATATACGGAAAACTAGATCCATCAGGTGCATTAATTAATACATGTAATTCCAATAAGTATCAATGACGTCACTTTTTGTTGCATGTGCGTTTTTCTATGGCTCACCAAACGGTCTACTTCCCCAGGTTTATGTAAAAAACCGCACATGTAGACAAAGTGTGACGTCATCAGTACTCAGATATATTAACAGGTATTTGTTTTATCTCTTAGCTGATCTCTTTAGCGAAGACTACAGAGACCTCGGTTATACCAACTGCAGCCCGACATGGCTGCTTCATCGGCAATTTGCTCAGGGCGTTTTCAGGTATATTAGGTCTGTCGTTTGTCGTGCAACCTAGTCTTGATGCAAGACCGAATTTACTGTTGGAGTTCGCGATTCCAACATACGCACTGTTCATTTCAGCCGCCAGAGGGCGTACCTACACTCGCGACGTGAATCTCGAAAACTTTTGGACTGTATTTCAGGTGCGCCCTCTGGCGGCCAATGGTGAATAGTCTATGTACGTCGTGTATTGCGCGCCAAAAGGCAGTCTTGCCAAAAGACTACTATTTAAATTTTGGGACATCGCGAATCGTGTATGCAGGTTTACATTTATCTTTCCACAAATATTGTTTCAATAATTATTTTTTTCCCGATATCCAAACAGGTACCATCATTGATACAGTCTTATTTCATTTTATTGATTATCGATGCTTTAGTTCCACGAATCAAAATGAAGCGGTCAATGTGCAGTTTGACCGGTACGTGGAACCGTTCATCGCGGCCAGCACAGCCGATGGTGAGCGGTCGGTGGACGGCATTGAGCTGGGGAAACTGTTGTCTATGGGCTCGGTAGTGACGTGGTGCTTCGGACCCGAGTGAGGAATTTTACTTCAATATTATTATATTTTATTAAACATAATTGAGCCATTTTGTTCGGATTGGCCGACCTATAGGAACAAGTTTTTTCGTTGTACAGAACGAGTCTCACCAAAGTTCATGATTATTTTGACAAGAAGAAATGGCAGCCCATTTTAGGATACGTCACGTCAATAGGCAGTTAATAGCCTTAGTCAATTTCAGCCTGGTTTTGGTCAAATAAATTTACATTACCTAAACACGAGGCTATAATTCTAAATAAATAAATTTGGCAGTAAAACATACAAAATGAGTTAATTTATACATTGTCGATTATTTTGCCTGCAGTAGACATGTACTAACACTATGAACAGCTAACAATGGAAATTGGGCACACACCATTGTTAATAACAATGGTTTGTGCCCAATTTCCATTGTTAGTTGCTCATAGTGTAATTAATCATATGCTCTCGTATTGGCTCTCATCGGGTTCTTAAAGAAAAACGTACATGTAAAAAAAAAGGGTAGCGTCATTAGAACATAAGGCCTATTACAATTATGGCCTATTACAATGTCTTTTAAAATTACTATTAATATGTACATTTTGCAGTGACGAGGCCCTCCATCGGGACTTGGTGGAAGTTGTGAGCGTCGACATCAGTGCTAACCTGGTAGGGAGCCGCCTAGCGGCAGACATCCTGCCAATCCTGCGGTACTTGCCCCTCAAATCCAATCAAACAATGGAGGATGTGGTGGACAAGTTTATGACAATTCTGCGCACTGAGTTCGACCGTCGTCGGAAGGTTTTCAACGAAGGTACCAAAAGAACGTTTTCCAATATTTATAAACATATGGTGAATATTGTGTACACACAATTTGATTAATAATTAAAATAATTTTTGAGATGTTCTCTTATGGGCTTCGTAACTTTCTTTACGTTCACAGATAGTGAAATAACGGACCTATGTGCAGCGTTAATAAGAGCTCAGAAAACAGCGGAAAATGACAAGAAATATGATTTTCTGACCGATGTGCACGTAGTACAAGTTCTTGCGTCGAGTTTCAGAGGTAATTCACGTTACTACCTGCGTTTATATAGAGCCATTTTGCCCCGAATGTAAAGATGAAGGTAAATTTTTTTAAAGGCAAACCTAGACTGTCTGGCAGGCAAAATGACAAGATACATGTTTGTATACCAAACAAATGCCAATCATTCCAGGGGATTTTACCGTAGGAAATCAATCATCTCGTCATTGTTCAAAGTAAATTTAAGACCTCTGGTAAAGGATTGTATACTCACCTAACATGGTTTTTACCCCCAATCCCCATGAAGCTTGGTGCGGGGCTTGGTGCAACGATGCGTTGATTTTTGCTCAGTGCATGCAGCGCGGTGTTAAGTCAGTATACACTATATTTGAAAAAAAAGTTAACAAAAAATCAACATTATTATGTCAGCATTATTAAAACATCACGGTAGCCCCCAAATCCACATATTGTTTTGAAAATGACGACATTTAAAAGCCAATCCTGCAAGTAACACACTAATGGTCTAAATTCACGTCTTGCCATTTTCTTTGACGTAGGCTCAATCGGCCTCTTGACCACAACCTACTGGGGACTTGCCCTTCTAGCCGAGTACCCAGACGTCCAACTGAAGGTTGCAAATGAAATCCGTGACGTCATCGGTCGCGATAGTCAGCCGTCTGTTGGGGAACACCAAGACGCCATGCCGTATACTATGGCCACAGTGCTTGAGATGCTGCGCTTTGGGTCGGTGGCTGCTCTGGGCGTGCCGCGCGCTGCCCACCACGATATAAACATCGGTAATAATATTATTAAATATTAAACTAAGACAAATTACATGATAGAAAACTGTCAAAAAAGTATTATCTCCACGTGTGATTGAGGACGTGTGTGATAAAAAAAAAAGTGTGTGTAAGTCGGCTCAGTAACTCATTTACGTTCCTAGAAAACTGTGAAAAACTGTGTCCATGCTTTCGAGAAATTGCGCGAAGCCGCTGTCCTATTTAGACTGGTTTACTGATTACAATGCACAGACGAAAAAACCGTAATACCACGGTAGTCAGAGGTCTAGTTTTTTTCACGAGGGCGTCCTTGTGAAAAATGTGTGTACACACGCATTTATATGAATTCATTCTCAATTATCGTGTTGTTGTTGTTGTTTTTTTAAAGGTGTCTCGGACTGAATCATTGCATTGGACAGTTCGAAACATATCTTCCATTTTGATTAAGGTTTTTTTTTTTTGTCAAATATTTGATTAACATGATATAATTGACATCAGCTGAAAAACTCTATATTGCAGGTGGGTTCCACATCCCGAAGAGCACGGTAATACTGTACAACATCTACGCCACACATTTCGACGAAGCAAATTTCGCCGACCCACATGAATTCAAACCAGGTAAGACTTCTTGTCATAAGAGGAGAGAAGAAAATTGAAGAAGAAAATTGAAAAAGAAAATCCATTAAAAACTTTGCATAAATGTTGTATCTCTACCCTTTTTTTCATTTTCCAGAGCGATACCTGAATTCGGATGGATCACTGATTTCTTGGCCAGAAAAGCTTATCCCATACGGGCTGGGGGTGCGGAAATGCCTCGGTTACAAGGAAGCCACGGCCGTTCTATTTCTTGCATTCTCCCGTCTTCTTCAGCGGTACCGGCTCGATAAGGTGGACGGGGCGGGCACGCCTGGGGACGGCGGGCTGTTAAGCCAGGATCCCGCTTACGAAGGGTCGCGTTGGCCCGCTCCGTTCCGCATTAAGGTTACGGAATCTCGCTAAAACCTCTTATGGGTTTTCGGTAATCTTTGATCTCTTTAATGAAGTTTTATCTTTCCTACGCACTAACTCAAAGCAGGTAGTATAGGCTTATAGCTCCATGGTATAGGTATATGTAGATGAATTCAAGAGGCGGCGTGTTGGAATGACAAAGTTGTATTTTGGAAGTATTTTCAAGGATTTCTCACATGGTTGTGGAATTGACAACTGCCTCGGCCTTCAATGCGGGGTCAAGCTTACGTGACCATGACCAAAAACACGTTTCGTGAAGTAGCACTGTCACAAACATATTTTAGGTTATGATCACGAAAACAAGGCGGTGGTTTCGGCATATACTCGCTCACACCTGTCCGGATTTTGGTGAGAATAAACCCCATAAAAGTTCCGAATTCTCGCACTTTTGTACTTTCAAAAAGTCAACGCATAATGAAATTGTAAAACAGGAAACTAGTCTTTTTCCCTGTAATAGAAGGCCGCCCGCTGACGCCAGTTAGACTCCGTTCGCAAAAAAAATGTCCGGAAATGATAAAGATCACTATTTGGCCATGGACCAAGCACGAAGGTCGATGTTCTCAGAACCCGCATGATAAGTAATATTTGTTTAATTAAAGCATTTGGATCTCAATTATTTTTTCGAGTCTTTGTTTTTTTTAGCTTTGAGTAGATCTTTTTGTATGAGACGGGATGAGTCACGTGTTCAACTTGCAATTATCAGGGGCGGATCCAGGGGGCGTGGGGGGCGCACGCCTCCCCCTTCTACACATTCTACTTTTTGTGCACACTTTTCCTGCTTAAAGTGGTTAAATATTGCCTCAGATCGCATCACAGAGCATCTATCCATCTAGAAGCCGTTATAAGGCGCTCGCTATTTCATTGTCATTAGCCTTTCATGCTTAAAAATTTCACGCCCCCCCCCCCCCCCCCCCCCCTTTCAAAATCCTGGATCCGGCCCTGATTATAAAGGAAACGAAAGAACGAAAAATGTGAACGTTTATAGGCCTGCACAATGACAATTGAAATTATGTTTACGTGCTTTAAGAGGAACCAAGGCACATTATTAGACAATGATTTACAACCAACCTATAGAGTAATTTTATGTCAATTGAATTTCAAGTTAATTTTGGCACATACGTGTAGTTCAACGACCATTTTCGTCACGTACTTTATAATTTCGAACCTGCCCTCTTTATGTTTGCAAATACGGTTCGCACACCACATACTATAGTATATAGGCCTATACATCATTTGCAGTGACGCACGATTTGGCTTCATGATTTGACATGCAAGAAAAACCCAACTAAAAGTGTTTATGGCAATGGTATTTAACAAGCACAAAAACCATGCATGACCTTATATAGGTTTTCTGAAGTATTACCGGTACTGCTTCTATGTGGCTGAAATTTGTACAAGGCATGTTTATCAACATTAGCCTATGTTCTTTGTTTATGTAATGCTATTATTCCTACGTTCATATTAAGTTTCCAAACATGTCATTTGCATGTCCTTACTACAGTCCATGCATGAGTCATGGGAAGTATATAGTTCTCCAGAAAATATTTGTGGTTGTCGTTCGATCTATTATTGCCATTTCCCGTCGCCATCCTTTCCTTTAAAAAGTCCTTGTATGCCCTTTATAAAATTCCATTTTCAAGTAATTCGTACAACTTATAGGAAAAATAAGTCACCCAGTTTGAAGGTCCAAAGCTCTGATGTCCAATTTGAAACGCTCAGGTAACCTACACCAGCCTTAAAAAAGAGTGAAATATGAAATATGCTGACTGAAAATGTCATAAAATAGTTTTGAACGGAGAAAAGTTTTGCGTCAGTTTAAAGGTAGTCGACTTGTTTGGTAATCAAATACCCTTAAATAAAATCTGAAGTATTATCTAAAAGCTTACTTGTTATCAATATGGTAATGGTAGTAATCATCCTGTGAAATTATTTCGTCTGAAGTGCCCCAAATGACAAAACTATTACCTGCATGTTTTGTAAAAAAAAACACGGTGAAATTGTGGCTCACAGTGAAGCTCTTTTGAAGTAAATACTGGTGCATTGCGACGGGTGGTTTTGTCACAGAACAAACGACATTGACAGCGGTTAGGTCTGTGTACACTGGGGACGGTCGCTGTGGGCCGTAGTTCCCACGTGTTTGAACATCGGCCGGTACAAGTTAGAACGAGCGACTCTTTTTTTTTTCTCTCTTAGGCCCGCTTCAAACGTCGCGCTTATGCCGTGTCGAAATAAATTCAACTTGGCACGACGTTTGTACGACGTTAGCACAGCAAACTCCCAGTCGAGCAACTTAATTGCAAACTCCCAGTCGAGCTTGAATACATCCAACATGGCGGATGAGTATTGTGCACGTCATGGACGTTGTACACGTGCGTTTTCCATTCTGTCCATTGTACGTCGCCATTTTATTATTTTGATGTACTTGTTTTTTGGTTATTTCTTTACTCACATACGCGCTGCGAGCATGCGCATTCCTAGTTGGAACGAAATTGCGGACCAACTTCGAAATGGAAATAAATTCGACACGGCAAAAGCACGAAGTTTGAAGCCAAGCCGTGCTTGTGCCGCACTAAATAGAGTTAGCACGGCAGACACTGTCGAGCTAAAATCTTCTGCCGTGTCAAACTCATTTCGCCGAGCCAAATGGCTTCAAACGTCGTGCTCGTGTCGTGTAGAATTTTAAAAATCAAGTTTAATTTAATTCGACACGGCATAAGCGGGCCTAAGTCGGCTAGAGGGATATGTGGACTATCGGAAAATGCTGTACTTTTGCTGTACTTTTCGTCAAGGGGGATTCTATCTCTTTAATCTTTCACAGAAAGCCGAAGTTTATTTATCTTTAGAAGTCGATGTTTACACCGGGCGTGGGCTGTCACTATGTGGCAAGATAAGAAATAATGTTTGTTGTTTATGTGTTATCTGCATTGACATTGTAAATGAACGAGCACAATTTGCTTCCTCGTTTCGGCGTAGTTGCGTTTTTGAGTACGTCCTTTGTTCAATAAAAAGAGGAAATAGAACTCTTTCAATTAAACGTGTCAGAAGTCACATTTTACATTTACCTGCCAAGATCTTGTACTAAGAAGTTATAAATCGTTGCGTTTTTAAGTACTTCCTTGTTCGATAAAAAGAGGAAATATAGAACTCTTTCAATTAAACGTGTCAGAAGTCACATTTTAAAGACAGTACATTTACCTGCCAAGATATTGTACTAAGAAGTTATAAATCGTTGCGTTTTTAAGTACTTCCTTGTTCAATAAAAAGAGGAAATATAGAACTCTTTCAATTAAATGTGTCAGAAGTCACATTTTAAAGTATATCTACCTGCCAAAATCTTGTACTAAGAAGTTATAAATCGTTGCGTTTTTGAGTACTTCCTTCGTTCAATGAAAATAGGAAATAGAACTCTTTCAATTAAACTTGTCAGAAGTCACATTTTAAAGTATATCTACCTGCCAAAATCTAAGAAGTTATAAATCGTTGCGTTTTTGAGTACTTCCTTCGTTCAGTAAGAAGAGGAAATAGAACTCTTTCAATTAAACGTGTCAGAAGTCACATTTTAAAGTATATCTACCTGCCAAAATCTTGTACTAAGAAGTTATAAATCGTTGCGTTTTTGAGTACTTCCTTCGCTCAATAAAAAGAGGAAATAGAACTCTTTTAATTAAACGTGTCAGAAGTCACATTTTAAAGTACATTTACCTGCCAAAATTGTGTACTAAAATTTTGCCCCTATAGGTGCACTGTTAAAAATGTCCGTATTTTTACGGAAACAAATTTACGGAATTGTCAGGGTCAATTTCGTAATTTTACGGACTGCACACGTACAATCCGTATTTTTTATTTGCACAAACATAGGCCTATTGGATAAACGGATTATTTCCGTAAAATTACGTATTTCGTAAAATTTATTCAGTAAATTTACGGAGCAGAAAATATTTTTTTTTTAAACTTTAATTTTGCTGCTGACATTTTTCCAAAAAACCCGTAAAATTTGTTTACGGATTTTTAATAAAAATGTCAGTAATTTTACGGAGTTTTTGTATTTTTACGGAATTCACACTGTTTATTGAAGGACCGAGCTCCGTGATTTTACGGACATTGTCGAATAATCGGTATTTTAACGGACAAAGGAATAAACAAAAGGAATCATTCCGTACATACGGAGAAAAACAATATGGGGTATAGCCCCCGGGGGCGGTGGGGTTAAAATTAATAGTGCCATGTTCATAATACGCGCGTGATTGTATAGAGAACTGCAGTGTCATTCAAATATCAACATAAAATACAGCATGTGATTTTTTTTTTCCTGCGGTTAGCCAACATTTTCCTCGGCCATTTAATCTTCTGAGGCGGGGCTGATTAAAACCCGTGCAAACATTTTAAGGTGGTTTGACAATTAATAGGTGCATTATGGGTGGTTCTATTTTTTTGGTGGAGAGTATTTGGCGGAGCCAGGTTTTTTTTACACACAGCAGAAGACTGTCTTCAAATTTCGCAATGAAAATTCTATCAAAGATACAAAACATGCCATAATTTTCTACGTATTCAATTGGGTAAAATATCATGTGATTTCGGGAATTCCGCAAACCCATTTTACGATTTCACAAGACGTACATGAAAACGTGAAATCCACTGCCATATTCATAATACGCGCGTGATTGTATAGAGAACTGCAGTGTCATTCAAAAATCAACATCATAAATACAGCATGTGATTTTATTTTTCCTGCAGTTAGCAAACATTCTCCGGCGGCTATTATTTTTCTGAGGCAGGGCTGAATTAACCTTGTGCATACATTTTGACCCAAAAATAGTCGGTTTTCCAAAGTCCTATAGTTTTCGAAGTTATTGCTAAAAACACCCAGAACGTTATTGAATTAAACATATTTTTTGGTTCTTATATGTTTTGTTATTTCATTTCCGTGGTCAGGGGCGGATCGAGGAGTTTTTGCAGGGAGGGGTTTGGCAGTTGAGTACCAGGGACATTGACTAGGGGTAGACCCTGCGAGTGCCTACAATTGCACGCGGGGGGTGGGGGGGATCCGTGCCCTCTTCCCCCATCCCCATATATTTGTAAAAATAATTTTGGAGGCGGGAGGAGTTGCAAGAAAATGCATCACTTTTATGGGTGGGGTGTTGACGCACATCCCCCCCCCCCTCCCCCCCGGATCCGCGCCTGATGGTTTAGGCACCATACCTAAGTACTGTAGTTGCAATGTGCATCCTTGCAACACGGAGTATAGCACGATCGATATGCGACAGCCACTCTTCCCTTTTGTTAACGCACCAATCCCCCTAAAAACTGAAAGGGATTCCTTGGAAATTCCTTGGATGTTTGAGACACAATAGAGGAACAATGGTATAGGGGCGAGTCCGTTTGCCACATATCGTGCATGCTGCATATGACACGGAGAGGGGGAAATGGTGCTTAGTATACCACTAAGGTTCTTAGTATAATACTGGATTAACTGGTATAGAGCATCTGCCATGTGCACATGCATGTCAGAGGTTTCGGGTTCGATGACCCTGATAAGGACCACATGACTTTAAAGAAAGCCCGGACGTCAAAGGAATTGGGCCTACACGAATTAATAGCTATTATAAAACGCATAAAAATCTAATTTACCAAAATAATAGGACAGGAAATGTTTGTAAAAAAAATGTTAAACCCGAAATCCAGCCAATCAGAACACACGTAAGAAAAGAGCAAAACTTTTGGCGCGAACGGCATTTTGTGAATCATTCTGTACAGCAGCAGTATATATACACCAATCCGAGCTGGAAAGTCATGGTCCGTGTACGTCCGCCATAGCTGGGGGCCATCCAGTGCCATGAACTGTGGGTTTTGTGTTGATGATATGCTGTTACATTATGTTGTCACTTCGAACAATTTTGCGCGTTTATTTGCTTGCGAAGCCTGTGTACGCGTACGCGTTGTGCGCTGTTCGATTTAACAACAAGACAAAGCGCCCAGTCCATGGCAGTGGATGGCCCCCAGTAATGGCGGACTTGCAGGGAAGGAGTCCTTAGCAACCGGATTCGTGTATACGTATACCTCGGTCAAATTTGTCCATATATGGGCGTATGAGGAAGATACAATTCACAACCATCTCAATAATTACCGGAAACCCATGGATTTGTAACTTTGGTAAAGCAAAGGCCGTACGGTTGTGGTCACAGAGCTATATATAGGAACTAGAGTGAGCACTTATCACGTGACCCCGTGCCCTCAAGGGTGCGTGGACGCCATTTTGTTAGTGGGCAAAAAGTACGTGCTAATGTATTGACGACATGCGTATTTTCAGCTTTAATTTTATTTTAAGATTATGCTTTCAGCGATAGGGGTGCAGAAAGATGTGGTTGCTAACTACAATCATCCTGACTGTCGGATCATTGTCCCATGTTTATATTTTACTTTAAAAGATTGAAACTTTAGTTAGGCCAAACACTTTTCTTTCCCCATGGGCCAAACAACATTCAAAATCGTCGCCCGGGTACTGTACAAGATTTGGGGAGTTGATCATAATTTTTTTTAATGACTTATCTAGCATTAGAATGTGCAGATTTGATGGAAAAACTCGAAATTTGGAGTGGGAAAGTTTAAGATTTTGTGAGGAAACACTGGATTTTTTTTCAGCCTGCCTCATCTATTTTGCACACAAGGTCTGAAGCCACGATCAACTTCCTAGTTCTTTCCTGCTACGTCCCCCACTGCTTTTTGCGTGTGTAGGTAGAGCATTCGGGTATACTAGTACCTCAGCCATTAACTTGGGGGAAAGTAACACCCGTTTCATACAGGCGCACGATCTTCCGATTAAAATTTTGTTTCAGACAGGCGTCGGTATGCGAGCCGCGCGCACACTTAAGATCGACGTCTGAAACCAAGTCGCTGTTCAGTCGTTCGATCTTTCGACTTCTGGCGAACCAAGTCGCTCCAAATTGTTTCATACGTCGAACTTAATTCAAATTTCTGGGATAATTTAGTTCAGCGCGACTGTAAGGTGCAGGATTTCCCGGTGAAACCGACTGCCTAAGGGAAAAACTACCGTTCTACCGTTCACCATGCATTAAGTACATAGCATAACCTAGCGTTTTCAAGAGAAAAACTGTATTTTTTTCATTTCTAAAATCACGTTTCTAACAAAATTCGCACTTTTTGTGACATTATTATGTCATATTTAGTGGCAGAGGTGTACGTTACTTATACCTGCCTAGGTACAATAGAAAAAGCTCACTCATGACTGGCGTTAAACAGCCAATAAATCATTTAAAAGCCCATTTATAGCTGCCGCGCCGTTGACTGCAGTGGATACATCCGGGTATTTATCAATCATTTTGACCACTAACAAAATGGCGGACGCGGTCCCAGGGCGGCACGCCCGGGTACCGCGCACAGGCACGGGGTCACGTGATAAGTGCGCACTCTAGTTCTTATATATAGCTCCATGGTTGTGGTATATGTTCTAAGACCTTGTGCCGAACTTCCTGTTCCTCGCGCGTACTCCACCAACGCACATGCTCCGTTAGCTTCCACAATGCACAGCGCAGTGGTCCGAATCCATCTTTGAACTTACGTCATACCTAACATCGACTCTCATTGGTCCAGGCTCACTGGCCTCACTAAGTCCTGCGTCAGCCAATAACGAGGCCAGTACGTTATGCGTCATGGGCGTGACCAAGCATACCATTTTGAAAAGGATAAAAGCTCTGCTCCGAAATGCAACAGGATATTAAATGCTGCTGGACAGCTTAAACTAACAACAAGTTTATTCAACTCGAAGACAATTTAGCGTGAATTTGTTGACGACCATGACGGGGACTCGGTTGCTTCTTGCGGCGTTGCTGGTTGGTGCTTTTGCGGTGGTTCGATCGAAGTGGGTCGAGACTGAAGACGATGCCATGGTAATTTACATTCCATTTTACAACTTAATTTTATATTTTGGAAAGAATTTTGTTACCGGCCACTGAGATTTACAACGGTTTATTTACACAAACAAGCTTAAAAAGGGGCGCCCTTTATTTTTGGGGCATTTTAAAGAGGTATACATCATTGTATACCTCTTTAAAATTGCAGTTACCCACAAATTTACTTTACGAGTTGACAAGAAAAACCTGACTAAAAGTGTTAATAACTATGATAACAAACACCATTTTTCACGGGAAAAAAATTAGCTGGTAGGCCTACGTGGGAGAAATTTCACACTGAATGTGGGGTATAAATATACCATACACCTTCGCCACTAATTCTTCCTAATATGATGACATGATAATAATGCCCCAGAAAGTGTAATTTTTTGTGAGGAAACATGACCTGAGAGTCGCTGCAGGGAATTTCCACTCTGCTAAGCCGGTACGCAATATAGGGGAGTGCGTTAAAGGGGTATCTGTTGCAAGAGGATGGAAGTGGATAGGGCGTATGCCTATGGTACTTTTTCCGAATGTGCTTCTTTAAAAAACATAGTTGCCCGCAGACAACTTTTTTTACCGTTCATTCAACACAAAAACCATGCATGGATTTTTCAGGTTTTCTGCAGTATTACTGCATCTATGTAGCTGAAATTTTTACAAGGCAGTTTTGTCAACGAACGCTTTTAGTCACAGGTGAAAATAACGCCCAATTATTTCCCAAATGGGACAACAAATATGTCGTTCTTGATTTTTGTTTCTTGTTATTTGGCTATATAGCTATATAGGCCTATGATTTTATTTTTTTAATAAATTTATTTCTAGAGAGTTTGATTACTAGAAAGTTGTTTCTAGAAAGTAATAATGCGTAAATGCAATCAAGTAAAAAAATAAACATTTATTTTGGGTTTAAAGGCACAGGCTTGTCAGCAATGCGCGCGCGCCAACTTCGTGCCACGAAATACGCAGCTCCATGCCTTTGCTATGGAGCTGCGTATTTCGTGGCACGAATTTGGCGAGCCTGTGCCTTTTAATATAAATTTATGCCAAACCAAATTCGCCTTTCTATATTGTGTCCGCCATTTCAAAGAAAGAAAACTAATCCAGTTTTGCCCCTGAATGAGATTCGTCAGAGTATAATTTTCCTGTTAAAGACAGATTACATGATCGGAAACGGCATTTATAACTAAAGAATAATGTTGATAGGCCTAAACTGCCGTTAAGAAATTTCAGCCACATAAATGCAGTAATACTTCCGAAAACCTTTCAAATTGCATAGCTTTTGTGTATGAGTAATAAAAAGGTTATCTGCAGACAACCTTTTTAAAACCCACCTTCAGTTGGCACTGTATCGGGGCTTTAAAGGCCCTATATGTATCATTTGCAAGATAAAACTTTTTACAGATTCGTGGAATAAGAGTGTAACATATCTAAGGAAGAATGTTGGTAAACTAGCCTGAAGAAATTTTAGCTACTTAGATGCATCGATGATTCAGAAAACCTTGAAAATATATATATGGATTTTGTGTACAAGTAAATAGTAAACAAAATCCCGTGCACAGGACTTTTTTAGAAAACCACCTATGGTTGTTAAATTTCAGGCATGAAATACCATTTTGGACGGAAATAAATTCATGTGCATGTTGTTTAGGTTTTTCTTGTCAACACATGAAAAACAAAATTGGGTAATTGCAAATGATACAATGGGACTTTAAGCTTTATATTCCAGGCTTTCCCTTTTCAGTTCTGATTGGTGTTACCTTGAATGGTTAATCAGGCGTTATTTCTTTCGTTTTGACTGTGAATTTCCTTCCTGTGGTAGACGCCTTCAAGCCTACCAATTATTGTTTGTGCTTAATTACTCGCAAATAATGGCATAGGTGAATGGGCATGCGCATACACGTTTCATTTTGTTAAACTTTCAACTCGATATTATAAAGCCCCTTTCACACTTAGACGATTTTGGATACGAACTTAACGATTTTAAATCGTAAGCGTTCGCATTCGTAAAGACAATCGTAAACATTCTTAAACGATCGTAATGGTTCGTCTTGGTCGCAAAGCCATTACGAAATTTTTGGAACGGTCGTATATATCGTCGCACCGGTCGTAACATATCGTAATAAAGTCGTAATGTGCCTTAACAAGGTCGTAAATAATCCTAGTGCCATCGTAAGGTTCTTAACAAATCCTTTAGCACTATTTCAATACGAACTTTTTAAATCTTTTAAGTTTTCTTTACGATTTGATTTACGAATGCAATTAAAGCGGGTCTCCCACTGTGCGATTTTTGCCACGAATTAGGTACGATTTGGTACGATTGTGTATAGAGTCTATGGATAGTCTCTGGTTATCGTACCTAAATCGTAGGAATTTCGTAGCAAAAATCGCACAGTGGGAGGCCCGCTTTAGTAAAAAAAAAATCGTAAAGAGTCGTAAAGATATAGGAATGCATCGTTAAACATCGTTAATCCATACACCCCAGGAAGCAAACCCGGAATGTCGGAGGTGAAAGGTAGGGAAAAAACCACCACGCCAACCCGACCGACTTATATAATTTGCTTAATTAAATATATAAATTTTTATAATTTAACAGATGTACCTCGAAAGATTTGGTTACATGACGCGACAGTTCGCAAGCGAGGAGGAAAGGCAAAAGGCAATATGCGATTTCCAGATGATGGCAGGGATTAACCAAACCTGTAAGTACAATTTAAGTACGTGGACTAGTGTCTGTACAATTAATGATTTGCGCTTATGCCACCACACGCACAAACCATTGGTGTGCGTGCACGACGCCTGCACGCTTAATGTATTATGCAGTACCAATTGGATGCTTTCATTTTGGATTTATAATGGCGCCAATTGTGAAAAGGTCACGTGAAAAGGGTCAACGCCCGTGTTTTTGTTCGTCCTTCCAATTTCTTTGTGCAGTCCAGCAGTCGATTTCACGAAACCTTGCGCAACTTTGGACAAATGGCGCAAGCCCCATAGCTTGCGTGTTATCTTCGGAAGAATGTTGCGCAAATTACGCAACTGCGTAGGTTTCGTGAAATCGGCTGCAGGTCATTTACACTGGTTGAGTAATACGTCCTTAATTCAGGGTCCATTATCAGTTCAACGTTTTATGCCTCATTGAAACAGTTCCCATGGCAGTTTCCGTTCAATTTGAAGGGTACACAACGCTTCCGCCACAATGCAATCTTTCCTGAGCTATTTTGACCATCTGTTTCCATTTAAACGTTTTAAAAATACTTGACAAGACATAATTTGCATATGCCCTTGACGTACGTCTAAAGTACGTATAGAGCATTTTGCCGTTCCGCTGCCGTTGTATTTTGGTCGCGCGCCCAATTTTGACGTTCACAGTGTGGACGTCTACAGAAACGATAACGGTAGCCGTTAACGGCAAACGCCCAAAGTTGAAAAGTTTCAACTTTTAGCGGTACCGCTGACGTTGACGTTCCGTCGCCGTCCACTCTAGTGTGGACGCACCTTAAGTTAAAGCGGGCCTCCCACTGTGCGATTTTTGTCACGAATTTCGTACGATTGGGTACCATTGTGTGTAGAGTCTATAGGCAGTCTCCGATAATCGTACCAATTCGTGGGAAATTCGTGGCCAAAATCGCACAGTGGGATGCCCGCTTAACAGGTGAAATTTTAAGCCATAATTTTGACATTACGCGCGCGTATACAGGTACAGGTAAAACGCACGCGTTGAATAGCTTCTCGACCAATAAGAAACTGTGACTAGCCAGTGTGTGCGCGTTTCGAGTTCTAAGAACGCGCGCGTTAGAGTATTGTCGTATCGGTAAGGGCGACTACATGTATATACTGATATAAAAAAGGGAAGCTTTTATATGGGTGCGATTTTATTTTCATCCTTAAAAGCTTTTCAGGCCAGAGGGGCTTTAAAAAATGTCCTTTGGATTCACAAATTATTTCTTGAAAGCATGCATGCTGGGCCACAGTTTTTCATTGTTTTCTCGCGACGTAATTATAAGGTAGGCCTACCATACTGTCTATACAGAGGCTGGTTTTTGTCATTAATCACACATGAAGATATAACGCCGTTTGTAAATTTCCCAATCCTGTATTGAATCTATCTTTAAGGTGAATTGGACCAGGCCACAATGGAGATGATGAACGTACCCCGCTGTGGTATGCCGGATAACGTTGGTCACAAAATGGATGCGAAGCGAAGAAAACGATACACATTAGGAGATACCAGATGGTCCAGAAATGACCTGACCTATCGCATCGATAACACGACCTCTGACCTCAGTCCACAAGACGTCATTCAAACAATAGCCGATGCGTTTAAGGTGAGTAGACGGAAACTAACGTCACGATGACGTCATTCTTTTATGACATGCAAAATGTCTTTTGACGAACCGTTCTTTTGTGGGAAGAACCGTTCTTTTGACTTCTGGTGCCACGCGTCTCCCAAAACGGCCCCAGAAGTGCAGGAGCAATTAAGGGGAGGCAAAGTGGCGCACCCTGCATAAAATGCAGCATTGCCACAATTAAGAGATGTACATATTCGTTAATGAGTAATAAATTGTGTCGGCCTCCTTGATATTAAAATTTGAACCGTGTACATTGTATACCGTTAATCTTCACTAGGTTTGGTCTGACGTCTCACCTCTGACGTTTACCCGTGTGACGGGCAACACTCGAGCGGATATTGTCATCTTTTTTGTTTTCGGAGAACACAATGATGGCATGCAAAATGCATTTGATGGACCCTCCAACGTCCTGGCGCATGCGTTCTTTCCAGAGGGCGGGGACGCGCATTTCGACGAAGCGGAATTATGGACGGTTCGTACAAACCAAGGTGAGCAATATAAGGATATAGTATTTTAGGGAGATATTTTATATGATTGTTAGGTCAGAACGATATCCAATTTCTGCAAATATTTGAACACACTCCTTTAACTTAAAGGAGTGTGACCAGATCACTTTTTTTTTACCCATAACTCCCCGGGACTTACCTTATGGGTCATGAGATTTTTATATCATAACATCCGTTATATTTTTCTGATTACGAAACTGAAACTCCCGCGCTTCTAGGCCGCATATTTCCGAGGATATCGTCGAAAATCCACCGATTATTTGTAAACTAATTTTCCAGTATCAACGTTTATCTGCTGAAAGCATACTCGATAGTTTTGTTCAATTTTTTACTGGAAATTGCGAATGTTTTCGGGTTTTTGGGACATGGGAGGTGTGTATGGGAGTTACTTGATAATATTGGTAAGTTACATCGAAAACTATTTTCCAGAAACTCTGGTCACGCTCCTTTAAGACTTTTAGTTTAAAAACCGAGCGATTTATTTTTCCTTTCTTTTTTTCAAAATAAAAGTGGAGGGGTTTATTGTTCAGTCTGGTTCAAATCTTAATCTTCTTAATTAATTTTAGAACATGCATTTACTAATTTGTTTCAGGAATCAACCTTTTCCAAGTGGCGGCGCACGAATTCGGTCACAGTTTAGGGTTGGGCCACTCCGATATACCTGAAGCTCTTATGGCGGCCTTTTACCGTGGATACGTCCCTAACTTCCAGCTTCATTCCGATGACATCGCCGGAATTCAAGCCATTTATGGTGAGTCTAAAAACAAACTTCTTTACTTGTGGAAACGAGTACTCGACTCTTGTAATTAGAGTATTCGGGTATCGGTTTAAGAATGAAGACCGGATTTTGATTCCCGTCAATGTTTTTGAAACTTCTAGTATTAATAATCTCTAATTAGCATCTCCTCCTCATTTGATCTACAGGAACTGATTCTGGTGGGCCCGACGTGACAATGGCCCCGAACCCAGTGCCGCCTTCAATTTCCTGCACGGGCCAAGTTGATACAGTTGTCACATCGCAAGATAAGAGTACATACATCTTCGAGGGTAAGTCTTTAAGGAAAATCCCCCCCTTCCCCTCCCCCTTCCCCCCCCCCCTTTCCCCCCTTCCTCCCCCCACCCTCCACCAAAAGGAATTTCTCGTCAATACCAACAGAGACGGGACAATTTGTCGACGATGGAGGTATGGCACGTTTAAACAGAGGACTCGGGTTCGAATCCCGATTCAGCAAAATGTTTTCTTTAATTATTTCAGTCGATTCTATTATAGTCTCTACTATATAGTTTGTTCAGGAGTCGGTTTGTGTACTTCTATGTACATGTATTGTAAAAGTGAAGGTGGCTTCGAAAAGTCCTATATTTCTAAAAGTTAATTAATAATAAATAAATACATATACAAATAAAAATAAAATAAACAATACAAGATGAAGGAGACGCGATCCTATAATTTAGGTTACAGTTTTGTGTGAATGTGTGATTGTTTTATTTTGGTTGGAAGGTTCCTTTTTTTTTGTCATAACCCAATCAGATTTTTTGTGCGTTAGTGCCCACACCGATTTTCTCTGTAAAGAGTGTTGTGATTGGTCCGAAGAGTGGCGTCTTATGAACAAATTGTGACGTCATATTTTATCTGGTTTCAATCTATTATTATTATTTTTTTTCATTTTGCAGGAAGCTTCGTGTGGAAATTCGACAGACGTTCCTCGAGAATATCAGATGGTTTCCCCAAGTCTATCGCCTCGACCTTCCGTGGTTTGCCAAACAACATTGATGCTGGTTTCTACCAACCGGATCAACGCAAAATCTTCTTTTTTAAGGTATAAATCTTTTACATTATGACGTCACATGGAAGGCTCAACGCACTGGGTCACCAAATACATGTGGGCCTAAACATTACGCGTCAAGCATGGCGTTGTTCCAGGTTAAAATTCAATCCCAAAACTAGAGATTATCTCTATCTAGATCTCTTAATATTAGAAATATCCATTTCCGGGATTAAAGGCCGGGTGTATTTAAAATGATCCAAAATTTTACTTCATGAGTTGACGAGGAAAAACTTGCTCAAAGTGTTGATAGTATTGGTAAAAAAAAACACGTGAATCTATTTCTGTTCAAGATGGCACTTAATTCTGTAAAAAAATAAAATAATGTGTGCGCACAGATTTTGTATACCATTCACTTAACACAAAAAACATGCATGGATTTTAAACGTTATTTGAAGCATTGTTGCTTTTAAAACTAAATAATTATTAAGGAAACGGCGTCAATAATTTTACAATTTCAATTCTTGGTTTTTCGCGTGCAATTGCAGGGAAATTTGTACTGGCGCTACACCGGTGTAGTTTTGGATGCCGGCTTCCCGCGAAACATCGGACAGAACTGGGGCGGCCTGCCCGGTGATCTAGACGCTGCATTTATCTGGAGCGGGTTTGGAAATCGCTATGTTTTCTTCATGAAGGGTAAGTTAACAAAAATATATTTGCTTATAAGGAATATAAGTTTGATAACTATTTTTCCCGTATTGGGACGACCGTTTTGGGTAGAGTGATTACAGAGACCACTAAAACCACAAAATTGTCGGAAAGAAACTCATGAATTGACACCCATTTTCTCGACCTAACTCTCTGAAAAAAAGTTTTGCGACCTAGACGAAAATGGTTTGTGACCTAATAAAAATGGTTAAGAACCTAATAAAAATGGTTTTTGACCAAATAAAGATGGCTTTTGAAGCACTTGGCGTTAGGACGACCGGCTATCGGTCTCCCTATTGCGGTCGGTCGTCCTAATACGCCGTTTTTACCCATAACCGGTCGACCTAAAAGCGAAAGAGTAAGTTGTGAAAATCCAAAAACTATAATCATGCAGCACGCTTAGCCTCGGAGCAAAGCACACATGTACAACAAACAATGACGTCACTACGTGTTATAGGTCAATTTGCATTTGCATTTGAGTACTGATTAGTAAAAAATAAGTTCGGCTTTTGTATATGTTGCAAAGGTTACTGGGTACATATGCAGCACGATATGTATCTTAAACATCCAAGGAATCTTCCAGGAATTCCTTTCAGTTTTTAGGGCGAGGGGGGGGGGGGGGGTGGGTGGGGGGGGGGGGGGGGGGGGGGGGTGGGTGGGGGGGGGGGGGGGGGCGGGGGTTGGTGCGTTAACAAAAGGGAAGTGTGTTGAGGTATAGGGCCGTTGGGGGGAGGAGTCCCTTTGCCACGTATCGTGCTGGGTCTACACTAAAAACCAGTGAACGGTTTCCTTGCGCTTTGGCAACAAACGTTTCGGATTACCGGTGAATGTTTAGACCCATTTACCGAGGCAACTGACGTCACATTTCAGTAGTCTACGACTCACAAGTTACATTTTTGAGTTTACAAAAAAATAATCTTACTCGGTGTTGATAGCAACAGTAACATACATGACATGAGTTATTTCCGCGCAAGGTCGTACTCAGTGTGAGATATTAACGACTAAAGTGGTTTTAAAAATGTGCGTGCACAACGATGTTTTTACCATTCACTCGACATAAAGCCAATGTTTTCTGAGGCAATGGTGCATCTATACGCCCTTATTTAGGGAATCCATGAAAAGGTTTATCTTGTAAATGATATACCTTACCTTAATTTAATTTGTGCAGTATCAGAAATTGTTTTAGTATCTGGAAAATATCTCGGTATATTTGACTATAACACTATTTTTGGCCCCTCTTAGGTACCCAGTACTATCGCTACGACGTGGACACCGACAGTATCCCGCGCTTCTACCCTCGATCATCTCGTGTCTGGAACATACCAGGCAATCGGATCACTGCAGTCGTACGGTGGGTTAACAGCCGCACATATTTCTTCACCTCGGCCGGATACTACAGATTCAATGACAATAACTTCCGCCCAGAGGCTGGTTACCCACGAAACGTGGCTTCAAATTGGCAGGGGTGCACAAATCGTATAGTTGGCGGCAATGGCGTCAGCGGTCTGGTGCCCAGCCTTCTTGCTGTGGTCATACCGCTGTTAGTCGGAGCATTTCACCTTTAACTGTCTGGTACCCTGAATCGTGCTCCTTTCTTTTAACCCTAACCCCATTTAGGTTGTGTGAAACTTTGTTTGTTCCGACAAATATAATAGACAGGATGAATTTTAAAATAAAAAATCTACGTATTGAAATCGGGGGCACCTGTTTTAACGTCGCATACACAGTTAATTTTGATAATAAACTTTGTAACAAATGTAGCTAATGTGCATATTGTAAATGGCTCTTATAAAAGGGATGATGACGTTGAGTGTCCTGACTAAAACACGCTGTAAAGAATAACCAATCCGTTGTGACCCGACCTCTTTAGTCTGCGCGCCGAATTGCAAATTAAAAGTTTTTTAGATGCAAATTAAAAGTGATTTTCCAAATGTTCCTGACTAAACTTCCATAAGCTGCTTTTGAAACAAACTTTGCTGGCGATACCTTTTGAGAATTAAGCAACCTATTTCAGCCTTTCTAAACTTGCATGGTTGTATACAGGGTCTTTTTCCAAATCTCGACTTGGGCTCAGGCTCCGTGTAAACCACATGGAGTCTGAGCCCAAGTTGAGATTTGGAAAAAGGCCTAGGTATAATGTTTTGTGTTGACTGTCATATTTGTGTATACTGTATCCCAAACCTCGCAGAACATTACTTACGATTTACAGTACTGGAGCTAATATTTTTGTCTTTTGAAATTTTGTACATTAATTGAACTATTAAATAAGTACATTTTGTAATATGAAGCATTGTAGTTGAGTTGGAACTATATTTTCGTAGTTGTCATTTTGGCCAAACGGATCCCCACCATAGTATTAATTGAGTGGCGTAACAATAAAATTAAGCGTAATTTTCTTTAGTTAAATACAAATTAAAGGAAATGATTAATAGTTACAAACGAACTGTTACTTTAGTCATTCACTATTATGTAAATTGTGTCCATCGTTATGTGCTCATTTTGCTTGCGAATTTTGAGGAAAGCAATTTCTGACTGTTATACTGCACCAAAGCATGCAGAATTGTGTATTGCTGGGGGAAAATAGACGTAATAAACACATAATTACATGTCTTAAAATATTAACAATCTGTATAAAAATGGTACCCTTAAAAGTAAAATATTAAAATTAAATTTAATTAGAATGTGGAACTTCGAGTGAATTACTTTCAAATTAAAGCCCATTTTGCAGTTACCCAAAATTTTACTTCTGTCACAAGTTTGATAAAAAAAATAAATACGACTAAAAGTGTTGATAACGACTTCACTATACATACATGTAGGCCTACATTTTTTTTTTTCGTATAAAATGCACCTTTGTGGGAAAAATTGCCAACTGAAGGCGTTTATTTAAGTTCTCTGCAAACAACTTGTTTACCATTCACTCATATAATACGCAAAAACCATGCATGAATTTTTCAGGTTTTTTTTGAAATAAATTACTGCGTGGCCCTTATAACTCGGCTGGTAGAGCGTCTACCTAGTGAGTCGGAGGTCTCGGGTTTGAATCCCGATAGCGGCCCTTACGATTTGCTGTGAAATGTAACCCACTCATTTAGAAAGACTATGCAAGAGGCTTAGAACGCATTCGTAGTCTGACTCTTTTTCAACAAGCACTATACATTTTGCATAACTGATTCAGGGGAACACGACTAAAACATTGTTTTGGGTCCACATTTTGTGTTCCTCTATCGAAGGTTTCCTCGGTCAAAATTTCTTTTTTTTCTTAGCTCCTTGTCGGTCCTCAATTGAAAATTGTGACCGAGTTCCAATTTTACCAATGTCTTGTGCCCTTGGGCAAGGCACTTTGCCTCACTTGCCTCTCTCCACCCATGTGTATAAATGGGTACCAGCGTCACGCTGGGAAGGTAAACAGACTCGCTGTGTGGGAGGAGTGGTGAACCCCCCACAGCGAACTCGACAGAGGAACCTGGCCCCCTCGCTAACGAAATACATATATGGACACTCCGACTTGTAATTTCAAGCGGCGACAATTTAACGAGACATCTGTTTATTGAATGTTTTATTTTAGAACAGAAAGGAATTACTGGCAAGAATCTTTTGTTAGATGCATGAGATGTACACATTTTAAGCTCACCCAATCGCTTTCTCCTACATTCGCTGTCAAGAGATTTGGCGTTCTACTCATGCGGCACTTGTTTCGGTCTAAAAACAATGCTTGCCTTGCTGACAAACTGTCCGTTTAATTCTTTAATGCTGGTTCCTCTTCGACTTTTTCAAAATGTTCGCTTTCCTCCAGAACGTGTTCTGGTTTTTGGTCTAAACCGTGGTGTAGTTCGGGGCCTTGGATAGCTTCAGTGGACGTATCTGGCCCCCGGTCGGCAGCTGTTTCTTGTGGGTCTGCATTCCTCGTGTCTGGGCCTTCTGACGTTTTACTTGGAGGACTCAGTCTCGGTTTTGATTCCTAGGTGCGAAACATTGAGAGGTGGACAATTTGAAATAATATGGAAACTAAATGGAACTTGGAAATGTTCGTTTACTGTCGGAAGTAAGCAAGGCATAATAACAAGCCCTTCAAAAAAGAAACTCTATACTCGGACCAAAAAGATTAAAGAGACTAAGAGATCTAACATTTTCTCGGTCAGTAATGTGCATGACCAACATAGTGGCAGGACTAACTGCACCAGCCTCTGTAGGAACCTCGGAGGCATGGGTGCGCCAGTCTGCCTGAAGTGCCAGTACGCTTTTGAGACTCAAAACCGTGGCACTTCAGGCAGACTGGAGAATACCGAAAACCCAAAAATTAGTTTCCTGGGAATACAGGATTCTCGCAGAAACAGTAAAAAGTCACATTTCATTACTATGAAAATCAAAATGTTTAGGGAATCACTGAGGAAATCACTGAAGCAGAACAGTCTTGAAAGCGATTACAAAGCATCTCAGTGCCTTGTTCAACCTTTTCAACAAGCATCCGTTCTGATATTTAATTGCATTTCTTTTTGGAAGAAAAGAGTACAGTGTGAATCAGCTGTTGAAATAGGAACATGAAGAAATGCTCACTTTTTGAAAAAAACATTTAAAGTGTCAATCTTACCAATTTCGCTTCTACTTCTACTCTAGTGAGCAAAGGGCTGGCCAGTTAGTGCTGCAAGAGGGCGCACTACTGGGAATGGCCAACGTGTACACAAACCAATATCGACTAGAGTAGTCTTGGGCCAAGACTAGTTGTGTCGGGGTTTTTTGGTAAATAAATATGTTAGAAGAAAATTAATTTTGTTTGAATATGTGATTATTTTTAGGGATAATATCCCAAAAGCCGCCGGGGTGAATTAATTCGTTAACAAAGAAGACACCAAAAATACCTCAAATATCGAAAAACAACAAATAAGGTATATTTGTGGGTTTGAGTGAATTTTTAAAAACACTTTTTTGAAAATATATGATAATATATTTACCATGTAATCAGCAAATTCTTTCTTCGAGTGTATATTCTTCTGGAAAACAAAACAGATAGTTGGGAGAATAGACCATTTACGTGATAGAATTGCATAAATCCTAGAGTCACTCCTTCGCGCTATATTTGGCCAGCGTACGAGTGAGTCAAGCCCCATGCTATACCTGGCAAATCGGGCTGTTTCCAGGTGGTGCACGCTGGTGCATGGTAACCGTGCGCGTACCTGGAATACCTCGCACATTACTCTATGTATTTTTAAGATGGACCATGCTGATTGAACATGTTGATCGGCAACTTCAAACCAGTTACATAACCCAAAATCGTTTCTCCACTTTCTTGAATGCATCATTGCAGTTTGGAAACGTTCCAGCTTTCAAAGTTGACATCGATTTCAAGTAAAAAAACATGTTCTATTTCATTATTTTGACAAAAGGTCACGATGAGTACATGTTTTAACATGTTCATTTGAACATGTAATTTCGGATGGTCCAGCTTCAAAATGCATAGAGTAATGTGCGAGGTATTCCAGGTACCGCACGGACTGGTTGCTATGTACCAGCTTAAACCACCTGGAAAAGGCCCGATTTGCCAGATAGTCTGGTGCTTGACTCACTCGTACGCGAGCGCCATAGTGCGAAGGCGGGACTCCAGAATTTATGCAAATCTATCACACAACTGGTCTATTACAGAAAGTGGCCCATTAGAAATAAAATACAAATAAAATAAAGTATAGTATTGATAGCAATGGTAACAAATACCACATGATTTTTTTCTAGTGTAAAATGGTACCTTTGTGGGAGAAATTGCCAACTGAAGGTGCTTTAAAAAATCATCTGCAGACAATGTTTTTACGATTCATTCAACACAAAAACCACGCATGGATTTCTGAAGTATTACTGCATCTATGTGGCTGAAACTTATACAAGGCAGTTTATCAACATTATTCTTTAGTAGTGAAGCTGTTTCTGTTTTTCAAAGGTTTTTCTAAACATGTAATCTATCTTTAATAGATCAACTAATTTGCATTTTTATGATGAGCCAATCACCAGCCGGAAACTCACCTAATTTATGACAGCATGGCGTTTACATCTGTCCGAGCATCTTCCGAAGAAGTACCCGCACATCGCCCGCATCGTCTGAAAGGAGGGGATCAAGTTGAGGGGAGGCGGGAGGGTCTGGTGGAGGTAGGTGGCCCAAAGTACGGCGCGGTGAAACTTCCATTCTGTGTCCGCGTGTTCCTAAATATTCCAGAAATTTAAATTATTTTTTAAAATGCCAAAAATGCAAATTTAAAGTTGTCAAAATATTAACTCTTTCAAAAAGGAACCCAGTTATGTTACAATAACAATTTAAATGTATTAACAGGAGCGTGACTTGATCACATTTTTGACCCCATTTTCCCCATGGGTATTGAGATTTTGATACTATATTATGTGTCATATATTTGCCTCATTATACCAATCTTAAAATGTTGCGCTCTCACTCCTGTTCTTTTCCTTTAAAAGGCACAGGCTCGTCAGCAATGCGCGCGCGCCAAATTCGTGCTACGAAATACGTAGCTCCATGCCCATGCTATGGAGCTGCGTATTTCATGGCACGAATTTTGAGCGCAGACATTGCTGACGAGCCTGTGCCTTTAAGTAAAAGAATTTTTAAAAAGGGCACTTTACTTACAGTTATTGCTGTGCCAGTTCTGTGTGGTCCGCATTTTATGGTCAATTGCAGTGCCAATAATCGCATAATCGCCATTATTAAGCCCTTGATCGTAAGCGGCGAGGGCGAAACTGCGCAACTCGTACACTTCCTCGAGAAACACGTAGACTGGAGAAAAAAAATAAATCAAAGAAAATCAAAACTGTTGCTAGTCTCTTTACAGTAAAAATATGACAGTAAGGTTTAAAAGGATTATTTTAAGGTAAAGTGTCCTACTTAAGGGAATTTTATTATGGTCCATACTTCTTGTGGTTTCCCTTGTACGCTTGATTATGCCCGGGAAAGGATTAGACGTGTTGCTGTACGGGACGAAGCCAGTTTCAAAGATCTCTTCGTGTTGCACGGTGATGTTGTTCAGTTGAAACTTCTTGGAGACAACTTGGTATACCTGCTGCCACAGTGTGTGATTCCGAAGGACTACGGTCACCTTTTGCCCAGAGGAAAGAAATATAGGAATAAGTTAAAGTAAAGCATGAGATATATTTTCACTAATGTTTTTTTCTCCTAATGCTGTAATTAAATGCAGACCTAACTTGCAGCTTAAAGGCACAATGTATCATTTGCAATGACCCAAAAATTTTACTTCATGAGTTGACTTTAAAAACATTCAAAGTACCAATGGTAACAAATACCACTTAAATTTGTTTCCTTCTCAATGGTACATTTTTGTACGAAAATAACAATTGAAAGTGGCTTTTTAAAAATGAATGCGCACACTCACTTTTATAGCATTCATCTAACTCAAAAACCATCATTATGCATGGAGTTTTAAGGTTTTCTGAAGCATTGCTGTGTCCTAATTTCTGCAGGTTAGGTTACCAACATTCTTCTTTAGATGTTTCATGCTAATCTTACAGGATTTTATCAATATGTAACATTTACCTGATCCCAGTTGAACATCTGCAAGGTCACCATCAGTGCATCAGCGACACGTGTGCTTGGAGGCAATGTCCGCACGTAGAATGGGTAAAGCAACTTGTTGGAAACTTCAGCTTCGTCACAACCCTAAAAAAAAGCATTAATACGGAGTCAATCAAAGCTCTTTTTTACTTATTCGAAACGACAGCAGTAGCAAGCAGCAGCAAGCAGCAGCGGTGAGCACCAAACAGCAGCAAGCAACTGCAACTGCTGCAGCAGCAGCAGCAGCAAGCAACAGGAACAGCAGCAAGCAGCAACAGCAAGCAGCAACAACAGCAAGCAGCAACAACAGCAAGCAGCAGCAGCAAACAGTAACAGAAAGCAGAAACGGCAGCAACAGAAGTAAACATGCAGCAGCAGCTGCAGCAGCAACAGCAGCAGCGTTCAGCAGCAAACAACTGCAGTAGCAGCAAGCAACAACAAGCAACAACAAGCAACAGCAAGCAACAGCAAGCAACAGCAAGCAACAGCAAGCAACAGCAAGCAACAGCAAACAACACCAAGCAGGGGCAGCAACAACAGCAGCAGATGCAGCGAGCAGCAATGTCATCAGTAACAGACTTTCAACATGTGCAACACCTGCAGCCTTCCAACCACTTACGTAATCAAAGAGCGGGAAGTTGATACCACCGGCCAGACGGGCCTCGTAGTTGCAAGAGCAGCCGGGTCCGATGACGCCCACGTAGCCCTGCCGCCAATAGTCGGCGATGGCATCCAAGCCCACATTGGTGTTGCATTGGGAATCCGTCCAGTTGAACGCAAGGGTGTGGCCTAAACGAGGGAAAATGTCCGAAAAAATGGTTAGTGTTTATGGATGGACCCCCACCCAAGTACATCATTAAAGATGAGGCTCGTCAATGCACGCACGAGGAACAAATTCGTGCCACGAAATTCACAGCTCCATAGAAATTAAGGCATGGAGCGGTGAATTTCGTGGCCCGAACTTGTTCCTCGCGCGCATTGCAAGCCTATACGTCTTTAACTTTTGCAGTTATAAAAAAAAAACGGACTAAAGGTGTTGATTGCAATGATAACACACCACATGATTTTTTTCCCCGTGAAAATGGTACCTTTATGGGAGAAATTGCCAACTGAATGTGCTTTTAAAAAATAAATTGTCTGCAGACAACCTTTTTCCTATTCATTCGTGCACAAAAACCATGCATGGATTTTCCAGGTTTTTTTATATGTAGCCTATGTGGCTGAAATGTCTTCAAGTATATTATTCTTTAGTTATGTAATCATGTTGTTCCTCTTTTGCAGTGACCCCTATTTTGTTTTCAACGAGTTGACTATAAGAATATGGTACCAAACACCACATGGTTTTATTTAAGTAAAAATGGTATTTTGTGTGAGAAATTAACAACTGAAGGTGGTTTTCTAAAAAAAGGATTTTGCAAAATACTTTTTTACCATTCAACTCAACACAAAAACCATGTATGGATTTTTCAAGTTTTTAGAATTACTGAACCTATGTGGCTGAAAAATCTAAAGAGTAGTTTTCTCAACATTGGCTTTTAATCACGAGTGGAAATAGTGCCCCTTTTAACAGTTCACCATTACCAATGTGTTCTACCTTTAAGGTTTTTCAACTCATGTAATCTGTCTTTAACAGAACCACCGGAGCGAGGAGCTCTCGCCTACCGAAGAAAAGCGTAAATCCTCGGCGGCATATCCTTGTAACTTAGGCCCCCGTTCCTCTTGGTCCCGTATACGCGTTTACGCATTGGGGATTCCTCGTGTGTTTACACGTACGTATAGGCCTAGCCTATACGTGATGTCTGTCCTAAATGCGTGGCAATTTTAGGATTATTAAACAAATTAAAAAACACCTATCGATTTCTACCCACGCCCATCCCCGAGCAATATTGTCACTTTTTCAAGTGACAAAAATCCCCACCCCTGGGGCAAACTTTAGACCCCAAAAAATCCCCACCCTGGGGGAAAACTATGTAAATTTGCTTCCAGGTACGTCTAAAATTTGATTTATTTCTTTTAAATTCCCACATGGGGCGTAAAAAACGTGGCCAAAATTTCCAGCTGATGCCTGTTCTCCCCCCTAGGTGATTCCAACCCCTAACTCTAATTCTGGGATTTAAAAATAAAAATTAAACAACAAATTAAAAACACAAAATTGCACAGGTTTTCTATACCGTATACGCCCGATGCCGCGTCGCCGGGCCGGCCACGACGCTGCATAAAGCGCTCAGTGGCTGCATCCGGCCCATTACATGCAGCAACAGGTTTTGGTACGTTGCCAACCGTGAGTTTACACCACGTCCGCAATACGGACAGGTTGTGCATGGTGCGCTCTTCCTAATATTAATTATATTAATAATTATATTAATTTTTGTTTTTACGGCTTATCAAGATCCAATGAATTAGACAAATTCCAATGAACCTATCAATTATTTCCAGCAACCCGCCCTAGAATATATGTTTTCACTTTTTAAGAGACAAAATCCCAACCCCTGGGGCAAACTTTAGGTGACAAAATCCTCTTTAAATGGGGCAAAACATGTGTTTTTTGCTTCTCGGTACGCTGAAAATTTGATTTATTTGGGTACAAATCCCCACCTGGGGCATAAAAACGTAGCCAGAATCTCCAGCAGATGTCCATGCTCTCCCCTGAGTATTTCCAACCTCTAATTCAAATTTTCAGATATGAACAAAAATAATAAACACAAAATAAAAAACACAAAATTGCACAGAAATCCTACTTGAAACAGTGCCAAAAATATTCCCACGACTTGTCGTCTGCTTTTGATCGGACACAAAATGCCTACGCACGACCCGAACATTTCGTGTATCGTCTCCCACAGTAATAAATTAGTCCGCTCACTGTGCACTTTCGACCAATCAAATTCTGGAATTGTGGGCCGGCGAGGCTGCAAGAGCGGAGGGATATAGAAAATATTGCGCTGTGCACGGACACCGGCTCGAACTGGTTTGGCCGACGCCATTTGCTTCAGAAAAATTTCGGACGGGGAACCTCGGTGCACCGAACTGTCCGATTTTCCACAGAATTCTCCACCAAAAATGTGAAAAACTTTCGTCATTTATGGAAATTTGGTCAGCAAGTGGTTTTATATTTCGTGTCTTGGACTGTGTGCGTCAAAAAAAGTCTCCGCTTCAAAATTGTGCGTGGTTTTGTCGGCGACCCGTTGTGAAAAACTTCAGCCAGCCGGCCGGTCGCTTCTTCACGAGGTTTTTCCGAGCGGCCGCAAACGTCAAGTCACCCGGGGCATGCTCCGCGGAGTGTGTTGTGAACTGTAGGCCTAGCCTATACACAAATTGAACTTGGTACGAACACTGAACTTGAACGCAGGCGTCGCTTACATCCTCGGTGAACTGAGCATCGAACTGGAATATAATGTTCTCCGGATTAATATGTTTGCAAATGTGACATTTTGTGAGGTATGTCTTCAAGAATTGTTTTCAAGTGCAATTTGTTTTGTAAACTTCATGATTGGTGAGTGGAAAAATATTTTCTCTCTTTACCCCCTTGATGTATATTTGTCCCGAGATGGTCACAATCCAATTCTTAATAGTCCTATTATTCAAGTTTTTTCTAGATTAACATTTTTTCTAAATAAAAAAAAAAATCGTTTCTTTCGAGTACAACATTTCTTCGAAAGATCATCCCGTTTAAGTAAAATATTTTTAATTTAATTTTAAAATTTCGCAATGAATGAATAAAAAAAAAATCGTCGTCCATGTGACCAACTCGGGAAAAAAATAGTGTTCCCCACCCCTTTTTTAACCATTGTTTAAATTTTTGGTACTGAGCTACATTGTATATTATTAACAATGATTCGACGTTCGTTTAAATAAAAACATTTCGTTTTTCGTATTTCGGGAAAAATAATTATACGAGTGCTCCTTTTTTACCATGAATTTTCTGTACTAGGTTCTGAGCTAAAATACCAAGAACGATCGTCCCGTTTAAGTAAATTATTTTTCGTTTTCACATTTCGCAAAATTGTTGAAATAAATCGTCACCAACTCGGTAAAATATAATTTTTTCCCGTTTTTACCGTTCAAATTTTTGAAAGATCATCCCGTTTAAGTAAAATATTTTTAATTTAATTTTCAAATTTCGCAATGAATGAATAAAAAAAAAATCGTCGTCCATGTGACCAACTCGGGAAAAAATAGCGTTCCCCACCCCTTTTTTTAACCATTGTTTAAATTTTTGGTACTGAGGTACTGAGCTACATTGTATATTATTAACAATGATTCGACGTTCGTTTAAATAAAACATTTTCGTTTTTCGTATTTCGGGAAAAATAATTATACGAGAGCTCCTTTTTTACCATGAATTTTCTGTACTAGGTTCTGAGCTAAAATACCAAGAACGATCGTCCCGTTTAAGTAAATTATTTTTCGTTTTCACATTCGCAAAATTGTTGAAATAAATCGTCACCAACTCGGTAAAATATAATTTTTTCCCGTTTTTACCGTTGTTCAAATTTTTGACTCTAGGTATTAGTTTTCGTTTTTCATATTTCGCAAAAAAATAATTGTTGCCCAGTTGTGACTAATTTGGAAAAATTATTACCGTTTCCCCACCCATTTTTTTCATTGTTTAATTTTTGTGTACAAGGTACTGAGCTATTGTTAAAACATGTACATGTACCAAGATGGGAAAAATTTGTTTGCGATAATGTTGAAATATAATAAATAAAATATTCTCGTTTTCGTATTTCCCATTTTAAAAAATCCCCTTTAATTTTCCCACACGGTCCCCTCTTCTGGCCCCCAAATACGACTCACACAAAATGCCACTGCTAAAAAATGTAGCATTTAATCCCATCCTATTCATTCAATAACTCTTCGCATATTTTCTCTTGCCAAACCAAGTTTTTTTCTGAATGTATTACATACCTTTCTTACTTAACCTGGCACGCGCCGGCCGATGAATACAAAAAAAAGCCAGCGCGTGCTGGTGGGCGTGGCTATGAAGTGTACGATATTGACTCTGATTGGTTGAAAAGTTGAAGCCAGGTGCAATCACATTGTCAAGTTCTGGCTCGATGCCTAGGCACGCGCACGTACCTGGCCGGGAGTACTCGGTAACCGGCCAGGCATGCACATGGAAATATATAGCCTACATGTACATGAATGGTTTTATACAAGGAGGCCCCAAGGTTGATTAATGTGCATGGAAATATATATAGCCTACATGTACATGAATGGTTTTATACAAGGAGGCCCCCTAAAGGTTGATTAATGTGTAAAAGTAATTTATTCCATGAAATGTATCAACTATAAATCAAAAATTGCAGGAACATTTATACTTATAGCGTGAAACATTGCTGTATTTTACTGATAATGTACATGCACCACCAGCCTTATACCTTATTTTAATTATACCGTGTATTTAAATCGCAGTACATAGAACATAAATAATAGTTAAAATAGTTAATTGACTAATTAAGAAATAGGCACATACGACTTTAAATACAGTAGGACCAGGCAGTGTTCCAATGGAAAGTTGCCCCGTTATTTAAGTTTCACTAAAAATGCTGGCACAATCACACCACGTGCTTTCGGGATTTTTTTTCTTCAATAAAATTAATTTCGAAAATAATGCTTGTTAAATATTAAATGCTAGAAAATGATAAAATGATAACAGAAATGTAAAATTTACGAAAGCTAACGATGTTAAATCACAAACCTATAATTATGGTATATTATACATTTTGTCGGGGTTTGCAGCATTTGCTTGCGTTCAGCAGCGTTTATCCGCATACAGGCTGTGCAGCATTATAAAGCACTGTGCAGCGTGATCACGTTTGTAAATGAGTTGAGTTTGAATGTGTGATATTAAAAATAAATCAATAACACATAATCGATAAACAGCACATGCGCGCTTAAAATCAAATAGTAGCTTTTTTTTCGCGATATCGTCTGCTAAAAAAGGGAACCCAAATCTAGGTCAGTTAGTGCTATTAGCCTTGCCAGGGCTTAGAATAGCTTAGGTTAGGGAAGCAGTTAGTGTAGTGGGTTTCCCATTTTTTTCGCAGACGATTTTAGGCACTTGCGCTATTTTCCGGCATCATTTATGTTATATATTGGTCACCGCATTCGGTTGGAGCACTTGTAATAAGCAAGGATATATTGAAACACAAAAAATCATTCAGTACACTGGATAAAAAAAACCAATACAATACAGTTGTGTGAAAATGAGGTGAATATGTGAACGTGGATGCTGCTGCAAGCGTTTTCTTATTATTATTATTTTTTTTTTTTTAAGCAGCTGCAATCGGCAAAGCGAGGCTGCAGCGTGCGCACTGCACCGCGGGGGGCTGGGTGGGGGAGGGGGGAGGGGGCGGGAGGGATATTACTCACTAACTGGGGTTCAAGTTTAATAATCACTACTGCAGATGGAACTAGATACTCGCTATTTCCGCAACATCACAAGATTTAATAATAATAACCCACTTAAACCTAATTTAGAGGAACAATTTGCATATATAATTATTCCAAAACAAATGGACACACAATAATGATAATTATGGATAACAAAGCGCCCGGAAGTTACGTGGTGTGAGAACAAATTTCTGTGGATACAAAAAATTGGGACTTCCATGGAATACTGCTTCCTTATAAGTACTTTAATCATGAAACCGAGAGGATCAAGAGGAGCATCACATGATGGATCAAGGACAATCTTAAAGAAATACGAGGATGATTATAATATACGAATAATTATTATTCAAGAATTAAATTTATTAACATGCCAATTATTGACAGCCCAAAGCGAACTATAGCAATGCCTTGTGCATTGAAGAAGCAGACGTCAGCAATGCCTGGTGCGTTGATTTATGAAGACAAGAACTTTATTATTAATACCCCACGGTAGTTACTATTCCTTATTGAGAAAAACTGGGCTGTTCACAATGTTTAAATTATAAGTATGGTCTCCAGCAGTGCCTGGTGCACTGAAGCAGTCGGCCGTAGACAATGCCTTGTGCGTTGCATTTCATAATTACACAATGTATGAATATTATAATTGTAGAAAAAACTCTTCAATTCAACAAACATTCCCAAGCAATGCAGCATTGAAATGATAGGCTTCGGCAATGCCTGGTGCGTTGCATGATATGTAAATGAATTAATTTTATTAAATCCTTTCACAAACTAGCAATGCTGCATTGAAACTGTAGGCTGACCGCAATATATGGTATTTTTATTGTTTGTATGCAAGGCTTCTTTATTCGTACGTATTATATATGAGGGGCCTCCACAGGGTAAATGTGATTTTCTTTTTGTCTGAAAATATTTTTGTTCTTTCATTTAAAAAAAGAAAGAAAGAAATAAGGTTCTTCAGGCCCCATGTTTGAATTTTTGGTCCCAACTCGATTCACTCTCGCCCCAACCCCGCCCCGCTCGAAAAAGTATTAAAATGTTACAATTATATTATAATCTCTACGGTGAAAAACATGCCGAACTGGGGCTGCGTGCTCGCTAAACATCAAATTCAAGATTTCAAGATCAGCCTAAGCAAGACAGTTACTTCGCAAGGCTTCTCAGCTCCTCCAAACGTTTCCATCTCTAACCCCCCTCGATGCTGAACAGAGATCTCTCCATCAAATTCAAGATTTCAAGATCAGCCTAAGCAAGACGGTTCCTTCGCAAGGCTTCTCAGCTCCTCCAAACGTCTCCATCTCTAACCTATCTCCTTCGATGCTAAACAGAGACCTCTCCATCAAATTCAAGATTTCAAGATCAGCCTTAGCAAGACAGTTCCTTCGCAAGGCTCCTAAGCTCCTTCAAACATCTCCATCTCTAACTCCTTAGATGCTGAAGATAGAACCTAGAAATATTGTAGTTAAATCCCCTAGTTTGCATGGCAGTGTTCCAAAAGTTCGATCCATTTGTCGGTTTTTTTTTTTACAAACAACCGCACCACATGTTTTCGTGGTTTTTTTTTTAAATTAAAAATAATTTTAAAAACGCAATAATTAGTAAACGTGTTGTCTAAACAATCAAATTATAAAATTAAATAATCTATAAAAACAAATAATTCACTCGACAGTATCTGGGACATTGTCCATAAATGAAATGCACGAAATTTATGATGGGGTTCTTGCATAAATATTAAAAATTAGGCTAGGGTGCTTTTCACGCTTGTCCCACATGGTTGCAGCGTTCGGCAGCGTGTATGAACGAGTGCAACGAGAGTTAAAGCGAGATCAGTATGAATGGGTAATTACAACATACAACCAATAATTGTACACAATCACGTACACTCGTAATCATGAAGCGCGTTATGCTGAAACACAGTTTTGCGCGCTTGCTTCAGCCGAAAATGGGAAACCTACGTAGTTAGATTTACATGTAGTTAGGTTGTAGGGCCTACTACATGTAGCTTAGGATCAGGTTAGAATAGGTTAGAATAGGTCAGGTGCCGTAGGTTTCCCGTTTTCGCAGAAGTTGTCGATACCTTTTTTGTGTTTGGCGCAGTTCGATTACTTCGATATATAAATTTACATATACAAATAAATAAACTGGGATATGAATGTATGTGTGTATGTCAGTGCGTGTGTTTCGCAAAGGGGCCAAAGCAGCGAACAGCCGTCAAGCAGCTACAACAAGCAAAGCGAGGCTAGCGCATGCGCAGTGCATTGGGGAAGGGGTCAGGGTGAGGCGGTGGGCCCTTCAAATTCATTTGGGTTCAAGTCAAAATAGTGAAAAATTAATTGGGGAGCAATATAAATTCCATAATCTAAGTGTTAACAATTTTAAATTTTGTGAAAACACCCGAAATGTGTGGTGCGGAAAGTGCCAGCAACACGAAAACAAAACAAAAAATGTATACGTATTTGGAACACTGCTGCAATTAAATAAAATTATAAATATGGTCCCTAGCAGTGCCTTGTGCACTGAAACAGTAGGCCGTCTGCAATGCCTGGAGCATTGCTTTATTTATGCAAGAAATATAATGAATATTATAATTGACATGAATATTATAATTGAACCTTTCAACGGAGAATCCCAAGCAATGCAACATTGAAACAATAGGCAGTCCACAATGTCTGATGCATTGCATAATTTAAAAACAGCCCCTAGCAATGTTGCATTGGAATCGTCGTAGGCAGTCCAGTCCCTAGCAGTGCCTTGTGCACTGAATCAGTAGGCCGTCCGCAATGCCTTGAGCGTTGCTTATGCAAAAATGTTTTGAATATATGAATATTATAACTGTATAAAAAACACGAACAACCACTAACAATGCAGCATTGAAATGATAGGCTGTCCGCAATGCCTGGTGCGTTGCATTATGCAAATACATGAATATATGAATTAATTATATATCCTTGTACAGTACCGTAATTGTATATAGATCCCTCCCACAAACTAGCAATGCTGCATTGAAACTGTAGGCTGACCGCAATTGAAATTATTCGTATTTTTATTGTAATGGTTAGTATTAATTTTATTGTATGTAGATATTTACATGAAAGACCTCTGCAAAAAAAGAGGTGACTTTCAAAAAGAAAACAATTGGAAAAGAAAACAATTTCTTGAATCCCCGCCCCCGATCGCTCTCCCCCACCCCCACCCGAAATCAAATTATTGTTTGTTTGGTGTGTTTATTTGGTGTGTGTGGTTATTTCTAAATCATATTTTTTTTTGTCTCCACTGGCTCCCCATCCGGCAACGCATCACATTCAAACTCCTTCTTATTGCATATCAATCCTTGCACAACATGGCTCCAGACTACATTCAACAACTAACAACACCTTATGTTCCAGTACGTCAGCTGCGATCTAGCGATGCAAGCCTGCTGACTGTTCCACCATCCAGACTCAAATCGTTCGGCGACAGAAGGTTTTCAGTAGCAGCTCCACAACTTTGGAATCAGCTTCCTATCTCTATCAGACAACAACTAAATATTGCCATGTTCAAATCACATCTCAAAACATACCTCTTTAATCAAGCATTTCACATGTAATCCTATATGAAATAGCGCGGCGAATAGCTATTAGCTAAATGCTTGCGCTTTACAAGATTTATTATTATTATTCGTCACGACCCACTTCGAAAATAAGAAAAATCTCGTCGCAAAATCTCGCCTCTAAATCTCGTCGCCAAATATCTCTGGTCGTTTCGTCACGACCCAATTCGAAAATAAGAACAATTTCGTCGCAAAATCTCGTTTCCAAATCTCGCCTCTAAATCTCGTCGCCAAATATCTCTGGTCGTTTCGTCACGACCCACTTCGAAAATAAGAAAAATCTCGTCGCCAAATATCGTCGCCAAATATCTCTGGTCGTTTCGTCACGACCCAATTCTAAAGTAAGAAAAACTCCGTTGCAAAATCTCGTCGCAAAATCTCGCCTCTAAATTTCGCCGCCAAATATCTCTGGTCGTTTCGTCACGACCCACTTCGAAAATAAGAAAAATCTCGTCGCCAAATATCTCTGGTCGTTTCGTCACGACCAAATTCGAAAATAAGAAAAATTTCGTTGCAAAATCTCGTCGCAAAATCTCGCCTCTAAATCTCGTCGCCAAATATCTCTGGTCGTTTCGTCACGACCCAATTCTGATATAAGAACAATTTCGTCGCAAAATCTCGTTTCCAAATCTCGCCTCTAAATCTCGTCGCCAAATATCTCTGGTCGTTTCGTCACGACCCACTTCGAAAATAAGAAAAATCTCGTCGCCAAATATCGTCGCCAAATATCTCTGGTCGTTTCGCCACGACCAAATTCGAAAATAAGAAAAATTTCGTTGCAAAATCTCGTCGCAAAATCTCGCCTCTAAATCTCGTCGCCAAATATCTCTGGTCGTTTCGTCACGACCCAATTCTGATATAAGAACAATTTCGTCGCAAAATCTCGTTTCCAAATCTCGCCGCCAAATATCTCTGGTCGTTTCGTCACGACCCACTTCGAAAATAAGAAAAATCTCGTCGCCAAATCTCGCCTCTAAATCTCGTCGCCAAATATCTCTGGTCGTTTTGTCACGACCAAATTCGAAAATAAGGAAAATCTCGCCTCTATATCGCCAAATATCTCTGGTCGTTTCGTCACGACCACATTCGAAAATAAGAAAAATTTCGTTGCAAAATCTCGTCGCAAAATCTCGCCTCTAAATCTCGTCGCCAAATATCTCTGGTCGTTTCGTCACGACCCAATTCTGATATAAGAACAATTTCGTCGCAAAATCTCGTTTCCAAATCTCGCCGCCAAATATCTCTGGTCGTTTCGTCACGACCCACTTCAAAAATAAGAAAAATCTCGTCGCCAAATCTCGCCTCTAAATCCCGTCGCCAAATATCTCTGGTCGTTTTGTCACGACCAAATTCGAAAATAAGGAAAATCTCGCCTCTATATCGCCAAATATCTCTGGTCGTTTCGTCACGACCAAATTCGAAAATAAGAAAAATTTCGTTGCAAAATCTCGTCGCAAAATCTCGCCTCTAAATCTCGTCGCCAAATATCTCTGGTCGTTCGTCACGACCCACTTCGAAAATAAGAAAAATCTCGTCGCCAAATCTCGCCTCTAAATCTCGTCGTCAAATATCTCTGGTCGTTTCGTCACAACCAAATTCGAAAATAAGAAACGTTTCGTCGCCAAATATCTCTGGTTGTTTCGTATGAACATGAAATGTGTTTTGCTATGAACATCATGTGTTTTTCTATTATCAAAATGTGTTTTGCTATTACTATTACTAGTATTAGCCTTTTAGAAGTATGGCGGAACAAAAGGAGAGGGCGCAATTTCATTTGGGTATGAATTTTTTTATCAATTGTATTTCTTCCCAAAAACTTGATTTACATGTTGTAATTATAATATATAGACAGAATTATCAATAAAATTAATAAGTGTGAAGTGAAAAACTGAGTTATTTTGCATTTTAGTCGATTTTATACCCACTGCAAATTGCGCCCTCTATTGTGTCCGCCATACTTCAAAAAGGCTAATTGTATGTGCATCTACATGTAATGTGTTTCGCTATGAACATCTTAATGTGTTTCGCTATAAACATCTTAATGTGTTTCGCTATAAACATCTTAATGTGTTTCGCTATAAACATCTTAATGTGTTTCGCTATAAACATCTTAATGTGTTTCGCTATAAACATCTTAATGTGTTTCGCTATAAACATCTTAATGTGTTTCGCTATAAACATCTTAATGTGTTTCGCTATAAACATCAATTCGGTTGCGCTATGAACTTCATTTCGGTTGCGCTATGAACATCAATTCGGTTGCCCTATGAACATCAATTCGGTTGCGCTATGAACATCTCATGTAAACATCAGATGTGTTTTTCCATGAACATGTGTTTTGCTATGAATATCAAACCCAAGTTGTCTCATAGTGGAAACGAAGTAACGTATATGAATTTACGCCCCGTGCCGATGACATCCCGTTTGAAAACGCTTTCAAACGTTTGTACTTTTTATGGGCGATGTGTATATTGTAGGTTGTTAATTCGGTTGAACTAAGTCCGTAAGTCCGATAACCAACTATCGGCAAATAGTAGTAGTAGTAATCATATCTGAAGTGGGCAGTTTGCTATGTTAAACAGCGCCCTCTTGTGTCGAGGGTGAACTTAAAAAGTTGTACGTGGTGACGTACATGTGTAAAGTTTTTGCGCTTGTAATGTGTAAAACTAAAATGCTCTTTAACTGGTAATATTTCGTCACGGTGTCCATCTGATAATTTGTTAACACCCGCGGCCCGCACCTCCCCGCCCCCCTCTCCGACCCCATTGTGTGGGCTGCCATTTGTGTTTCTAGAATCTGTTGTTTTTAAAACTGGGGCCATGTTTGTAACTTTTATACCACATATTCCGTCGTAACTCGGCACTCGCACGTAAAAAGTATGTAAGTCCGGCAAAGAACTTTACCGGCACTAGGAACTTCGCCAACCGTCGTCTGCGCACCGCCTACGGTCGTCTGCTCACCGCGTACCGTCGTCTGCTCACCGCGTACCGTCGTCTGCTCACCGCGTACCGTCGTCTGCGCACCGCGTACCGTCGTCTGCGCACCGCGTACCGTCGTCTGCGCACCGCCTACGGTCGTCTACGCACCGCCTACGGTCGTCTACGCACCGCCTACGGTCGTCTGCGCACCGCCGCATGTTCAGTATAAAATGGTAAGAAATTGTCAATAGGTAAGAGGTAGAAAGTTATTTGTATTAAAGATGGGTAAGCAGGTAATAATATATCGGTAACATTACATTGGTAAGAATGTTTAACATGGTAACAGGCTTCGTCCCAACTGGCTGAGGCCAGTTACCAGTTTCATTCTTGTACACTAGGCAAGAAGGTGAGAATATATTGGTAACATTGGTAAGCATGTTTAACATGGTAACAGGCTTCGTCCCAACTGGCCGAGGCCAGTTAATTACCAGTTTCATTCTTGTACACTAAGCAAGAAGGTGAGAATATATTGGTAACATTGGTAAGCATGTTTAACATGGTAACAGGCTTCGTCCCAACTGGCCGAGGCCAGTTAATTACCAGTTTCATTCTTGTACACTAAGCAAGAAGGTAAGAATATATTGGTAACATTGGTAATCATGTTTAACATGGTAACAGGCTTCGTCCCAACTGGCTGAGGCCAGTTACACTCTTGTACACTAAGCAAGAAGGTAAGAATATATCGGTAACATTGGTAAGAATGTTTAACATGGTAACAGGCTTCATCTCAACTGGCTGAGGCCAGTTAATTACCAGTTTCATTCTTGTACACTAAGCAAGAAGGTGAGAATATATTGGTAACATTGGTAAGCATGTTTAACATGGTAACAGGCTTCGTCCCAACTGGCCGAGGCCAGTTACACTCTTGTACACTAAGCAAGAAGGTAAGAATATATCGGTAACATTGGTAAGAATGTTTAACATGGTAAAAGGTTTCATCCCAACTGGCTGAGGCCAGTTAATTACCAGTTTCATTCTTGTACACTAAGCAAGAAGGTAAGAATATATTGGTAACATTGGTAAGCATGTTTAACATGGTAACAGGCTTCATCCCAACTGGCTGAGGCCAGTTAATTACCAGTTTCATTCTTGTACACTAAGCAAGAAGGTAAGAATATATCGGTAACATTGGTAAGCATGTTTAACATGGTAACAGGCTTCGTCCCAACTGGCCGAGGCCAGTTACACTCTTGTACACTAAGCAAGAAGGTAAGAATATATCGGTAACATTGGTAAGAATGTTTAACATGGTAACAGGCTTCATCCCAACTGGCTGAGGCCAGTTTATTACCAGTTCCATTCTTGTACACTAAGCAAGAAGGTAAGAATATATCGGTAACATTGGGAAGAATGTTTAACATGGTAACAGGCTTCGTCCCAACTGGCTGAGGCCAGTTACCAGTTCCATTCTTGTACACTAAGCAAGAAGGTAAGAATATATTGGTAACATTGGTAAGAATGTTTAACAGGGTTTTAACACTAATGTTTTAAAGTTTTGTTCTGATTTTCGTTGTTGTTGTTTTTCTCTTGCTTGTGTTTTTTGTTTGTTTGTTTGTTGTTGTTGTTGTTTTTTGAGGTGGGGAAGGTGCAGTTTTTTTTTTTGGGGGGGGGGGGGGGGGGGGTTTCGTTTCTCCTTTTATTTCTTTTACATTAGCACAAAGACCTTCAGCTCCTGACGTGGAAGGACCAAAAATTAGTGCATCCAGGAAAGCAACGGGATGAATGGTGCTGGATGATGAGGGGATCCATCTCAGACCAAGATGCTGTTGGCTTGCAACTGGTGATGCAAGAAGGGAATCTGATTGGACGTCACCCAGCAACCCAAGATGGAGGCCAAATTGGATGCTGGATGGAGACTCTGATGCAAGGTTAGGTCCATAGAGTTATAGTAAACTAGAGTGTGCACTGGCTATTCAAGCCACGTGTGTGGACCGTGCCGATGCGGACGGCGCCATGTTTGCTTAACGCTATGAGTGCAAAGTGGGCAACACAGCTTTGCCCACCAAGCACCCATAGCGTTAAGCCAAAATGGCGGCGTCCATATCAGCACATCATGTATTGGGAGCGCGCATCTCTAGTTTACTATATATAACTCTATGGTTAGGTCTCGGTTTATCATCTTTACACATGTATTCAAAAAGGGACTCTAGTGTTTGACCAATGCAAAATGCTTCCCGATTTCTGTTAAACGAAATTTTGCATTTTATTTCATGCATCCGTTCTAGCCCTTTAAAGGCAGAGGCTCGTCAGCAATGCGCGCCCGCCAAATGTGTGCCAGGCAATACGCAGCTCCATAGCAAAGGCATGGAGCTGCGTGTTTCGAGCACGAATTTGGCGGGCGCGCATTGCTGACGAGCCTGTGCCTTTAATTGTCACAATGTCATGGTCATCACCAGAAGAAAGCATGTTTCTGGTGTAATCCCCATCAGTATGGTGTAATTAAAAAAAAAAAATCATTTGTTTCTTTTCTCCTAGATGATTGATTGGACTCTGACGTCACTCTGTCTTCCAAGACGAGCATCCTTCAGTCAGCGAGGATACCAATACAGGAATGCCCGTGCCTGGGCGAAGACAGTCTGATGCAAGGTTAGGTCTCGGTTAATTAATTGGTATAAGGCTATCACCATCACCCTTATATTATAACGCTTCCTCATCAGAATGGCATACAGACATGGTTGGTCTGATGTCGTAATTTTTTTCTTTTCTTCTAGATGATCTTCTTGGACTCTGACGACACTCTGTTGTCGACGAAGAGCACCCTTCGGCCAATACAGAAACGTTAGTTCTTGGATGGAGACGCCCTGATGCAAGGTTAGGTTTCGATTAATTAACTGGTATTACGCTAGCATCATCACCCTTATATTAAAAATGATTGGCCGAATCTAAATGCCTCCTAATCAGTATATGACATCTGAACATGGTTGGTGTAATAAAAAATCTCATTTGTTTATTTTCTCTAAAGATGATCTTATTGGACTCCGACGTCATTCTCTCGTCTAAGACGAGCATCCTTCAGTCATGCGGCAAGGATACCAATACAGAAATGCTCAGGCCTGGTTGGAGACGCTCTGATGCAAGGTTAGGTCTTGATTAATGCACTGGCACAGGGGCGGATCCAGGAATTTTTCCAGGAGGGGGTTTTGCCACCAGGGAGGGGTTTTGCCTATCAGATTTTTATGTCTGCTTGTTTCGGACAGGCGGACACGCAAAAAATGCATTACATTATATTTGTTGGTGTCGGAGCAGGGCGGGGGGGGGTTTTGACCCCTAAAACCCCCCTCTGGATCCGCGCCTGTGGCATTAGGCTAGCACAATCGTCCTTATATTAAAAAATGGATTCTAACGATTGGCGGAATGTAAACGCCTCCTCATTAATATGGCTGGTGTAATAAAAGAATCTCACTTGTTTCTTTTCTTCCAGATGATCTTATTTGATTCTGACGAAACGCTGTTGTCAATGATGAGCACCCTTCAGTCATCAGTACAGAAACGTCTGTGCCTGGATGGAGACGCCCTGATGCAAGGTTAGGCCGAATCTTAACGCCTCCTTATAGGAAAAGGAAAATTGCATTTTATTTCATATTGACCCCTTTCGAACACGTGCGAATATGCCATTTTGGAAGTCAAATAATGCTGAGTCATTGTGGAAGCAATGTGCGTGTGCGTTGTGTGTCTCTCTGGTGGGCGTAACGCGGTTTAGTTCACCAATGGGAGCCTCAGCATAGCGCGTTACGCGCGCTATGGACACACACAACGTGCACGCACATTGCTTTCACAACGACGCGGCATTGTTTTACTCCCAAAATTACGTCATTGGCACGAGCTCAATACATGTATTTCAGTAGCCCTTTATTTGTGCAACATTGTCGCGGTCATTACCAACATTTTTAAAGAGTTAACAGATTATTCGTTTGTTTTCTTCTAGATAATCATACTCTGACGTCGATAACGAGCATCCGTCAGACAACGAGGATACTAATACAGAAATCCTTGTGCCTTCCCCTTTGTGATACATCCAAGAAATGTCTTTGTGCTTCAAAGACCAAATAAGGACCCTCCTCGCATCAAGGAAGCAATATGAACATTATTGTATTCCCTTGATCTTTCAAGTCAGATCTTGCTCGTTGCCTTTTCTTGATTACATTTTGGGACAGAATCTTAGATCCAGACTGATCTTAGATCCATTTAAGCCCTCCTTGTGAGGTGATATACAAACACTGTAGATGAGTCTTAAGGCTTGACCGCATTGGACTTTTTTTTGTCAAACTTACCGAGACAATGGGTACTTTTCCCATTTTAATCCAGTGCGGACAGCCTAGGAGGTTTTCCTCTCAGTAACTTTTCCCGAGTCCAGCGGTTACTTTTCCTGGCCAACTACTGCCCAGGAAAATTTACCGAGTAACTTTTCCCGAGACAATAAGTCCAATGCGGACACAGCGAGTCGGTAAAAGCGCTATAGAAGCGTATGTCCAGGCCGTGAAGGTCATACTGCGAAGGGACACTGCGCATGCTCTCCCACGGTCTTGGTAAAATTTTCCCGTGTCAAGCAGTACAATTTTGCCATTTTTAATTTTACCGTCGTCTTGGTAAAATCTCCCGAAAAAAAAGTCCAATGCGGACACGGCTTTAGTGCCATTGACATTGCAAGCTTTGGCCAGTTATTTGAGATGATTTGCAGATGGCTCTTAATAAATTTGGCTTTTTGTGATGGTCGGTTTGTGGGTGTATTACGTTTCTGTAACTTTAAATAACTGTAGATGTTTAACTCAGACCCATTTTAGTAATTTTATGAAATGTACAGCGCATTTGAACATATTTGTATGAAATTTGCGCTATAGAAATGAATAAATTATTATTATCATACTTAGTTCAGTCAAAAACGCTTTTCAGCATAATAACCACTAAATTTCTACTTAGCCACACTTTCCTTGCGATCATTTGTGATCTTGACATCACAGGTGTCGTTACTGAGCTGCACAAGTTAGTAGCCAATTTTGTGAAGTCAATTAACAGACAGAACAAGGCACTAAAATAATAGTAATAAAATAAAAATTCAAAACGTCAAGTCACTTTTGTGGATAAGGACGCAATAATGCTAATTTATGGAGTTGTTTAACTTGGTTGCCATCAACACATGGAGCCGGAAGGGAATTTTCCCAGCATTTTGTTTTCCTTAAAAAGGTTTTAAATGTGGGTTTTTCGCCCTTCCCGTAATTAGCATAAAAGTTGAGAGAGTTGCTTTTTTACTGCCTTTATTAGTATGTCGGATATTAAAGGTAATCTACTTGTTTGGTAATCATCCTCCAAGCTTTATACTTGTTTTATCAAGATGGTAATGGTAGTAATCATCCTGTGAAATAATTTTGTCTGAATTGCCCCCATTCATGAGAAAAATTAGAAAAATATTTGAATCTCCAAATGAATGGAGCCATTCATTCATTGAAACCGCAATTGGATTTTTCAGGTTTTCTGAAGTATTACTGCATCTATGTGGCTGACATTTCTACAAGGTGGTTTCCTCAACCTATGTTTTCAATTACCAGTGAAAATCGTGCCGTTTTTAACAGTTTACCAAACGATTATACAACCTTAAAACTAAACTATATAGACACCCATTGCATACTGGTCAGTTTATTTTACTGTATTATATATTTTAAAGAAGTGTAAAATTTATTTTAAAGAATTGAGGTAATGTGAAATAAATGTCTAATAAGATCAAAAGAAATGCGAAAAAATACAATGAAGGAATATACATACATTGTAGGTGGTTCTCCGTTTTTTTACTACCCGGCTGTAGCATTAATTATAATCGTGAATACAAGTTTAGCAAAACAATTTATAATACTGGGAAAAAAATAAAAATACCATAGCCATAATGCATAAATGAAGTGTGTTATGGAATATAAATTTAACCTCAATCTATCTTTAGACTTAAAGGAGAATGTTCCGGGTCATATTTTTTACCCTTCCCAAGCAAGCAAAATGTTGTCATACTGCTTAGAATCTTGTACCTCAGTCATCAAACGTGAAATATAGCCATGGTCACATTTTTAAAAAATCTTCATTCAGTGAGCTCAACGATCATTTGATTGGATTTTCTGATCTGATTGCATGCCTCTTTATAGACGATGTGACGTGTTTACATTTGGGGCGCCCTGATTGAGACAAAAGTCGACAGGCAAAAAGCCCACTAGTTTACTTTGGCAAGTCCATGTTTTTTTACGTAGCTTTGGTTTCAAAGCAAATACTTTGTCATTAACACGAGTTTAATCTTTAGCCAAATAAAGACAGCTTGTGTTTATATAATTTATAGATTTTATTTAGTTTCATAGACCAAGCTGTATTATCTTGCCTGTCGTTAAACAACAGAGGGCGTGCTAGATAAAACAAGTCACGTCACGTGTCACCATGTCTATTCAACGAAGATCAGGATTTCCTCATTCGATGAAGAAATTGCTGAACTCGACTAAGCAAAATTTGTACACACTGCTCATGTGTGAACAGTGTAACTAAATGCCACACAGACCACTCTGAGAGTCAGACGCACCTCTTTTGCAGTGTACAAAGTAACTGTGGACAGACAAAATTGTGACATTTTTGTCTGTCCGCCGTTACATACGGAAATGGAAAATTTGTACCCGGTACACAAGCTTTACAGAAATGCATGTTGTGGCAGCATTTTCTTACCTTTTTGGGCAAAAGTTATCTCCTGAGAAGGGAATTTCTTCAAGTTTGAGTTAAACTAAAGACATCTGAAAGGAATGATTGACTTATTTTTCAAATAGGCCCATTAACGTGGAAAGACCCAGTTATTCCTTTTTCAAACCTTATTATCTATCCCACTGAAATGTAGGGCCGAGTCAATTCGAATAACTTACTATTCGAATATTTTCATCAAGTGATCGATCGAATATCGAATAATCGTTTAGCCTGATTGATCATATTTATTTATTTATTAATTTGTTTATTTATTTATTCACCACATCCAACAGCGGAAGGACCGCCAGTTACAGGAATGGGATCAATTAACAGATATTTGAATAACTATCAACTTCTAAGTTACATTAGAAACTGCCAGAGACACGGGGGAATCCCTCCCCTTGCTCTTCACGAAAGAATGCTCTGGGATCTTTAGAGTGCGTTACCGAAACCTAACACACTGGACCAACGGCTTTACATCCCTTCCGAAGGAAGGAACAAGTGTTATTAAGTGCCTTGCTCAAGAGCACCAGTGCCACATCCCGTCACGGCCCGGAATGGAACCTGTACTGACACGTACAGGAACTTGAGTTCGACGCACTAGACCGCTCAGCCTTAACACCCCACCATAGAGTAAATTTTAATGCAGTATGATCAATCTAGAAATACAAAATACATACTGCATACATTTGGAGCACCACAAACGGGAGGCAAAAAAAACGAAACCCGAAACAAAAACGCTTTTCCTCGTGATTTTAACATTTGTCTGCATTACCCCAAAACAAAAAACGTTGTTTTGCGAAACAATCCTGCTTGTTTCGCGAAACATGTTTTCATCAAATCAAACGTTTCGGTCTACAGTCTGATGACCAATCATCGCTCGTTTTCTGGATCACGTGGTATCAATATATCATGTGACTGTACTGCTCTGTCGTCGCCCCTGGCGGCGCTGTATCCGTTTCGGTGGCATTTTTGTTTTGTTGTGTGGCCTTTCTGCTTTCTATTTGCAGGGTGGATACACTAAAACGCGAAAAGGGGAGTAAACGAATTGGTTTCGTGTTTCATGTTGTTTGCCTCCCGTTTTGCGCCGGGCTTTTTAGAAAATACCTCTCCTGTAAAAAAACACATTTCTTTTATCTCCCAATTTACTGATCAACTTATTACTGATTAACCTTTTTGAATATTCGAATACAAAAATCATTATTTGAATATTTGGTTATCGATCAAATATTCAAATATTCGAATAACTGGAACAGCCCTTCTGAAATGTGTACCTTATGATGTCTCGTAGTCTTTCTCACAATCTCAGCCGATGCATGTTTGTCCAGCTACAGTTTGGCCATTGGTAGCTCTGCAATGCACTCCCGTACAAGCTCCGTGGCATCCAATGCGCAGCCCCAATGTAGCGTAACACCAGAGCCACCATGTCCGTAATTATGAACAACCTAGGTGAACGAAAATGACAAGGGGTAAATTTTATAAGCTGTTCAGCAGAAAAATTTGCTTAATACAAAATTTAATTGCTTTGTAAAAAATGGGTTAGCAGTCAAAATCGTTTTGTGATGTGTAGTACACTTGACTAGTATCCTGCTACTCTTGCTAAGAACACAAATTGACGTATGATTTTGCCTGCTAATCCATTTTTGCAAAGCAAATAAACTTTGTATTAAGCAAATGTTTCCTGCTAAACGGCTTTATGAAATTGGCAATCTGTACTAGTATTTATATAATATTGAATGGTATGAGGGTGATATGAGAATATACCGCACGAGTCATGAAAATACAGATCGAGCCAAAGGCGAGTTCAGTATTTTTATGAGTGCGGTATATTTTCATATCACCCGAAAAGACATCCAATATTATTATTGTTATATAAAATGAAGTTTTGTTTTGAAAGATTTCCGCGAGATTTTTGTCTGTTTGGTGTTAAAAACTTCAGTTTTTGTTATTGTTGTACAATATTTTTTGTTACTGTACTCTTGCGCGCATAGCACACGTTCATGTACATGTTCACGCTCACGTAGGCGTGTATATGGGTGCGCCCAGCGTGCACGCGCATCTGATTAGGGCTCTGTGCTGCACAGTATCAGAAACGCACGGTATCCGCAAAACTTCATTTTATATAATAATAAAGGACTTGTTCAGACTTTTTTAGAAAATTGATTTTGTTCTAACCTAACACTCATATAAAATACCTCCCCAAAATAATATCCATGAGAAGAAAACAGAAAATTTGCAATCTCCAATTTGAATGTGGAGACAAAAAGGTTGGTGTGATCACAGCAATGCTTTAATGTATTAATTAGTTAACAAATAATCGGTGGTTGAGAGCGCGAAATTTCAGAATGGTAATGAGAAAAATATGACGAATGATATGGTATCAAAATCTCAACACCCAAATGTGATCTGGACGCACCCCTTTAACATGGACAACTCACCTTTTTCTTTTTTCCCGATATGACCATGTCCTCTCGCTCGAGCCGAACGGATGAACGGCCAGGCCGTAAACCGGCCCACGTCTCGATAATTTCAGCACTCTAGTAAAAAAAAAAATATTAATTAAGTCAATACATTGTTTCATTTGTAAAACTCACCAGCTGAGCTATGAGGCAGTGGTATACACCCTCAGGTTTTCCCCAAGACTTCTGATTCACTGGGTAGATGCTCTACCAGCTGAGCTATGAGGCACAGTGGTATACTCCCTTAGGTTTTCCCCAAGACTTCTGACTCACTAGGCAGATGCTCTACCAGCTGAGCTATAAGGCACAGTGGTATACTCCCTCGGGTTTCCCCAGGACCTCTGACACAACAGGCAGATGCTTTACCAGCTGAGCTATGAGGCACAGTCGTATACTCCCTCAGGTTTTCCCCCCAAGACCTCTGACACACAGGGCAGGTACTCTACCAGCTGAGCTATGAGGCACAGTGGTAAACTCCCTCGGGTTTACCCCAAGACCTCAGACACACCAGGCAGATGCTCTACCAGCTGAGCTATGAGACACAGTAATATACTTCTTCAGGTTTCCCCCAAGACCTCTGACACCAGGCAGATGCTCTACCAGCTGAGCTATGACGCACAGTGGTATACTCCCCCAGGTTTCCACAGGACCTCTGAAACATTGGGCAGATGCTCTTCCAGCTGAGCTATGAGGCGCAGTGGTATACTCCTTAAGCCTTACCTTTAAACTCGGAACAAGCTTTGTACACCTCTCAATGATGCCCTTCACATCTTCAGGGTTCGATTTATCATTCCAGTTGTTCACTTGGACTGTTCCTCCGCAGTGTAGGTATTCAGTGCTAGTATGAGAATAAAAAGGACGTGTAAGACCCCGTTCCAACTAGAAAAATCACTTTGTTCGATGAAGATTAGTTAATCATCGTTAGTTTATGAAGCGTGCGTTCACATATCACTTAATGAAGATCGAACGAAGAGCGGTACCGTTCACATAAAGCGACCGCTAACGAAGATCGAATGAAGCTGTGGGAGGCCATACATGCACGTCGCGCATCAAGCGCTGAGCTTCAAGCGGTTTCTAGTGGCACGTCAAAAACAACACTTGCAAGGCGCTTGACGCCCAACGCGCTTGTGCAACAAGGCCTGCCAAATCGCTTCATTGAATGAAGGGAGCGTTCACATTAGAAATTTGCTTCGTTGAATGAAGCTAAAAACCACTTTGCCCTGAACCACGGCCTACGCACGAAGTGGTTTTTAGACGAAGTGGCATTTGGGCAAAGTGGTTGATGGGTGAAGTGAATCAGGGTGAAGTGAATCAGGGTGAAGTGGTCTAGGCTGAAGTGGCTTTGAGGCAAAATAAATTTTCATCTCATGAGACGAAAATTAATTGTTTTACTCATTTCTCAAAGACTATAGCACTTCAGACAAAACCATTTCAGGGGAAGTTTTCTACCGTAAACATGTTTATATTGTTTAAGTTAAGTGTAAATCTGTGAACATTTTCTGATTTTCAAGACCTATACCAATCATGTATTGTACCTTTAACTTACCCGGGCAGGAGGTATGTTGCAGCTTCATCTTCGCCCAGCTCACAGTTTTTCCAAAGGGTTTTCATCTATTTGAAAAAAAGAGGAAGGCTGTTAAAGGCTCATTTTATCATTTGCAATGACCCAACATTTTACTTCATGAGTTGGCAAGAAAAGTGTTGATAGCAATGGTAACCATGAGACAACATGAATTTATTCCTGTCCAAAATTGTTATTTTCTGTCTTCATCAGGGGCCAATTTCAGAGCTGCTTAAGCACCGTTTGCAAACAAGTTAAGCGCTATTTGACGGTCACGGCATGGTTAAGCATGCGCGCGCATGGAAACGGCTATTGTTGCATCACTAAGTTTGGCTCTGCAGTTAAAGACAAGGCTCGTTAGCAATGGGCGCGCACCAAAATTGTGCCACGAAATATGCAGCTCCATGCATGCCTTTGCTATATTGCTGCGTATTTTGTGGCACGAATGTGGCGCGTGCGCATTGCTGACGAACCTATGCCTTTAAGGCAGGTTTTCAGTTGCTCACCTTCCCGCTTAATTACCATTAACGATGTCTATGAAATGGCACGGCACTCGTTAAGAGAAAATATGCTGTTAAGCAGCTGTGTGAAATTGGGCCATGGATTTGAACCAGAGACCTTTGACTCAATAGGCAGATGCTCTACCAACTGAGCTGTGAGGCACAGTGGTATACTCACTCAGGTTTTTCCCCCAAGACCTCTGACACACTAGGCAGATGCTCTACCAGCTGAGCTATGACATAATAGTATGAGGCATGCAGTGGTATACCCTCAGGTTTTTCCCAAGACCTCTGACACTCCGAGCATATGCTCTACCAGCTGAGCTATGAGGCACAGTGGTATACTCCCAAAAAAACGAGGTGTATTTTTTAGCGTACCTCTTTTATTGAGAATGGCATTACAATCAATTTTTCAGGAATTAAACTTCCATCAAGGATGCTTGAAGAACATGTGTTTAAAATCGGCTCAAATTTTATCATGTGGTATAACTATAACTTTATAAGATTACCACATTATAAAATTTGAGCCGAGGTAACCATGCCATGGTTGATAACCTTATATGTTCTAGGGCCAGGCCTATATTATGTATATGGGACAACTTCAAAGGTTTTCTTAGTAAAATTGTAACATTTCCCCTCATAATTTTGTGTCTGTACACATGGAGGTGGTCTGTATGATAGTGTATCATAAACCTTATCGACGTTGGAGTACATGATTAGGCATGTTAGGCAACAGGGCTGAGGGTTTTCCGAAGCACTGCTCGCGGCCGCGCGGTTAATATTTACCTTTGACAAATATTACTAGTATTACTTTAGGGCCTACTTGATCACAAAATTACACTTTTTAAACACATTTAGGCCTACTAGCCTACTGCTTTTTTTTTGCAAAGGTATAGTCTTGTGAGCTATTAAACACGTGTTTCAGTTTCACGATGAAAGGAGATATGCTCAACCATGTTTCTTTCTCCATGGCTCAACTTACCAATTTCTTATTTTTAGTTAGACTGGTTCCCGCTCCACATATTCCACATACAACGACTGAATATGAGGACCAGCTACTGTGGTGTTTAAAATAGCACTTTAAGCATTACGTCATGCATTTATTTTTAGAAGCACATAACCGTTAATTTTCAAAGCGCGCTGCGCGCTATATGGAGTGTACAACAATTTAAAAGGGGTTATTCCATATTTGACCAATACAATTTTAATATATTAACCTTAAAATATTAAATATGCCCATTTTAATATACATGTAGGATAGCATCAAAAAGAAAAATTCAAACCTTGTCTGCATCACCCAGTGAGCTCCATATTGTACATTACTAGTAGTTTTAATCTGCTGTTGCAATCCCGTAACTATAGCCACTGACAGCCACTGGGTATAGTTTTAAATCCGTGGCATCACCATAAATACACACGCACACATGTATACACGCAGTAGTGTGTGTATGACATTGCTGATAAAAAACTCTCCACCAATCAAAACGCACGAGAGTATTTTTAGCTCGCTTAATATGCAAATGATCTACCCCGGCCACGCGCCAACCAATGAACGCCAAATAATTACATTCCATGTGTTTTGGCGCGTGGCGACGCGTGCTGCAGCCGTGAGCAAAGTTGCCGTCTGCGTAGATCTCGTCTGCCTCCAGAATATCCCCCAGAGCGCTACAAAATAATGTGCAAAAAAAAGGAGTTTTTTGTGATTTTTCTCGAAAACCCAACACTTGCGACGGAAATGTCCGTAGGTAAGTGTATTCTATGATCATCCAAGCTATCGATTCCAATAGTTAATTTCCTTAAATTCCTTTTGACTTGAAATATACTGTACCAATATATTTACGACAAGTGTGGCATATATACGACGAACCATGATTTACAAGGAATGCTGGTCAACTCGTATGCAAATTCAAGTCGTTGAGTTTAAAACAAATTCGTGTGCAGCTATAAATAATTTCAGCAAATGAAAATTAGAATTTCATTCAGTTTCAATCTGACTTTTAATGCATTATACAAGCGATGTAACAGACATTAATTCAAAGAAATAATTTTTTTATTTCGGTTCCTATATGCACGTGACTCAACAAAAAGGGTTTCATGCGTACCGTTATACGCCAGTTGTTTCCCGTGAAAATTAATTTTACAATTAAAACAAATTTACAGTTAAAACAAATTTACAATTACATGTAAAACAACTTTGCAATTGAAATAAATTTACAATTAAAACAAATTTACAAATAAACAACCGACTTAGGCTGGATCCGAATTAGTGGCTTTGGGTGTGGCTGCGGCTGTTGCTATGTTGTTTCTAAGGATTTTCATTGTCCGCCCGTAGCAACAGCATAGCAACAGCCATAGCCACAGCCAAAGCCACTAATTCGGATCCAGCCTCACACAAAACATTACCAACAGCCCTGGGGATGATTATGAAAGATATAACTAGCCAGAGGGACCATGGTAACGAGGTTATATACTCGTGTCGATCCTTGGATTTGAACAACCAGTAAAAGTTAGTTTTTGTCTCAAATACGAAATAATTGAACTATTTTATGAACGAGGGCAATCGGTCAATATATATATATTAACATGGCGAGGGTAATGAGAGGGAAACAAAAATGCCTTTAGCACGTCGTCGAACAGGTAATAAGTATTTCCACTGAACACGTAGACGTTGACAAGAGCGCCCTCATTGTTGACGTTTGGGTTAATTGCCGTCACACGAAAGTTGTGGTATGGCCATGGTAGTCCTCCCCAGTTCATGGTCCAGATTCTACGGCGTGACGTCAATGTAGTGCCACGGAAACGGTAAACAAACACACCTGGTGACGAAACAAGAAATAGAACAGTGAATTTTGAAATATTTGAAAGAAAATGAATGATTCTATGAACCAGACGTGTGAATTTTTAAGTTGGCATGTTGTTCCCTTTAAACCAGTGATTATTTACCTTTAAAGAAGTAGGTAAAACCGTCCGTTGGCGAAGTGTATCCAGCGTCTACGTTGCATGGGAGACCGGGCCACTGGTCGCGAATTCGTAGCCGTGTTTTAAAGACTTGGTTCTCGAACAGCGTCACGTAGCAACCCTGCAACAATAAATGATGACATAATGACGTCACAATGTGTTTACATGTGCGCTTTCCTGTATCCCTACGAACCGTATAATTTCTTTAAATTTAGTAAAAAGGGAATCTCGTATTGTCAATTATTTATGATGCCATTATGTCCCTGGTCTATCGGACAAATCAACGATGTTCGGGATATTATTTTCCCGACCAAAAATTATTTTTCCTGACCACTATATTTTGGTTTAACAGGGAAGACGTATTAACCAGAAGTGTTTGAGAAAATATGTGGTCAACATTTTCCCCAAATCTGAACCTCGTAGGGGAAATTAGCGGGAAAATTGTGTAATAAAGACATTGCCGAGAAAGCTATAGCACGGTTCAGGTAAAATTTCAAAACGCGCGCCGTAAAACAACGCTGTTCTGCAGGGGGCCGTATCTTGTGAACACTTTGTTGGGGGAAAGAAAACAGGAACTACAACTTGTGACAAATCAGGGGAATTGTTTTAGGTTGTACCTTCAGAATGTATGTGGTGTCGCCTTGTTTAACTGCTGCTTGTATGTAGTTTTGCAGACCTGGCCACGTGTCACTGATCCTGGAGAAAGTGCGTGGGTAGACGTCTAGGCGCCAGACGTATGACCCTGTAACAATAAATAAATAAATAAGTAAAAAAACATGACATAATATTTTGTTGGCAAATTTGTTGTTGGCGCAACAATTCCTTACCTAGACTGGTTATACCATCTTACGAGAGTAGGCCAATACGTGTATTAAGTGGAATACAAGCAATCTGGACTGGGCACCAGTCTAGGAAAAACATTGTTTTACCTAAAATGGCAGACGCAATGTTTGAATTGTCCTGCAGCCATCATTTGTAACACATCCAATTCAGTGTATAGAGATCAGTGGTAGTGTTATAGAAAAATGCACATGTGAATAAACTGTGACGTCATTATGTTTGGGGATTTACTCACCGATAAAGCCATATGTGTGTCCTTCGTTGGTGTTAACGACTGCGTCGAAAGTACCGTTTCTGAGGCAGGCACCAGGGGGAGGCGACGGCGGCAAAACCGGTCCACTCGGCGTGGTGGATTCTACGCGAAACAAATGGTCAAAATAAAATGTTATAAAGTAAAATTTATCAGTCACATTACTGTGGCAGTGTACATAATAGGACATGGTAAAAATTATTTACAGTCCTTAAGACTTCGCAGATTACCTTGTTATAACACAGGAACCTTGTATTATCAAAATTGAAAACAATGAAGAACAAAGAATTTGGAAATATGCCAGCCATGAAAGCACATTACACTATCAAGACTGCAAGGTTCGTACCATTGTCATTTCCGTCGTCGGGTGTCCCATCTGGGCCATCTCCTATAATAGAAAAAAATAATAGATTTATTCGTTTGAGCCCCGGTGAATTAGAATAAATCTGCTTTATCCTTGTTATGTAAGAGCAACGGTTCAGTGCTCTAGGGGGTTGATAAATAAGGGGTGTTCACGGGTGTTGGGCATTCTCACGTTGCTTGCATACTGCAGCGCACATCGCTAAAATTTTGTGTTTTTCAGAATTGTATCAGTTGCATTGCTGGCCTGAAAGCAGTTGGTTTGCATAGGTCAGGCGTACGTTTCCATTTTTCCCAATGGGTTTTTGTGGTTTTTCGTATCTGGCAACCAACACAGCAACTGTTAAAATGCATGTGCACATTTTTAGCAGTCTGATCACACTCGGCGATGATCTTCGGTTGTTAAGGGGTTTTGCTTAACAGATCAGGTTTTGCATCGTAACAATCATCAAGTGTTGTCGTAATTGACTATTGTCGCTTTTAAACAACTTTTTGATCAAAGCGACTGGATTGTACATGATAAGACATGTGAGGTATAGCTGAATAAACCAGGTCACAGCTGCAAGCCGTGATCTTCCCAATAATATTCTATTGGTGTGATCGTTGATTGTGTTAAAAGGATATAAGAAGGAAATTTAGATGGATAAAAGTAGCATTTTTGATGGAATTGTAATCGATATATTGTACGTCAGTTACATGTAAAATTAATGTCAGTTAAATGTAAAAGCTCGATCGCTGTGATTGCGATGCGGCTTACATTATCGATAGATCGATAATTAATCAATGCATATTGTTATGATCCCAAATGTTATCGATACTTACTGCCGTACAAGCTCCGAATACCCTCTATGTCATCTTCACTGAGCCGGAAGTTGGTCTGGAACCCACGGTAGTAGGGGTACATAAGAGCCGTGATATCGTCAGAATGGTAGAGCCCCAGACTATGGCCGAACTCGTGTGCCGCTACTTGAAACAGATTGGTTCCTGGGATTGGGTGTAAAATTATTATTTACATTTTAGGGAATTGATTCAGGGGGCACGACATGTTTTTCTGGTCGCGAAAACAGGCTCAATATCTAATATCAGAAAATTAAAAAAAGTGGTGAATATTATGTACAATCATATAAAAGCCTAAATTCTTACCGGCAAAAGTTCCAATTGTCCAACTTTCGTCCCCGTCAAAGTGTGCATCGCCAACGAGGGGTAAGTAAGCGTGTGCCAGGATGCCGCCTCGACCGTCAAACGGCGCTCCGTCCCCGTGCTCCCGTGGGCTAAATTGGATCTTGATGTCCGCTTGTTGGGCATTGTACACCTCGGTTAAAGTTAAAGGTGTAACGTCGGTCCAAACCTGTGAACAAAATGAGCCGAAAATTGCACTAAATTTTATTTACTTTCATGCAACCAAAAAAAGGCAAAAAGACTTGAGTTCGCATCTTATGGATTACTAAAGTGTAACGTCAATTAGGGTAACTGCGTCTTAAAAGTCAGTGGTAATCTGCAAAGACCATCGGTTAAGCGCAAGGAAACAGTTTACTGGTTTTAGTGTGAATCCAGTAACCTTGGCAACACAGAAAGGTGACAATTTTACTTTAGGTCCTACTGTAAGCGCACAGAGCTCTCAACGCATTTCACTTGTCAATGATTTTTTAAACTTTGTACAAAACAAATGACATTTGGGGGGGAGGGGGGGGGGGGGGGTGTTTATTGCGGTAAAGGCTTAAATTATAGTCGTATCCGGAAACAAAATGATGTGTAAGACGTGTGCAAACCTTAAAGGCATCCCGAATCGTCATTCTGACGTCATCTTGGTCTATAGATGACGGGAAATTGCCAATCCAGTAGGTAAGCGAATTCGTGTTGTATTTCACGTCCACAGTGCGGTAGTCACTTGAATGTAAATCGGCCATTCCACACCGCCGTCCGCTAATAGCCAATGAGAGTAGAGCGTCCACTTGACCTGAAAATGAGCAATAAATTTGTTACGGAATCACAAGAAAATTATCTTCACAAGTTATGTTTGCATGTAGAAACGCGATTTTCCTAATTATCGATACTTGGTCAGAACAGACGTTTGTTGAATTTTTCTGATATGAGAATCCTTTATAGTTCAAGGACTCAAAGAAAAACCCGACTGAACCTGCGTGGGATGAGCTGACCTTTAGAGCCGCGCGTCTCACGAACGGCCGTGGAAGTGATGGAGCTCATGAGGTTGTACATGCAGAGTGGCACACCCCGCCTCAGCGGCTCCTACGGCGGCTGCATGGTGCCACTAAAGGTGGTCATATACATGTCAGTGCCTCTTCGATCTTTCGGTCACAGTATAATTTTTATTTTCTTTCATTTTTTGTATTATTATAATTTTTCTTTAGCCATATATTTCGATAATTAACCATACCTGTTGGTTCCAAGCCTAGATACGTTTGCAAATCAATAATAGCCTGTGTCGTGTCTTGTTCCCCGTCTCGTCTATCTTCACTCGATGTCAAATAGCCGTTTCTCATCAAATAATTCTAAATATAGCAAAAAAATAAAAAAATTGGCTGGTTTAATTGTGAAATAGCTTTACAAAAAGTAAAGCTATGGTTTTACGCTATTTGATGTTTGTTTATAATTTGCAGCTTGTTTCGTTTATAAATAAATTGTTTATCACAAATAAATTGTGACTTGCCGCGGAAAAATTAGGAATGTCCCCCAAATTAGCCTTTTGCGTGTTACCTTTGCACTTATGGCTGGTGCCTCGACTTTCTTCATTTTCAAATAGAGGTGCAGTTTTACAAGTTCACAGCATAATATGCTGCTATTGTGGTACACGCCAATGCCTAGCCACGAACAGTCTGTTTGCTTTATGGGTAATTCCCAGAATTAGGGGTCCAAAAGTGTGACATGCTTTTTAAGATTTCCAAGTGTTTTTAGTAGAAAATAATAATTTTTATTTGAACAAATGCCACTCAAATTTAATGTTTGTGTGTAGATATGGCACCAAGGTTAATGCATGGAGGAAGAAATTCTACAGCAAATTTTCATTGGCGTAGGTATTACTGGGACACCAAACTCCTATTCAATACATGGAACAAATTATAAGCCTTTATGGTTTTTTGTTTTGAATATTTTTCAGGAATCAGAAAACAAAATATTGAAGAAAATGATACTGCCCCCTATAATCACAGGCCACAGTCCATTACTGAGAATTTGTGGTCATAAGTGGTGATTTTTGAAGCAGAGAGTGTCGTACGTAACTGGGACACCAAACATTTTGGACCCCTGATTTTGTGAATTACCCTTATAGGCCTATGCCATTCTCTCCTATTGTGAACACAGTTTTGATTCTGTACTTTACACGTGCCCCGTGCACCCGGTCACATTGCATAGCAACAAACAATTAGTCTGGTTATCTCATAAGGTATAGAATTGGAATACACTTGGTATAAATGGAGGTTCCGCTAATCAGTCTCTTTTTATGTAAAAATCTTAAAAATCTAAATTCTTCATTTTGCCGTAGCAAATCACAATAAATAAACGAATAAATACACGACAATTGAAAACGTACCTTGAGTTCGGCGTCGCTGATTAGTTGAACATTGCCGTCACTCTCATCCTGAACCGCGAAAACTTCCCCTAAAATAAGCAGTAGCGTAAAACCGACAACCAAATCCAATCTTAAAAACATGTTGCTCTCGTTAATTTATTATCCCGAAGAGAAAACGACTCATGGGTTAAAAACAGAGATATACAACTCTTTAACTGAGCCTTTTCAGCAGACGTGCACTGAGTTGCTGTAGCCAAGATGTGAACTAGAAAAGTACCAAATGTTCACTTTATACCAAAACCTCTTTCAAATTTGTGTGTACTTGGATCACCCAGGAGATATGCAAATAAGCTTAGTTGTCACCATAAAATTTTCCCAGGCAACTTTTAATTTAAAGCCACGTTGTTACATTTATTTGTACGTTAGCAAAAGGACGCCCGGCCATACATTGAAACTGCATTTTTAGTACCCCAGTACTTGGAATTCAAAGGTTGGCGCCCTTTTGTGCTATTGGTCAATTATAAGATTAAGTTCATCTCCTATTGGTGGACTATACAAACCTTGGCCCTTGTATTATCTTGGGTCCAACTACTATCTTTAGTCTACACAATCAATATTCCCAATCTAATCGATAATGTCTACGTGCAGCATTGGTCATTCACAGCCAAAACCGCCGCAATTAGCCAGATATCGATCTGTGATCAATAGAACACTTTGTCATTAGTTGGTCAGTGAAAGGAAATTTCTTATATAACATTTAATTACAGTTTTAAGGTGTTGCTTGTATGTTGGCATAGCGACGCTATACATAAATGGGTTTGTTCAAAATTGGGTCACGTTTTCTGACATAACATATTATTTTATGTAAGAAAACAAATGTCTTATTCTAGCCCAGCTATAGCTCCATGCTGTATAGTCAACCTGAAATGGTATTTTTATCAATGAAATATATGACATGCAACTACTTCATCCATTTACAATCATAAAAAATCAAGGTTTTGATAGTATGCTAATACAATTTATATACATGTATTTATGAGCAAAATTGGGATGTGGCAAACACAGGAAAATCTCATTCAACTGTGCACAAAATATTTATTAAACAATTTAGTATTGTTTTTCTAAATGTGCAGCAAATACGGTGCATAAAATTAGTTAGCATTTCAGGGGCCCTTTCATTTTAGGAAGAAAAAGCGTAATCCTGCTGGAGTCAAAGTAGTTGCATTTATGGTATACCAAAATATATGCACCTATCTTTAACGCACCATCTGGCATGGTGCCCAATGAGTCACCATTGAAATGAAACAACAAAACTTGGGATCAGAGAAAAATCGTAAGGGCCTTAAGGGGATTCGGACCCGAGACCTCTGACTTAACGGGCAGCTCTAAAATGTCTCGAAAGTGTTATATGTGGAGTCCATGTAGCATTACGTAAAACAAGAATCTCATAATTGGGAGAGATTTCCTAATAAAAACACGATCGAATGTAACAGGACGCTATATATGGGTATTTTTTTAAGTATTTAATTAACAGAACTAATATGCTACATGGACATCGCTGTCATATTTGGGCCTGAATGACTCAATACTCAGTAGACCTATATTCAACTGCTGATTGGAAAAAGTGCCAGATTTGTATGCGTTCCAGTCCTCTTGGCAACGATATTTCAACCCATATCAGTTCTATAAGTGAAAATGTCACCCTGTGTGTTGCCAAAGTCAGTGGGTCTATATATACTAAAACCAGTGAACTGTTTCACTGTGCTTGGGGCGAGATTACCAGCGAATATTTCACACCGAGATTAAGACTATCACCCAATATCAGTGGCTTGTTGGTCTAGAGGCATGATTCTCGCTTTGGGTGCGAGAGGTCCCGGGTTCGATTCCCGGACAAGCCCGTGCTTTTTTTTTTTCCTAATTATTTGCGCGGCATTTTTTTCTTCTTTTTCTTTTGCAGAACAAATTTCTTCAATAAAGAAGCTTTAGCATTTTGTCAATCAACACACGAAAAAGCTTGCATGCTAATGAGTAATTCTTTGCTTGCACGTGTGTTTTTCTATGAGAGCCAGGGTTACCACCACTGAGATTCGTTGCTCACAGAGAAATGCATGTGTAACAATTAATGTACAGGTACATGTACTTGTATATCGACATAAGACATAGCGTCACATCTTTTATTGCATTGGACATCTTCCATTTGAGTGAGGTTTTTCGGTCAAAGGTTAATTACAATTTTGGGACATTGCAAATTCTTCACAGGCCTACAGTCTTTAACAGTTGAGAAAATTGCCCCCGCCCCAAGCATAAACCGTCAGGGGCGCACCTTCGATCCTCCGCTAGCCGCTGTCCTTCATCCACCAAAACACGGGCATACCGCCCAGGCCACTGCCGTAGTGGCATATCGTCCCATAACGGAAAGGAATTCTATGCACTATAGGCTGCCTCTATATAGACTATAATGTATTCGGTGTCTGGAAATTGAATTAGATATGATAAATACACAGGCTACTTCCGCAATTCCTTCTGCGCATGTGAAACTGGATAGTAGTTCCTTCCTCCATGAATGCACACGCATAGCACTAGCAGCCAATGTACACATGTACATGTGCGTGCCGTAGACATCATATGCACGTAAGTATCTTGCATTTTCTCCATTTTGTTTCGTTTACGACCCTTTTTATGCATGTCTTCGAACGACTTGAGCTCCACATTGCCTTGTAACAAAGGATCCTTGATTTTTTCTTCTAGTCTGCGATATACAAGAACAAAGTTTGGTCGGGAAAATGTGAGGGGTGCGGTGATAGACCCACAGACCAGTTCGGGGTTTTCGCACACAATGTAATTAGCATACTCATGTATTTTTGGTACAGCGCGCGGACCTTTGACATATATACTATATAATATGACCGGTTCCTAACCCTATCGCTTATTGCGGAATACTCGGGAACCAAAATATACATGTCAAGGGTATGCTATACCAAATACACATGAGTAGGCCTATGCTAATTCCATTGTGTGCGAAAACCCTGAACTGGTCTAATCCATCGAAATATACACTGGATGAAGCAACGACGTCTAAAATTGAAGCCACCGTCCGCCATTGTACCCCACCAAATACAATGCTTAGCCTAGACTGGTCATACCGTCTTCACTAGTCTACACCGTGGTCTACATGTGTTAAGTGGAATGCAAGCGATCGCATGGACCGGGAAGCAGTCTAGGCCAAGCATTGTTCGTGGGGTACAATGGGGGCCGGCGCATGGCTTCAATTCTCGTATAGCCTAGCCAACTGCTATTGCATACTTCATCCAGTGTATATATCGATGTCTAATCCCGCGCAAGGACAGTTCAATTGTGTTCCCTGAATCATTTCCACAGAATGCAAACTGCTGATTGAAAAGGTGCCAGCTGTGTATGCCTTTCAAATCTGGTAGAGCAACTGCTCAATGTGCCAGAGGTCCGGGGTTCGAATCCCGGACCAGCGCGTGTGGTTATTTTTTACGTTTTCTGTGGTGGACTGGACGAGACAATATACGTTTAATAAAGTGCATGCATATATTGTGTCTGTGTATTTAATAGTAACACAGGAAATATGAGAGCACAGAGTCACCCTTTTATGTTACCACGGTAATTGGATCTACACTAAAACCAGTGAACTGTTTCCCTGCGTTTTAGCAGTGGACGTATTAGATTACCAGCGAATGGCTAGACCCAGTTACCCTGGTAACTGACGTCACACTCTAGTAGTATCTGTATAAAGCATGTACATTTCTGCATATGTTTCTATTTGTAACATATATGATACTTTCTGTTTTCTTTTCTTTTCCAGGCTGACTTCCTTTTTATATAAAAACAAAAATTGGTGGACGGTATTACAAAAATAATCATGAAAACTGCTACGATCGAAATAAAATCGGCTGCCTCAGGCCAGCGGCCTATGGGGCTGACCAGTGCGGGTTTATACGGCGTTCTCTTCGTTATAATCGAGTTGTCAATGCAAACCATTGCTTTCGCCACGAGGCATTTCAACACAACGAAAACGTTCCCACTTGCATCTCCTACAGTGGTCTTCACAATCGAACTGGCAAAATTCATTTTGTGTTTTCTCCTTTTCTGCGGACAACAGAGGCGGTTCCGTTTTATACCATCGCCAATATATCTCGTTCCCGCGCTTTTTTCAGTCGTAGCAAACAACGCATTTTACTACTGCATTAATGAAATACCCCTACCCACATGGAACATTTTCGGCCAATCCCGTGCGGTGTTTTCGGCGGTGGCTGGTTACGTCATCTTGGGTCGACCAATCAGAAGGCGGCAGTGGTTGGCTACGGCACCACTTTTTCTGGCAATTGTTGTAGGAGTTTTCTTCTGTCCTGAAGTTCAAGGGCCCAAACCATTAACACTTCAGAAAGATGTCAAAAATAGCGGCACACAAAACTTTGTGCGGTTCATCTTGCCGATATTTGGTGTAGCTTGTTCGGCATTTTCAGCGAATGGCGTTTCGGTAAGTTATTTATAAAATCCTTGGCAAGTATTTGATCCCAAGTAAACTATGTTTACATGTAAAGCGAAACGAATGGAGCGTCTGCATTATTTGGTACAAAACCGTGGCGGCGCCCCCATGCGGCCGCTCTACGCATGCGCGACACCATCTAACTTAGTATTAATTTGTTTACGTTATGCAGTTCATCGGCAAGTTGGACCATCGACCAATCACAGAGAGGCTTATCCAGTTTTATTTCTTCTGCGCATGTCTGAGCTTCATATGGGCTGAATTTAAGACAGGAAACAACATGTACGATGTTAATATAAAGGTATTAATAATAGATGAAATTCACATTAGCCCAGTTTGCGCACTTCCTCCAAACACACGAACTTTGCAAACGTTTGCATCGTTCGCCAACAACCGGTACCCGGCTTTCCATAGACAAGTGCACATTAGCATTGTAATCAGTGGCGAACGTTGGCAACGTCAAGTTGCGTATGTGGAACGCAGGGCCCAGGGCTGTTCGTGTCAAGTCGGCAGTACGCGCGTGCGCTACAAGTACAATATAGTACTGGATGAGCGTTTGTGAATATGGGGCGCCGTTCGTCAACTAATTATTTAGGCGAATTATAGCATGTTTTTTCCATGGTTTATCTTAATTCTGTGTAAATAATGCATTTGTGTCAAAGGCCGTTTATGGTTTACAAACAACTCGATTCTTTACAAAACAGGAAATATACTTGTAGCTGTGCAAATTCATTATTTACAAATAATGAAAATTACCTCGGCGTTCCATACTTTATTAATGAAACCGACCAGTGTACATTTCAATGGTTTACAAACAAGAGAATTGTATCGTTCATAGACAATTCCATGGTTTATAAATAATGAATACTGCACATTGCTGCACGTTTTTCTGGTTTACAAATAATACAAAACTATCCAGTGCGCAATTACATGGTTTATAAACCAAGAAACTTGCACCGGGGTCTGATTTTCTATGGTTTATAAATAATGAAAATTGGTTAGTGCCGGGACGTACAATTCCATGGTTTATAAACAATCTAAACTGCGCCGTTCTAATCAATTTTGTGGATTCTGTGGTTTGTAAACAATTACAAATAGTCAATAGGCGTGCATTTTGATGGTTTGTAAATAATTGAAAGTGATCGTTGGCTCACAATTTCATGGTTTATAAATAATGAAAATGAACTAGTTAGTGTGTCGCAAAATTTCATGGTTTACAAACAGAAAAAAATAAAGCTTTATACACTTGTCTGTCGTTTGTAAAGGTTGACTATCGATAAAATAAGAAGTATTATGCACTCGGTACATCTCAAAATACGATCATTGACGAAAAATTGAAGGGTTTGTAAATAATGAAAATGGACTAGTTAGTGTGTCGCAAAATTTCATGGTTTACAAACAGAGAAAATTAAAGCTTTATACACGTTTCTGTCGTTTGTAAAGGTTGACTATCGATAAAATAAGAAGTATTATGCACTCGGTACATCTCAAAATACGATCATTGACGAAAAATTGAAGGGTTTGTAAATAATGAAAATGGGTTTGTAAACCATGAAAAACACGCTTCATAAACGTTTATTATAATCCAGTAACGTTGCGAGAGCAATGGGTGCGTTCAATTAGCTATCGTCGAGTCGTAGGGGTGCTCGTTCATAGTGTGAACAGTCCGGCAGACCATGGCAACAAAGGTATTTATGTGTACAGCTCATCGAACGCCACGGCACAGCCTTCAGCGCGCGCGCGGGAAATTCCAGGTTCATTACCCGACTAAACCTAGCCGCGTATTGGGCCCAAAATCCAGCCGCGGTCTTAAAATCTCAAACGGATGTAGTAAAAGGTGATAAAATCTTATTTTTTATTACACGAGTTCTGAGACTCTGGCAATGAAATTGTTAAAATTCTCATAGAAATGTATTTCTTTTCACGGTGTTACCTAACTCAGTCATCTACCGGGCTGATTAAATTTTAAATGGTAATTTTAATTAATTAATTTTTAATTAATGAGGAGTCTCCATTTTCCACCCCAAAAGTGCCGAAAACTTAATACTGCCGACAAAATGGTCCCTTTAAAAGAAAATGTACACCACATAGTTTCAAAAATTAGCATTTTTATTACATAATCTGTTTGATCCGTCAATGGGGCACATCAAATTTTGGATGAAGCCAAATCGGTCCACAAATTAGTGCTTAATTAAATGGCTAATAAGGAGTCTGGTTTCCACTATAAAAGTGTCGAAAACTTAATACTGCTGACAAAATGTCCCTTTAAAAGTAAATGTACACCACATAGTTTGAAAAATTTGCATTTTTATTACATATTCCGTTTGTTCCGTCCATGGGGCAGATCAAATTTTGGAGGAAGCCAAATCGGTACACTAATTAGTGCTTAATTAAAGGGATAATAAGGAGTCTGGTTTCCACTAAAAAAGTGCCGAAAACTTAATACTGCTGACAAAATGGTCCCTTTAAAATAAAATGTACACCACATAGTTTGAAAAATTTGCATTTTTATTACATAATCCGTTTGAAACTATGTAGTGTACATTTTTTTTTAAAGGGACCATTTTGTCAGCAGTATTCAGTTTTCGGCACTTTTGGGGTGGAAAATGGAGACTTCTCATTAGCCCTTTAATTAAGCACTAATTTGTGGACCGATTTGGCTTCCTCCAAAATTTGATCTGCCCCATGGACGGAACAAACGGAATATGTAATAAAAATGCAAATTTTTCAAACTATGTGGTGTACATTTACTTTTAAAGGGACATTTTGTCAGCAGTATTAAGTTTTCGACACTTTTATAGTGGAAACCAGACTCCTTATTAGCCATTTAATTAAGCACTAATTTGTGGACCGATTTGGCTTCATCCAAAATTTGATGTGCCCCATTGACGGATCAAACAGATTATGTAATAAAAATGCTAATTTTTGAAACTATGTGGTGTACATTTTCTTTTAAAGGGACCATTTTGTCGGCAGTATTAAGTTTTCGGCACTTTTGGGGTGGAAAATGGAGACTCCTCATTAATTAAAAATTAATTAATTAAAATTACCATTTAAAATTTAATCAGCCCGGTAGATGACTGAGTTAGGTAACACCGTGAAAAGAAATACATTTCTATGAGAATTTTAACAATTTCATTGCCAGAGTCTCAGAACTCGTGTAATAAAAAATAAGATTTTATCACCTTTTACTACATCCGTTTGAGATTTTAAGACCGCGGCTGGATTTTGGGCCCAATACGCGGCTAGGTTTAGTCGGGTAATGAACCTGGAATTTCCCGCGCGCGCGCTGAAGGCTGTGCCGTGGCGTTCGATGAGCTGTACACATAAATACCTTTGTTGCCATGGTCTGCCGGACTGTTCACACTATGAACGAGCACCCCTACGACTCGACGATAGCTAATTGAACGCACCCATTGCTCTCGCAACGTTACTGGATTATAATAAACGTTTATGAAGCGTGTTTTTCATGGTTTACAAACCCATTTTCATTATTTACAAACCCTTCAATTTTTCGTCAATGATCGTATTTTGAGATGTACCGAGTGCATAATACTTCTTATTTTATCGATAGTCAACCTTTACAAACGACAGAAACGTGTATAAAGCTTTAATTTTCTCTGTTTGTAAACCATGAAATTTTGCGACACACTAACTAGTCCATTTTCATTATTTACAAACCCTTCAATTTTTCGTCAATGATCGTATTTTGAGATGTACCGAGTGCATAATACTTCTTATTTTATCGATAGTCAACCTTTACAAACGACAGACAAGTGTATAAAGCTTTATTTTTTTCTGTTTGTAAACCATGAAATTTTGCGACACACTAACTAGTTCATTTTCATTATTTATAAACCATGAAATTGTGAGCCAACGATCACTTTCAATTATTTACAAACCATCAAAATGCACGCCTATTGACTATTTGTAATTGTTTACAAACCACAGAATCCACAAAATTGATTAGAACGGCGCAGTTTAGATTGTTTATAAACCATGGAATTGTACGTCCCGGCACTAACCAATTTTCATTATTTATAAACCATAGAAAATCAGACCCCGGTGCAAGTTTCTTGGTTTATAAACCATGTAATTGCGCACTGGATAGTTTTGTATTATTTGTAAACCAGAAAAACGTGCAGCAATGTGCAGTATTCATTATTTATAAACCATGGAATTGTCTATGAACGATACAATTCTCTTGTTTGTAAACCATTGAAATGTACACTGGTCGGTTTCATTAATAAAGTATGGAACGCCGAGGTAATTTTCATTATTTGTAAATAATGAATTTGCACAGCTACAAGTATATTTCCTGTTTTGTAAAGAATCGAGTTGTTTGTAAACCATAAACGGCCTTTGACACAAATGCATTATTTACACAGAATTAAGATAAACCATGGAAAAAACATGCTATAATTCGCCTAAATAATTAGTTGACGAACGGCGCCCCATATGTGTACGTGTGCTTTTCTGCGTGGCATTTAGGAGTGGTTGTGCATTCACGTGCGTTCATTAGTTCACTTCAGTTGTTTAACACGAAGAGCCTCGTTATCAAACCCGGAAGTGCGCAAACCGGTCTCAAATTGGTTAATTTGGGATTCGTTTATAGGTTGCTCTTAACGACCACAAAGCGATATATATACACTGGATTAAGTATGCAATAGCAGTTGGCTATACGATAATTGAAGCCATGCACCGACCGCCATTGTACCCCACGAACAATGCTTGGCCTAGACTGCTCCCCGGTCGCTTGCATTCCACTTAACACATGTAGACAATGATGTAGACTAGTGGAGACAGTATGACCAGTCTAGGCAAGGCATTGTTTTCGGTGGGGTACAATGGCGGACGGTGGCTTCATTCAGTGTATATATATCGATGGTCCTACCTAGAAATAACTATGCAGAATGAATTCCAACCATAGAAATCGCTCTTCACAAAGCAATGTCACAACAAACATTCATGAACCTCACGCAATAAAATAAAGGTTACTTAGATGATTCTTGGATAATTTTAAATTAATTTTAATTTTTCCGTTAAATGTAGCGTGAATGTTGAAATAATTTCTTCGTAATTTCTTTATTTTCAGATGTTCTTCCCCTTGGATTTTTACCTGAATTTACTGAACGCGATCGTAGCAATTCCAGGCGGTTTAGCGGTTATGTACATCTTTTTGACACGACTATGTAACACCGCAATGGATAACGGCATTAACTCCGACACCGTGGCTGCGTGGACACCATCAGCCGTTCTTGTCGGCTCCTCCCTGGCAAATTCGCTGCTATTCCCGTCTCAATCTGGCTATCCGCTCGGTGTGCTGACTATATTCCTGGTACTCACGTTCATAGTGTCTTATTTGAATTCACTGCCCCCTCCATCGCCCGAAGAACAGCGGATTAATTCCCGACAGGACGCTTAAAACATTTTTTTTATAATTATCTATATCTGACGAGGCTCAAAGATAAATTACCTAATTGGAAAAATGTGTGTTGAGGACAATATGCAATTTTTTTTGTATAAGTAGGATCGGTGCTAGGATCTACGTTCCAGTGTCCGTCCCGCTCTCAGATGTTCCGCGTACTCAGATGTTCCGATGACCAAATATGGTAGCTTACGTCACGGAACGTCATGCGCACAGCGTATGTATTTATACCAGTTTGGGTGCAGTGCTGAGTTGATCTGCAGAATTCGCGCCATGTACGTACACCAGTGCGCGCAGATGTAGTGACATTTTTGCAAGATGGCAGCCGCGGACATGGTGGAGCGTTCATGTGTTTTCGCCGTATTTATAGAAAAAAACGAAAAATAATTAATTACTTAAGCAAGGGGTCTTACGCAGCAGGGCTTTCTGAGAGTCGGAAGAGAGAAACACATGTACGATGAGGCCAGTAAGCACGCGGACACATTTACAAGGGGACAGTTTTACCTTTTACACCGGGACATCTGAGCACGCGGAACATCTGAGATCGTGCACGCAACGTGCTGAAATGTTCCGTGACTTCATCGGAACATCTGAGCACGTGGAACATCTGAGATCGTGACACCGGGCCAAAAAAACAAACGAAAAACCGTGTCAATTCTTTCAAGAAATTTTGCAAAGCCATCGTCCTTTTTAGGCTGGTTCCTTGGTTTAATATATCACAAAAACATAGTCACAACGTTAGTCAGGTTTATAGTTTTGTTCACACGAGGGCGCCCTTGTAAAACTGCGTGTGCACATGCATTCATCTTCTATTATCGTGGTTAAATTGTGGGCGGAATCATCATCATTGCATTGGACGATACGGTTAAACTACTTCTATCTTTCGTTTGAGTGAGATCTTTTTCAATCAAAACGGCTGAATATTTTTAATTGTTTTTGGACATTGTAAATCCTGTATACGGGATCTAAATTACACAAGAGGCTGTAACTTTTTATAATTTTTATTTTAGAAACATATTGACCCCCTTCGAACACGTGCAAATACGCCATTTTGGGAGTCAAATAACGCACGCACACGCACATTGCTTCCACAACGCGGCATTATTTGACTCCCAAAATGACGTCATTGGCACGAGCTCAATAATCTAACATATTTAATACCAAGTAACTGTGTTTACCACTATCACTATTAGCAACTCAATTTTAACTTGCACGTTATTTATATACATGTATAATAAAAAGTTTAAAAATGTTCTTAAGCGGTCATGTGATGTCTTAAAATGTGAATCGATTTTATAAAGAGAAAAAAAAATGTATAGGCCTACAGTGGAACACGATGAAACCCGTGATGGCAGGATTCTGACGAAACAACTGGCTTTCTGTACCGGTCCCGTTATTTATTTGTGTTCGTCTGTGGACTTGGCTTGGGCGACTCGCGCATTTTCGGAGTCGACTCCGATTCCAAAAAAGTAAAGCGATTAAAATGAGCGTGCTGTTTATCGACGATACTACTTATTGTGCCGACGACGACCTAATTATTGGCACTGAGTGGCACTAGACATCCACGAAATGATGCCGGCCTGTACCACACTCACTTTCTTAATAATGTGAAAATGATCAGAGGCTAAATATTCTTACAAATGTTGGAGTTTTGCCTTCGAAATTGCCAGGTAATTTCTGGAATCGGCAAGCTATCACTGGGAATCGAATATAAATGAAAGGTAATCGATTAATACTGGAATTCGATTCCTCAAAAATCTGGAATCGCGATTCCGATTCCTAAAGTGGAATCGATTCTACTCGATTGCGTGGAATCGCCCAAGTAAACCACATGGCTTTTTTCCAAATCTCGACTTGGGCTTAGGCTCGGGCTCTGGCTCCATGTAAACCACATGGAGACGGAGCCGGAGACGGAGACGAAGCCGAGATTGGAAAAGCACCCTATGGTAGACTGGTACATGGTTCCCGTCCACACATTCCACACAGGAGAATATATTTTCGCAATAATCGATAGGATCAGGAACCAATCTACCGATGTGGTCTCCACAAAATAGAAAGGGCGCCCTCTCGGATTTGTTCTTGTTCAAGTCATTGCAAGTGGTACTTTTTTACTTGTTTGCAAATGTCATTGCATTTTTGCAGCACTATCAAAAGTATCATATTGCAGCTTTTCGACTTTGCTTTTTAACTTTGAAGCACTAAACATGGCAAATTCGAGCTTGTTATTGGCAAGGTCGGTGAAGAAGACATTTCTCCGTCTGCCTGGCACGTCCGGCCAAGGCTTTCCCTTTTCTTCCCGGGAGTTTGGTGTGTCGCATTCAAGATTAAATATTGATGTTCTTTTCGCAAATATTGAAAAGGAGCACCCAGAACCCCTGGAAACGACTATCAAAGGTATCCATTCGCTTTGTTCAGCTCCTTTATATACGTTCACCACTAATTTTACTAACTTTAAAGGTATTTTTTTCGTATACATTGAACAAAGATTTGAAGATACAGATCATCTAATTTTACATGTTTTAACTTAAGTTATAGGGCTTCCCACGTCACTTGCACTTTTGCGAAATGTTGCTTTTCTGTAGAAAAATCACATTTCTTCTTCAAAAATTGCATTCAGTTAATGCACAAGATAACCATTCACGCGCGCGTGAGCGCAGTACCCTCTGTTTATGCACGGACCGCTCGAGCGGTAATTTTGTGCATTACTTTATGCAGTATATGTTATCATTTGTTTATCTCGGAAAGGCATCATTTCCGACAAGTGCAAGTGGCATGAGTGGGAAGTATATCTTAGAATTGAATGATCTGTTGATTCCAGGAGGTAATTTTATTAAAATCTTTATTCAATGTATACAAAAAAAGTACCACTTTAAATTTAGTGAAGAAACATAATTTTAGCATTGAGAAAAACACTTAATGTCATGCTCCATAGACTTAGTGCATGGAGTCCCAAATGGTGAATGTGTATGCTATTGAATGTGTATGCAAATCTAATAAAAAACTAAATGGAAGGGAAAAATATTAAGATTTTACTAGGAAAAACTTAGATTAGAATAATAAGGTATATCGCAAATACTATTTCACCAACAGAGGACGCCCTTCCGCAAAGCACCATGGGATATAGCTAGGTCGAACACACACAACTCTGTAATATGGAAATACCGTGTGTTCGACCCAGCTATATTCCATAGTGCTTTGCAGAAGGGCGCCCTCTGTTCGAGTCTGTTGGCGAAACACTTTTTGCGATACACCTTATTCTCAGTTGTTCCATAGGTTTAGTGCAGGAGGGTTTATGTGACATCCAACTTGTAAATTCTTTCCAGATTTTCTTGAAAACACTCGATCCTTTCATATGTTCAGGTGAGGTTCCACCGTGGATAAGCGGCAGTCTGCTCCGTAATGGACCAGGGATGTTCAAGGTGGGAAAGGAGTCGTACAAGCACGCTTTTGATGGATTGGCCATCTTCTCAAAATTCAACATCCACAATGGAAAGGTACCACTTAAAATGCACTGCCGTCTGTGAGAGGAGAACCATTAGACCGCTAAATAAGATGTTAAACATGTTAAAGGCCCTGTAGATGATCTGTTTTTGAGCGATTCTGCGAATAAAACCATTATAAATCAACAAACTCATCAGAAGAAATTTCATCTTTGTCAAATGTACCACGTTTAAAAAAACCATGAAAATCCATATGTGTTTTCCTGGTCTTGGCGGGGTGTTTAAAATATTCGTTCTCAGTTGATCGACTATGTGGCTTGCGTCATGCACTCATATACTGCGTGTGCGCGCGATCCATAAAAATGCATCGCTTTGGAACACGCACACGCAGTATGCAGCGCCCATGCATTTTGGACCGCATAGATGCGAACCAAAAAGTAAATCGTTTGCAAACGATCTAAATAATTTCATCTTTACGGATTATTTTCTGGTAAAATTATATCATTTTGAGCGAAAACCTTTCATTGGGTAGTTGCTATTAATTAAATCTTTACTTTCAGAACTTTTCCCCTGTAAACTCGTTGATTACTTCTTGGGGTCATTGCAAATGATACACTGGGCCTTTAAAGGCCCAACATGTAATTTGCGAGATGAAAGTTTTTACGGATTCTTGGAATAAGGGCATACAAATTTTACTTTTAGAAGGCTAAAAGTGAATTGTTGACGTTTACAGATAGAGCAGTGTATGATAAAACTTTGAAAACCCATGCACGTTTTTTTGTGTTTAAGTGTTAGTTTTTTGTGGCTATCTAGGTATTTTTTTTCCACATACCGTAGGCTTTCATTTACCAGTGGAAATATACAAAAAATTAGGCAGCTGAAAAAAATGGGAGAAGGCAGTTAAGAGAAACTAATATATTTTTTTCATTTGGCTTATAGGTGACTTATCAAAGTCGCTTTCAGCGTAGCGACGCATATTTGAAAGCCATGCAGCAGAATCGCATTGTTTTCTCCGAGTTTGGCACCGTCGCACACCCGGACCCTTGTCTCAGTATCTACGGTCGTTTCATGTCGAGATTTAAACCTCGCGAGTTCACCGACAACTTAGTCGTGAACGTGATGAAACTTGGCGACGAGTTTTATGCTATGTCGGAGCTCAAGGATATTCGGAAGATCGATCTCGTTACCTTGGAAACGCTTGACAAGGTTAGTGATGAGGGTAATTAAATAAAGCTGTTTTTTTGGCTAAACTTTTATACACAGGTAATTTCGTTTTACACTTCTAGATGTTGAAAGGCCTAAAGCGTTAAACAGTCTTAAGAACGGCCGTCACAGGATTTAAATTTTCTTTTTAAATGACTTGTTTTTGTTGATTGTTGAAACAGTTTAACTTTTTCACAGCTATTTATTTCACAAAGCATTACGACATTATTACAATGATATCATATACATGTACTTAACTATTCAAGCAAACACCACTAAAGATTTCAAAGTTACTTCAAATGCACAACTTTTTGCAAAACTGCAAAATGACTCCTACATTTTGTCAAATATTTCCAGAAATGTCTCCCAACTCTTGATATCAAAACGCATGTGGCTTGTCAACTTGAAAACTAAAGTGCCACTAAGTGTTTGGTTCATACAATTTAGTTGCCTTATGTTTCCCCATAAAATAGATGTCTTGTTTAAAGGAGCGTGACCAGATCATAATTCTGACGTCCCATTTTCCCCATGGGTGTTGGGATTTTCATCATGTCATATTTTTCTCATATAACCATCCTGAAAGTTTGCGCTCTCAATCCGTATATTTTCAGGGATATTGTCAAAAAACCAGTGAAGTTTAGTAAACTAAGCAGTGCAGTGATTACACCAACCTTTTTGCTTCTACATCCAAATTTGAGATTGTAAATTGTTTTCTTCCCATGGATAGTATTTTGGGGAGGTATTTTATGTGATTGTTAGGTTAGAACGAAATCCATGTTTATGAAAAAAATCTGGTCACGCCCTTTTAAAGGCAAAATGACTAAGCCATGCATAAAAGGTTCATTGGAACATGATGTTGGGATAAACACAAAGAAAAGCGGTTTTCTGACGCATAACAACAGTACATGACTGAACAAAATTTAAATTTACAGAATATATTTTACCTTTTTAGAATTTCATTATTACTCCACATGATTTTCACAACACTTTTGACCACATTCATAATAATACCAACCACATTTCATCCCCTAAAACCAGATCAGCTTTTGTCAATTTTTCAGTGGCTAAAATAAGATAAGTTTTTTGGGCACTTGTGGCCCACCCATTTGTTAATGTAAAACATTTAAACAGGTTTTTTTTCAAAATGACATTTTGGAACACTGTTCTGGTTTTATGGGGACGAGTTATAATATTACAGTAACATTCATATATATTTGATGCACAATCAATTTGCTAATTATATTAAAACACATTAAAAATTCAACAAATCTTGAAGCAGGAATCAGGATGTATTACACATTTTTTTTCTCTCAGTCAAAGTGCACAAGTTAAAAATGATTAAATTTATTGATATAACCCTTATTTTTGCGATTGAAACATGATGTTGGGAGAAACACAAAGAAAAGCAGTTCTATAATGCATAACAATCATATGACTGAACAAATTTAAATTTACAGAGACTGAATATATTTTACTTTTTTAGAATTTCATTATTACTCCACATGATATTTACAACACATTTGTAACAATACCAACCACATTTCATCCCCTTAAAACAAGAACAGCCTTTGTCCATTTTTCAGTGGCTAAAATAAGATCAGTTTTTTTGGTACTTTTGGCTGACCCAGGGGATCGAGGAGCAGGCCCATGCATCAACATTTACAAGGCGTTTCCTTCTTCCATTATGTTAGTAACATAAATATTATTTATGTTAGCGTTTCTAATTTTTTAATGTGAAACTTTTAAACAATTTATTTTTCAAAATGAGATTTTGGAACACTGTTCTGGTTTTATGGGGACGAGTTATAATATTACAGTAACATTCATATATATTTGATGCACAATCAATTTGCTAATTATATTAAAACACATCAAAAATTCATCAAATCTTGAAGCAGGAATCATAATTTATTATTACAAATTTCTTTCTCTCAGTCATTATGTGCACATGTTAAAAATTATTAAATTTATTGATATTTATAAACATTATTTTTGTGATTGTAGCTTTACATGTTACAGGGGTGCGAATTTTTTTTTGATCTGCAAAAATTTAAAAAATTTTTTTTTTCCCTACATATTTAGGCTTTTGAGCTCCCCGTGCATAAGCGTTGATGTTATTATTATTATCTGCTTGTAGCTGAGATTGTGTCTGAAGTATATTTGTGGCCATTTAGAGCGTGAACAGTGTTGTTGTTGTTGGGCATTTTGTAGGGTAGAAATTAACGAAAAGACGCGGCCGACCGAGTCGGCTACATATTTTGGCCGATGTGCCACGGCGAGGCGGTACGGTAACGCAGTGTACGGTCAAACCCAGAGGTTACGAGGTGATCTCATTTTTTTGTCAAGCTTGATCGGCTTCAAAAACGACACAAAGCAAACAAATCCCTGCATATGAGTCTTGTCGGAACATCATTAGTCCCACAACAGCAATGTTCTGTGGAATTCATGCTATATTTGCTTTAAAAAACCAACTACTGTACAAACCGAAAACAAATGGTACTCCCGCGTTTTCAAACACGCACGTTCTAGCACATGTGGGCGACTTGACTGTCTGAGGTGCGCTTAGTTGCGTGACGTCACCATCATTGGAAGTTCTATTTTTAGCAATAGTGCGGAGCGCTATTGCTTTTAAAATCATAACAAATGACATATCATTGTAAAGAGGAATAACATGTCTTTCCAATGATATCAAATTCAAGGAAAATGACTTGGTAACAAGAGAGAAGTTGTCAGTCAAACTTGAGTTTCCAAACTGAGGGGTTTATTTTTGCTACCACTTGATAAAAAGATTGAGGTGTACATGAGATTCCAGTTGTGAAAAATACGTATCAATTGTATACCAGAATTCTTAGAAGCAAGTCTGTAGTCAAAATACAATTTTTTTCTTTCAAACATTGAATGATTACGCTTGCTATTTGATTATATACTTATTCTCAGACTTAAAATGCTTGCCTTATTTTCATGGTGCATTGCTTCAAGGAGTAGTACCAGGTGTTTTTCCAGAAGCGCCATTGTAAGCCTATAGCATATTGCACGTAAGCCTGATGTTGATATACGCTATTGAGATGGGACTTAAAGCAAGCATTAAACCACCAAGCGCCCTCGAAACCCACAGCACAATTTTTAGTTGTTTCTAAGTCGTTATCTTGATCTTTTGTTGAGAAATCATGTGTATTATGGTTTAGCATTGAATCTTCTGAACCAGCCGTACTAGCAGCATCATATGAACTAATGTTGAGTGTGTACTTCTCACCTGAGATGACAAACTTACCGTACTTGGCCCAAGCTGTGTTTCCTTCCCAGTCCCACAAGTCCACTCGCAGCTGCCATTGTCCTGTCTGAGTCAGGTTACGTAGAGCTTCATTCCCAAGCCAGAACTCGCCAGACAGATTGCCAAAGCCATGCTTGTATTCATCCCAGGTGCGGTAGAAGTCAACCGAGCCATCTTGACGCCTCTGAAATACAATCCATCCTCCCCCATCATTCTCCATGTCACAGTAGACCTGTAAGCCATTGGTCAGTCCAGCAGGATTGATGGTGTAGATGCCATTGTCACAGTGACCAGCTGTTAGCAGCTCTTGACAGCTGACGTACTTCGCGGAGTCTGTCTCCAATAAGAAAGATGTGGCCCTGTCACCATCGTAGTAAGAGCTTCCAGGTAGTCGTTTGAAGTCACACAGGTGCTGTTTTCTTGTCGCACTGCTCAAGTTGCAAATGTTTTCATTTGCATCATAGTTGAAGGACACACAGTTTGGGTCCATGGAGCATTCACGACCGCAGAGCACAGGCGAAGCATCGGTTATTGTTTCAAAGGCATGATTCTGCAGGATGTAGTTCTCAGCCATGTAAAATGTAGAAGTAAACTTGTTAGGACACTCGCTGTGACAAAATTGTGCCAAGAAACTTATCAACAAGACAGTGATCATCTTGAAAGCTGTTAAAGGAGAGTAACCGAGTATTTGCAGCATCATGCTCGATCAAGTTGTTTCAGAAGAAGATTTTCCAGTTTGTTCCACTCCAAGACTTTAAGAAAGTGTGTGGATACTAAGACAAAGTTCTACTGAGCTTAAATTTTTGGAGAAAAAGTGATGATACAGTAGCATTTGTTGAAGTCCACAGACAGTTGGTGGATGAAATGTCCAATTGACAATGAAATGTTCCAACTGCTCTTCTACTCTGTTGGATTTCAAATAATCAACTGAAAATTCACATGTTGCTCTTTGCTTAAAGGTGGCGCAAGTGACGTTGCTCTGTTCAAGTAATTTAGCCACTATATAATTAACGTCCTCCTCTCTGTGCATTTGTGTTTAGTTCTGATTGATGGATTCATTAATTCCTTTTTAATTGATAGTCATAGAAAAGGAAAATCTATCTGGCCTAAATAATTAAGAAGGCTCGTGTTGATCTTACTAATAAGATGATGATGATCATTTACAATACACATGCAGCCTTGAAAGTCCCATCATGGCAATAATTGTAATAATGCGGCAATAAGGGCGACAATTGGGGAAGCTTTTCCCCGGGGACCACCGAAATTTCAGAAAGAATCACTCAAATTGACACCAAATTTCTCTACCCGAAGCTTCCAAAAATGGTTACAGACCTAAAAAAAATTGTTTTAAAACTCAAAAATATTAGGGCGACACCAAATTGTCGCACTATTGAGCGTGTCGTTCTAATAGCTTTTTTACACACAAATTGTCGCCCTATCCCAGCAAACAAAGTTTTTGCTCTATCCTTCAAAAGGGATGTAAAGCCGTTGGTCCAGTGTGTTAGGTAACACTAACGCACTTTAAAGATCCCAGAGCATTCTTTCGTGAAGAGCAGGGGGGATTCCCCATCGCTCTGGCCATTTCTAATTTCTATACTTCATGTGTTTCCTCACGCTTGCGAGTGACAGTGCAATGGGCACTTTAGAGGAATCCTTGGTACATGTACGAATACCAGAAAGAAATAATAATAATAATGTTGTTAAAGTGGGTGGAATAAAGAGTTTTATATCAGATACCACATAAAATGTCAAAACTAGCTAATAAATATTTTTAAACCTTAATTTACTTCACGTTGAGCGACATACATTTTTTTAATATGCTAAGAACTGATACCACACAAACTATATGAATTAAAGCTTCAGGTGCAAAAGCCGCTGAACGCCACTTTCATGAAAAATTTGACAATGATATAAAGTAAAAGCTGTCAGTGCGTACCGGTAGTATACAATAATCAAAATGTTTCTGCTTCAAAACCCACTAAATCCCACATTCATTTAAGCTATCCGAAAACACGTTTTTTGGCAAAAAAAGTTCAACGCTGACTGCATTTTTCCGCAAAAGCCACTATGTCCACACAGCGCGAATCAGAAGGCATGCATCAATCACGTGTCACATTCAAAATGGCAGCCCCAACGTTTGCCAACTGTTCACGCTGAGATGCGAGATTTTTGCCAATTTCCTGCCGAATCAACTCTAATAAAGATGGAAAAAACGCTGTCAGCCACGTATTTCTGCCTGTTATACGGCCACAGAAGCTTGCTACCATGGCAACTATAAAATGAATTAGCGGTTTTGCAACAAGAAAGGCCGTCAAATTTCCTGCTACCAGATTTTTGTGAACATATATCGGTTACTCGAGTATCCGATAACAACATAACCACTCTTTGCCCCAACTTATCTCATATAAATTAATGCTACTTTTTTTCTACTAATGCTCATGAGATAGTTTAAAGAAATTTATATTTTTAGTGGATGTCCCTTATGGGGAATTACCTACATATGCCCAAGAAACAAAAGACCTTGTGCTGAACAAGTGCAAGTCGTAAATTATTTTAATTTAAAAAAACAACAAGCATTATCCCGTGAAAAGCGAATACAAAGTTCAGAAAGAATGGCAATTGCAGCGATGCCTCGCAGTAAGGGTGCCGCCATTTTGTCCGAATACTGGGCAAAGAATGACGTTTTTGCGGACAACCTTTTCGTGTATTGCCTTAGGAAAGCACAATTAAAGGACTTGTACGCAAAGACGTCATACTTTGACTAGTATTCGGACAAAATGGCGGTGCCCATAGTGCAACGCACTGTTGCGATTGCCATTCTTTGTGAAGTTCATATCCGCTTTTCAGTAGGTAATATATATATATATTTTTTTTAATGCAATAAAATAATTTACGAGGTGCACTTGTTGATGAGCACATGCAAGGTCTTTTGTTGCCCTTTGATGGGTTCTATATCCAGCTATCTCATAAAATATTGAAACTCAAAAAAAGTAATTTTGCTTAAATTTGGTATCATTAGAAAAACCATTTATTTCTCATTACAATGACAGGTCATTTGTTATGATTAAGCAATTATAATTAAGCAAATCGGGGATGTGCAGCAAAGCTGAATATGGAGGTGGGTGTAAAGTGAAATGTCACAAAATTCACTGCTATTGCTATATCACAGTGCATTCCCCTTTTGCTTGGGAGATGGTAATGTGTCAATACACTTTTTGACAATAGCAATGTGACATTTCACTTTGCACCCGGTCACCCCCTGTATTTAGCTGTGCTGCACATCTCCTAATTGCTTAATCATAACAAATGACACATCATTGTATAAAGAGGAATAACCGGGCTTTCCAATGATACCAAATTCAAGGAAAATGGCTTGGTAACAAGAGATAGAGAAGTTGTCAGTCAAACTTGAGTTTCCAAACTTTTTTTGAGGAGTTTATTTTTTCTACCACTTGATAAAAAGATTGTGGTGTACGTGAGATTTAAGTTGTGAAAATTTGTACATGTATCAATAATTCTTAGAGGCAAGACACTTATATATAGTCAAAATACCATATTTTTCTTACAAACATTAAACGATGACGCTTGCTATTTGATTATATACTTATTCTCGGACTTAAAATGCTTGCCTTATTTTCATGGTGCATTGCTTCATTGAGTAGAGATAGGTGTTTCTCCAGTAGTGCCATTGTAAGCCTTTAGCATATTTTACGTCAGCCTGATGTTAATACATGTATATACCATTTAGATGGGAGTTAAAGCATTTTTCAAACCACCAAGCGCCCGCGTACTGCTTAGCACAGTTTGTATCTGTGTCTATATCATTATCTTGATCTTTTGTTGTGAAATCTTGTGCATTGTGTTTTTTCATTGAATCTTTTGAACCAGCCGTACTAGCAGCATCATATGAACCAATGTTGAGTGTGTACTTGTCACCTGAGATGGAAAACTCACCGTACTTGGCCCAAGCTGTGTTGTTTTCCCAGTCCCACAAGTCTACTCGCAGCTGCCATTGTCCTGTCTGAGTCAAGTTACGTAGAGCTTCATTCCCAAGCCAGAACTCGCCAGACAGATTGCCAAAGCCATGCTTGTATTCATCCCAGGTGCGGTAGAAGTCAACCGAGCCATCTTGACGCCTCTGAAATACAATCCATCCTCCCCCATCATTCTCCATGTCACAGTAGACCTGTAAGCCATTGGTCAGTCCAGCAGGATTGATGGTGTAGATGCCATTGTCACAGTGACCAGCTGTTAGCAGCTCTTGACAGCTGACGTACTTCGCGGAGTCTGTCTCCAATAAGAAAGATGTGGCCCTGTCACCATCGTAGTAAGAGCTTCCAGGTAGTCGTTTGAAGTCACACAGGTGCTGTTTTCTTGTCGCACTGCTCAAGTTGCAAATGTTTTCATTTGCATCATAGTTGAAGGACACACAGTTTGGGTCCATGGAGCATTCACGACCGCAGAGCACAGGCGAAGCATCGGTTATTGTTTCAAAGGCATGATTCTGCAGGATGTAGTTCTCAGCCATGTAAAATGTAGAAGTAAACTTGTTAGGACACTCGCTGTGACAAAATTGTGCCAAGAAACTTATCAACAAGACAGTGATCATCTTGAAAGCTGTTAAAGGAGAGTAACCGAGTATTTGCAGCATCATGCTCGATCAAGTTGTTTCAGAAGAAGATTTTCCAGTTTGTTCCACTCCAAGACTTTAAGAAAGTGTGTGGATACTAAGACAAAGTTCTACTGAGCTTAAATTTTTGGAGAAAAAGTGATGATACAGTAGCATTTGTTGAAGTCCACAGACAGTTGGTGGATGAAATGTCCAATTGACAATGAAATGTTCCAACTGCTCTTCTACTCTGTTGGATTTCAAATAATCAACTGAAAATTCACATGTTGCTCTTTGCTTAAAGGTGGCGCAAGTGACGTTGCTCTGTTCAAGTAATTTAGCCACTATATAATTAACGTCCTCCTCTCTGTGCATTTGTGTTTAGTTCTGATTGATGGATTCATTAATTCCTTTTTAATTGATAGTCATAGAAAAGGAAAATCTATCTGGCCTAAATAATTAAGAAGGCTCGTGTTGATCTTACTAATAAGATGATGATGATCATTTACAATACACATGCAGCCTTGAAAGTCCCATCATGGCAATAATTGTAATAATGCGGCAATAAGGGCGACAATTGGGGAAGCTTTTCCCCGGGGACCACCGAAATTTCAGAAAGAATCACTCAAATTGACACCAAATTTCTCTACCCGAAGCTTCCAAAAATGGTTACAGACCTAAAAAAAATTGTTTTAAAACTCAAAAATATTAGGGCGACACCAAATTGTCGCACTATTGAGCGTGTCGTTCTAATAGCTTTTTTACACACAAATTGTCGCCCTATCCCAGCAAACAAAGTTTTTGCTCTATCCTTCAAAAGGGATGTAAAGCCGTTGGTCCAGTGTGTTAGGTAACACTAACGCACTTTAAAGATCCCAGAGCATTCTTTCGTGAAGAGCAGGGGGGATTCCCCATCGCTCTGGCCATTTCTAATTTCTATACTTCATGTGTTTCCTCACGCTTGCGAGTGACAGTGCAATGGGCACTTTAGAGGAATCCTTGGTACATGTACGAATACCAGAAAGAAATAATAATAATAATGTTGTTAAAGTGGGTGGAATAAAGAGTTTTATATCAGATACCACATAAAATGTCAAAACTAGCTAATAAATATTTTTAAACCTTAATTTACTTCACGTTGAGCGACATACATTTTTTTAATATGCTAAGAACTGATACCACACAAACTATATGAATTAAAGCTTCAGGTGCAAAAGCCGCTGAACGCCACTTTCATGAAAAATTTGACAATGATATAAAGTAAAAGCTGTCAGTGCGTACCGGTAGTATACAATAATCAAAATGTTTCTGCTTCAAAACCCACTAAATCCCACATTCATTTAAGCTATCCGAAAACACGTTTTTTGGCAAAAAAAGTTCAACGCTGACTGCATTTTTCCGCAAAAGCCACTATGTCCACACAGCGCGAATCAGAAGGCATGCATCAATCACGTGTCACATTCAAAATGGCAGCCCCAACGTTTGCCAACTGTTCACGCTGAGATGCGAGATTTTTGCCAATTTCCTGCCGAATCAACTCTAATAAAGATGGAAAAAACGCTGTCAGCCACGTATTTCTGCCTGTTATACGGCCACAGAAGCTTGCTACCATGGCAACTATAAAATGAATTAGCGGTTTTGCAACAAGAAAGGCCGTCAAATTTCCTGCTACCAGATTTTTGTGAACATATATCGGTTACTCGAGTATCCGATAACAACATAACCACTCTTTGCCCCAACTTATCTCATATAAATTAATGCTACTTTTTTTCTACTAATGCTCATGAGATAGTTTAAAGAAATTTATATTTTTAGTGGATGTCCCTTATGGGGAATTACCTACATATGCCCAAGAAACAAAAGACCTTGTGCTGAACAAGTGCAAGTCGTAAATTATTTTAATTTAAAAAAACAACAAGCATTATCCCGTGAAAAGCGAATACAAAGTTCAGAAAGAATGGCAATTGCAGCGATGCCTCGCAGTAAGGGTGCCGCCATTTTGTCCGAATACTGGGCAAAGAATGACGTTTTTGCGGACAACCTTTTCGTGTATTGCCTTAGGAAAGCACAATTAAAGGACTTGTACGCAAAGACGTCATACTTTGACTAGTATTCGGACAAAATGGCGGTGCCCATAGTGCAACGCACTGTTGCGATTGCCATTCTTTGTGAAGTTCATATCCGCTTTTCAGTAGGTAATATATATATATATTTTTTTTAATGCAATAAAATAATTTACGAGGTGCACTTGTTGATGAGCACATGCAAGGTCTTTTGTTGCCCTTTGATGGGTTCTATATCCAGCTATCTCATAAAATATTGAAACTCAAAAAAAGTAATTTTGCTTAAATTTGGTATCATTAGAAAAACCATTTATTTCTCATTACAATGACAGGTCATTTGTTATGATTAAGCAATTATAATTAAGCAAATCGGGGATGTGCAGCAAAGCTGAATATGGAGGTGGGTGTAAAGTGAAATGTCACAAAATTCACTGCTATTGCTATATCACAGTGCATTCCCCTTTTGCTTGGGAGATGGTAATGTGTCAATACACTTTTTGACAATAGCAATGTGACATTTCACTTTGCACCCGGTCACCCCCTGTATTTAGCTGTGCTGCACATCTCCTAATTGCTTAATCATAACAAATGACACATCATTGTATAAAGAGGAATAACCGGGCTTTCCAATGATACCAAATTCAAGGAAAATGGCTTGGTAACAAGAGATAGAGAAGTTGTCAGTCAAACTTGAGTTTCCAAACTTTTTTTGAGGAGTTTATTTTTTCTACCACTTGATAAAAAGATTGTGGTGTACGTGAGATTTAAGTTGTGAAAATTTGTACATGTATCAATAATTCTTAGAGGCAAGACACTTATATATAGTCAAAATACCATATTTTTCTTACAAACATTAAACGATGACGCTTGCTATTTGATTATATACTTATTCTCGGACTTAAAATGCTTGCCTTATTTTCATGGTGCATTGCTTCATTGAGTAGAGATAGGTGTTTCTCCAGTAGTGCCATTGTAAGCCTTTAGCATATTTTACGTCAGCCTGATGTTAATACATGTATATACCATTTAGATGGGAGTTAAAGCATTTTTCAAACCACCAAGCGCCCGCGTACTGCTTAGCACAGTTTGTATCTGTGTCTATATCATTATCTTGATCTTTTGTTGTGAAATCTTGTGCATTGTGTTTTTTCATTGAATCTTTTGAACCAGCCGTACTAGCAGCATCATATGAACCAATGTTGAGTGTGTACTTGTCACCTGAGATGGAAAACTCACCGTACTTGGCCCAAGCTGTGTTGTTTTCCCAGTCCCACAAGTCTACTCGCAGCTGCCATTGTCCTGTCTGAGTCAAGTTACGTAGAGCTTCATTCCCAAGCCAGAACTCACCAGACAGATCGCCAAAGCCACACTTGTATTCATCCCAGGTACGGTAGAAGTCGACCGAGCCATCTTGACGCCTCTGAAAAACAATCCATCCTCCCCCATCAGTCTCCATGTCACAGTAGACCTGTAAGCCATTGGTCAGTCCAGCAGGATAGATGGTGTAGATGCCATTGTGACGGTGACCAGCTGTTAGCAGCTCTTGACAGCTGACGTACTTCGCGGAGTCTGCCGCCAATAAGAAAGATGTGGCCCTGTCACTATCGTAGTAAGAGCTTCCCGTCAGTCGTTTGAAGTCACAAAGGCGCTGCTTTCGTGTCGCGTTGCTCAAGTTGCAAACATTCTCAATTGCGTCATAGTTGAAAGACACACAGTTTGTGTCCATGAGGCACTTACGGCCGCAGAGCACAGGCGAAGCATTAATTATTGTTTTAAAGGCGTGATCCTGTAGGATGTAGTTGTTAGCCTTGTAAAAAGCAGTAAACTTGTTAGGACACTCGCTGTGACAAAATTGTGCCAAGAAACTTATCAACAAGACGGTGATCATCTTGAAAGCTGGTAAAGGAGAGTAACTGAGTATTTGCGGCATCATGCTCGATCGAGTTGCTTCATATGAAGATTGTGCAGTTTGTTCCACTCCAAGACTTCAAGAAAGTGTTAGGATACTAAGACAAAGTTGGTCCTACGAGGATATAGCAGCATGTTGAAGTCCACAGACAGTTGGGAGATGAAATGTCCAATTGACAATGAAATGTCTAATTTTTCCACTTTATGAGACAGTTGATAAGTCCATTTGCATCTTTGTAAAAGGATGTCATCAGTTCAATTATTTTGATCGATTGAACAAGTAGAGAATTCACTAGTTAGCCATTGGTCCTCGGATATACATGTGTCAACTCTTCAGATCATCTACATAAAAGTTCCAACTGCATACTACTCCGTTAGATTTCAGATAATCAATTGAAAATTCATCGTATGTTGCTCTCTGCTTAACGGAAGATGCAAGTGATGTTGTTCTGTTCAAGTAAATCATTATATAATTAATGTCCTCATCTCTGTGCATTTGTGTTTATAGTTCTGATTATTATTTCTTTCTGGTATTCATACCAAGGATTCCTTAATAGTGCTCATTGCACTGTCACTCGCAAGCGTGAGGAAACCCATGAAGAATTCGAATTAGAAATGACAAGAGACACCGGGGAATCCCCTTGCTCTTCACGAAAGAATGCTCTGGGATCTTTAGAGTGCGTTTCCATTACCTAACACACTGGACCAACGGCTTTACATCCCTTCCGAAGGACGGAACAAGTGTGATTAAGTGCCTTGCTCAAGAGCACAAGTGCCACAACCCGTCACGGCCCGGAATCGAACCCATATTCTAGTACTGGCACAAAAACGTGAGTTTGACGCACTAGACCGCTCGGCCGTAACACCCCACATATAATTAATGTCCTCATCTCTGTGCATTTGTTTAGTTCTGATTGGTTAGAGAGACTCTTGAATCGAAACTGGTTTCATCAATCCCTTTTTAACTGATAGTCATAAAAAAGGAAAATCTATCTAGCCTATAATTAAGAAGGCTCGTGTTGATCATACCACATGGTGATGATGATCATTTACAATGGACATGCAACCTTGAAAGTTATTGTCAACAGGGTACAAGATAAATGGAAAAGCAAGAAAAATCAATTTTTAGTTTCTGGTAGAAGGCCATAAACGACGTGCATTTTGCTTTGGGCTGAGTAGACTGGCTTTGTGCCAAGGCTGCCTCGAGCTGTACGTGTTTTATATTTTATAATCGACATATATTTTATAATCGTGTAAAAAAAGCATAGATGAATAAGCTGCTTGGTCACTGTTCATGAAATTGGTATTAATTGTGTTCTGATATTTGATTGGTGGAGAAAGCAATCTCATACGCTTGATAAGGTAGGCTTTACAGTGAACTCTTTAAAGAGGATGATTGCTATTTACAATCAAGGGGAAAACTATGTTACGGTAGCCTGAAATTTAATACCAGGAGCGTATAGACTGCAGTTTAGTTATAAAAGAAAGGACATACAAGTACATGTATGTAAAAATGTCAAATCTAGCTATTAAATCTTGGAAATGTTTTCCCTATTTTTGTTATCTTTATACAAGCATTATGCTAACAACTGATACCACACTAACTACATGTATATCCATTGCATTCGATTCAGATCAGCCTAATTCGTCAAATTTCTGAAACTTTCCGAATTTCAAAATGCCACAAATGGTTGCAAAAGGTAACTACACACTCAGGTTTGTGATATTAGAAGGCCTACATTTTAGGGTATTTTTTAAACCTGATACCAGATTTGTGTACATGTAGTATACATGTACATAATGTACAATGTCGTACACGTATGTGTACGCATGGTTTAGTATCCGATAACAACATTACCACTCTTTGCCCCCACTTATCTCATATAAATTAATGTTACTTTTTTTCTACTAATGCGCACGAGATATTTCAAAGAAATTTATTTTTAGAGGATGTCTCTTAAAGGGGAATTATGCACAAGAAACAAAAGACCTCGTGCTCAAAAGTCGTAAATTATTTTAATGTAAAAAACAACAAACATTATCCCATGAAAAGCAAATACAAAGTTCACAAAAAAATGGCAATTGGGTCTTTCCACACTAATGGGCCTATTTGAAAAATAAGTCAATAATTCCTTTCAGATGTCTTCAGTTTATCTCCAACTTTTAAAAAGAAATTCCCTTGTACTGTTCTCGGGAGATAACTTTTGCCCAAAAATGTAAGAAAATGCTGCTACAACATACATTTCTGAAAAGCTTGTGTAAAAATTTTCCATATACGTATGTAACGGTGAACAGACAAAAATGTCACACTTTTGTCTGTCCACCGTTACATGTATACGTATATGGAAAATTTGTACACAAGCTTTTCAGAAATGTATGTTGTAGCAGCATTTTCTTACATTTTTGGGCAAAAGTTATCTTCCGAGAACAGTACAAGGGAATTTCTTTAAGTTGGAGATAAACTGAAGACATCTGAAAGGAATTATTGACTTATTTTTCAAATAGGCCCATTCTAGAGTGTGGAAAGACCCAATTACATGTAAAGCGATGCCTCGCAGTAAGAGCGCTGCCATTTTGTCCGATTACTGTGCAAAAAATTAAATTATTTGCGCACGACCTTTTCGTGTATTGCCATAGGAATGCACAAAGGACTTGTACATGTAGCTGAAGACAAAATGGCGGCGCCCATAGTGCGACGCATCGCTAAAATTGCCATTCTTTGTGAAGTTCGTATCCGCTTTTCAGCAGGTAATATTTCTTATTCTTTGTAATAACCCTATAGGGTGTACATGTAAAATCATATTGATTTGAGGATTGAGCAGGGTTAGTGTTAACATATTTTTCGAGTTGCACTGGTTGAGCACAATGTCTTTTGTTTCTTGGGTATCATTCCCCTTTAATGGGCTCTATATCCAGCTATCTCATATATATATTTTTGCTACCACTTGTTAAAAAGATTGAGGTGTACTTGAGATTTCTGTTGGGAAAAATACCTGTATCAATTGTATACCAGAATTCTTAGAAGCAAGACTGTATACATGTAGTCAAAATACCATATTTTTCTTACAAACATTGAATAATTACGCTTGCTATTTGATTATATACTTATTCTCAGACTTCAAATGCTTGCCTTATTTTCATGGTACATTGCTTCATGGAGTAGTAATAGGTGTCTTTCCAGTATTCCCATTGTATGCCTACAGCAAATTCCACCTTAGCTTGATGTGAGTATTTGCCATTGAGATGGGCGTCAAAACATGGGCGTCGAAACCACCAAGCTCCTTCGTACCTCTTAGCACAATTATATTCAATTTCTGAGTCATTATCTTGATCTTTTGTTGTGAAATCATGTGTATTATGGGATAGCATTGAATCTTCTGAACCAGCCGTACTAGCAGCATCATATAAACCAATTTTGAGTGTGTACTTGTCACCTGAGATGGCAAACTTACCATACTCGGCCCAAGCTGTGTTTCCTTCCCAGTCCCACAAGTCCACTCGCAGCTGCCATTGTCCTGTCTGAGTCAGGTTACGTAGAGCTTTATTCCCAAGCCAGAACTCGCCAGACAGATCGCCAAAGCCACACTTGTATTCATCCCAGGTACGGTAGAAGTCAACCGAGCCATCTTGACGCCTCTGAATAACGATCCATCCTCTCCCATCAGACTCCATGTCACAGTAGACCTGTAAGCTATTGGTCAGTCCAGCGGGATAGATGGTGTAGATGCCATTGTCACGGTGACCAGCTGTTAGCAGCTCCTGACAGCTGACGTACTTCGCAGAGTCTGTCACCGATAAGAATGATGTGGCCCTGTCACCATCATAGTAAGAGCTTCCAGGTAGTCGTTTGAAGTCACACAGGTGCTGTTTTCGTGTCGCACTGCTCAAGTTGCAAATGTTTTCATTTGCATCATAGTTGAAGGACACACAGTTTGGGTCCATGGAGCATTCACGACCTCAGAGCACAGGCGAAGCGTCAGTTATTGTTTTAAAGGCATGATTCTGCAGGATGTAGTTGTCAGCCATGTAAAATGTAGAAGTAAACTTGTTAGGACACTCGCTGTGACAAAATTGTGCCAAGAAACTTATCAACAAGACGGTGATCATCTTGAAAGCTGGTAAAGGAGAGTAACTGAGTATTTGTGGCATCATGCTCGATCAAGTTGTTTCAGATGAAGATTTTGCAGTTTGTTCCACTCCAAGACTTCAAGAAAGTGTTACCGGTAGGATACTACTGGTAAGACAAAGCTCTCCTGAGCTCTCAGTAGAAAGTGATGATACAGTAGCATATGTTGAAGTCCACAGACAGTTGGTGGATGAAATGTCCAATTGACGATGAAATGTCTAATTCTTACACTTTATAAAACGGTTGATAAGTCCATTTGCATATTTGGAAATGGATGTCATCAGTTCACTTATTTTGATCGATTGAACAAGTAGAGAATTCACTAGTTAGCCATCAGTCCCCCGATATGTGTTAACTCTTCATCTACATGTACCGGTACATTAAAGTTCCAACTGCTATTCTACTCCGTTGGATTTCAGATAATCAACTGAAAATTTATCTTGTGTTGCTCTCTGCTTATAAGTGATGATGCAAGTAAATGTTCTGTTCAAGTAAGCCATTATATTTTATTTAATTATTTACACTCGTGGAAAAAAGAAACCACTTAGGCTACTACAGTTTATATATTTTATTAATATTGATCCCATGTTTTTTTATTTTTGGCCAACAATAATTTGTAATGTGTTGTCGGTATAAATTTTTTTTTAAAAACCCATGTTGTAAATGAACTAACATTGAAACAACTAACAAAATAACAAGGTACCCTGAAACTTCAGTTTTCATCAAATGCATAGACAGTTAATACTGAGTGTGTCCACCGTTAGCTGCCAAAACTGCAGTTATCCTACGCCTGGGTTTTGGGTGGTGGCTAACGTCGTCGAATCCGGCTGTTGAGCTCATCCCACAAATGCTCAATGGGGTTCAGATCCAGACTCATCACAGGCCATGGGAGAACATCAACATCAGCATTTTCCCAGAAGTCCCTGCAGATGCGTGCCACACGGGGACGTGCATTGCCATGTTCGAATACTGAATTATCACCCACTCTCTGCAGAAATGAAACAACTATGAGTTCCAAGATCTCATCACGGTATCTCTGGCCGTTCAGGTTCCCATCAATAAAATGGAGCTCTGTGCGATCATTGGCACATATCAGCCCATACCATCGTGACGATCAGTACATTATTTTTGCCATGGAACTTAAGGCGTAGGATAACTGCAGTTTTGGCAGCTAACGGTGGACACACTCAGTATTAACTGTCCATGCATTTGATGAAAACTGAATTTTTCTGGTACCTTGTTATTTTGTTAGTTGTTTTAATGTTAGTGCATTTATAACATGGTTTTGTTTTTGTTTTTTTTATACCGACAACACCTATACATTGTACATAAGTTATTGTTGGCCAAAAATATAACATGGGATCAATATTAATAAAATATTGATACTGTAGTAAGTGGTGCATTTATTTTTTCCATTAGTGTATTTATTTATTTATTCACCACATCCAACAACGGAACAACCGCGAATTACAGGAATGGGATCAATTAACATACCGGTAGATATTCGAATAACTATCAACTTCTAAGTTGAATAAGAAATGGCCAGAGACACCGAGGAATCCCTCCCCTTGCTCTTCACGAAAGAATGCTCTGGCATCTTTAAAGTGCATTACATGTAACACACTTGACCAACGGCTTTACCGGTACATTCCTTCCGAAGGACGGAACAAGTGTGATTAAGTGCCTTGCTCAAGAGCACAAGTGCCACAACCCGTCACGGCCCGGAATGGAACCCATATTCTAGTACTCGCACAGAAACTTGAGTTCAACGCGCTAGACCGCTCGGCCATAACACCCCACATATAATTAATGTCCTCATCTCTGTGCATTTGTTTAGTTCTGATTGGTTAGCGAGACTCTTGAATGAAAACTGGTTTCATCAATCCCTTTTTAATTGATAGTCATAGAAAAGGAAAATCTATCTGACTTGAATAAGAAGGCTTGTGTTGATCATAAGATGATGATTTACAATACATACATATCCATGCAGCCTTGAAAGTCATTTTCATGGCAATAATTGCTCTATCCTTTGGAAGGAATGTAAAGCCGTTGGCCCCAGTGTGTTGGGTAACGGTAACGCACTTTAAAGATCCCAGAGCATTCTTTCGTGAAGAGAAAGGGGATTCCCCGGTGTCTCTGGCTATTTCTAATTTCTATACTTCATGGGTTTCCTGACGCTTGCGAGTGACAGTGCAATGGGCATAAATAGAGGAATCCTTGGTATGAATACCAGAAAGAAATAATAATAATAATAATAATAACTAGACCTGTGTTCGTTCTTGACAACGAACACATGGCTGTTCCCCTCCTTTTTATAAACATATATGGTGTTCGGGATGACCTTTGTTAGTGATCGTATATGAAGAAATCACGATCGTAGGTCAAACGGTTGAGTTTTTATCGATTGTTAAAAATTGAATATTATTACATGCCCCTTTAATCTGACATGTAGGGAAGGTCAAAGGTCACGGCCATATTTTTTGGATACACCACCCTAGGTCGAAGTGTAATACAGTTGACCACATGCAGATATCTTGTACCACTTTCAAATGGAAAGGCAAAATCTGTTAGACCAATATGAAACGAGGTCAAAGGTCACGACCATATGTTTTGGATACACCACCCTAGGTCCAAGTGTAATACAGTTGACCACATGCAGATATCCTGTACCACTTTCAAATGGCAAGGCAAAATCTGTTAGACCAATAGGAAACGAGGTCAAAGGTCACCAACCTATTTTTTAGATACCCCACCCTAGTTGAAGTGTAACACAACTGACCTCGTCCAAATATCTTGCACCACTTTCAAATGGCAAGGCAAGATCTGTTTGACCAATAGGAAACGAGGTCAAGGGTCAAGGCGTGTGCACATTTTAAAGACCTTTGTTAGTCATCGTATATGGCGAAGGAATCAAGATCGTAGGTCAAACGGTTGATTTTGTATTGATTTTTTAATATCTAATTTATTAAACATCATATGCCCCTTTAATCTGACACGTGATGACGTCATCATAACGTAATCAGTTAAAGACCTTTGTTAGTTATTGTATATGGCGCAGGAATCAAGATAGTAGCTAAAATGGTTGATTTCTTACGGATTTTTTATATCCCATTTATTTTATTTGATGCCCCTTTAATCTGACACGTGATGACGTCATTATGACGTCATTAGTGAAAGACCTTTGTTAGTGATCATATTTGGCGCAGGAATCAAGATCGTAGCTCAAACGGTTGATTTTTTATTGATTTTTTATATTTCATTTATCTGTTTTCATGCCCCTTTAATCTGACATGTGATGACGTCGTCCTGACGTCATCATTTAAAGACATTTATTAGTGGTCGTATATGGCGCAGGAATGAAGATCATAGCTCAAACGGTTGATTTGTTATTGATTTTTGAACATTTAATTTTATCAAATATCCCTTTAATCTAACACATTGAGCAAGGTCAAAGGTCGCCACCATATTTTTTGGATACCCCACCCTAGTCGAAGTGTAACACAATTGACCCCGTCCAAATATCTTGTACCACTTTCAAATGACAAGGCAAAATCTGTTTGACCAATAGGAAACAAGGTCAAAGGTCAAGGCGTGTGCGCATCTTAAAGACATTGGTTAGTCATCATATATGGCGAAGGAATCAAGTTCGTATGTCAAACGGTTGATTTTATATTGATTTTTGAATATTTAATTTATTAAACTTCATACCCCTTTAATCTGACACGTGATGACGTCATCATGACGTCATTAGTACTGTGCACAACTTCACATAGTGACCAATGTCCATGTGAAGTTTGAAGTCAATCATCAATGTGCAAGTGTCCGAAATAGCGTCTGAAAAAAGTGGAAGAAGTAAAAGAATAAAAAAAAAAAAAACTAGACCTGTGTTCGTTCTTGACAACGAACACATGGCTGTTCCCCTCCTTTTTATAAACATATATGGTGTTCGGGATGACCTTTGTTAGTGATCGTATATGAAGAAATCACGATCGTATGTCAAACGGTCGAGTTTTTATCGATTTTTAAATATCGAATTTTATTACATGCCCCTTTAATCTGACATGTAGGGAAGGTCAAAGGTGTTGATATATGTTTGGATACCCCACCCTAGTCGAAGTGTAACACAGTTGACCCCATCGTGATATATTGTACCCCTTTCAAATGGCAAGGCAAAATCTGTTTGACCAATAGGAAACGAGGTCAAAGGTCAAGCCATGTGCGCATCTTAAAGACATTTGTTAGTGATCGTATATGCAGAAGGAATCAATTTCGTTGGTCAAACGGTAGATTTTTTATTGATTTTTAAATATTTAATTACGTAATCATCTTGTCGCTAGAGGGCGCTATTTCGTACGATGACGTCATCTCTTATATTTTTGGAAAGCTTAAGGGCCTCTGATAATAACACCATTGACCCTATCTCAATACCTCCTACCACTTTCAAACTAAGGGCCACTTCCGGTTTCGACCGGAAATGAGCAAGGTCAAAGGTCACGACCATATTTTTTGGATACACCACCCTAGGTCTAAGTGTAATACAGTTGACCACATCCAGATATCTTGTACCACTTTCAAATGGCAAGGCAAAATCTGTTTGACCAATAGGAAACGAGGTCCAAGGTCAAGGGGTGTGCGCATCTCAAAGACCCTTGTTAATCATCGTATATGGCGCAGGAATCAAGATCGTAGGTCAAACGGTTGATTTTGTATTGATTTTCCAATATTTCATTACGTAATCATCTTGTCGCTAGAGGGCGCTATTTCGTACGATGACGTCATCACTTATATTTTTGGAAAGCTTAAGGGCCTCTGGTAATAACACCATTGACCCCATCTCAATACCTCCTTTCACTTTCAAACTAAGGGCCACTTCCGGTTTCGACCGGAAGTGAGCAAGGTCAAAGGTCACCAACATATTTTTTACATACCCCACCCTAGTCGAAGTGTAACACAAGTGACTTTGTCCAAATATCTTGCACCACTTTCAAATGGCAAGGCAAAATCTGTTTGACCAATAGGAAACGAGGTCAAAGGTCAAGGCGTGTGCGCATCTTAAAGACTTTTGTTAGTCATCGTATATGGCGAAGGAATCAAGATCGTAGGTCAAACGGTTGAATTTTTATTGATTTTTGAATATTTAATTTATTAAACTTCATACCCCTTTAATCTGACACGTGATGACGTCATCATGACGTCATTAGTACTGTGCACAACTTCACATAGTGACCAATGTCCATGTGAAGTTTGAAGTCAATCATCAATGTGCAAGTGTCCGAAATAGCGTCTGAAAAAAGTGGAAGAAGTAAAAGAATAAAAAAAAAAAAAAAAAAAAAAAAGGAATAAAAATCGTAACGAAAACAAAGGCTGTTCCGACCCGAATCGGAACAGCCAAAAAAAAAAAAAGGAATAAAAATCGTAACGAAAACAAAGGCTGTTCCGACCCGAATCGGAACAGCCAATAATAATGATGTTGTAAAGTGGGTGGAATGAAGAGTTTTATATCAGATACCACATAAAATGTCAAAGCTACAATGTAGCTAATAAATCTTCTTTTTTGAGGAGTTTATTTTTGCTACCATTTGATAAAAAGATTGTCCGGGTGTAGGTGATATTTCTTAGAAGCAAGACTGTATATATAGTCAAAATAAATACCATATTTTTTCTTACAAACATTGAATGATGACGCTTGCTATTTGATTTCAGACCTAAAATGCTTGCCTTATTTTCATGGTGCATTGCCTTATGGAGTAGTGACAGGTGTTTTTCTAGTAGCGCCATTGTATGCCTTTAACATATTCCACATTTATAAGCCTGATGGGGATATTTGCCATTGAGATGGGAGTGAAAGCATTTTACAAACCACCAAGCGCCCTTGTGCTTCTTATTTAGCACATTTAACATTTTGTGCCGAGTCATTATCTTGATCTTTTGTTGTGAAATCATGTGCATTGTGTATTTTCATTGAATCGTACGAACCAGCCGTACTAGCATCATATGAACTTATTTATGGAGGATGTCTCTTAAAGAGGATTTATGCACAATAAACAAAAGACATGGTGCTCAACAAGTGCAAGTCGTAAATTATTTTAATGTAAAAAACAACAAACATTATCCCATGAAAAGCAAATACAAAGTTCACAAAGAATGGCAATTGCAGCGATGCCTCGCAGTAAGGGCGCTGCCATTTTGTCCGATTACTGTGCAAAGAATTACATTTTTGCAGACAACCTTTTTGTGTATTGCCATAGGAATGCACGAAGGACTTGTACCCAAAGATGTCCTACTTTGACTAGTATTCAGACAAAATGGTGGGGCCCATAGTGCGACGCATCGCTAAAATTGCCATTCTTTGTGACGTGCGTAGCCGCTTTTCAGTAGGTAATATTTCTTGTTCTGTAATGCATATTTAAATAATTTAAGAGGTGCACTTGATGAGCATATATGCAAGATCTTTTGTTCCCCTTTAATAGGTTCTATATCCAGCTATCTCATAAAATATATAAACTCCAAAAAAGTCATTTTGCTTAAATTTTATATAATTAGAAAGACCATTTATTCCTCTTTCCAAATGACAGGTCATTTGTTATGATTAAGCAATTAGGAGATGTGCAGCACAGCTGAATATGGAGGTGGGTGTAAAATGAAAAGTCACAAAATTCACTGCTATTGTCACAGTGCATTCCCCTTTTGCTTGGGGGATGGGAATGTGTCAATACACTTTTTGACAATAGCAATTTGACATTTCACTTTACACCCACCCCCGTGGGTAGGGATTTTTATCACCTAAATGTTTGCCCATGGGGTGAGGATTTTGTCACGTGAAAAGTGACAATCCTAGCCATCCGGGGGAGGGGGAGGGGGGATAAGCTGGAACAGCTGACATGGTCATGTTCAAGGTGGATTATACAAAAAAAACGTCAACGAGTCTTAACATTTTACAGGCTTCATACATATGTATGCTTCAAGTGGTATAGTTGATTTTTCTTAAATAAATTCCGTTACTGTTTTATAAATGATTTTGTGAAAACTGTTCCAGCTAACCCCATGCTCCCCTACGTATGTATCTTAGAATTGGATTATCTGTTGAGTCCAGGAGGTAATTTCTTTCAAATCTTTGTTCAATGTATACGAAAAAAATACCAAATTGTGTTTAATCTATACAGCTTTATAAAATTGACCCAGTACTCATTTTCATGAAACCCTTTTAAGAGCACATGATTCTGTTTTCAGCGTGCTAAAGGATTTCATAATATAGCAAGCCAAATTGCATGCATTAGTGCTCACAATAGGATTTTCTTTGGGCACACACAGAAAAAGGTCATCATAGAGATACAGAAATGGCTTGTTTCTGTCAATATTGTTAACAACTTCACTTTTTCACAGCTATTTATTTCACAAAACATTACCACATTATTACAATGATGTCATATACTTGCAACAACCTTTTTGCTTCTACATCCAAATTTGAGATTGTAAATTTCCTGTTTTCTTCCCATGGATAGTATTTTCACGTGTTGCTAGCGTTTGGGACGAATGGCCAGCGCATGCACCGTGCGCTCAACGCACAGCCCGCGAACGGCAGCGGTCACGTGACTGTGCCTATAAAAAGCGTTTTTCAATGGATAGTATTTTGGGGAGGTATTTTATGTGATTGTTAGGTTATTGCCCGGTCACACATAGACGACGCACGGCCCGCGCATTGAAAATTCAGCAAAAAATTGAAAATAGGATCAGTGCGTCGTTGTGCGCCCAGGATTTGGAAGAGGCTAGCGAGCTGACACCGAATGCATAGCGTATTGTTGACGCGCTGCACGTATACTGGGCGCATACATTGTACAAAGCGCATACAGACCATATTGTTGACGCGCTGCGCGTATACTGGGCGCATACATTGTACAAAGCGCATACAGACTGTATACAGAGCGCACATGTCAAAAACCCCAACGAATGCATCACGTGTTGCTAGCGTTTGGGACGAATGGCCAGCGCATGCACCGTGCGCTCAACGCACAGCCCGCGAACGGCAGCGGTCACGTGACTGTGCCTATAAAAAGCCGAATCTCTATTCGGGTAGCGTTTACACTACAAGCGACCTTGACGATTGCAGGGTTCAACCCCGCAATTGCGGGGTTCAACCCTACCCCAAAGGTGACTTGAAAAAGGTGAATCAGACCCGGGTCTGATCCGCCTTTTTCAATTCACCTTTTGCGTTTACACATAGTGCCTACCCGGCTTCAACTCCCCTTTTTTGGAAATTGCGGAGTTCGATTCGGCAAAGGCGAATCGAGTGTAAACGGGGTGTTGAAGTCTCCCAAAATGATGCGGTGACGCGGATTTTGCTTGTTTGTTTTGTTTTGGTTTTGTTTGGTCAGTGGGTTCAAAGCAATAAAGTCAAGTTGACATGAAGCCAACATGCATTAATCGAAACACTCAACAGAGCGTGTCTAAGTTAACAAAAAAACTTTGACGAGCAGGGTTGAAAGTGACGCGAGCGCTAACGCTAAACATAGTTTTTTTATGGCCTTAAAAGTATGTTTGCGATTGTAGCTTTGCATGTTAGTTATCAACTGGAAAGTATGAACTGCACCCAGTGAGCCGGTGTGTTTTTTAACTCTGATTCCCGCTGTGAACTTAAAAATTTCAATATTGATCAAACTACACAAAACACTCCGGATATAATTATAATATTAAAATTCTAGTATATAAACTTTACACGTACATTGCCAATATACTATAGTTTAATGTGCAACTCTTATGCGAATTTTGTATGTATGCCAATATAGACCTTTATCACGGTGCGGCCATCTTCCCGTTCCCTTATTAAAATGAACGTAACGAAAGCGAGGCTTGCCGAAATAAAATAGTTTGGCCCCGTGTTGAAAATGTTCATTGTGTGCATCACAATGACATGCGCGCGGTGCAATCAAGTGGTGCGGACAGTGATTCTCTCAAAACAACAACGGAATACTAAACACGCTATCGCGCAGACACGCACACATACGCAAATGCAGTGGGGAACAAGACAAAGATGGATGCACCGTGATTGATAAAGGTCTACAGTTGTGCAACAGAGATGCAGCAAAAATACGCTAAATAGTGAAAATAGCAAATTTAAAAATAGCCACAATTCAGACAGTGAAAATTATATATTCAAGGCAGCTCGGCATGTTGGCTAGAACTTTGACAAAAATGTTGCCGTATTTTCATGGTGCATTGCTTGAAGGAGTAATTATGGGAATTTTTATAAAAATACCACTGTATGCCTGTACCATATTCTACATCAGCCTGATGTTGATATTTGCCATTTAGATGAGAGTAAAAGCAATCTACAAACCACCAAGCACCCTTGTACGTTTTAGCACTTTATTTTTCTAACACTTGATTAAAAGATTGTGGTGTACGTGAGATTAAAGTTGTGAAAATTGTTACATACATGTATCAATAACTCTTAGAGGCAAGACTGACATTATGTATAGTCAAAATACCGTATTTTTATTACAAACATTGAACGATGACGCTTGCTATTTGATTATATAGTTATTCTCGGACTTAAAATGCTTGCCTGATTTTCATGGTGCATTGCTTCAAGGAGTAGTAAAAGGTGTTTTTCCAGAAGACCCATTGTATGCCTCTACCATATTTCACGTCACCCTGATGTTGATATATGCCATTTAGATGGGAGCGAAAGCAATTTTCAAACCACCAAGCGCCCTCGAACTCCTCAGCACAATTTTTATTTGTGTTTATATCATTATCTTGATCTTTTGTTGTGAAATCATGTGCATTGTGTTTTTTTATAAAACCTTTTGAACCAGCCGTACTAGCAGCATCATATAAACCAATGTTGAGTGTGTACTTGTCACCTAAGATGGCAAACTCACCGTACTTTGCCCAAGCTGTGTTGTTTTCCCAGTCCCACAAGTCCACTCGCAGCTGCCATTGTCCACACTGAGTCAGGTTACGTAGAGCTTCATTCCCAAGCCAGAACTCACCAGACAGATTGCCAAAGCCATGCTTGTATTCATCCCAGGTACGGTAGAAGTCGACCGAGCCATCTTGACGCCTCTGAAAAACGATCCATCCTTCACCATCAGTCTCCATGTCACAGTAGACCTGTAAGCCATTGGTCAGTCCAGCAGGATAGATGGTGTAGATGCCATTGTCACGGTGACCAGCTGTTAGCAGCTCCTGACAGCTGACGTACTTCGCAGAGTCTGCCGCCGATAAGAATGATGTGGCCCTGTCACCATCATAGTAAGAGCTTCCAGGTAGTCGTTTGAAGTCACACAGGTGCTGTTTTCGTGTCGCACTGCTCAAGTTGCAAATGTTTTCATTTGCATCATAGTTGAAGGACACACAGTTTGGGTCCATGGAGCATTCACGACCGCAGAGCACAGGCGAAGTGTCGGTTATTGTTTTAAAGGCATGATTCTGCAGGATGTAGTTGTCAGCCATGTAAAATGTAGAAGTAAACTTGTTAGGACACTCGCTGTGACAAAATTGTGCCAAGAAACTTATCAACAAGACAGTGATCATCTTAAAAGCTGGTAAAGGAGAGTAATTACGGAGTATTTGTGGCATCATGCTCCATCGAGTTGCTTCATATGAAGATTTTGCAGTTTGTTCCACTCCAAAACTTCAAGAAAGTGTTAGGATACTAGGACAAAGCTGTACTGAGCTCAAAGTTTTTGATCTCAGTAGAAAGTGATAATACAGTAGCATATGTTGAAGTCTACAGACAGTCGGGGGATGAAATGTCCAATTGACAATGAAATGTCCAATTGACGATGAAATGTCTAATTCTTACACTTTATAAGACGGTTGATGAGTCCATTTGCATATTTGGAAATGGATGTCATCAGTTCACTTATTTTGATCGATTGAACAAGTAGAGAATTCACTAGTTAGCCATTGGTCCTCGGATATACATGTGTCAACTCTTCATCTACATTAAGTTCCGACTGCTATTCTACTCCGTTGGATTTCAGATAATCAACTGAAAATTCATCTCGTGTTGCTCTCTGCTTAAGTGATGATGCAAGTATTGTTCTGTTCAAGTAAGCCATTATATTTTATTTAATTATTTACACTCGTGGAAAAAAGAAACACACCACTTAGGCTACTACAGTTTCAATATTTTATTAATATTGATCCCATTTTTTTGGCCAACAATAACTTATGTAAAGGTGTTGTCGATATAAAAAACAAAAAAACCCATGTTGTAAATGCACTAACATTGAAATGACTAACAAAATAACAAGGTACCCTGAAACTTCAGTTTTCATCAAATGCAAATAGACAGTTAATACTGAGTGTGTCCACCGTTAGCTGCCAAAACTGCAGTTATCCTACGCCTCATGGATCGACACAGGTTACGAATGACATTTTGCTTAAAGAGCTGTCTACTCTTCCACCAAAGCCTGTCTGAGCTGCTGCTGGGTTTCGGGTGGTGGTTAACATCGTCGAATCCGGCTGTTGAGCTCATCCCACAAATGCTCAATGGGGTTCAGATCCGGACTCATCGCAGGCCATGGGAGAACATCAACATCAGCATTTTCCAAGAAGTCCCTGCAGATGCGTGCCACATGGGGACGTGCATTGTCTTGTTGGAATACTGAATTATCACCCACTCTCTGCAGAAATGGAACAACTATGGGTTCCAAGATCTCATCACGGTATCTCTGGCCGTTCAGGTTCCCGTCAATGAAATGGAGCTCTGTGCGATCATTGGCACATATGGCAGCCCATACCATCGTGACGATCAATACATTATTTTTGCCATGGAACTTGAGGCATAGGATAACTGCAGTTTCGGCAGCTAACGGTGGACACACTCAGTATTAACTGTCCATGCATTTGATGAAAACTGAAGTTTCAGGGTACCTTGTTATTTTGTTAGTTGTTTCAATGTTAGTGCATTTATAACATGGGTTTATTTTATTTGTATACCGACAACACCTTTACATTGTACATAAGTTATTGTTGGCCAAAAATAGAACATGGGATCAATATTAATAAAATATTGAAACTGTAGTAAGTGGTGTGTTTCTTTTTTCCATTAGTGTATTTATTTATTTATTCACCACATCCAACAGCAGAAGAACCGCCAATTACAGGAATGCGCGTTTCTTTTTTCCATTAGTGTATTTAATTATTTATTCACCACATCCAACAGCAGAAGAACCGCCAATAACAGGAATGCGATCAATTAACATAGATATTCGAATAACTCACGAAAGAATGCTCTGGGATCTTTTAACATGTAACACACTTGACCAACGGCTTTACATCCCTTCCGAAGGACGGAACAAGTGTGATTAAGTGCCTTGCTCAAGAGGACAAGTGCCAAGATTTTTGCAAATTTCCTGCCGAATCAACTCTAATAAAGATGGACAAATCTGTGATGGTTTAATTCACCATCAGGCATAACAAAATGCCGTCAGCCACGTATTTCTGCCTGTTATACGGCCACAGAAGCTTGCTATACCGTGGCAACTATAAAATGACTTAGCGGGTTTTGCAACAAGAAAGGCTGTCAAATTTCCTGATACCAGATTTTTATGAACATATATCGGTTACTCGAGGATCCGATAACAACATAACCACGTTTGCCATGGCCTGGGTGAAGTGGTTTAGGCCAAAGTCACCGACATCGTTTGAAATTTTCATCTCATGAGACGAAAATGAATTGTTTTACTAATTTCTCAAAGACTATAGCACTTCAGACAAAACCATTTCAGGGGAAGTTTTCTACTGTTATCATGTTTATATTGTGTAAGTTATGTGTAAACCTGTGAACATTTCTGAATTTTCGAGATACCAATCATGTATTCTACCTTTAACTTTTCAAGCAAACACCTCACTAAGGATTTCAAAGTCACTTCAAATGCACAACTTTTTGCAAAACTGCAAAATGACTCCACTACATTTTGTCAAATATTTCTAGAAATGTCTCCCAACTCTTGATATCAAAAAGCATTTAGATTGTCAACTTGAAAACCAAAGCGCCACCAAGTGTTTGGTTCAAACAAGTTAGTCGCCTCATGTTCCCACCCTATGTTGTCTTGTCTTGTTTAAAGGAGCGTGACCAGATCATATTTTTGACGTCCCCATTTTCCCCATGGGTGTTTTTTTCCCCATGGATTTTCATATACCATATCATGTGTCATATTTTTCTCATAACCATCCTGAAAGTTTGTACTCTCAATCCGTATATTTTCAGGGATATTGTCAAAAAAACACTGAAGTTTAGTAAACTAAGCAGTGCAGTGATTTCACCAACCTTTTTGCTTCTACATCCAAATTGTAAATTTCCTGTTTTCTTCCCATTGATAGTATTTTGGGGAGGTGTTTTATGTGATTGTTAGGTTTAACGAAATCCATGTTTATGAAAAAATAAAACTGGTCATGCTCTTTTAAAGGCAAAATGACTGGGCCATGCATAAAAGGATGTTGGGAGAAACACAAAGAAAAGCAGTTTTCTAATGCTTAACAACCATATGACTGAACAAAATTTAGAGTATATTTTACTTTTTTTAGAATTTCATTATTACTCCACATGATTTTCACAACACTTTTGGCAACATTCATAATAATACCAACCACATTTTGTCCCTCTAAAACCAGATCAGCTTTTGTCAATTTTTCAATAGCTAAAATAAGATAAGTTTTTTGGGCCCACCCAGGGGATCAAGGAGCAGGCCCATGCATTAACATTTACAAGGTGTTTCCTTCTTCCATTATGTTACGTTAGTAACATAAATACTATGCTAACGTTTCTGATTTTTCAATTTGAAACTTTTATATTTTTTGGACACTGTTCTGGTTTTAAGGGGACAAGTTATAATATTATACTAACATTAATATACATTTGATGCACAATCAATTTTAATTTGCTAATTATCTTAAAAACACATTAAAAATTCAACAAATGTTGAAGCAGGAATCAGAATTTATTACACATGTTTTCCTCTCAGTAAAAGTAAACATGAACGCTTGTGTTAAAAATGAATAAATTTTTTTGTTAGGCCCAAAAAAAATAAAAACTATGTGTAGCGTAAGTTGAAGTCTCCCAAAATGATGCAGTGACGCGGATTTTGCTTGTTTGTTTTGTTTTGGTTTTGTTTGGTCAGTGGATTTGAAGCAATAAAGTCAAGTTGACATGAAGCCAACAGGCATTAATCGAAACACTCAACAGAGCGTGTCTAAGTTTAAAAAAACTTTGACGAGCAGGGTTGAAAGTGACGCGCGCGCTAACGCTAAACATAGTTTTTTATGGCCTTAAAAGTATGTTTGCGATTGTAGCTTTGCATGTTAGTTATCAACTGGAAAGTATGAACTGCACCCAGTGAGCCGGTGTGTTTTTTAACTCTGATTCCCGCTGTGAACTTTAAAATTTCAATATTGATCAAAATGATACACAAAACACTCCGGATATAATTATAATATTAAAATTCTAGTATATAAACTTTACATGTACATGTACATTGCCAATAACTATGGTTTAATGTGCAACTCTTATGCGAATTTTGTATACTATGCCCAAACTGTGCTATTGTGCAACAGCGATGCAGCAAAAATACGCCAAACAGTGAAAATAGCAAATTTAAAAATAGCCACAATTATAAATAATAAATTCATCATGTACATTTTTTTTAATATGCCAAGAACTGATACCACACAAACTACATGTACATGTACATGTATATAACATGCTGCCATTGCATTCAATTTAGATCCTACATATTCGCAAAATTTCTAAAACTTTCAGAATTTGAAAATGCCACAAATGGTTACAAAAGGTAAGACACAATACTCGGGTTTGTAATAATACTAGGCTTGTGCATGTTTGGGTATTTTTAAACCTGATACCAGATTTTTGTGAACATATATCGGTTACTCGAGTATCCGATAACAACATAACCACGTTTTCTCCCACTTATCTCATATAAATTAATGCTACTTTTTTTTACTAATGCGCATGAGATACATGTAGTTCAAAGAAATTCATTTTTAGAGGATGTCCCTTAAAGAGGAATTATGCCAGAGAAACAAATGACATTGTGCTCAACAAGTGCAAGTCGTAAGTATTCGGACAAAATGGCGGCACCCATAGTGCGACGCATCGCTGCAATTGCCATTCTTTGTGAAGTTCGTATCTGCTTTTCCGTGGGTAATATTTCTTGTTCTTTGCATTAAAATAATTTACGAGTTGCACTTGTTGAGCACAAGGTCTTTTGTTTCTTGGGTATAATTCCGCTTTAATGGGCTCTATATCCAGCTATCTCATATAAGATATATTTTTGCTACCACTTAATAAAAAGATTGTGGTGTACGTGAGATTTCAGTTGTGAAAAATACGTATTAATTGAATACCAGAATTCTTAGAAGCAAGACTCTAGTCAAAATACCATATTTTTCTTACAAACATCGAATGATTATGCTTGCTATTTGATTATACCTACATGTATTCTCAGACTTAAAGTGTTTGCCTTATTTTCATGGTGCATTGCTTCATGGAGTAATAGTTGTTTTTCCAAGGGTTCCATTGTATGCCTACAGCATATAACACCTTAGCTTGATGTGGGTATTTGCCATTGAGATGGGCATTAAAACAAGCTTGAAACCACCAAGCTCCCTCGTACCTCTTAGCACAATTTGTATCTGGGCTTGAGTCATTATCTTTATCTTTTGTTGTGAAATCATGTGTATTATGGGGTAGCATTGAATCTTCTGAACCAGCCGTACTAGCAGCATCATATAAACCAATGTTGAGTGTGTACTTGTCACCTGAGATGACAAACTTACCGTACTTGGCCCAAGCTGTGTTTCCTTCCCAGTCCCACAAGTCCACTCGCAGCTGCCATTGTCCTGTCTGAGTCAGGATGCGTAGAGCTTCATTCCCAAGCCAGAACTCACCAGACAGATCGCCAAAGCCATGCTTGTATTCATCCCAGGTACGGTAGAAGTCAACTGAGCCATCTTGACGCCTCTGAAAAACAATCCATCCTCCCCCGTCAGTCTCCATGTCACAGTAGACCTCTAAGCCATTGGTCAGTCCAGTAGGATAGATGTTGTAGATGCCATTGTCACAGTGACCAGCTGTTAGCAGCTCTTGACAGCTGACGTATTTCTCGGAGTCTGCCACCAATAAGAAAGATGATGTGGCCCTGTCACCATCGTAGTAAGAGCTTCCCGTCAGTCGTTTGAAGTCACAAAGGCGCTGCTTTCGTGTCGCGTTGCTCAAGTTGCAAACATTCTCAATCGCATCATAGTTGAAAGACACACAGTTTGTGTCCAGTAGGCACTTACGGCTGCAGAGCACAGGCGAAGCATTAATTATTGTTTTAAAAGCGTGATTCTGTAGGATGTAGTTGTTGGCCTTGTAAAAAGCAGTAAACTTGTTAGGACACTCGCTGTGACAAAATTGTGCCAAGAAACTTATCAACAAGACAGTGATCATCTTGAAAGCTGGTAAAGGAGAGTAACTGAGTATTTGCGGCATCATGCTCGATCGAGTTGCTTCATATGAAGATTGTGCAGTTTGTTCCACTCCAAGACTTTAAGAAAGTGTTAGGATACTAAGACAAAGTTGGTCCTACGAGGATATAGCAGCATGTTGAAGTCCACAGACAGTTGGGAGATGGAATGTCCAATTGACAATGAAATGTCTAATCCTTCCACTTTATGAGACAGTTGATAAGTCCATTTGCATCTTTGTAAAAGGATGTCATCAGTTCACTTATTTTGATCGATTGAACAAGTAGAGAATTCACTAGTTAACCATTGGTCCTCGGATATACATGTCAACTCTTCATACATTAAAGTTCCAACTGCTATTCTATTCCGTTAGATTTCAGATAATCAACTGAAAATTCATCTCATGTTGCTTTCTGCTTAACGGAAGATGCAAGTGATGTTGTTCTGTTCAAGTAAATCATTATATAATTAATGTCCTCATCTCTGTGCATTTCTGTTTAGTTCTGATTGGTTAGAGAGACTCTTGAATCGAAACTGGTTTTATCAATCCCTTTTTAACTGATAGTCATAAAAAAGGAAAATCTATCTGGCCTAATTAAGAAGGCTCATGTTGATTATACTAATTGGTGACGATGATCATTTACAATGGACATGCAGCCTTGAAAGTTATTGTCAACAGGGTACAAGATAAATGGAAAAGCAAGAAAAATCAATTTTTAGTTTCTGGTAGAAGGCCATAAACGCAGTGCATTTTGCTTTGGGCTGATTAGACTGGCTTTGTGCCAAGGCTGCCTCGAGCTGTACGTGTTTTATATTTTATAATCGACATATATTTTATAATCGTGTAAAAAAACATAGATGAATAAGCTGCTTGGTCACTGTTCATGAAATTGGTATTAATTGTGTTCTGATATTTGATTGGTGGAGAAAGCAATCTCATCTGTCTAACGCTTGATAAGGTAGGCTTTACAGTGGATGATTGCTATTTACAATCAAGGGGAAAACTATGTTACGGTAGCCTGAAATTTAATACCAGGAGCGTAAGACTGCAGTTTAGTTATAAAAGAAAGGACATACAAGTACATGTACGTAAAATTGTCAAATCTAGCTATTAAATCTTGGAAATGTTTTCCCTATTTTTGTTATCTTTATACAAGCATTATGCTAACAACTGATACCACACTAACTACATGTATATCCATTGCATTCGATTCAGATCAGCCTAATTCGTCAAATTTCTGAAACTTTCCGAATTTCAAAATGCCACAAATGGTTGAAAAAGGTAACTACAACACACTCAGGTTTGTGATATTAGAAGGCCTACATTTTAGGGTATTTTTTAAACCTGATACCAGATTTGTGTACATGTAGTATACATGTATGTACAATGTACATGTGTACGCATGGTTTAGTGTCTGATAACAACATTACCACTCTTTGCCCCCACTTATCTCATATAAATTAATGTTACTTTTTTTCTACTAATGCGCACGAGATATTTCAAAGAAATTTATTTTTAGAGGATGTCTCTTAAAGGGGAATTATGCACAAGAAACAAAAGACCTCAAAAAGTGCAAGTCGTAAATTATTTTAATGTAAAAAACAACAAACATTATCCCATGAAAAGCAAATACAAAGTTCACAAAAAAATGGCAATTGGGTCTTTCCATACTAATGGGCCTATTTGAAAAATAAGTCAATAATTCCTTTCAGATGTCTTCAGTTTATCTCCAACTTTTAAAAAGAAATTCCCTTGTACTGTTCTCGGGAGATAACTTTTGCCCAAAAATGTAAGAAAATGCTGCTACAACATACATTTCTGAAAAGCTTGTGTACAAATTTTCCATATACGTATACATGTAACGGTGGACAGACAAAAGTGTGACATTTTTGTCTGTTCACCGTTACATACGTATATGGAAAATTTTTACACAAGCTTTTCAGAAATGTATGTTGTAGCAGCATTTTCTTACATTTTTGGGCAAAAGTTCTCTTCCGAGAACAGTACAAGGGAATTTCTTTAAGTTGGAGATAAACTGAAGACATCTGAAAGGACTTATTGACCCTTTTTTCAAATAGGCCCATTCTAGAGTGTGGAAAGACCCAATTACATGTAAAGCGATGCCTCGCAGTAAGAGCGCTGCCATTTTGTCCGATTACTGTGCAAAAAATTAAATTATTTGCGCACGACCTTTTCGTGTATTGCCATAGGAATGCACAAAGGACTTGTACATGTAGCTGAAGACAAAATGGCGGCGCCCATAGTGCGACGCATCGCTAAAATTGCCATTCTTTGTGAAGTTCGTATCCGCTTTTCAGCAGGTAATATTTCTTATTCTTTGTAATAACCCTATAGGGTGTACATGTAAAATCATATTGATTTGAGGATTGAGCAGGGTTAATGTTAACATATTTTTCGAGTTGCACTGGTTGAGCACAATGTCTTTTGTTTCTTGGGTATCATTCCCCTTTAATGGGCTCTATATCCAGCTATCTCATATATATATTTTTGCTATACCACTTGTTAAAAAGATTGAGGTGTACTTGAGATTTCTGTTGGGAAAAATACCTGTATCAATTGTATACCAGAATTCTTAGAAGCAAGACTGTATATATACATGTAGTCAAAATACCATATTTTTCTTACAAACATTGAATAATTACGCTTGCTATTTGATTATATACTTATTCTCAGACTTCAAATGCTTGCCTTATTTTCATGGTGCATTGCTTCATGGAGTAGAGATAGGTGTTTCTCCAGTATTCCCATTGTATGCCTACAGCAAATTCCACCTTAGCTTGATGTGAGTATTTGCCATTGAGATGGGCGTCAAAACATGGGCGTCGAAACCACCAAGCTCCTTCGTACCTCTTAGCACAATTATATTCGATTTCTGAGTCATTATCTTGATCTTTTGTTGTGAAATCATGTGTATTATGGGATAGCATTGAATCTTCTGAACCAGCCGTACTAGCAGCATCATATAAACCAATTTTGAGTGTGTACTTGTCACCTGAGATGGCAAACTTACCATACTCAGCCCAAGCTGTGTTTCCTTCCCAGTCCCACAAGTCCACTCGCAGCTGCCATTGTCCTGTCTGAGTCAGGTTACGTAGAGCTTTATTCCCAAGCCAGAACTCGCCAGACAGATCGCCAAAGCCACACTTGTATTCATCCCAGGTACGGTAGAAGTCAACCGAGCCATCTTGACGCCTCTGAATAACGATCCATCCTCTCCCATCAGACTCCATGTCACAGTAGACCTGTAAGCTATTGGTCAGTCCAGCGGGATAGATGGTGTAGATGCCATTGTCACGGTGACCAGCTGTTAGCAGCTCTTGACAGCTGACGTACTTCGCAGAGTCTGTCACCGATAAGAATGATGTGGCCCTGTCACCATCGTAGTAAGTGCTTCCAGGTAGTCGTTTGAAGTCACACAGGTGCTGTTTTCGTGTCGCATTGCTCAAGTTGCAGATGTTTTCATTTGCTTCATAGTTGAAGGACACACAGTTTGGGTCCATGGAGCATTCACGACCGCAGAGCACAGTCGAAGCGTCGGTTATTGTTTCAAAGGCATGATTCTGCAGGATGTAGTTGTCAGCCATGTAAAATGTAGAAGTAAACTTGTTAGGACACTCGCTGTGACAAAATTGTGCCAAGAAACCTATCAACAAGACAGTGATCATCTTGAAAGCTGGTAAAGGAGAGTAACTGAGTATTTGCGGCGTCATGCTCGATCAAGTTGTTTCAGATGAAGATTTTGCAGTTTGTTCCACTCCAAGACTTCAAGAAAGTGTTAGGATACTACCGGTAAGACAAAGCTCTCCTGAGCTCTCAGTAGAAAGTGATGATACAGTAGCATATGTTGAAGTCCACAGACAGTCGGGGGATGAAATGTCCAATTGACGATGAAATGTCTAATTCTTACACTTTATAAGACGGTTGATAAGTCCATTTGCATATTTGGAAATGGATGTCATCAGTTCACTTATTTTGATCGATTGAACAAGTAGAAAATTCACTAGTTAGCCATCAGTCCCCCGATATGTGTTAACTCTTCATCTACATGTATATTAAAGTTCCAACTGCTATTCTACTCCGTTGGATTTCAGATAATCAACTGAAAATTTATCTTGTTTTGCTCTCTGCTTATAAGTGATGATGCAAGTATTGTTCTGTTCAAGTAAGCCATTATATTTTATTTAATTATTTACACTCATGGAAAAAAGAAACCACTTAGGCTACTACAGTTTCAATATTTTATTAATATTAATCCCATGTTTTTTTATTTTTGGCCAACAATAACTTGTAATGTGTTGTCGGTATAAAAAAAAAAAAAAACCCATGTTGTAAATGAACTAACATTGAAACAACTAACAAAATAACAAGGTACCCTGAAACTTCAGTTTTCATCAAATGCACAGACAGTTAATACTGAGTGTGTCCACCGTTAGCTGCCAAAACTGCAGTTATCCTACGCCTGGGTTTTGGGTGGTGGCTAACGTCGTCGAATCCGGCTGTTGAGCTCATCCCACAAATGCTCAATGGGGTTCAGATCCAGACTCATCACAGGCCATGGGAGAACATCAACATCAGCATTTTCCCAGAAGTCCCTGCAGATGCGTGCCACACAGGGACGTGCATTGCCATGTTCGAATACTGAATTATCACCCACTTTCTGCAGAAATGGAACAACTATGGGTTCCAAGATCTCATCACGGTATCTCTGGCCGTTCAGGTTCCCATCAATGAAATGGAGCTCTGTGCGATCATTGGCACATATCAGCCCATACCGTCGTGACGATCAGTACATTATTTTTGCCATGGAACTTAAGGCGTAGGATAACTGCAGTTTCGGCAGCTAAACGGTGGACACACTCAGTATTAACTGTCCATGCATTTGATGAAAACTGAATTTTTCTGGTACCTTGTTATTTTGTTAGTTGTTTCAATGTTAGTGCATTTATAACATGGTTTTGTTTTTGTTTTTTTTATACCGACAACACCTATACATTGTACATAAGTTTTTGTTGGCCAAAAATATAACATGGGATCAATATTAATAAAATATTGATACTGTAGTAAGTGGTGCATTTATTTTTTCCATGAGGTTATGATTAAGCAATTAGGAGATGTGCAGCACAGCTGAATACGGAGGCGGGTGTAAGTGAAAAAATTCACTGCTATTGTCACAGTGCATTCCCCTTTTGCTTGGGGGATGGGAATGTGTCAATACACTTTATGACAATAGCAAGGTGACATTTCACTTTACACCCACCCCCGTGGGTAGGGATTTTTATTACCTAAACGTAATCAAATCGAGGGTTGCAGGAAAAAATAGTATGGGAAAGTGAAAGCAACAAATTCAAAAATAGCCACAATTCAAAACAGTTAAAATTACAAATTCAAGCCTGCAAGAATCCTGCTAAAAATATTGCCGTATTTTCATGGTGCATTGCTTCATGGAGTAGTGTAGGCTTTTCCAGTTGTGCCATTGTATGCCTTTAGCATATTCCACTTTACCCTGATGTTGATATATGCCATTGAGATGGGAGTGAAAGCATTTTACAAACCACCAAGCGCCCTTGTGTATCTCGGCACAATTACCATTTTGTGCCGAGTCATTATCTTGATCTTTTGTTGTGAAATCATGTGTATTATGGTAGGGCATTGAATCTTTCGAACCAGCCGTACTAGCAGCATCATATAAACCAATGTTGAGTGTGAACTTGTCACCTGAGATGGCAAACTTACCATACTCGGCCCAAGCTGTGTTTCCTTCCCAGTCCCACAAGTCCACTCGCAGCTGCCATTGTCCTGTCTGAGTCAGGTTACGTAGAGCTTCATTCCCAAGCCAGAACTCGCCAGACAGATCGCCAAAGCCACACTTGTATTCATCCCAGGTACGGTAGAAGTCAACCGAGCCATCTTGACGCCTCTGAATAACGATCCATCCTCTCCCATCAGTCTCCATGTCACAGTAGACCTGTAAGCCATTGGTCAGTCCAGCAGGATAGATGGTGTAGATGCCATTGTCACGGTGACCAGCTGTTAGCAGCTCTTGGCAGCTGACGTACTTCGCAGAGTCTGTCGCCGATAAGAATGATGTGGCCCTGTCACCATAGTAGTAAGAGCTTCCCGTCAGTTGTTTGAAGTCACAAAGGTGCTGCTTTCGTGTCGCATTGCTCAAGTTGCAAACATTCTCAATCGTATCATAGTTGAAAGACGCACAGTTTGGGTCCATGAGGCACTTACGGCCGCAGAGCACAGGCGATGCGTTGGTTATTGTTTTAAAAGCATGATTCTGTAGGATGTAGTTGTTTGCCTTGTAAAAAGCAGTAAACTTGTTAGTACACTCGCTGTGACAAAATTGCGCCAAGAAACTTATCAACAAGACAGTGATCATCTTGAAAGCTGGTAAAGGAGAGTAACTGAGTATTTGCGGCATCATGCTCGATCGAGTTGTTTCAGATGAAGATTTTGCAGTTTGTTCCACTCCGAGACTGAGAGAAAGTGTGTGGATACTAAAACAAAGTTGTTCCTACCAGAATGATTTTTGAGCTTAGTAGAAAGTGGTGATGTATAGCAGCATGTTGAAGTCCACAGACAGTCGGTGCATGAAATGTCTAATTGACATTTGACAATGAAATGTCCAATTCTTACACTTTATAAGACAGTTGATAAGTCAGTTTGCATCTTTGTATTTGGAAAAAACATGTAGAGAATAAACTAGTTAGCCATTGGTCTTCTGATGTGTGTCAACTCTTCATCTACATTAAATTCCAACTGCTATTTTACTCCGTTAGATTTCAGATAATCAACTGAAAATTCATCTCATGTTGCTCTCTGCTTAACTGAAGATGCTAGTGATGTTGTTCTCTTCAAGCAAGCCATTATATTAATTTCCTCACCTATGTGCGTTTGTGTTTAGTTCTGATTGGTTAGCGAGACTCTTGAATGGAAACTGGTTTCATCAATCCCTTTTTATTTGATAGTCATAGAAAAGGAAAATATATCTGACTTGAATAAGAAGGGTCGTGTTGATCATACTAAGAAGATGATGGTCATATACAATAGACATGCAGCCTTGAAAGTCATTTTCATGACAATAATTATAAGGCACATGTAGGAGATAAAATGGAAAAGAAAGAACAAAAATCAATTCTTGATTGCGGGGAAAGTTAGTTTCTGGTGGAAAGCCATAAATGCCTTGCATTTTGCTTTGTGCTCAGTAGATATTGGCTTTGTGCCAAGGCTGCCTCGAGCTGTACGTGTTTTATATTTGAGTCCTGTTTAAAAAGCATAGTTGAATAAGCTGCTTGGTTCGCTGTTTATGAAACTGTGTTCTGATTGATGGGTGGAGAAAGCAATCTCGTCTGGCCGCTGCTTGATAATGTAGGCTTTAGTGAACTCTTTAAAGAGGATGATTGCTATTTACAATCAGGGGGAGACTACGGTAGCCTGAAATTTAATACCAGGAGCGTAAGACAGCAATTTAGTTGTAAAAGAAAGGACAAAAATCAATATCCTTTACATTCAAGGAACACTGCAATTAAACAGATTTGCTTTGTGCATCATAGATTACCAAAGGTTACCAAACTGTTACTTTCTCCATGGTTGAAAATATGCACAATTAAGCTTGTTTAAAATCCATAATATCCATTTCATATTTTTTAGGATGCCCACACCATTTAGTACCAGCTGACTAAATGGCTTGAATTTCATACCAAATTTGACTAGATTATTTAAGGAATGTTGTTAAAGTGGGTGGAATGAAGAGTTTTATATACTACGTGTATATCAGTTACATGTACCACATAAAATGTCAAAGCTAGCTCTATTAAATCTGCTTAAATCTTCTTAAATCTTAATTTTCTTCACCTTTAGCATACATCATGTAAATGTTTTTTTAATATGCTAAGAACTGATACCACACAAACTACATGTATAACATGCTGCCATTGCATTCAATTTAGATCCTACACATTCGCCAAATTTCTGAAACTTTTAGAATTTGAAAATGCCACAAATGGTTACAAAAGGTAACACACAGTATTCAAGTTTGTAGTAATACTAGGCTTGTCCATGTTTCGGTATTTTTAAACCTGATGCCAGATTTTTATGAACATACATATCGGTTACTCGAGTATCCGATAACAACATAACCACTCTTTGCCCCCACTTATCTCATATAAATTAATGCTACTTTTTTTCTACTAATGCGCACGAGATAGTTTAAAGAAATTAATTTTTAGAGGATGTCCCTTAAAGAGAAATTATGCCCGAGAAACAAAAGACATTGTGCTCAACAAGTTCAAGTCGTAAGTATTCTGACAAATATGGCGGCACCCATAGTGCGACGCATCGCTGCAATTGCCATTCTTTGTGAAGTTCGTATCTGCTTTTCCGTGGGTAATATTTCTTGTTCTTTGCATTAAAATAATTTACGAGTTGCACTTGTTGAGCACAAGGTCTTTTGTTTCTTGGGTATAATTCCGCTTTAATGGGCTCTATATCCAGCTATCTCATATAAGATATATTTTTGCTACCACTTAATAAAAAGATTGTGGTGTACGTGAGATTTCAGTTGTGAAAAATACGTATCCATTGAATACCAGAATTCTTAGAAGCAAGACTCTAGTCAAAATACCATATTTTTCTTTCAAACATTGGATGATGACGCTTGCTATTTGATTATATACTTATTCTCAGACTTAAAATGCTTGCCTTATTTTCATGGTGCATTGCTTCATGGAGTAGTAATTTGTGTTTTTCCAGTTTTCCCATTGTATGCCTACAGCAAATTCCACCTTAGCTTGATGTGGGTATTTGCCATTGAGATGGGCGTCAAAACAAGCTTGAAACCACCAAGCTCCCTCGTACCTCTCAGCACAATTTTTTTCTGGGCTTGAGTCATTATCTTGATCTTTTGTTGTGAAATCTTGTGCATTGTGTTTTTTCATTGAATCTTTTGAACCAGCTGTACTAGCAGCATCATATAAACCAATGTTGAGTTTATACTTGTCACCTGATATGACAAACTTACCGTACTCGGCCCAAGCTGTGTTTCCTTCCCAGTCCCACAAGTCCACTCGCAGCTGCCACTGTCCTGTCTGAGTCAGGATGCGTAGAGCTTCATTCCCAAGCCAGAACTCACCAGACAGATTGCCAAAGCCATGCTTGTATTCATCCCAGGTACGGTAGAAGTCAACCGAGCCATCTTGACGCCTCTGAAAAACAATCCATCCTCTCCCATCAGTCTCCATATCACAGTAGACCTGTAAGCCATTGGTCAGTCCAGCAGGATAGATGGTGTAGATGCCATTGTCACAGTGACCAGCTGTTAGCAGCTCTTGACAGCTGACGTACTTCGCGGAGTCTGCCGCCGATAAGAAAGATGTGGCCCTGTCACCATCGTAGTAAGAGCTTCCCGTCAGTCGTTTGAAGTCACAAAGGCGCTGCTTTCGTGTCGCGTTGCTCAAGTTGCAAACATTCTCAATCGCATCATAGTTGAAAGACACACAGTTTGGGTCCATGAGGCACTTACGGCCGCAGAGCACAGGCGATGCGTTGGTTATTGTTTTAAAAGCATGATTCTGTAGGATGTAGTTGTTTGCCTTGTAAAAAGCAGTAAACTTGTTAGTACACTCGCTGTGACAAAATTGCGCCAAGAAACTTATCAACAAGACAGTGATCATCTTGAAAGCTGGTAAAGGAGAGTAACTGAGTATTTGCGGCATCATGCTCGATCGAGTTGTTTCAGATGAAGATTTTGCAGTTTGTTCCACTCCGAGACTGAGAGAAAGTGTGTGGATACTAAAACAAAGTTGTTCCTACCAGAATGATTTTTGAGCTTAGTAGAAAGTGGTGATGTATAGCAGCATGTTGAAGTCCACAGACAGTCGGTGCATGAAATGTCTAATTGACATTTGACAATGAAATGTCCAATTCTTACACTTTATAAGACGGTTGATATTAAGTCTGTTTGCATCTTTGTAAATGGATATCATCAGTTCACTTTGTATTTTTATCAATTTTGTAGAGAATTCACTAGTTATAGCCTTTGGTCCTCGGATGTGTCAACTCTTCATCTACATTAAGTTCCAACTGCTATTCTACTCCGTTGGATTTCAGATAATCAACTGAAAATTCACGTGTTGCTCTCTGCTTAAGTGATGATGCAAGTAATGTTCTGTTCAAGCAAGCCATTATATTTTATTTATTTGTTTACACTCATGGAAAAAAGAAACGCACCACTTAGGCTACTACAGTTTCAATATTTTATTAATATTGATCCCATGTTCTATTTTTTGGCCAACAATAGCTTATGTAAAGGTGTTGTCAGTATAAAAAAAATAAAAAAACCATGTTGTAAATGCACTAACATTGAAACAACTAACAAAATAACAAGGTACCGGTACCCTGAAACTTTAGTTTTTATCAAATGCATAGACAGTTAATACTGAGTGTGTCCACCGTTAGCTGCCAAAACTGCAGTTATCCTACGTCTCATGGATCGGCACAGGTTACGAATGACATTTTGCTCAAGAGCTGTCTACTCTTCCACCAAAGCCTGTCTGAGCTGCTGCTGGGTTTCGGGTGGTGGTTCACGTCATCGAATCCGGCGGTTGAGCTCATCCCACAAATGCTCAATGGGGTTCAGATCCAGACTCATCGCAGGCCATGGGAGAACATCAACATCAGCATTTTCCCAGAAGTCCCTGCAGATGCGTGCCACACTGGGACGTGCATTGTCTTGTTTGAATACTGAATTATCACCCACTCTCTGCAGAAATGGAACAACTATGGGTTCCAAGATCTCATCACGGTATATCTGGCCGTTCAGGTTCCCGTCAATGAAATGGAGCTCTGTGCGATCATTGGCACATATGGCAGCCCATACCATCGTGACGATCAATACATTATTTTTGCCATGGAACTTGAGGCATAGGATAACTGCAGTTTTGGCAGCTAAACGGTGGACACACTCGGTATCAACTGTCCATGCATTTGATAAAAACTGAAGTTTCAGGATACCTTGTTATTTTGTTAGTTGTTTCAATGTTGGTGCATTTATAACATGGGGTTTTTTAAATAAAATGTATACCGACAACACCTTTACATTGTACATAAGTTATTGTTGGCCAAAAATAGAACATGGGATCAATATTAATAAAATATTGAAACTGTAGTAAGTGGTGCGTTTCTTTTTTCCATTAGTGTATTTATTTATTTATTCACCACATCCAACATCGGAAGAACCGCCAATTACAGGAGTGGGATCAATTAACATAGATATTCGAATAACTATCAACTTCTAAGTTGAATTAGAAACGGCCAGAGACACCGAGGAATCCCTCCCCTTGCTCTTCACGAAAGAATGCTCTGGGATCTTTAAAGTGCGTTACATGTAACACACTGGACCAACGGCTTTACATCCCTTCCGAAGGACGGAACAAGTGTGATTAAGTGCCTTGCTCTCAAGAGCACAAGTGCCACAACCCGTCACGGCCCGGAATCGAACCCATATTCTAGTACTGGCACAAAAACGTGAGTTTGACGCACTAGACCGCTCGGCCATAACACCCCACATATAATTAATGTCCTCATCTCTGTGCATTTGTTTAGTTCTGATTGGTTAGCGAGACTCTTGAATGGAAACTGGTTTCATCTATCCCTTTTTAATTGATAGTCATAGAAAAGGAAAATCTATCTGACCTGAATAAGAAGGCTCGTGTTGTAAACTAAGAAGATGATCATTTACAAAAGTCATTTTCATGGCAATAATTGCTCTATCCTTTGGAAGGGACGTAAAGCCGTTGGTCCAGTGTATTACATGTACATGTAGGTAACAGTAACGCACTTTAAAGATCCCAGAGCATTCTTTCGTGAAGAGAAAAGGGATTCCCCGGTGTCTCTGGCCATTTCTAATTCTTCATGGGTTTCCTCACGCTTGCGAGTGACAGTGCAATGGGCACTATTGAGGAATCTTTTGGTATGAATACCAGAAAGAAATAATAATAAAAATAATAATATTGCTGAAGTGGGTGGAATTAAGAGTTTTATATCAGATACCACATAAAATCTCAAAGCTAGCTAATAAACCTTCTTTAAATCTTAATTTTCTTTACGTTGAGCGACATACTTTTTTTATTAATCAAAATGTTTCTGCTTCAAAACCCACTAAATCCCACATTCATTTAAGCTATCCGAAAACACGTTTTTTTTGGCAGAAACCATTAAAAGCTGACTGCATTTTGCCGCAAAAGCCTCTATATGTCCACACAGCGCGAATCAGAAGGCAATGCATCAATCACGTGTCACATTCAAAATGGCAGCCCCCACGTTCGCCAACTGTTCACGCTGAGATGCGAGATTTTTTGCCAATTTCCTGCCGAATCAACTCTAATAAAGATGGAAAATATTGATGAAATGGACAAACCTGTGAAGGTTTCACCATCAGGCATAAAAAAACGCCGTCAGCCACGTATTTCTACTTGTTATACGGCCACAGAAGCTTGCTACCGCGGCAACTATAAAATGACTTAGTGGTTTTGCAACAAGAAAGGCTGTCAAATTTCCTGATACCAGATTTTTGTGAACATATATCGGTTACTCGGGGATCCAATAATAACCACTATTTGCCCCCACTTGTCTGATATATTAGTTAATGCTACTTTTTTCTACTAATGCTCACGAGATAGTTCAAAGAAATTTATATTTTTAGAGGATGTCCCTTAAAGAGGAATTATGCCCGAGAAACAAAAGACATTGTGCTCAACAAGTGCAAGTCGTAAGTATTCGGACAAAATGACGGCACCCATAGTACATGCGACGCATCGCTGCAATTGCCATTCTTTGTGAAGTTCGTATCTGCTTTTCAGTAGGTAATATTTCTTGTTCTTTGCATTAAAATAATTTACGAGTTGCACTTGTTGAGCACAAGGTCTTTTGTTTCTTGGGTATAATTCCCCTTTAATGGGCTCTATATCCAGCTATCTCATATAAGATATATTTTTGCTACCACTTGATAAAAAGATTGTGGTGTACGTGAGATTTCAGTTTCCTTCGGTAACGAAATTCCTACCCTGTAGAATTCTTAGAAGCAAGACTCTTGTCAAAATACCATATTTTTCTTTCAAACATTAAATGATACGCTTGCTATTTGATTATATACTTATTCTCAGACTTTAAAATGCTTGCCTTATCTTCATGGTGCATTGCTTCATGGAGTAGTAATAGGTGTCTTTCCAGAAGCGCCATTGTATGCCTACAGCAAATTCCATGTCAGCCTGATGTTGATATATGCCATTAAGATGGGCGTCAAAGCAGTGTTCAAACCACCAAGCGCCCTTGTGCATCTCAGCACAATTTATGTGATTTGCCAAATCATTATCATGGTCTTTTGTTGTGAACTCATGTGCATTGTGTCTTGCCATTGAATCTTTTGAACCAGCTGTACTAGCAGCATCATATAAACCAACGTGGAGTGTCTACTTGTCACCTGAGATGGCAAACTCACCGTACTCGGCCCAAGTTGTGTTTCCTTCCCAGTCCCACAAGTCCCGACTCGCAGCTGCCATTGTCCTATCTGAGTCAAGATGCGCAGAGCTTCATTCCCAAGCCAGAATTCACCGAACAGATTGCCAAAGCCATGCTTGTATTCATTCCAGGTGCGGTAGAAGTCAAGCGAGCCATCTTGACGCCTCTGAAAAACAATCCATCCTCCCCCATCAGTCTCCATGTCACAGTAGACCTGTAAGCCATTGGTCAGTCCAGTAGGATAGATGTTGTAACTGCCGTTGTAAAAGTGACCAGCTGTTAGCAGCTCCCAACAGCTGGTGTATATGATGTGGCCATGTCATTATCGTAGTAAGAGCTTCCAGGTAGTCGTTTAAAGTCACACAGGTGCTGTTTTCGTGTCACATTGCTCAAGTTGCAAATGTTTTCATTTGCATCATAGTTGAAGGACACACAGTTTGGATCCATGGAGCATTCATGACCGCAGAGGAGAGGCGAAGCGTCAGTTATTGTTTTAAAGGCATGATTCTGCAGGATGTAGTTGTCAGCCATGTAAAATGTAGAAGTAAACTTGTTAGGACACTCGCTGTGACAAAATTGTGCCAAGAAACTTATCAACCAGACAGTAATTATAATCATCTTGAAAGCTGTCAAAGGAGAACAACCGAGTATTTGTTTCATTTTTCTTTGTGGCAACATGCTTGCATCTCAGTCTATTAAAAAGCTGCTTAAGAGGTAGATTAGCAGGGTTTTTTTTCACTCCAAGACTTTTAGAAAGTGTGAAGATACTGAGGCACAGGTTTCCTTTAAGGAATCTTTTGAAAAGTAAAAACTCTGTAGAAAGTGAGGATACAGCGGCAAATTGCCAAATGCAAGAGTGATACTATACTGTATATATGTACTATGTACAGTAGTACCCACAACAACGTAATGCGTGGCTGTTGCGTTCAAAACTCTGTACTAAACTTGTTGGTCTTGGTCTCTTGTCATGAATATTCATCAGCTTATCACTCTTTGTGTCGCACGCACGTCAGCCGTAAGCATAGCAACCAGTATCTTTGAATGGTGTAATTTGTTTTCTAGCACGCTGTTGAGTGAATTTGTAGGCCGCGGGCCAATTTCGTTTTTAATTTCCGTAGGGCATTTTGGTAGGTTACCTGACGATAAAATAGGCAGTCGTAGAAAAATGACAAAGGAGGAATGGCCGATGTTCGATTAGTCGTATTTTGCACGTTAGTGTAAGGAAGCCAGAAATTCTCACAAGAAAAATGCCTTTTCAATTTTGTGAACGTGGCGAACAGCGAAGGAGTCTCGTTTCTTTCCCAAATACCAAGGGTAACGGCATGCTGCTGGAGCAAGACACCGCGCTCGACGAGCCAAACAAAATTACATGCATAAATCAAGACTACATGCACCAAAAGGAGATTATATGCACGAAAATGTAGATTGGTTCCCGGTCCTATCGCTTATTACGAAAGATTTTGTAGATTCCGAGTTCATTCTTCCATTTTTAACCTCTATTACCTCAAGCAAAAGAAAAGAACCAACGGCAAGGGAATCTGGGGAAGAATTGGAATGACTGCAAACATGAAAATGTGCTTTTCATTATCTCAATTTCACTCTAAATCAAGGAACACAGTGCCTATAACCGTGTATGCAATAGACTGCCGAAGTGAATACGTCTTTAGTTAGTTGCCTAGGCAGTTGGCTCTACACTGAAAATCACTGAACCGTGTCCCTGTGCTTTTGCAATGGTACTTTTTCCGACGGCCATGTTTAGAGCCAATTACCATGGCAACGCACATCACACTTCATGTGTCTATTGGGCTCTGTTGAATGTACATGGCGTAAAAATCGACAACGAAAATATATTAAATTTTCGTAAGGTTGTTTAATTTTTATTTGAATTATTGTACTAGGCACTTAATATAAACAAATTATATAAAATAGAAAAATCGTTATATCTCTTTTTTATACATGACATGCATTTTTCCATGGTCCCTCAAAGCTTCTAAACCTGCTTAAATTAAGACACTTTAAATATTCAGTGAATTCCCAACACCCTGGCATCGACATATCAGACAAAAAGAACCATTTTAGAATTTAAAAGTCTGTTAAAAAGCTGCTTAAGAGGTAGATTAGCAGTTTTTCCACCCCAAGACTTTTAGAAAGTGTGAGGATGCTGAAGCGAAGGTTTCCTACAAGTAGTAAAAAACTCGGTAGAAAGTGAAGATACAGCGGCAAATTCCTAAATGCAAACTGCAAGAGTGACACCAAACTATGTAGACGTACATGTAGTGCTCACAACAAGTAAGGCGTGGTCGTTGCATCCAAAACTCTGTACCAAACTCTTTGGTCTTGGTCTCTTGTCATGAATATTCATCAGCTTATCGCTCTTTGTGTCGCACGCACGTCAGCCGTAAGCACATGTACTGGTTGCTATAGCAAACAGTATATTTGATGGTGTAATTTGTTTTCTAGCACGCTGTTGAGTGAATTATTTCCAGAAAGTTGACCAAGCATTCGTATCAAGTGGGCTGTGAAATTTCCCCTTTGAGGTGTTTTCCTGATGCCGTTGGCTGGTGAAACCAAAATTGATTTGTCCTTTTCCCCTTAAAAAATCAATGGAGATATCTGTTATATGCCAAAATGCCCTTGACTTCTTCAAAATGATGCAGAGATAAAATTTGGATATTTCCATGGCAACGAATTTTGATGACCAAGATTATATCTTCTTTTAAATGTCTTTAACTTGTCTCAAAATAAACCAAGTGGGTGTTACATGTAGATGATTGATAATAAAAATGTCAGTGTTCACACTCATGTCCTTAAACCACCTTCAAAAGTTATTTTCCTTCAAAAGGCACTATTTTAGAATAAACAAATTGTGTCATTACCATTACTATCAATACTTTGAGTGAAGTTTTTTTATGTAAATGAATGAAGAACAATTTTGGGTGAATTGCATAACAATTTTGCATGATGCACAATGGGCCTTGAAGCAATGCCTAAACCATATTAATGCCTATTTTTTTGGATATCTAATTTTAAAACCATGCTTACTTTGAAACTCCATTCCACTGAAATTTTATGTGTTTACATTTTCCTGTACCGAAAGTATGCATTAACTGTTTATTTTTGTTGTGGTCTGCCAAACAGGTCGATATGTCGAAGAAAATCGCTGTGAACACTGCCACTGCGCATCCCCACTTTGGTCAAGATGGCACGGCTTTTAACATGGGATCGCATTTCGCTAAGAAAACCCACTACAACATAATGAAGGTTCCTCCGCCTGACTCAGGTAATCTTCAAAGGTTTGGACCTGTGTCACGAATGACTTTAGACTTGGTTATGAAAACACTTAGAGCATGTTCAGATTTTTCCAGAAAATGGATTTCCTTTTTACCTAAGAATCATATAAAATACATGTACCTCCCCAAATAAAATACTATCTTTAAGAAAACAGGAAATTTGCAATATTCCAATTTGGATGTGGAAGCAAAAATGTTTGGTGCAATCACTGCACTGCTTTTATGGAACCCGATAAATTAGATTACATCTCATCAGTGGATTTTTGACGATACCCTATACGGATTGAGAATGCAAACTTTCAGAATGGTAATGAGAAAAATATGACAAAGGAGTCTTTCCACGGTAAAGGGGGTATTTTGGCGGCGGCGACTAGGCCATATTTTCCAGAAAATACCTTTGTCTGGTCTCAAAATAACAGAAATAAGTTTCAGTTGTTCTGAAGAGATAACTTAGACCCAAAAAGGGTTACAAACAGTGTGACAACATTCTTTCTAAAAACCATGTGTACATATTTCTAATATACGCTCGTGTCCTTCCCCATGTTACGAGCATATATTGGATTTTTTTTACTACTTTCTGTCCGAACTTTGTTAAATTATTTCATGTGAAAGTAGAATCTTTCGCCCTTCTGTTTTTCCAACCATGCGAACGTGTATTGGCTCCTACATGTATCTCAAAACAAGGATTGCCAAGATCCTGATTACACCAAAGTTATTTAAAACGAGTCTTAATTTACTGCCATCGAAACCAGCAACTTTCTTTAATCCGAGATTATTATGGTTGTAACAACTCAAGACAGTCTCAACGCAAGTCAGACTTGAAGAGAGACAATTTTTGGTGACTTGACTTAAGTCTTGACTCAAGTCTTTCAAATCTCGCATTAACTAGAATCGAGTCACTTTGCCTCAATGCATCGAGTCACTTTGCCTCAATGCATCGAGTCAGCTTGTTGCAGTTTTCTCATCTTAAATCGAACCGCAAAGTTTGCATAATACTTATTCTTCATTTAAAATTTCTAAAATTATTTGTCCAGGTGTAATGGGAGACCCAATGATGAACGCATCCATACTGTGTTCCATTCCGGCTTCGGGCAAATTCCCATCCTACTACCACAGCTTTGGTTTAACTGATAACTACTTGGTGTTTCTGGAGCAGCCACTGATTCTAAACATATTCAAACTACAACTGGAAATGTTTACTGGAGGTAGGTGTGTATACAGTGTATATACCCAGGGCTCGAAATACCCACTGGACCGGTGGACCGAGGCCAGTAATTTAAGCCTCGGTCTAGTGCTTTCTCTACTGTACTAGACCAGTGGTCCAGTGCATTTTTAAACTAACGAACAGTAAATCCACGTTCCTTGTGGCTTTGGTCTTGTAAAAATAGCGTCGGTCCAGTAAATGATTTGAGCTACTAACCCTGTGGTCTAGCAGATTTTTCCCATGAAATTCGAGCCCTGATACCTTTTGCACCGGCGGCCATTTGAAGAGGTGGGGAGAGGTTTCTTATTTAAGTCATCCCTAATTTGGTTGTTTCATTTCAATGGTGATTATAGGCACCATACCAAATATTGTGTTCGTTATTCAAATGTGACAATAGATCGACAAAATGCCTACATACTCATGCATGATGCATCAGACAATGTTATTGCCCCATAAGATGGCTGTTGTGGAAATGCTCTATACAATGTACAATAAACTAATAGTCAAAGGTCCATTGTATAATTTGCAGTGACACAAATTAAAACTTTACTTCATGAGTATTCGGACAAAATGAGGACTTTTCCCACGACACTTTAACCCCGAGATAACCCAGGTTAAGGGTTCGTTTCCCACGGCAAATCTCTGGGTTACGAATCACCCGGGTTAACTGGCAAAAAATGCCACTTAACCCGGGTAATTTCTAGCCCTGGTCGGGAGGTGGGTTAACCCACAAATCTCGGGGTTAATGGCGGCCTTGAGACGATTCTCCGGGTTGGTGTTTGCCGTGGGAAACGGATTAGCGTGCCGACCCAGGTTAATGTGTGCTTGAAGAAAGCGGGCATGCAGTAAACGCTTCTGTGCGTGATTGGCATGCATGCAGTTGGAAAATGTGTGGAGCCATTGCGTTGTTACAACATGCGAACACCACACAAAAGCTCAAGAAAAATCAAGGAGCATTATGATTATTGCCAGCGATGTTTTCATGTCGATCGGCATCACCATATTGTTTATGTTGCCGTTCCAAATATGCGAACATTGCAAGCGTTTGCAACGTTCGTCAACAAACTGGTACCCTGATTTAGACGAGTGCAGAAAGCACTGTGACCAATATAGTCACTCTTCATCAGCTTTGGTTGCTGACGTCTTAGCTAACCGTTGAATCATGTCAGAAATATGTTCCTTGCTATGAAAACAAACCAAGCCTCTGGTTGGTGTATACCCGGGTAGGTGCGTGTGCAGAACTGCAGTGGGAAAAGGGTCGCTAATCATGACTTGTGTAAGAGATGACCCGGGTATATAAAGTGTTTCTCCCGGTTAAAATTTGTCGTGTGAAACGAAAATCTAGGTTAAATTTAACCCGGGTTATTTGCAGCTACCCTGGTAGAAAGTTACCTGGGTCGGAAGTGGGTGGTGTGAAAAGGCCTATGGTGGCACCTGTCCTGCATGTATGCAAGGCATCGCTGGAATTGTCATACATTATGATGTTTGTTTTTCAGTGGGCCATACCCGGTTTGTCCTGCAGCCGATTTCACAAAAAAGTGCAAAGTGGCATAGGCCCCATAGCTTGCGTATAAATACAACAGAAATGTTGCGCAACTTGCGCAATAAAACGTTGTGCAAGAGGGCTTGCGCAGTGCGTAAGATTTCGTGAAATTGGCTGCTGTTCTTCGTACAATAATATTCTACAAGTTGCACTTCTTTAGCACAATGTCTTCTAATTATTTCTTGTGTATTACTTTTCGTTTAAATGTATTTTCTCTGTCATGACAACAATCATTGTTTTTTTGTTTTTTTTCCCAGCAAAAACATTCGAAAATTTTCTGGAATTCAAGGACCAAATCCCTGCACGGTTCCACCTGATAAAACGCGACACGGGGGAGCTCCTCTCCCAAAAGTTAATGGCCGACTCTTTCTTCTGTTTCCACCACATCAATGCTTATGAGGACGCAGGGCACGTGGTCGTTGACCTCGTCTGCTATAAAGACGACAAAGTTATCAGTGCACTTTCAATGGAAAATTTGAGAAAAGGAGAGTCGAACACACCAAGTGAAGCATGGAGATTCGTTCTGCCGTTGGAAAAACAGAAGGTAAAACAAAAAATCATTTTTGGCCGTCATCCACAAACGGGCTGTAAAGTTTGCAAACATTATTTTGCACTACAAAGCAAAATATCAATGTTATAATAAGGTCTAAACATGAATTGTTCGTGTGAAGTTTGGTAATTGCTGCTAATTGGAACACCGAGAGAAAAATTGGGTCCATAGGGAAAAACCTGAGGGAGTATACCAACTATGCCTTATAGCTCAGCTGGTAGGGCATCTGCCCGGTGAGTCAGAGGTCTCGGGTTCGAATCCTGATAAGGCCCTTACGATTTCTCTCATCCCAAGTTTGATTAGAACTTCTCAAACTCAAAATTATATGCAACAGTGTATTTCTTCTTTTTTCAGACAACTGGAGTTAATCTTAACACGCTGGTGGACTCCAAAGCAACTGCTATGCTCCAAAGTGATGGCTCTATCCATTGCAATCCAGAGATGTTGGCCAGTGAAAGTAAGTCACCTGTACGTCCGGTAGCCAGGCCCGTAACCGGGGGGGATCTGGTGGATCGGACGATCCCCCCCCGCAGAACAGGGAATTCCGCTCTACAAAATAAAAATTCAATAATTCGAATAATTCAATATTTCGTCGCACAATATAGCCAGTTGTTATTGTATTATGTTGTTGTATATCACAGAGTGATCATATCTGAAAGGGGGTCATCTACTTATCCATGCATTCTTCGTTATGTATGCAATGTTATGTATAGCCGGCATTTTACTGTTTCAAAACTTGTGCCTGACGGCACTATTCGATCCACCCCCCCCCCCCCCCCCCCCCCCCCCACAAAACTCGCTGGTTACGGGCCTGGTAGCGGCAGAGTTTTAGACGGGGAGGGGGATGGGCGGTACGTGGAAAGCAAAGGGGGTGCATAACTGATGGGCTACCTATTTTATACTTGGTTTGCAAATGTTTACATTTATTGATCAATGAAATAATTAATATGCTGTGTCATGGGTATAATAAATTTAAAGTTGTTTTTTACTGCATCCAGATTTCCCAAACTCATGGACATTTGCGCACATTTGTATTAAATTTAAAATGAACCAGATGACGATGTACGTTTTGCACACGATGGCAGAAAGCTTGAGTACATGGATTAGCAGTGGTATGCACAATGCAACTTGCCGTACGGTTGCATTGCGCATGACGCTAAAGTTGTAAGGGTGGATTCACACAGCATTTTCGCGCATAAATGCGACGTGCGTTGCTTTGAGAAAAAGAGCTGTAGAGGGAATTTGGGGTGAAATGACGCACTGAAAACCACAAAATTAACTTGGGCGGGAGGTGTTTTTGTGATTCTGTGATTTTCAGAGCATAATTTCATTCCAAATTCTCCCCACACCGCATTTTTTCAAAGCACCCCCTTTGTTACGCGCGAAAATGCTCGGTGTGAATCCACTCTTAGGGTCTTTGCGTCTACGAAGGCAATCTCAAATATTTCTCTTATTTGCCATTTTTCTGTTTCTGGACATGTTGGTCATCAGTATGCTTGATATATTTCAAAGGAAAAACTAGAATTCTAAAAGATTGATATTTGAACAAATTGTTTTATTTTTTGGTGAAAATAAGTGAAAAATAATTGCTGAGTTGGCCTCCATGTATTACGTTTACATACTCACTTTAATGGCATCCGGATCCAATCCCATGTTTGTCATCCAATCACATGAGCCATTTGTGAATGCGCACAAGGTTTATTATTTTTCTTTATGCAGATTGTGAGCTGCCTACGATTAACTACAAGCAACATAATGGGAAGCCCTACAAGTACTTCTACGCTTCGGGAGCAAATCTGGACGAGGTATTGTTTTTTCTTTTTAACATCCAAACATGAGACAGAAAAAATCCTTATCGTAATTTGAACTCGAGACCTCTGGCTCTCCAGGCAGATGTTCTATTAGCTGAGCTATGAGGCACAGTGGTATACACCATCAGGTTTTCCCAAGACCTCTGACACACCAGGCAGATGCTCTACCAGCTGAGATATGAGGCACAGTGGTATACTCCCTCATCAGGTTTTCCCAAGACCTCTGACACACCAGGCAACTGCTCTACCAGCTGAGCTATGAGGCACAGTGGTATACACCCTCAGGTTTTCCCAAGACCTCTGACACACCGGGCAGATGATCTATCAGCTGAGCTATGAGGCACAGTGTTATACTCCCTCAGGTCCTCGCAAGACTTCTGACACACCGGGCAGATGCTCTATCAGCTGAGCTGAGGCACAGTGGTATACACTCTCAGGTTTCCCCCAAGACCTCTGACACACCTGGCAGATGCTCTACCAGCTGAGCTATGAAGTACAGTGGTATACTCCCTCAGGTTTTCCCCAAGACCTCTGACACACCAGGCAGATGCTCTATCAGCTGAACTATGAGGCACAGTGGTACACACCCTCAGGTTTCCCCCAAGACCTCTGACACACCTGGCAGATGCTCTACCAGCTGAACTATGAAGCACAGTGTTATACTGTCAGTTTTCTCCCAAGACTTCTGACACACCAGGCAGATGCTCTATCGGATAAGCTATGAGGCACAGTAGTATACTCTCTCGGGTTTTCCCCTACAAACCTAATTTTTCTCTTGGTGTTGCATGGGTGTGCAACTAAGCAAAGTAATGAACACAAAATTTGGTTTTAAAAATACGTGTGCACATATATTTATATATATAAATAGTGGGTATCCAGCCGTGTTCGTGATCGAAGAACCACGGGTTCGAGCCCCACTTGTGCCAACATGTTTGTGTTCGTGGGCAAGACACTTGATCTCAATTGCCTTGTCAACCCAAGCGATATTTAGGGAGCTGTTAGGGGGAATGCCACAATCTAACTGCTGATAGGGTTGTGTGCCTTGGCCAGGTAGTCACCTAGTTGAAGCAAAATGGTTCTGGTGATTTCCTGATGGCAGCGATGATGTTAATGGCAACAGTGCCAGGAGTACCCTAGGGTAGACATTTGCGCTATACAAGTGTCCACCATTACATTAAATGCATCTACTGTTACACTGTACCATTTTCTATAAAATAACAAGATATCATCTCAGGCAGAAATATTCCATCGGTAGTTGAAGCCACTTCTATCTTCCATTTGACTAAGGTTTTTCTGGTCAAACAGTTGAATAAAATTTTGAGACATTGGAAATCCTGTACACAGGATTTAAAACTACTAAATTTTCTTGATTTTCATTTGATTAATTAAGTTGTTGAAGGTTGACACGAGGACTGCAACATCACAATCATGGGGCAAGGAAGGAGGATCCCCATCGGAACCTATTTTTATTGGCGCTCCTGGGGCAACAAGCGAAGATGACGGTACGTTGGTTTAAAAGAGCATGTTCAGATTTTTCAAGAATCGTATAAAATACCTCCCCAAAATACTATCCATGGGAGGAAATTTGCAATTTCCAATTTGAATGTGGAAGCAAAAAGGTTGGTGTAATTACTGCACTGCTTTATGGAACGGATAAATTAGTTTACAAAACATTGGTGTTTTTTTTGACGATATCCTTGAAAATATACCGGTATATGGATTCAGAGCGCACAATTTCAGAATTGATATGGTATCAAAATCCATGGGAAAAATGGGGGTGGGGAGGGGGGAAGGGGTGCCTCAAAAATGTGATCTGGACAGGCTCCTTTATTAAATTTGTTTTCTGGTTCCCTTCTTTAACCCTGCACACATCTGGGAAACTGCTTCGTTTGACTATTCAAGAATGATTTGACTAATGTTTCACATGCTTCTTCACATTCCATACCAACTGTGGACATTCCATACCAACTGTGGACATTCCATACCAACTGTGGACATTCCTTTGTTTTCGTGTAGTTAAGAAAACTGTCCAAAATGTCACTTTTTTTCAAACCTTTCTATCTTTGCCATATATCTGGTGCCCTTCTTCACTTTCAAATGAACGTACATGCCAATGCCTAGCAACCAATAGTCTGGTTGATTTATGCCATTCTCTCCTATTGTAAACACGGTTTTGATTCTGTACTTCTCAGCTGCTGCGTGCACCCAGTCATATTACATAGCAACAAAAATTTGGTCTGGTCATCTGAATACTAGATGTGCATGTGAAAAGAAGTATGTCAGTACATCACACGCTATTCAAATAGCTTTATTCACAGTCAAAAAGGATTTACGACATTTATTCTTTTCCCTTTGCATTCGTAGGTGTCGTGATATCTGCCGTTGTCGATAATCGGCCAGGCAAGTTGCCGTTTCTCGTGATTTTGGATGCGCGAGACATGAAGGAAATCGCCAGGGCCGAGATTAACGCCGAAGTGCCTTTTGGCATTCACGGTATGTTTTTTGCAAACTAGATAACTTGACATGCATCAATTGGGCACAATTCTCAAATGGGCAGGTTAAAGTTAAAAGGATGTATTCAAATACTTCTAGAAAATATAATATCAAAGCAACTACAATAATCGCAATGTATTTTGATATTTTATATGTAAGATACTTTTTACTACATATATCGTAAATTACGAAGATCGTTTTAAAATTTCTAAGCTGTACCCAAAATATTTTACGAGAGAAAGATATTAGATTATTTTTGCTTTTACTTTTTAACACAGTCGAGCTTTATACATGTATATCGTGCCGAGTTTTCCAAGCTAATTTCTAAGAAAAATATAAATTTTACCCAAAATTCTACATTTTTCCTTAAAATTTTTAAAAATTTAATATTTCATTCCCTAGATGAGCAATGAAGGTTAAATACAAGGAATATCATCTATGGGTTCTAATTAAAGCAACATTTCCTGCAATTTTGAAGAAATTTTAAATCATAAAATATTTGGCCGAATATAAATTTCATAAGAGTGAACATTTTAAAAGACAAACATAAAATATATGAAACTGGTTGAAAACATTTTTATTTTTTTTAAACCTCAAGTATATGCATACAGGAACTTAATTCTACATAATGCTAAGAAAGTACATGCTACCCGATTAATAAGAAAAAAACATTAATATCAGTATTCCGTGCTCAGTATACATACATGGTGTTGACAGTTTGAATGACCAAAGTTTACATATTTAGCCTGCTGTTTAACCTGTTTTTAAAGTATAAATAAGAAAACTTAAAAACCAAAATATATATATTTGTAGTATAGCGGGGTTGTAACGAGTCTCACTCTGCTTGAGTCCCAAGTCAAGTCAGGCACATTGGTCAAGTAGTCTGGACAGTAAATTTGTTAAAGCTAATTTCAAAATGAGTCTAAATGCTGAAACTCGCATTCATGTTGCTCTGGCCAAGGTTTCTTAGTGCTGAAATACAATTTGGTCCCCAAAATGACAACAAAAATGCATAAAAGATTTATTTTATTTTTGGCAAACTCAAGTCAAAAAGTCTGAGTCAAATCAGGACTCGAGTCCCAAATCCGAGTCATTACAACCATGTAGTATACATGTAGTTAATACTGCATGACACCAAATTGCATTTAAGACATTGTAAACTCCAAATTGTGCTTGTAATATATAAACAAAAAATATATTACACACATTGAATACACAAATTATGTGCATTGTGTGCCCGAGTATCATATTGCCCCACACACACATACCAGGTGCTTAAAAAAAAAATCAAAATTCTCAAAATTTCAGCAAGAAATAAAATCAGCTATCTTGTCCATGATTGGTCATTTTTAGGTTCAGTAAAATATCACAATTATTATCATAAATATAACCTTTGAAATATTAAGTCATACCAATACTGATAAAAACCATGTTATGCATGATTATAAAAGTTTAGAAAATGCCTTCCGCATGGTAGAGTGGTGTACATTAATCTGCATGATTTTGTTTTCCACAACCATGTTACATGTATAAGCATATAAAATATGGCTGTTGAAATATTCCACAATACCCATTAGAGAAATGGTGATGAAATTTGACTTTTTGACCTGAGAAAGAAACATAATGGCATTTTTTGTTTTTCTTCATCGTTTTTCAAATGTCCAACAAATTATCGCCCTATTACTTTACAAAAACTACCTTCATATTACTTAAATTTGTAATATTTCTTTTCAATCACGACACATCTAGATGAGTTTGCAAAAAGTAGTTTTAACTGTCAAAATTTATGCCGCAAATACTTATACTGTAACATTATATTGCGATGACATAATTATTTTACAAAATTTTACATAGAAAATATTGCAATACCTTTCACACAGACGGAAGTTGTGAATTGTTAAAATATACCAAATCTCAAAACCCCGTTTCCAATAAAAGTTATAATTTTCTGAAAGACAAAATTCACTTCTCTGCACAAACTGGCAGCGTTAAATATATCGTTTAATATTTGGTCCCAGAAAAAGTCTTTATTTCATTAAAATCAGTCTGAATTTAGTACAGCCAGTGACTATGTCTATTGACTTGATCTGGTTCGTGAACTAGGGTGTGACTTTACTGCACAAACAATGACATATAACTTCTGATTGTCTTTATTGATTTTGATGACATATTTTTCATGCAAGAAGATTTCCCTTCAGGATCCAGGGAACTTGGATCCTGAGAGGTTGCCCGGTATGGCCAGGACTTTTTGGGACACCCTGTATTTAAAGGTAAAACACATGATTGGTAAACTGTTAAAAAGGGCGTTATTTCCACTCGTGATTAGAAGCCCATGTTGATAAAACTGCACTGTAGGAATTTCAGCCACATAGGTGCAGTAATACTTCTAAAAACTTGAAAAACCCATGCATGGTTTTTGTGTTGAGTTGAATGGTAAAAAAGTCTTATGCAAAAGACTTTTTTAGAAAACCACCTTCAGTTGTTAATTTCTCACACAAAATACCATTTTGGACTGAAATAAAATCATGTGGTGTTTGGTACCATTGTTAACTCTTTCGGTAAGGTTTTTCTTGTCAACTCGTGAAAAACAATTAGGGTCACTACAAATGATGTACATACAGGCGTATGTGTAATACGAGGATTTTGGAACAGTCCATCAGACCTCGTGCACTACCTTTAAGGGCTAACTACTGTCTCCCAAGTTCCACATTATTTCCTAGAACGTCGGACAACCGATCGCTGCTTTCCTCGGAACGAGCAACGCTCTGATACTTATTTCCCTTCCTAAAAAAATACCAACACAAAGACAGTAATATCCCTTGAAGTATCAGCATGAATAATCCCGAACTGCTGATGATATAGCGAAAACCGGGCAGGTCGTGAATCCAGCACGCGCCGTGGTCGCCGCATTCCAACTGCCAAAATAAGCACGTCGTGTCGATCAGGGCGCCGGTGATAACCGGGGTTGGGATGACTCCTTTAAATGAGAACATTTTCAGAAAGTTGTAAAAAAAATCCACAACAAATGGGTTAACTTTTGGGTTTTTTCCCCGCGATACAGATGTCCATGAGTTTGAGAAATCGGGATGCAGTGAAAAGCAACTTGGCTTCACCGGGATTCGAACATCGGACTTTTTTTTACAGTTTCAGAAAGAACAACTTTTAAGCTTTAAACTGGTGCTTGTTTCAAGTTCATACGCTATTCAGAAGTGGAGTTACGTCTGAATATACAATTGTACTGGAGAAAAATCATGTGGGCCTTACTGGGGTTTGACCCCGAGACATCTGACTCATCGAACAGATGCTCTACCAGCTGAGCTATAAGGGAGAGTGGTATACTCCTTTCGGTTTTTCCTACAAACCCAATTTTTCTCTCGGTGTTGCATGGCGTGTAATGAAAACAACAACTTACCAATTACGTACTGTAGGCACTTGGTGATACCATAGGCAAAGGATTTGTCTTTGGTGTTTACACTCCTGGCAAAAAAAGATAACCACAATTTAATTGGATCTTTGCATGAAAGCCATCTTGGAGAAATTGTTTTTTTCTCCGTGTGATGGAGATGATAAAAACCAACCTGTGTATAAGTCAGCTCATCCATATTCAGAGAAAAAAAATGACAAAGTCCTCACAAGTCCCAAGCTATTCAAATGAACTCCAACAAAGGCATTTTTTGTGCATGTCCTTATGTACTGCATAAGCCCGCTTGCGCAACTTTTTATTGCGTAAGCTGTGCAACATTCCTGTGATAATTACACGCAAGCCTATGGGGCTTATGCCATTTTCAAAAATTGCGCAAGCTACAAAATTGTTTGTGAAATCGGCTGCTGGTGTTTATGCTTTTAAAAATCGTGCGAAGCCACTGTCCTATTTAGGCTGGTTCCCTGACTAGAATGCATGGAAAACCAAGCCTTGGTAGTCAGGGGACTAGTTTTAGTTACATTAGGGCACCCTTGTAAAAAAAAATGAATGTTAACATGCATTTATATCAATTCATCTTTAATTATCATTTTCTTGTAAACATTACCTGAGAATAGTAAGAATCAGTGGTGCTCCTTCAGTTGACAGGACGAACATTAAAACGACAACGGAGATGAGAAAGGGAACCAGCGTGTGACACTGGTATGCACACATCCCTTCGTGTACCCTGTATTGAGTGGAAGTCGCTGGTTTGTCCAACGCATCGTGGAATGAAGCGACTTTGGTGACGCAAGAGCAGTTTGAAAATTCCTATGTAAAGGTGGGTGTAAACCAAATTTAGGAACTAGTATGCTGGGACGAAATAAGTGCCCTCCTAGCCATACCGAATTGGAATAGGTTCAAAACAAACGTTGGCCTTAAAGGCGCAGGCTCGTCAGCAATGCGTGCGCGCCAAATTCGTGCCACGAAATACGCAGCTCTATGCCTTTGCTACGAAGCTGCGTTTTCGTGTAAATTTGGCGCGCGCGCATTGCTGACGAGCCTGTGCCTTTAAGAATACAAACATCTTGCAAATCTCATTTTTTTAAAAACGAAATCCTATATTTTTTACAAATTGTGTTACCATTACAGGGGTGGATTTGGCTTTTGGTAGGGTTGTGGCTCCTACTGTGTGCTGAAAACATGCCCTGCAAGGGGGTCCAGGAAAGTTTGAAATTTAGGTGCTTTCTCCTTTTAAAAAAGGAGAGGGATTTTTAATGCAATATTTCTTCATTAAACATTAGTTCACCACTCAAGGGGTGCAGGGTGGGGTTGCAACCCCTTCAACCCCCACTGCATTAATTGTGAGATAGTTCCTGGAATCGCTAAATTAATGAGAATCAATTCCTCCAAAAGACAAAATCACAATTCTGATTTAGTCAACTCTAAAGATGATTCCCCCAAGCTAAAGTGAACTGTTTTCCAATGTGTTAGCAATGGACGTTTCAGGTTACCAGTGAATGTTTACCTTGGTTCCCTGGACGTTATGTTGCATAGCACATCCCGCATGACAAGGGCTGCTATATGTAATACCACCAGCTTCCCAACACACCGGATGAAAAGCGCCTTGACTGCACTCGCAGTGTTTGTTACAAGACGACGTCAGATTAGTGTATGCTAAACTGAAATATGCGACAACAAAAATTATCAGAAAAAGTCATAAAATTATACAAAGCAAAAACAAAATTTTGGAGACTAAAATTAACACAAAAAATGACAATCCAAGACCAACACATTTGGGAAATCGCTTCGTTCAACAAATAAGGGCAGTCGGGTTAGCGTAGTGGTTCTTACCTCACCTCTGGCGTCCCAGGTTCAATTCCGAGGCGTGTATATGGATTGGGTTTGCAGTCCCTACATGACCGCGTGGGTTTCCCCCAGGAGATTTTTCTGGGGGTTTTCCTCCCACTTCTAAAACTGCATCTCCTTCTTCGTCATCACAAGTTGATAATAAAGTATAGTTAAACCTAATACCGTATAATTGATAGCTTAAAGGGCGTTAGTTGTCGAAGAAGCCATACAATTAACAACAAACAATCTTCTTAGACCCTACCTATTTCCAGCGTAGTCACTGTGAATACCGGCTATCGGTTGGTTTTGACATCCGAAAGCGAACAGGAGTGCCTGCAGACATGTTGCTATGGTCACACATATTAAACATAGCTTGATTTGGCCAGCCACCTTTAGGTTAAAACGTCGACACAGGTAGCCTCCGAGTATACTGCCTATCCCGAGAGCCGATATTATGAGTGCTGAAAAAAATTAAAAGTGCATAAACCAAAATAATTTCTGCGGTGAAATCGCAGCTGGTACATTAATCAAGTACATGTCATGTGTTTTAATTCCAATTCAGCAAAATGTATTTGATCAATTTAAAAGATTAGCTAGCAAGTTTATATAACCTTTCCAAAAAAAATACAATTTTCAGAAAATATTAATCTTTGATCAGAATTTGTTTTTGAATACAGTGGACAACAAGGCACTGATCATCCAACCACTTTGAAATTGCTTTTAAGACTGTTCCACTTCTGTGATTTTGCCCAGGTCCAAAATGACCTGTTTGAACAAAGTGATTTGATGGATTAAAATCATCTTTCAATGGCAAAATGTTTATAGTACTTAACTTAAATTTTAATTACGTGGAGTTTTAGAACTTCTGGATAATTAGACAAAACATGCCACTTTCTCAATTCAAGCTGACAAACTTACCAATGCACACATTCACAACGCTCATAGTCAACCCAAACTGTGATTCCATGTATTTAGGGAAGAAACTCATAAGACCGGTCATTAAACCCGAAGTGATGAAAGCAAAGGATGCAAGAAGGTAGGATCCGTTGGAAGAAATCCGCCGCAGGGAATGGAAAATTTCTAAAAAATGCAAGACATTTATGAAAGTATTTATAGCATAATTTTAACACCGCAAATTCTTAATTGTAAGCAATAAATGGAATGCAGTATTTTTTTTTTACTGGGTTTAATGATTTTTAATTCGGAACCCGTAGGCTGAATTGCATGAAGCTTACAAGTATGTTACACCTAAACGTTGAGATACATAGGCGGGTGGCGCCATTGGCAGCCGACGGCCAGAGGCACAGAGGAATCCCCTTACTCTTCACGAAAGAGTGCTCTGGGATCTTTTAAGTGTGTTACACAACACACTGGACCAACGGCTTTACATCCCTTATAGTTGGAACACATCATTGGTAATCTCGAAAATCAGAAATGTTCACAGATTTACACATAACTTGCACAATATAAACATGATGACGGTAGTTAACTTCCCCTAAAATGGTTTTGTCTGAAGTGCTATAGTTTTTGAGAAATGAGTAAAACAACTATTTTTTGTCTCATGAGATGAAAATTCACTTCGCCCTGAAAACCACTTCGCCCTGAAAACCACTTCGCCCTAAACAGCCACCTTGCCCGAAAACCACTTCACCCTTACACCACTTTGTCCGAATGCCACTTTGCGTACAGGCCTTGGTGCGGGCGAAATGGTTTTGGGGCGAAGTGACCGTAAAGCCTTATTTGACTGTTTTATCAAACGTTAGACGAAGTACGGAGCTGGTTTTTGCTCAGGTTAATTTTAATCATTCATATCTTCAATCACACAGAGAGATAAAACTGATTGCAAGGGTTTACCAATCATGTTTTCTGCCTTTTATAAGTGTATTAAAGTCTATCACAGTCACTTTTCAATTGGCTAGGGTGTCTACACAAAATGCCCCTCCTACCTTTTATCCCACCAGGTTTGAACGTGCTGAACGACACCTCAACGTTTTCATTCTCCACAACTTCACCACGATCTTGAAGAGGAACAGCCACCCCCGACCCAGACCCGTCGGTGCTCGATACGTCCTCCCTGTCCTCTTGCCATTTTCTCGGCAGTCGCTTGGGAAACGCGAGAAAGGGAATCCCAGAGATGACAATGAGAAAAGCTAGGGAGAGAAACAGAATCCACCAGGCCGAGACCCAGGCTTGGTCCTTCTGAGTTAGCGATGTTTCGGTGCGGTAGAAATCCACCCAAATCAAAGACGTTGCGGAGCTGGATAGGAAACCTAGGACAACGCCCAGGCCGTACATGCTAGATACAATGCCTGTGATATAATATCAAAGAATTTTTAAGTCACACATATAATATCAGTGTAAGGCACCAAATTCAGAGTTTTCTCTAAAGTGCTAAAGAGTAGTATACTCTCCAAGTTGTGGATAACAAGACACTGATCGACCAATCACTTTGGAATCGCTTTCAAGACTGTTTCGCTCCGGTGATATCCTCAACGTCCAAGTGGACCTGTTTAAACAAAGTCATTCCCAGAGCAATGAAATGTAGGAATGAAACAAATTTCCTGTTTCTGGGAGAATCCTGTTGTTAAGTGCTCTCAGAAAAACCATTTTGATGTGTTTGCAATCTGACTGAACCTGTGTGGAATGAGTTGACCTCTAGAGCTGCGCGTCTCAAGAACAGCCCAAGAAGTGCAAGACCTCATCAGGAAGCACTTCAGGCAGAGTGGTGCACCCTGCCCCAGTGGCTCTTACAGAGGCTGGTACAGTCAGCCTTGCCACAAGAGGTGTTCATACACATCACTAACCGATAAAATGTTACATCTCTCAGCCTTTTTGATTTTTCTGTCCGAGTATAGGGCGCTTTCACATGGGGTCACGGATCACTATTGCTTGTCCTCCAGATTGGGAGAGAACAAAAGAGTCAAGTGGGGAAATGCATGTGGCTGCTAGCAGAAAAGCACATAGCTCTATTGTTCTCTCGTGATCTGGACAAGCAGTAGTGACCCGTGACCTTTTGATCCCCATTTGAAAGCACCCTATAATTTGCATATATTTTTTGAGTTTGTGTAAGCAAATGACTCCTCACCCAAGTAGAATCCAGCCCTGTTGGGTTTAACATTGTCATCAATGTAGGATACCCCCAAAGGTCTCGTGGGAGCATAGCCAATCCCTACAATGAACTGAAAAAATAAGATTATGATGTATGCAGCTCTGTTCTCGGCCGAAGTATTCTTGACGCATTCTGAATCCGTTGATGAAATGTTGAGGTGACCACTGCAGAGTTCAAAATTGGAACTCCCTGCGGAGTTGGTGTGATCATGGTGATGATACTGATATGGACCAAAAATGAATTGCGGAATACACGTCATAACCATCCCAGCAGCCATTAAAAAGGAACTTGCAGCGAGGAGACGCGGACGGTGACATCCGGGCCGGCCGCCGACGTACGCGGCAACGGGAAGACCAAGCATGGTCCCGATTTTGTTGATTGTAACGACCATTCCAATCTGGTACGCAGACAGTCCGTATCGCGTCTCCAGCGTCGTTAAGAATGCCACCTGGATCCCGCTGAAGAAAGCGTCGCATGTTGTGAAGAAGCACAAAAGTGCGACGAAGATGCCAGGCGTTACGAGCTTTTGAAGTCGGCGAGGGCGCCATCCACCTATTCCAAACATCTCATCATCATTGGTTTTGGTTTGACTGGTATGATCTCCCAGGAAAGCCTCTGATTGGTTGGAACTGGCATCCATCTGCCCCACTGACCAATCAGAATTGCTCGATTTCGGAGAATCATCAGGATGGGACTCGATATTGAATCCGGTCGTCATTTTGTCTGAAACACAATGTATTAACCAGATGACGATAAGTCATGTAAGTTGATCTGAATTTGTTTTGATCTGAATTTTTTTGTGCAGATTTAATTTGATGGAAAAACCTAAATTTAGCAGTGAGAAAATTTTTACAAAAAATTGTAGGAAACACTTTTTCAGCCTGTACATGGGTGTTGAAGCCATGATAAATCCTTTCATGGTCTTTGCCGGCCTGGCACTTTTTACATAAATTAAACTGAGTTAATAAAGGGAGGGGGACTTGAGGGGGGAGGGGGAAGGGGGAGGGGGGTCCGAGGGTGTTATACACTTACCTGCGCCCCGCCCCGACCTCGAGGTCAAACTCGAATGCTCCCGTCAAGTTCAAGTTTTCATTCCCACTAGTCCGAGTCCGACATTGTTTTGATTGTCATTGTCTAGTCCACGTCTGATGACACATATTTCCCCGGCTTCCGCGTCCGATCCCCCGGGAGCGTCCCCTTCTTGTTCCTTTCGGTGTTTTTATTCAACCGAGATGTTTACCCTTTTGTTCCTTCCTCCATACTCTTTTGGTATTTTGGGAATTTGAAAATAATTGTTTTTTGGTTGAGGCCACCCAAGCAAAACAAACCCTTTTGGGCCCGAAGTACGGCGATATAAACAAGCGACGGCAAAAAGCGCGGAAGTGGCACATAAAAGGGCGCCCCCACCTGTTGGTCTGTGTCCAGCATGTGGAATAATTGTATGTGGACTGGAAACCAGTCTAGACTGTGTCCGACAAAATGGCTACGTCTTAAAATTACACATGTATCAACGGTAGTGGCTAGGTATTAAAGCGGCTTGAAAAGTTACAGGTATATGCTGTTCACAAACGACTGGCTTCGCCTTCGACTCGGGCTTGGTGTATCTCCAAAAGTTGAAAAGTATCTGGCTGCGACACCAACTAAAACTTTTAACTAAAACACTGACTAAAACCGTAAACGGAGGAACGTCAACAAGTAAACTGCACACATTCCATACACGTGTTCAATTGTATGGCACTTTAATATTGGGTACAAAAGAAAGCTAGAGTCTGTAAAACAAAGCAACCCCAATTTGTCTAATCACTGCTTCTCCACAAGGTAAAAAACGTGTGTTATGTCATGGAGGAAGGAAACGTGGTCAAGTCTATGGATAATGGAGTATGTGAATACAAAGAGAAACAAAAGAACGGAAGTGAGGCGTGAAGGAGTGCACAAAAGGAGGTACCCCGGTAAGTACCTTATTGTCAGTATATTAAAAGTGTGAAGTTGTTTGTTTTGGCGACCACAAGCAGAAACGTATTTCTGACGTAATACTTCGGACCATGGAGGAAGGTTTCCTCCATGTTCGGACTCAATTGATCAGCTTTGGCCATCCCCAACTGAAGTCACCCATTGGTCAAACCAGTGATTTGTTTCAAACGTCTTTCTGGTTGCACCCTGCATATAAAATGAAACTATAGAGGCAGAAGTGTGGCGTGTACGAATACATGTAGTTTTAATTTATTAGTTTGAAAGCAATACAAACTGTTCAGGTTAAAGGCTCGTCAGCAATGCGCGCTCGCCAAATTCATGCCACAAAATACGCAGCTCCATGCCTTTGCTATAAAGCTGCGTATTTCACGGCGCGTGCACATTGCTGACGAGCCTGTGCTTTTAATAACATCAATCTACTAATTCATTTCAATGCCTGTAAATGTTTACGCATCTGAGATCTCCAAAACCAGAGAAAACAACTACTTTCTGTCAACTTTAGTAAATTTAACATTGAATGCACACACATACCTTTCCAAAAAGTCCACTCTACACAATTCATATAATTATTGCAATCAGATTCCTTACTACATGTACTGTATCTAACGTTTCGCTTTTTATAGCACCACAAACGTGTGAAAACACTCAATAAAGGTGTACATTTTTGTTCAAATTTGTTACCATTTATGTATGTTATAAAATGTATTATATAAAATACATGTGTTAAAAGTATTAATAACTTATTTAATAAATAAAGGTTAAAAAGTATATAATTTCATATTATGGCAATTCGAAAAATACTTGGTGACCTATATTTCAGTCATCCTAAAACATAGCAATTAAATACTCTTTAATTTTAAATTTTAAAATATGAATTTACATGATTACAAGAACCATTTTGGCACCAACAGCCAAAATATTTTGCATAGTTATGTCAAATATTGCGACGACAATTCCATTCATCATAATTTCATATATATATGATTTTTTTTGTTTCGCCTTGCGAGTTTCGTGAACTTGGAACAAGTAAGACAATTTAGGTTTTTTCAAAGTAAAATATTGCCATTTTCAACACAATTTTGTGTTCTTGTACTTGTACTTTATCATGGTTTATAGGTCATAACAGAATAAATCCTTGGAATTCACTCCTCAATCCTTCACAATCAATAACAAAATTCACACACTCTAGAGAATAATAACATTAACATGATAAATTGATCATAAAACGAGGCCACTACACGCATCCTCTAAAACCCTGTAACAAATGCCCTCTTCCGTGTAAAACTAGAGTTTTAAAAGCGATTAATCTAAGCAATCGTAATTGTCGACAACATCACTCGTCTTGACGTTTATTTCTGAGATCTCACTTAAGATGGCTCGGGAGTCCCTTGAGAGAGGATTGTTTTCCAAATTGAAATCAACGAGTGAATTGGCTGCTGCTTCTGTAAGGCACCGTCTGTCAACATCTGTAAAAATGGATGCAGATGGGAGTCATTAATTGTATCATTTGCAATGACCCAACATTTTACTAGACGACAGCAATGGTAACAAACACCACAAATTTATTTTGTCCCAGATAGTATTTTCTGTTGGAAATTAACAACTGAAGACCTGGTTTTCCAAAAATCAAATGTCAATTATCAGTATCGGAGTATTGAATATTCTCCAAATTATCTCTGGAAAGCGACAAAAAATATGTAATTAAAATGAAGTAAAATAATGTAACCTGTTATGTTGTTGTTGTGAAGTTTCAGCACTTTTAACTTTGGTAGAGAAGCAACAATACTGGCCGGAAAGGAATCCAGACAGTTGTGCGACACATCGAGGGTGTGTAAGTCGGCAAGTTGTGACAAAGTGTCTGGCAATTTTCTGAGCTTGTTGGATGACAAGTTGAGAACTGGAAATGAAAAACGAAAGACAACAAGCTGATGAAAATGGTACTGCATTCTAATTTGTGGAATCAAAAAATTTGGTAACTTTACTTGCAAGTGTTAAAGTTGTCAAACATGTCAAATAGTCTCCTACCATTTAGATGTGTATACTTAGAGGCCAACTTGGTTGGTATTCTCTTCAGTTCGTTATGCGATAGATCACATGACTTAACTGTCATGTGCCTCATCAAGTGGAAAACAGCATCTGGGAAGGATGTGAGCAGGCAATGGGACAAGTCTGCAACAGACAAGAGACAAATTATTAAACTACAGTTCTTTAATAATAACATTTATAATCTGTGGCCAACTCTGTCTGAACTCGGGAAACGGCTGGAAAGTAGGCCAGGCTATATCGACTGAAAGTGAAATTCTCAATAGGGGGACGCAACTTTACCGGAACATCCGGGGTCTGTGTGACCTCGGGTCACAGCGCGGTGAAAACAAACTCACCGTGCTGCACAGAGTCACATACGGCCTACGTGGTACACACGCGAAGCTGTTTTCCCCGCAATATTTCCTGTATTCCATGCATGTGTGAGCACAGAAATGTCTCACGAATACATGGACCCATGCATGGACAAACCATGGAGGAACCATGGACAAACGTACTACTGACGCAAAACAGCGTTACAGAGCAAAATTGGATGGAAACTGGACTGGAAAAGTGCCCGTATGGACATGTTGGATCGATCGATCCTAAGGCTTGGCCGCGCATAGAGTATGCAGAGATGTCTACTAAAGTCATGGTAACTTGGAGACTTGGGATTTACCTGTACACAGTGCATTATAATGGACAAACTACCGTACACAATCGCCTAAATTTTAACATTCTCACAATGTCTGTTTTGACGAAATGGATTCAGGTCATAGGCCTAAATGTTTTGTGGCCTGATATGAATTTCAACCCTACCATTTTGGAAAGAATTGGGAAGCTGATCATGGCTTCATACCTTGTGTGCAAAACACATGGTACAGGCTGAACAAGTGTTTCCTCACAAAATCTAATCTAGTCTGCATCTTCCAATGCTATATGAGTCATTTAAAAAAAAAAAAAAAATCATCAACTTCGTAACTCTTACCGTGTTTTTTTAAGTTAAGTTGCAAGTCATTTTTAAAATTTTATTATATATTTTTTTGTTGGTCAAGTAGTGAATCTGGTACTCATTTTACAGTCAACACTACAACAGGCATGGTGTCAGATACATGTACCTGTAATACTGTAAGTGACTATTGTTAATTATTCTTTTTTTGTATCTCTCCTTTTACATGTTTTCTGCAGGCCCCTTCTAGCTCTCATGCTGCTATGAAAAACTTACACAGCCTTGAAGCACATCAGCAATTCAGGACTGGATAGGTGGGGACAGCATTTCACCAACAAACATTGAAAGGACATTTTGTCTTTAAAATCACTGTCAGGAACCCTATAACCAATCAGATGACAGTGCAGGTGGTGCCATGGTCAGTTGTGATGGAGCAAATATGAGTGGGTTCACATGCGAGGCATCCTCCCTAAAAGAAAAACACTCCTAAATGGGAAATGGTGCTGCAAGGACTGTCGGAAACATTTATTTTGCTTTCACTGAAAAACCCAGCAGAGAAATCTATTTTTTTATCAAATTTTATTAATGAAAATCATAAAAATCATATATTTATTAAGATATTGATTAATGATAAGATTTGACATTATTGGGTACATATGTGTAAATTATAAGTAATTTATTAAAATGTAATACAAAAAAATTATCATGAGAATCAAAATAAGCAAAATACTTTTCTGCTGTCCCACAATAGCAAAGGAGTAGTACCACATCATGTGTGGCCACATCATGAGACAAATAGGACTACATGTATTTATTTATCCCTACATGTACATGTAGGATCATGTAGTTGTACCAAATTGATAGTGTAGTCTAAATCTAGGCCCAATTTCATGGAGCTGCTTTAAATCACAATAGGTCACATACTCCTTTGCAACCATGCAACATTAAGAGACATTTCTTATTTCTTTTTATATTATTTTTTTTACAGTAAACTCTCATTATAACACCCCCTGATATAAAGCTCTTCTCCATATAAAGCTCTTGTCCATATAAAGCTCTTGTCCATAGGTCCTAGCCATTATTCCCTGCATTGTGTATGCACCATTTATATACATGTATAGCGCTCTCTGGATATAAGCCATTTTATTTCGATCCCTTGATCAAGGGACCGAAGGGACCTTTATGAACAGGGCTATAATGAGTTTACTGTATTTCAATGGTGATTAGACATCTACATGTATATTGAATACTGCATTCATAGTACTGATGTACTGGAACACTTCCCATTGAAGAAATGGCAATTAAAAATTACAGAAGATTTTGCAAGCCCCAGTAAATTTTGATAACTACAACACAAAATAGAAGTTAGACCATTTGTGTTGTCGAGGTAAAAACTCCTTTTCTAAATAATACACGTGTTAACAGGAACATAAAAGTTGAAATTGAAAGATATACAGTCCGTGTATTTTGTGTGTGGCAATTCGAAAATTTGTTTTTTTAGGGATGGGACGTTTTAAAACCCAATTTAAAAGAATTTAGGCCTAATTTTTAAAAATTTGTAATGAGTAAAAGTGGACTGGGATTAATTCAATGCCCCGACTGGGATGTGAACCCAGGTCCTTGGCTTACATGGCCAATTGCTTTATCAGCTATCTGGGCATCCCGCTGGAGCACCACAACAATCTCGTGATTGGTTCTGATAATGGTGTATGTTTCTCTCTCCACTGAAAACATTGCAAGTCCCTTGCCTGTGCTGTTTGGAATGTGCGGGAAATTGGTCGGAATGCAGTCAGGATGACTTGACTGCAAAACAGGGGCACCTGTATATATAAGACCACAGAGGGAAAAAATAGCAATTCAAAATATTTTGTGAAAGGAAGAAAAGAATTAGGTAGTTGCTGTTGGTCATGTACAAAATATGAGACTGACATCTTTTTTAAACGAAATTTTACTTTTTTTCATCCTACTATTAATTTGGGGTTTTTCTTTTTAAGTACAATTAATCACACTTGATTAGTAATTTTAAGGAAAACAATTATTTAGCCTATAATTCTTTTAAAAAATTAAGCCAGTGTACAGAGAGATAGAGAGAAAAAGATATACTAGTAATAATACCACACCGGTCACAGAAAAAAATCCACACACATCGGCCATGTATTATGTAAACTAAATGCATGATTGAACAAGGATGACATGAAAATCAAAAGAAAATCTTTAATGTTTTACTCCTAAATAAATTCATGTTTCCTTGTCAAATTAACACTTTCTAGATCATGTCATTCTAGAAAACAATTATAATTGAATTATGAAGTTCAATCAAACCCATGATCAAACGAAGGAGCTAGGGTCTTACGTCATGTACGTCTTGCTATACCGTCTTGAGGCTGTGCATGCTGTGCGTGTTTCCCCTGGACTCCGTCTTCCTGTTCTGGTTAGTTTTCGTAGAGTGTTTTGATGGAAATTTGTAGGACAGTTTTTCCCCAATACCAGGCTTTCTACTGTGACTTGTGCAAAACACTGTCTCGCAGGTTTTTGGCATATTTTGTGAACGACAACTTGACATCGCCCGCGAAGTGCGTGCGTTTGTGTGTGTGTGTCTGGTTTGTTTTCACCGCGCTGTGACCCGAGGTCACAAAGATCCCGGATGTACCGGTAAAGTTGCGTCCCCCTTTTTTTCGCTAGCTTGCTCGCATCTTTGGACGACCCTTGTCACGTCCCCGGCAGCCATTTGCTTAATTTTAATTTAGAAACCCGGGCTTTCAGTCTGAGAAAAGAAAAATGTGAAAAATGTAAGATATGTTACGTGATTGATTTGTCAGTGCGATATCCATATCGCGATCGTCGTCCACTAATTTGCTCTAGCGCCCTCAGTAGTTAAAGCTTAAAAGGTTCTCGGAAGTAAACTGGTTCCCGGACCTCATATTCCACATACGACTTATTCGTGTGCGTACCGTGGAATATGTGGTCCAGAAACAAGTCTAGCTCGGAAGACGACCACTAATTTTATATAGCGCCCTCTGTCGTATTCCTTAAATTTGTTACCTGGCAACGGATGTAAAGATTTGCGAGTTGCGACTTCCGCGGTATCAACTTTGCTTGGAAAGAAAACCACGAAATTTGGCCTCTAAATTGTTTTACGTTAATCTAGTCGTGTGTAGTCATTAACTAACGTCACATAATTGCAGAAGTGTTAGCTAGTCACACTTGTAAATTCCCACGAAAAGCGTAATTTTGGTGAGTATTTAAACATGTCCTGAAACAGAAATGTTGCAAATGCGAGAAAGTCCGAATACCGCGCTCGCAGATGCAACAAGCGCCGTGCGTATCGGCACGGTGCGGTTGGATTGAGTGTGCTGCACTGCGAGTAGAGAATCCCCGAAGATTTCTCACATTTCCAACATTTTTGTTTCGGGACATGTTTGTCAGTATGTTTGATATGCTTCAAAGAAAAAGTTGTGAGAGGTTGATTCTTGAACTCTTTTTGGTTTTCGTGAAAATTAGTAAAAACGTTGAGGAGTTGGCCTCCACTCAGTCATACTATAGGTTTATGCACACTTGGCCGGGCAATATTTGTCATCCAATCTCATGATGCATTGAGAACGTCGATAAATAAGGTTTATTCATGAAATTTGGGTTTTCTATCAAATCTGCACTTGGGCCTGCTGACATGACTGATGCTTGATGATAGGCCTAAGATTAAGAATAGTAATTTTAAAGAAAAAAATTGGCCTAATTTATTAATGATTATAGGCCTATTATTATTAACGTTAATAATTATTTAATTTCACAGATGTGTCTTCCGAATAACAGTAGACTTAGTGTTAATAGGCCTAGGGGTATGTTAGGCCAGTACTAGTATTAATGTTAGTGTTACATTTACTGAATTGGTTGTGTTGCAGTTTTCCAGTTAGATACACACCAGCGCCATTCTCTGTTGACAATCTCTGAGACCCCCCAACGGCCAAGATGGGGTCCGGTGAGAAGGGAACCGGGAAGACCGATATGGAGCGAGTTGGGCTCTTCCAGGAAATGGAGTATGTCACCATCAGTGATAAATACAAGATGCCTGGAACAAGTAAGTAGGAAAGATTACAATTTAATGGAATGCATTTTTACCCCAAAAAAACAAAACAACAACAAAATTATCAAGCAAAAATCTTAATAACACTAAATGTAATTTAATGAAATTGTTCATGGTAGCCGCAGATGTTTGCAGGTCTGCGGCTAACATTTATTATACAATTATCGAGCAAAAGTCTTAAAACACTAAATGTATTGATTGGGGAAAAAACAATTTGATGAAATCATTAACAGAAAACAGAAAATATTAAGAGATCCTAATTTAAGGTTTTTTTTCAAGCTTGTCATTACCTTTTTAAAATGTCGCCTTTGTAATAATAAAAGCAGTACAGAAAATAAATGTCAGAAATCTTAAATTTTCTTTTAATTTTTTTAATAACATGCACAGACTTTGAGCTAACAGATGTCCTCCTTGGCACAACTAAATTTTAACAAAAATACGTCTGTACATTTTTTAATATAATTTTGTATAATTTTTTTTCTCTTATTTTCTTGCCATTTTTTAAAAACATACACAAACTTTTGAGCTAATCAACAAATGTCCTCTTTCACAGTACTAAAATTGAAACAAACAAGAAAGAAAAGAAAAACTGTACAATGTCTGCAATACCTTACAATTTTTCTCATTTTCTTACCATTTGCGAACGTTTTTCCTTTTCAGAAGCCTTCAACATGGCGGCCTATAAAGGCAAGCAGATGCTCCCCGGAGGCGACAAGGTCAGGACAGCTGGCCAGGGTGGCTACTTCAGCGAGAAGTTCACTCGTATCATGGAGAGCGAGGCGTACAGCGATCCGGTCAAGATGAGACGACAGTACAAGCTTAAGGAGGGCAAAAAGAACTTGGGGAAAGCGTTTTTGCCGAGTAGTGGCACCAAAATGCAGTGAGTATGATTGAGATAGGTTGCAGCGAAAATAAACAAGAACTTAATGAGCATGTATTTTTCAGATTTTTTCTAGAAAATGGATTTCTTTTTAATATAACAATCACATAAAATACCTCCCTAAAATACTATCCATTGCTTTATACAATGGGATAAATTGGTTTACAACACATCAGTGGTTTTTTGACAATATCCTTCAAAATATACATGAGTGTGTGAAATTTCAAAATGGTAATGAGAAAAATATGACAAATGATATGGTATCAATAACTTCACACCCATAGGAGAAATGGGGTGCTCAAAATGTATCATTTGCAAGACCAAGCTTTTTACGAATTTCTGGAATAAGGGCATAACATATCTAAAGACGATTGTTGGTGAACTAGCCTGTAGAAATTTCAGCTACATAGATGCAACAATGCTTCAGAAAACCTTTAAAATCTGTGCATGTTTTGTGGGTTAAGTAATCGTTAAAAAAATGTGTGTAAACGTAAGTTCTTGTAAGTCCTCACAAGTCCTCACAAGTCCTCACAAGTCCTCACAAGTCCATCCCAAATCTAACTCCAGTGGTTTTTGTTTATCAGGAGCGGTCTTGGTAACCATTACGGTACACTAAGCGGCCCAGTAGGAGCGTTCAGTCCCGTCAAGCAACCCGGGAAACCTTACAAATCGGACGGGAGGAATTTCACAACGAATCCTGGCAAGATTGGCACAGGATATGGGTAAGTATTGCTAATCCTCGTTGATTTTTCTCTCAGCCCAAGTTTGGTTGTTTCATTCCAGTGTGATTAGGCACCATACCAGATGTTGCGTTCGTTACTTTGCCCAGTTGCACTCTAATGCAACACCGAGAGAAAAATTGGGTTCAGTATACCAACTGTCCCTTATAGCTCAGCTGGTAGAGCATCTGCCTTGTGAGTCGGAGGTCTCAGGTTCAAATCCTGATAAGGCCCTTACGATATTTCTCTCATCCCAAGATTGGTTGTTTCATTTCAATGATGATTAGGCACCATAACAGATATTGCGTTAGTTGTGGTTTAGCAATCATAAGGTTGTCATAAGGTAATCGCAAGTCCGCAATCAAGTTCAATCTGAAGCCATCTTACTTAAGATTTGTCTTCTTTTTTTGTCAGGTATCCGTTGTTAACAATAGGCAAAGGATATGCATATTCATCCAATTCATACGATAAAGGACGAGAGTTGAGAAGGGTAAGTTAAAGCATGTCCATAAAGAATTTACAATATCACAAAATTTTAATCAAACATTCGACCGGAAAAATTTAACTTAAACGTAAGATAGAAGTGGTTCCAACTGTCCAATGTAATGATTCCTTCGAGATTATATCTTTTTGAAAGAAACATTAATTAAAGATGTCATTATTTAAATGCTCGTGCACTCGCATTTTTTCACAAGGGCACCCTCATGTGAAGTAAACTATACCCCTGACTACCTTGGTATTATGGCTCTGTTTTCCATGCAGTATAGCCAGGGTACCAGCCTTAATAGGATGATGACTTTGCAGAATTTCTTGAAAGAATGTACACGGTTTATTATTATATACAGGTTGGTTTTTATCACACATATCTCCAAACTTGGAGATAACGCCGTTTGTAACAGTTTTGAAATCGTCACTCTGCTCTTAAACGAGTATGTCCACAAACTAACGCTGCAGTTTTGCTCATTTGGACATCACAGGCGTGCTTTTCACCTTAGTTTTAATTCTGTATTTTTCAGAAAGAACTAGCGTCTCATAAGGCCGCAACTAAAGGGGGCGCTTTCAAATTAGGCATGCACCCCAAAGGGGTGTTTGATGTCAACCCCTACGCCACTGACAAGCCCTTGCCCCCAATCAGGAAAACAGGGACGCCAAAAAGGGATTTTAAGCCTTTTAGGCCGAGCCATCCTGCTAAATTAGTAAGTCAATTTTTCTTGTAAGGTATAATATTACAGCTATTTGTACATTCTAATAAAATATCAATATTCATTTGAAGTAATTTTATCATTTGTTTGTGTGTACAAAATCAACCAATAGTATAGATCCTTTGCAACGAAGGCCATTTTAGGGGACATCCATATTGTCAATGTGCATCTTGCATGAGTATATGCTTTATGGATCTATTGTCACATCATTTATATATGAAAACCTTCCCCCTGTCATGGCCGCCGGTGCAAGGCGTCTATACCAGAATTGAGAAAGTATGATATAGGCCTAGTAAATATTCTATAAAGAAATTGTTTTTGCATGCTTGTTGCTTAAAGGAGCATGTCCCGATCACATTTTTTATTCCCCCATTTTTCCCCATTGGTGTTGTGATTTTAATACCATATCATTTGTCATATTTTTTTCATTACCATTCTTAAATTTAGCGTTCTCAATCTGTAACTTTTCAAGGATCATCAAAAAACCACTGATGTTTTGTAAACTACTTTATCCGGTTCCATAAAGCCATGCAGTAATTACACCAACCTTCTTGCTTCCACATCCAAATTGGGGATTGCAAATTTCCTGTTTTCTTCCCACGGATAGCATTTTGGGGATGTATTTTATATGATTGTTAGGTTAAAACGAAATCCATTTTCTTAAAAAGAATCTGAACAAAAATTAGGAAAGAAGATACACTTGTTCATCAACTGCATTTGAAAATATTTGTATGATTATTTGAATGTTATATTAGCTAGTTCTTATAGAACGCATTTCATGTCTCAAAACATCTCAATGTGTTTAACAAATATATGTATTGTAAATCGCCTAAACATTAAGACATTTCATTCTGCAATTACCAAATTGTTTGTTGATAATTCCCAACAGATCGGAGGCGCTAAAGCGGGCACGTTTGACCCGTACCCATCACATTCTAACGACCCTTACAAGCCAAAGTCTAAGAAAGGAGCGCCTCCAATGAACAGCAGTGGCAAGATATTCATGCCTTCCCCAGGACCGAAGAGTGCTCCGATGACGTCAATCGTTAACCAGAACGTTATCAGGTCAGTTTAACCATGCATTAGTCCTCAAAACCGCCCTACATTTTTTCCATGTTTAACTCTGTGAAATTCAAGTTTCTGCGAATTGGGTTAATGAAGCGTGCGTACACATCCAACTTAACGAAAATCAAACGAAGAATGGTAATGTTTATATTAAGCAACTGCTAACGAAGATCAAACGAAGCTGTAGGATGTGCCACAATGGCCTGGGATCGATTTCACAAAAGTACAGACGAGTTCAATGCGTCCTAATTCCCAACGAAGATAAGAAGAGTGACCCTTCCTGAGACATGTCTTAGCGCTTTGTGAAATCGGCCCCAGGCCTGCCACTGAAAAAAAGCAATTTCCCATGTGAATGGGGTTTAAGAAACAGTATTGATTGACCGTGTTTTTTGCGCATATTTTGCAAATTTCTTTCCCTAAACCTTGCATATTTATCTGAAAATATGGAGTTTTCTTTGTTTAAATTTGACAGAACCATCAACAGTACCAACTTCAGCCAAGTTGTAGCAACATCTGTGTAAAGTGGAGAACTAGTGTCACGTTAGTAAACGGTTAGAGTATGTTGAGGTACTATAGGGGGAGTCCCTCTGTCACATATCGTGCTGGGTACATGTATACACCATTGGCAAATTTGAAAGGAGCGTGTCCAGATTACATTTTTGAGACCCACATTTTTCCCATGGGTGTTGAGATTTTGATACCACATCATTAGTCACATTTTTCTTGTTAACATTCTAAAAATTTTCACTCTCAAATTTGTATATTTTGTAAACTATTGTATCCATTTTATAAAGCAGTGCAGTGATTACACCAACCTTTTTGCTTCTACATCCAAATTTCCTGTTTTCTTCCCATGGATAGTATTTTGGGGAGGTTGTTTTATAAGATTGTTGAATGAAATATATTTTCTGGAAAAATCTGTACATGCTCCTTTAATTATGCCATGCACATTTTTTTATACAAAAATTTGATACGAGTCGCTTTGAGAAAATTTACAGTAAAAGTATGCACTAAAAATAATCACCGAAAAAATTTTCCCTCCAAATTCCTTCCACATTTCAAAGCGAAGCGTGTGAAAAGGCTCAGTGTTAACCCAGCCTGAAAATGCTGGTAAATTTTTTAGTTTTTTTTAAAGGTAATATACATGATTGGTAAACCATTACAAATAGTTTCATCCCCCTGTGTGATTGAAGGTATGCATGATTAAAACCAACCTGAGCAAAAATCAGCTCCATACTTAGTCTAACTTTTGAGAAAACAGTCAAAAAATGGTTTACAGTCACTTCGCCCCAAAACCACTTTACCCTGAACCACAGCCTGTGCACGAAGTTGTTTTGGGGCGAAGTGGCCTTTGGGTGAAGTGCTTCAGGGCGAAGTAGTCCAGGGCGAGGTGGTTTTGGGGCGAAATGAATTTACGTCTCGCGAGACAAAAACTATAGCACTTCAGACAAAACCATTTCAGGGGAAGTTTTCTACTATCATCGTGTTTATATTGTGTAAGTTACATGTATGTGTAAATCTGTGAACATTTCTGATTCCTCGAGATACCAATCACGTATTCTACCTTTAAAAAAAAATAAGCTTCCGTGCAAAATAGATGTACCGTGTCCAACTGCTAGTTTTGCAACAGAAAAGCCGCATATCTTTTTTGTATTTTTACATGTACATATATTAAATTTACAATGGGAGTGATTATGGCAATCAAATTTATTGACTTGTATTCGGAGTAATATGTACTTGGGTTAGAGTTGCTCTTGCTGTGTGGAATACATAAATTATGCAGTCTTGCTAGAAATTGGCTTTTTCAATTTTGAAAAGACTTCTCATAAAACAATAGTAATTAACCTAAGGTGTCATTTTGTAATGCTCAACATATTAAAAAAAATATACATGTAATGTATATAAACCCCTCGTCTTAATATTGTGTCATCTCCTTCATTGCTGTATGTGAAGGAAAGTACCTCTCACTGTGTGTACAGGTGTGCGATGTTTGGCATGATTTTTTTGGGGGGGAGGGGTATATATTTCAGATTTATCTACCAAATACGGAACTGATCAGAAAACAAACTGTCTTTGTAAAATATTTTAATTTTTATACACATTTCCCGGAAGCATCACTGTTTTAACCAAATGGAAAATAAATAGCTGCTATTTTATCTGGGAAAAAATAAGAATTAAAATTCGAGAAATGATACTAAACAATGTGCTGTTTTTAGGCCCTCTACTAATTTGAATTACAACCATGCAGGAGGTCGTGGGTTCGAGTCCCATCTGAGCACACTATGAAGATTTCTCTGTCTCAAAAACAAGTTACGTTGGTTAAGGCAAAACAATACCTCATTAATATACAACTATTTTTGCCGTTTTGCAAAAGTTTAAAATACTCCAGTTGAAAGAAAATAGCTTTTAAATGCTTTCAAAACATTGTTACATTTGAAAGGCTAAAAAGTTAATCCTTTCAAGAAAATAATAATAAAATTTTATCCACAAACCTTGCTTCCATAAATCATATAGATCTTAATAACATCCAGATTATGTAAACTGCATTTACATTTTTGTCTGCATAAATATTTACACTTCATTTAAATACATGTACGTCCATTATTTGAAATAAGGGAAGAAAAATCATGCTCTGGAAACACATATTTAACAAAACATTACTTACCGTCTAAGCAATAAACTGTAAATAGCTTCCAAACAGAAATGGTGGCTTGTATTTTTATGGTCCATGAAAAACTCTGGTAGAATACTTCCATTAAGACCCGTCCGCACAAAATAATCTATATTTATTGCTTTCCGGTGACGTCACCCCTTCCATCCACCATTTTGGTGGGCATTTTTCATGACCCACGTGGCTCGAGTAATAACCGGCAAACAGAGCAAGAAAAGCGCATTGGTTGACCTTGCTTTATGTTGTTGCGCCATGGCTGTTGTATCGATAAAGATAAAAACGTATTTCTTCAGGCTAAAAATCGCGATCAAGTAGACATGGTAGAAGCACTTTCGTGTTTACAAGCGGACTGCATGCTCAATATTTTGAACGTATCGCGCGTGTGTGGTATTTTTACGCGTGTTCATGTGCGTCTATTGGCGCGGGCGTGTGCGCGCGCGTGACTGTTGTCCACCACACATTCCCGGATGTTCTACGTCATCGAAAGCAATCAATTTGAGAAAGAAAGGGTTGAACTTTTTTCATTTGTTTGACCGTCCCATAAAACATTTTTGACTGAGTGTTAATTTTCTCTGTTGTGATCCTTTATTCACAGAGCACGTTGTGTGAAATTCCCCTTCAGTTATTTTAGAAATAAGAGTTGTTCATGCTAAAGTTCCTTTGCTCATTTGTCAAACTAGTAACCCAGAATTTTACCAAAGTAAAAATTTAACATTAACCCTAACACTCCTCAATCCTCCAAAATCAATGATTTTACATACACCCTAGGGAGTTGGGGTTAACCGGAGTGAAAGTCCATGGTAAAACAGTTTCAGCAATTGACAAATTTAAGATTGACACCGACAGCCTCGCTTCAGATGCATTACGTCACACGTCTTTTCATTTGCAAATTTTATCGCAAAGGAAAGCATGAGACCCTCTTTTTCGATGACAATTTAAAATTTGTCAATATTGAGAAGAAAACCACCGGAGATTTCTGAACCAGTGCATAATGTTAATTTGGAGTGAAATATAAAAAAAACACGAGCATTTCCCCTATATTTATTATGGATATCATATCATCATTGTTCATGTATCAGTTGACAATGGGCCCAATTTACACGCATGTCAGGGTTGTAGTCGAGTCCATTACAAGTCAAGTAACAAGAAGCAAAGGATGAACATGCACAAAATAATGCCTTTGTTGGAGTTCATTTGAATAGCTTGTGACTTGAATTAAGACCCAGGGACGGACTCGACTACAACCCCAACGCATGTCTCAACAGCAAGTACCTCCAAGTTCCAGATTTTGCATCTGTATTATAAATTGATTTATGAACATTTCAAAATCACAAAATTAACATTCTTGGCAAATCTTCAAAACTATTAGAGGTCCAACTCTTCGAGAAATTTATCAAAATCGAATGGGTCGTCTTCCGTGGCTGATTCCGGATTTCCTGACAATTCTGTTGCTTTTACGTCATTGTTTTCTTTTGTGACGACCAGAGTATCCGAGTTGATGTTTTCTTGGGCTACATCCGGAATTTTGTCCACGATGACGCTCGCTGTACTGGGTTTTTCTTGAGATTGGTCCACGCTGATTTCCAATCGAGCATGAGTTTTTATCCCACTATCAGTTTCGTCGACAATTTTTGGAGTTATCTTTCCGTCGAGCACGGGGGCAGTATTTTGGTTCTCGCTTGCCCGAGCATTTTCAATCGTAACTGGATTATGTTGAGCTGGTGAAATTTGCGACGCCACAAGAATATTTTCATTTCTCAGCTGCCCGTCATGCACTTGAGCTTGTTCCACAATTGTTTCGGCTCCCACAAACTCGGGTTCGAAGTCCGAATCTGATTCTAACGGTTCGCTAGAGCTAGGTTCCTGCGTACTCACGGACCCGCCTTTCGGGTTCGCATTGGTAGGATGGTCAGATTGAGCATTGCGTGCGTTACTGTTATATGGATTGGGTGCCATACCTAGTTGGGAAAATCAAATTAAAAGCAACAAAAGTAATATTGGTAGTACAAATCTTATTCACACTATGAGAAGTTAACAATTTTATGCATTTATTCCTTTATAAATATTTGTGATTTGAAGTTCATGAAATTGATGAATTGATGCCATATGAAGTTTCATTCTGCACTCGTTTAGACCTTATCGAATAGCTGCAATCTTGTGGGCCAATTTTTTATATTTAAATTGTCAACAATGTATGCACAAAAATGTGCAATCATGTCCTTTACAAAATTAAAGCTTATAAAAATCTCGAGGTGGAAAATGAAATATCATATGGCCAGCATGTGTAATTAATTTGAGCACTAGATTGTAATATTGCTTTGTGTGTATTTTGTGGAAAATTAATGAATACATGATATGCGATCTCACGTGTTTACTCCGTCTAGTCACACCATTTTACATGAATATGAATGCAAATTTGTGTACATGTGGCAGTTCCACGTATTAGGGGGGAAAATGCACAAAAGCTGCATGCAAGATAGCAACACTATGTTCACAGACTCCGCAGTTCTAAAATAACGCAAAACATTCCGTACAAAATATTCATAGACAATAAGGTCTCAATAATTTATAGCATTTTTAACCTGATATATGGTGAAAAACAAATTATTTATTTGACCTTATTAACAATTCATGCACAATTCTCAAATAAAGCATGGCAAACTGTGAATTCTGATATAACTGAATATTTTATTGATCACAAATTGATTATTGGAGTAGAAGTTTGCACAACATGGAACAGGGGATCGGGAATGAGGGGAAGGGGGCGGGGTGGGGAGATGAATAAATAGACCTGTGCATGAGGTGGGGAGATTATGCCAAAATGCTTTCTTTTTATTGAACAAAGAATGGGGAAATTGGTATATGTAGTTTTACATGTAGATTTGAGCAAAGCAAATACAGTACACTCTCGTTATAACGCCCCTTTTTCCAAGTCCCGGCCATTATTCTATAGCGCTCTCTGGATATAAAGCTCATATTATTTCAGTCCCTTGATGAAGAGCGCTATAATAAGAGTTTACTGTACTATAATACGAACTAAAAGGACACATTATCAACAGAAGTCAATCACAATGCAGTCATTTCAAAAAGTTTCCATCAAGCACATTCGAGATTGCACAGTATACCTGTCATTATGGCCACTCAGTTTCGGAATCATCTGAGAAAAGATAGTCAAGAGTTTAAGAAAAGTTTAGGAAGAGATGAAAAGTTATGCCATAGAGTTAGCATGCTTTTTTAAAAATGCCAACATGCAAATGTCACAGAAAATGTACGTAGCATGTTAAGCGCTTGTGTGAACACGTAATATCTGCGTACATCGATCTTCATGTCACATGTCAAGTTTACTCATGCACGTGTTGACAAAAATGAGCATCACAAAATGTGTTGAAATATACTGCATGCAAAAATGCAATGACAGACCAAAACATAACAAAGACAATGGTGAAAAACAGGCAAACAAAAACAATGAATGTTATTGTGCGGTGAACAAATGACAACTCTTATCACAAAATGCTTTATGAAGAAAAACCATTACAGAAAACGGCAATGCATTTTGATGGAAATTGAGGAAATCGCCTATGGCTTAATGTCATGGCGTCCTTTGCAAAGAATAATGCTCAGTACAAAATAATTGTGCTTAACAAAAACAAAACGGATTACCAGCTAAAATTATCTTCCATTATTTTTAACTGGTACACTGCCAATTTTTTGCTAAGCACATAAAATTGCTAAGTAATGTTTTCATACTAGGCAGCGTGAGGAATTTCAGCCCAGTCCTTTTTCATTCAACGAGCCAAAAACGAAATGAATAAGTCAAGGGTTTCCATTTTGACAATTATGCATTTTTGTTTACTTTATTTGTATCAGTTGCATTTTTTTTTCTTTAAAAGGCACAGGCTCGTTAGTAATGCGCACACGCCAAATTCGTGCCACGAAATATGCAGCACCATAGCAAAGGCATGGAGCTGCGTATTTCGTGGCACGAATTTGGCGCGCGCGCAATGCTGACGAGCCTGTGCCTTTTATGGTGTCTGTGAATTTCCATTGTATTTTTGTATGGATCTGTCACCAATTTCTAGTTATAGTCCCAAAAACACGACCAGTCTGTGCGAGAAGCAACTAATTTTTGCGAAACGCGTCACATTTTTTCAACATGTAAATAATTACTAACATACAGTATGCAATGAAATAAAAGCCATGCTGTAACGAGTTTGGAAATTAATGTTTACGGTACAATGTACGGTAAATGCAATGCCATGTTCAAAGTGCGTGTATGATAGCATATACCTTCTTCATAATCCCAGTCCAGATCAGCTAATGAATCTATATTTCTGAGCTTTTTACTACGGCCGTCACGTCGACGAAAATCAAACAAATAGGCCGCTACGCACAGTAACGAAACAAGAAAGCAATGGTCACCAATTCATGCAAACGATCTTCTAAGGTTAACACAGTAAAATGGATAAGAACACCACAAAAACAGGAAAATTTAAAAGTATTAAAAATATGTTTAATTTGAACAATTTGCTCTCAAATTGTGCCCCAATCTATTGTTTAAGGCTACCTTCAGGTTAACCATGCAACAACACAGAAGAGTCACAAATTAATGCGTTTTTTTGGACCCTGAGTGTAGCTGCGACAATATTAGGACAATAAGCACCATTTGTTGTGTGAGAAAATTGCCAAAAATTTAGATGGGGGTAGATTTAGTCACCATGTCACTTTAAGTCCCACTGGAAGGTGCACTTTCCCAAGTCCTGCAACCAGATCCCAACTTAAGCATGGATTTGAATTAGTATAAAGAATTAATCGCGGTATTTCTGGGAGCCACTGCATGCTTTAACGCCAACAAAATGTGACAAAGTTAAATGGAATTTGGGGTTTTAAAACTCACCGTTTGCTCTCACAGTCTTCGACCTCGCTTTTACCGATTCTAGAAACATTTCGAAATCGTCTTCTCCGCCAGCCCTATTCATGAGTGAAGACATATATAAAAGATTACCAAGTTGGTCGCTGCAAGTCAAATCGCAAGTTACACCACAGTTTGGGGACGTTCATAAAGTACGTACGCACGAAATTTTTAGACCCCTCTCCCCTGTACGCGAAATTAGTGATGTCGCCCATATACTTTAACGTTGGGTGTACGCATTGGCTCAATACACTCCCCGTGCGTACGTACTTTATAGACGGCCCCTTTGCAAGAATGGTTTATGGTACATAAAATACTCTAATTTTATCAATACAAATACATGCACACACAATGCACAAATTAAAATAAATACATTTAAAAATAAAAAATAAAAAAACCACAAGCAAGTTTTTACTACTGAGGTGAATTTAAAATCCATGCATGACCGTAATCATCCGTTTTCGCAAAATCAATATAAAATCAATTTATGCCTATTAATGCATACAAATGCTGAAATTATCAGTTGATTTTGATCGACGTGATACTAAACAGAGGTCCTTGGAACTTTGCAGATTACCTTGTTATAACAGAAACCTTGTATTATCAGGAGTGAACGCAATGAAGGATTGAGACCTGAACATTTCCTTGTTATAAGCAGAATGTTGTATTACCAGTGCTCTCATTTAATATCGTAGCACATGCTTTTAAGAAAACGATGTAATTTTTTTAACCTTCCCCTTATTTTTGCAGGATTTTAAAACAGACTTTGTAACATAAAGTGTACACCATTGCACCTATGTTGTGCGATTATGAAACACAGTCCCATTTTTTTGTTCAACATAAGTAACTTAACCACTTTCATCCATAGTAGATGCCGTATGCATGTGTGCATTCCATGCTTACTTAATCACTCACTTTTCCTTATTTTTCACATTTGTAGAAACAATAGGAGTTGGGCATTTTTCCCATAACCTACAAAAAATATCAAAATTGGCAGAAAAAAAAGACATTTAAGAAAGGAAATTAGCTTACTAATTTTGTCATCAGATAATATATTGCAGTGTTTAGAAAAATACTCATGACAAACGTACATATTTTTCAAACTAAAAAAATAACCCCGACAAAAACAACAATAGAAGTTTAAACCAAAACAGTTTTATGTTAACAAAAAAAACCAAGGTTGTTAAAATATACTCACACATGCCATTCACTTTCGTTTTCACCTAACCATGACGATTTGGCGGTGCCATTGGCAATAGGTTTACTACTTCTTTGTTGTTCTAGCGCCCTCGCTTGGTGGGCCGCCCTCGACGATTCTCGCTTCGCTGCAATGTAGGCCTCCTCTTCTAATCGGATATTTTCCTCCTGTTGTTGAAGCTGAAATGGGAAAAAGATTGAGAATGTTGTTTGAGAACGTCGTAATCAAATTCTAAGTAAATGGTCTCATTTGGCCCATAACATGAACCACATCACAAGCCGCATTACGAAGCAATTGTAATAGTAAGTTTCAACTAAGAGATTTTCTAAAGCCTAGCGTACATCAACCTTGCAACTAAAAGCAACTACATGTAGTGGCAACTGATGTTTCCAGCAAATCGCGGCAACTGGGAGCAACTGATCAGTTGCTTAAAAAGGTCGATGTACGCGCACTTGGAAAAATCCCAGTTGCTGCAAGTTGCTCATCTTCTACTTTCTGGCAGCTAGTTGTATTCATTTGCGGTCAGTTGCGTCGATGTACGCGTACTTACAACTAGTTGCTGTCAGTTGCACGTGTGTGTCTGAATACGTGAGGCGCACATCAACAGCAACTAGTTGCTTCCAGTTGCAAGGTCAATGTACCCAAGTTGCCGTGTCGATGTGTGCGCTGTGGAAATGTAGACCTGGTTGGTTGCCGCTAGTTGCGCAACTGATCAGTTGCTGCCAATGTGCACTCTACAAACACATCAACAGCAACTGATCAGTTGAGTTGCTTCCAGTTGCAAGGCTTAAGAAACAAACAAAATTTGCTCATTTGACCCATAAATTTGATCGTACCTCAACGTCCATTTCAGCATCTTTTCTTTTTTGATCTTGAATCAATTCGCTATATCTTTTATTCAGGAGATGGTCCCGTTCTCTATCATTAACTGCAGCATGTTGTGACTGTTGTGTTACGTCCTGCAATTATAAATTGAACCCTGATAATAAGAGTACTGCAAACACAACATTCTGCTTAAAACAAAAACAAAATTTACGTCCCAATGGGTTGGGGCAGGATGACGTCAGCCGCATAAAACCCATTATTCTTCACTGCGCATACATAGCAACCGATGAGTTTTCATCAGTACGCTGAGACTGTGCGCCACACTTGTGACCTATTCACTTTCAAGTGAATGAAGTTGGGAACAAGATAAGAGTTCCCGGATGTCTGCACCGGCCCGTTCCTTGTTCATTGTTTTTAATTCCTTAATTTTAACAAGGGTCAATAGCATACAGAAAAAAAATGCAGAAGGTATCACTCGTTTTTTGTAATATAATGATTAACAGAAATTTCATTTGATGGCAAAAACTAATTTTAGTCATAAAAAAATCACCATCTTTTTTTCGCCAGTTCGCCATCTTTTTTTCTCCTAAAATGGCATGTCATCAGCCATCAGTCACGTCAAGTGCAAAATAGACAAACAAAAATTTAACAGGGAAGAATATGAAGATTATAACTTGCAAAAACTTAAAGTTTTCACCTACTTCCGGTAGGGCTGGAGTGAAAACAACGGTGTGCCCATGGTGACAAGCGAAGGAACAAAGCCGTTGTGTATGGCTGCGCAACATTAGCCCTACAAATAGGGCTGTAAATAGCTCGCTTTTAAAATCCGACTTATTACTGTCGCAATTCACAGTAATATTATAAGTCAGATTTCAAAAGCGAGCTATTTACAGCCCTATTTGTAGGGCTAGCGCAACATGTACACGTATCTATTAGCTTGGACAAATTTGTTTTCACTCCAGTCACGGTGCTATGCCCGTATACAAAGGCATATGACACCGGGTCACAAAAGTACCAGGATGTGCGACCGACGGAATACACTTAGCTTTTACTTACATCCTCAATTAGAGACTCAAATTCAATTCCAACATTGTAATCTTTGTAGCGTCCACTGAAGTAATTACTGTTGCTGTAGATTAACACAGAGAAAAATATCATGATGAAAACGTACAAAAACATGAAAAAAGGACCTGATGGGCAATCAATTATAGACACTAGCTAGGATTATAGCTCCATGCCAGGATCAAGTATTTTCGAGACCACTCGGGTAAGAATTGAGAAGTGTTTCACTTCTATTAGAATTCTGGTTTTTCCATCAAATCTGCACTTACCGAGTCGTTTTAGAGAAAACAAATTCTGATTACCTTTTCAACTCTTACCAAAATAGTATTAGTAATTTTAGAAAATCCTAAATTTAGGATAGGAGTGGGGAAAATATAAATTGTGTACACAAACAAATTTATTTCCTTTTTCATATTTTTCAGCCATGTCTCATCGACATCGTCATATGTTTTGTAGGCCTACACAATGTCTGAACTTTAAGCCATGATCTGATGATCAACTACTCAATTCCTTCAAATTTTTACAACTAGGACAAAAACCTTTTCCGCCGAATTGACCCAAAACATGAGTCCGCACAGTTGCCCATCGTTATTCATAAAAATCGATACATTTTGGGCACAAAAAGGATATATTTCCGGCCGGTATTTAACCATGGAGGAAGGAACCAACATGTACACGTAAAAATCACATGCAAACTGTGCGCAAATTGTCTAGACTTTATTTCAAGTCCGTAAACATTGCCTTTGCCAGGTGCACGAGAACTGACATGTACTTCGCGCTGGTCGCGTGCAAGCACACCGCGTCAACATGCTAAGAGACTTGAAAAAAGTCTAAATACTTTTGGGCTTTACAAATCGCCACTGTGTGCGGTTTGGTAGATGGATTTTAATCGTGGTTCAACCATTTTTCGTAAAGGTAAGCAAAATACAAATGTACAGTAATTTTTCAAATATTAAAGAAAGTTGCTGCTTTCTTAATATATTTAATCAGCAATAAAGTGATAATTATTTTCTAGTTTTGTTTATTTTTGCAAACATTTTGATACATATCAAAAACTTTGTTTTGTTTGGAAGATAAACTTCCCCCATATATGATTGGATTGGTCCAAAACAAACATGACACGTGCAAGTGGGCGCGCTGCAGCGAGTGAGTTGTTTACGTTTTGGAATGTACACAATGTAGTTTTTGCGTGGACATGCACGGAGTGCTTGAACTAAATTGTTTAATTTGCTCAATTTTGCCTGAATGATGCCCAGGGTTTTGATAGCGGGAGCAGGGGCTTCGGGAGCTCTCTGTGCCCACATTCTGAGGCGCGATTTGCAGCATAAAATTGAGCTAGTTGTGTTGGATAAGGCTAGAGGCGCAGGTACTTTGTACTCGCCATGCTTTGTTTACATGTATGCATTTCTATGGGAGTCCCGGGGAATAAAATTATTAGCTAAAAATACAATTACTAGCTAAGATTATCGTGCAATTCTTTCAGTCAGATTTGACCTATTTTTGATGCACAAAATGAGGAACAAATTATGACCATGTCAAAAACCTTCAACTTTCGTGGACCTCCAAAACAACATATGAAAATGATGTTTTGGTTTTTTTTACAAATTGCTCTGCACCAAACATTTATTGATTAATGAAATGGCAGGTTTAGATCTGTAGATACTGGTCACAATTTGGATGCACAAATTTGTAGTGCACCCTCGGTATCAATGGAATAAGCTCAAATTTTCAGCTAAGCAGAAATGCAGTCTCGGCTTAGTTTGAGGTAACAATTAGAGTAACTGTTAAGTTTCAATTTTTTGCGAACTTTTTCCATTCTTTAGGCGGCCGCATGAGCTCAAGTCGTTACCCTGATAACCCACAATGCACTGCAGACCTTGGTGCCCAATACATCACAGTTGCCCCTCAATATGCAGAAATCCATACAAGGTATGAATAGTATATGCTTTATCTTTAAATTTACGTTGGCACCATGTATACAGAATATCTCTTTTGGAAGATAGTTTGTGTGGTTCTGAAAACAACCGAGAATATTTTTTGAAAGAATTGAGTAGTTGATCATGACTTTAGACATTGTGTATAAACATATTATTAGACAGGTTGAACATTTTCTAAGTTTCTTCACAAAATCTTAAATTTTTCTCACTCCTTAATTTGTTTTTTTAATCAAATCTTAATTAACTTACCGATGCTTTATGAGTCATTTTAAAGAAAAACAAATTTCTTATCAACTTCTCAACTCTTATCATTTTTTATGCTTGTAATATAGCTCTTGCAAACTGACGTGAACATGTTAACTTTGCTTGAATCAAACCACTTGTAATTTTTTTTTTTTTTAATTTCAGATATCATGAGGAATTGATCGCGAATGGGATCTTAACTCCGTTGACAGGAACAATCGAAGGGGCAAAGGAGAGTGAGCCGGGAACAAAGCATTATGTAACACCTCAGGGAATAAACTCCATTGTCAAGCACTTCTTACAGAAATCAGGTTGGTATAAACTAGCTTTTATAAACTTTGTACAAACAGGTCCACTGGGACCTGGACGAAATCACTGAAGCAGAACAGTCTTGAAAGCGATTCCAAAGTTCACTGCATCAAGAAACTTCTGTTCTGTTTAAAAACTGACACTTTAAGAAAATTTGTTTTCTTTTTTGGGAGAGTATAGGTGCAAGAGTTGAGTATGAACATGGCCTCTCAAAACTAGAAGCGATCAACGTACATGAGTCCACCCAGCCGGAAATTCCGTCCATGAAGCTATACCTCGATTCACAGTCTGAAGGTACCGCAATTAAACCAGCAACAACAGAGAAAGGCGTCAAAATTAAGATAGTCGCTAACCCGCAGGAGATTGCGGAAAGCAACAGCCAACAGCAGGAGTATTTTGATGCCGTTGTTTTGACCATGCCAGTTGGGCAAATTCTTCAACTGAAAGGCATCGTGCAAGAGGCACTGGGTAAGATTTGCAGATCTGCAGCCGATTTCACGAAACTTACGCAGTTGCGTAAGCCCACATTTTATTGCGCAAGTTGCGCAACATTATTACGAAGATAACACGCTAGCTATGGAGCTTGCGCCATTTGTCAAAAGTTGCGCAAGCTGCGAAATGTTTCGTGAAATCGACTGCAGGCCTATCCCAAGCGACACATTTTTGGCCCAAAAAATTGAGGTGAAAAACCCTAAGTACAGTGAAAACTTTGTTTTGTCTATTTCTTTTTTGTGGGTGTGGCCCGGGCCTGGTTCGAATCCTGTCAGAGCCAATATGTGAATTGGGTTCTCAGAACCTCCCCGACTCTGGGGAGTTTTCCCCAAAACTGACCATTTCTTTGTCGTTGACTCTTCATTATAATTTTTTTAACCCAGGCTTATGTGCTAAAAGTGCCACAGGCATTTTTGGTTTCCGAACTCAAACTAATGACGTCAAATGTTTTTAATAAGATGTCTTTAGGATTTTGTAGATCACCTCGTTTTAAAGGAACCTTCTGATGAGAGAGAAAAAGCATATAGACCTCATTGGAATTTGAACCCAAGACGTCTAACTCTCCAGGCAGATGCTCTACCAGCTGAACTATGAGGCACAGTGGTATACTCCATCAGGTTTTCCCTACGAACCCAATTTTTCTCTGTATTTCATGGGTGTGCAACTGACCAAAGTAATGAACCCAAAATGGTCACAGTAAGCTGAAAATCTACTGCAAAAAATCTTTGAAAAAATATCTGTGCATGTGCAATTTATTATGTTGTCAGATGCTGTATGTACACTGTGTTCTACATCATTTTGTCACAGCAAGGAATAGCCTGGTGAAATCTCATCTGGAGTCTGTGCGCTATTCATCACGCTATGCATTAGGTCTGTTCTTTGACCCCGGCACGACCCTAAACATTCCCTGGTGTGGTCGCTACGTTGAAGGCGATTCGTGTATCCGATGGATTTCGGCTGATGCTACAAAAAGAGGTTTAGGTATGTTATAAACAGACTTACTTAAAAGAGCGTGTCCAGATTTTTTACCCCACCCCCTTCCAATTTTCCTGTAGGTGTTGAGATTTTGATACCATATCATTTGTCATATTTTTCTCATTACCATTCTGAAATTTCACACTCTCAATCTGTATATTTTCAAAGATAATGTAAAAAAACGTCCGATGTTTTGTAAACTAATTTATCCAGTTGCATAAAGCAGTGCAGTGATTACACCAACTTTTTGCTTCCACGGTCAAATTGGAGATTGCAAATTTCCTATTTTCTTCCCATGATAGTATTTTGGGGAGGTATTTTATATGATTGTTAAGTTAGAACGAAATCCATTTTCGGGAAAAATCTGGACAAGCTCCTTTAAATTCAAGAAACTTTCTGGGTATGATTCAAGTCCTGATAAACAAACATGAAGCACTTTTGGTCTGAGTATAATTTAAATTTCTTTTTTAACCATAATTTTGCTTTCTTTACAGATTCATCCAAATTGGGACCCTCGCTCGTTGTTCATACAAGTGTTCCGTTCGGTATCAAGCACCTTGAAATGAACAAGGATGAGGTTCAACCAATCATAATGCAGCATTTGGAAAAACTGTTGCCAAACCTTCCTAAACCGTCCAATGTCAAGTGCCAAAGGTGGCGATACTCGCAGGTAAGTACATGGCGTTTCTCATTATTACCCCTAGTTGTTGAGCTCTTAATAATGTTCCTTAATTGGACCTTCTCAGCTCCCTGGGGAGTATACAGCCCTGGCTGCCTGTTAGACACTCGTGAGCTAATCAAACACAGCACCTTCACTGGCCTCACAGGTACCCATTTGCTCCTGTGTGGAGAGAGGCAGTTTATGGCAAACTGTCTTACCCAGGAGCAGATACACCATGGACATGGACATGGGCTGGCCTGGCCTGGCCTGGATTTGATCTCACGAAAAAGTGTAGAATTAACCAAGGTTTTTCATTAAAAACATGCAGCGTGCACCACATATCCAAAAATTTCACAGTCAACCGAGTGCTTAGCAAACGCACTCAATGTTTACATGCGACAGGTATCCACACCATACGAGGGCGCCCCAGGCTGCGTATTTTTGAGTCATTTCCCCACCTATGCAGTAGTGGCTACGGGCGACGCCTTCACCCACTCGAACCTCGATGGCTGCATTTCGTCAGCGGAAACAACATGCAAAAAACTGGTGGAATATTTCACTGAGACGCATCAACTTTAGGTAACCAAACTTTGCATACATACATCCTACTTATCCTAACAATGCAGGAGAGATGTTGCCCATTTTTTTTTTATATGGTAGAAAACTTTGCAAATTCAAAATCTTCAAGAATGCCAGTACTAGAATGTGGGTTCGATTCCGGGCCGTGACACTTGTGCTCTTAAGCAAGGCACTTAATCACACTTGTTCCGTCCTTCAGAAGGGATGTTGGGTTTCGGTAACGCACTTTAAAGATCCCAGAGCATTCTTTCGTGAAGAGCAAGGGGAGGGATTCCCCGTGTCTCTGGCCGTTTCTAATTCAACTTAGAAGTTGATAGTTACTTGAATATCTATGTTAATTGATCCCATTCCTGTAATTAGCAGTCCTTCCGCTGTTGGATGTGGTGAATAAATTAAAATAATACTGAACATACCTCAAAATGTTATACCTCGGATTTACTGAGATATAACCTTCCATTTTATCTAGAAATTGCAGCATCTACACCAAAGAATGTTCTTTTTCTTTCAAGATTTTGTTTAAGACAAGCTTTGTTTTAAGACATTTATATTTAAAAAGGGGTATTTAGGGAGAAAATTGACAGAAAACTATCAGGGAGAAAACCTAAAACTAATCTGAATCAAAATTGTGACTGTTCATATTTTGGTCAAAATTTGTTTAAACGCATTTACTTCAAACATTGGCCAGCGACTTTGTTCTGGTTTTTGCAGACACGTTCATAACGTTACAAGATTTCAGTGCACAAAATACATTCATGAATGTGTTTTTGATGTTTTATTTTGTCAATTTTAGTTTTTTCAAATAATTTATTATTTCACCACCGCAGTAAATAAGTGCAGAAATAAATTTAATTGCAAAATTAATTGAGCTGAAAATAATTCCTTCACATGTGATTTAATTAATTAATGTAAATAATCAGTTAAAGAGATTGTTTTTTGTGAAATTAAATCAATAAATATAAAAAGTGCTGATATTGGTGCAAAATTTCAATTAAGTAATTTTATAAAATCCCAGGTGGACAAACAAGAATTAAAATTAAATAATGCAGATCTGCTACATGCATACAATATTCAGATTTAATATTTTGCATTTGGAATAAAAAAATGTGAGAGTTAAGATCACAATTCATGTACGTACAGTCTCACAAAAGTTTTAGCCAAAAATATACAAAATACATTGTGTAAAGAAATTTCATGTAGTCATCTGAATGGACCTAAAACATACTGACGTCAAGGTTTGTTTACATGCGCACAAAACTATTGGGAGTTCAGGGTACCAGACAACATAGGGCGATAGGAAAACATGTATGTATACAAACCGTGACATCATTATGTTTCAGGTCTATTTGCAGTGTACTATGATCTGGTTATCATTACAGCTTATTTTACAATTTTTCTTTACGCTGGTACAGAAATAGAAATAATTCTTTTAAAGAAAAAAATGTCAATACTCGGTGGAATTCCCTTACCTCTCCCCAAAACTCTGGTCTCAATAGCAGGCTCTATTAATTAGGATGATTTGTAAAACAAAAAAAGGGATCTTTTACAACATTAAGCAGTTAACCCCATCTTAACAAAATTTTATTTGTAAAAAATCTAAACATCATGAAGAAATCACAAGCACACAAGTTGGGGGTGGTTACATGAATAATTCTCCCTCAAATTTACCACTTGCACGGAACCGCCATATTGGCAAAACAGCGAGGCTTTCCGTGCATGAACAATGACTCCCTCGCGTCGTTACCATTTTGGTTGCTGTGACGTTGATTTTTGTCCATTGTAAAATATGACATGTGCCAGGAAAACCTCGTTTTGAACGCGACCGTGCAAGTAGTGTTAAAAAACGGCTACAATTTGAAATTACGTATGAAAATTATTGTAACAACAACCACCCTCTCTACCCCTAAAAAAAAGAGATGAAATGTTCAAGAATTTCAACTTGATTGTTCTACAATGTTTTAACCCTTAAGTCTCTGTATCGTCGCATAATACTCCCTTTACCGGCCGAAACTGCCCCAGCAGAGTAGGGCTATAAAAAAACGCACATGCAAACAAACTGACATTACGTCATGCCCAACCTAAAAGTTTCATATTTCTAGTACTGTTGTATGACAATATCGTATTTCTAAAGGCCCAATGTATCATTTGCAAGATGAAGCTTTTTTCAGACACCAGGAATAAGGCCATAACATATCTATTAAGAAGAATGTTGGTTAATTTCAGCTACATATATTTCAGCTACATAGATGCATCAATGCTTTAGAAAAACTTTAAAATGCAAAAGTGGAGGTGCACACACATGTTTTTTTAAAAACCAATTTCTTACCGAAAGTACCATCTTTGACAGAAATAAATTCATGTGGTGTTTGTTACCATTACTTTCAACACTTTGGTTAAGTTTTGTTCGTGCCAACTCAAAGGTAAATTTTTGATCATTGCAAATGATACATAGGCCTTTAACAGACCTATTTAAAAGTCACTTAAACCATGCCCCCAGTTAGAAGAAATAATGTGATAGGTTATTATTACAACTCTTGTTTTTCTTTTGTTTTATTTTTCTGTTTTGTTTTACTCCGGTTGACTTTAGCACAATGTCGTCCTTCGTCATTGCACAGGAATTTCACCAGTTTATTTTTCTTGTAGGCATTGTAAATGATCTCTTCGTCCAAGTCTCCGGCATACTGACTGCAGAGTTCTCGCATCCTAAGGATTAATGCATACATAATACTAATACAGAGATAAAGTAAAAAGTGTGTTGCTGCGGTTACTGGGTCTACACTAAAACCAGTGAACTGTTTCCCTGCGCTTTACCAATGGATATTTCAGATTACCAGACAATGTTTAGACCCAGCTGCCCTGGCAACTGACGTCACACTTTCGTAGTCTACTGGTGTGGTTCAATTTTTGAATTTTTTTTTCTTCAAACAACTGTTTTTACCTATTTATGTGACGAGGTGCGTCTTTTATGCTAACCATATACAAAATCATTCAAGCAGAATGCATACCCCCAGTAAAATATCTGCGTACACCCCACAATATCCTTAACTTATTGTGAGTAGTGTGTGACATTACCCTGGTCATGGGGCACAACTCCCTGGGGAGTATGCAGCCCTAGCAGCCTGATACAAGCACTCAGGGGCTGCAACCCTTGCAGGTACCCATTTACTCCTGGGTGGAGAGAGGCAACTTATGGCAAAGTACCTTGCCAATGGACAGACCAGACTGGGATTCGAACCCACAACCTTCAGGTCTTGAATATGATCCACTAGACCGTTCCGCCATGGCACTCCACAGTGTGAACACGACATAAGACTAGATCATAATCCTTAGACCGATAATTGACACCATACCTGCCAGGCCATTTGCCGCCACCTTGCATAATTCCTGGGACATCTTTAGTACTCAATCCGGGTCCAGCTAACCGCTTGACACCTTTGATTTCCTTAATGCCAACGCTGGAATAAAACATTGGAAAAATAATAATAATGTTACGTTCTTATTATATAGTTCCGTTCTTATATAAAACAATCAATACACAAAACTTTTGCAAACTGCTTACCAACAGTAAAATCACTGTAAAAATTAGTGGCCTCACGTTTAGACCCTAGCAGTGTCGAAGGCAGAATGAATGCAGTCGTATGTTCAAGTTAGGCTTAGGAAAATCATCTCTGGAGTCGATTCCAAGTTGGGATCAGAATTGCGATTCCATCTTTTGGAGGAATCTATTCCCATTATCTTGGCAATTCCAGATAGTACCCGGCGATTCTGAATGTTAATGAATTTAAAAATTCCAGCAATTGTTTTGTAAAAATTTTATCAGGGTTACAATTTTTTTCTCAATTTTAGTGCCAACTTTTATTTTGAAAATCCGGATGGAATCATGAATAATTTTGGTATCGCCTAAGCCTAGTTTAAGTTCCACATGCATTTTTAATTACCCCCTGTAGAAAACACACAAATTGGAAATTTTATTATATAAAAATCATATTTTTATGCAAGCAGTATATTTATTACCGCCACGTACCTGTTGAATTCATCATTGCACACTTCATCAACCGCATCGAGAACGTCCGATTCGGGGAGATTTTTTTTCAGTGAGGGTCTCTTCTCATTCAACTTGTCAAACTTCTCTTGTAACTGCATAAAAAGAGGATACTTTTCTAACGGGCTTGTTTGATAAAAATGTGACATTCTGTAAAAATCAGTTGGATCCGAACATATTGTATCAAACCTTTCAACTCTAATTGAATAATACTCCTAAGTTTTTTTACCAAAAAAATTCAAACTGCACAAGTTCCAGTTTCGGACAAATCCCCAAAACATAGCGATTGCACCTGTAAGCATGGACTACCTCCATGCTGTAAGCCCCACTGAAAGCTCAACCCAAATTTCCAGGGCAAACCAAGGCCTAAATTATGTTTGTGTACAAAACCAACTACATGTATCTTTGTAATAACACAAATGCCATTCATTCCTGTAACCTGGCAGAAAAATGATTTTAGTTCAAATTTATTTTTATATTATGCTAATTATTATGCTAATAAGCTCACCATGAATGCGATTACTTGGCATGCATCACACAACAGCTGGTCAGGCATGTGCAGTGAATGGTGGTCTTCATCGTCAAGGTCGGGAGTTTTAAAAGACATCTTTCCGCTTGAGGCAAATCCTGAATCGTAAACCTGGATTTAAAGAAAAATTAAGACTCATCAAGCATCAATAAGTGCAGATTTGATGGGAAAACCCAAATTTAGGATTGAGAAAAAAATGTAAGATGGGGAAACAGTTCCGCCAGTCTCATATGTTTTGTGCACAACGTCTGAAGCCATGAATAGCTTCTCAATTCTTTACAAACTGTTATTTTCGACACGCCAACGATCAGTATGTGCATAATTTTTTGGGCTAAGTTGGTACGTCCGCGGTACGCACGTACCTCCGCATCTTCGTCCGGTTCAAATTTCATTCCTCCCCCGGCCAAAACATGCGCCACTCCGGCAAGTAAAACAAGTACGGCGCACCACCACGGTTGTAATTTGGACGTCATTTTCGCAGGATTTCGGTCAAATTTCAACGCCTTGTCATCAAATTATGGTGCTTCTGGGGCAAGTTAAATTGTCCAGACTGTTGAATGTCCACCTTGATAAGGCGAGTGGGGTTCTTTATGATGATAATTAATTGAATTTGTTCGCGCTTGGAGCAGTCGACACATCACGTACATACAGCAGGCGAATGGCTTTCGGCCACGTAAAGTAGTAATAGCGCCCTCATTCGCTCATTCACAAGAAAAGTGTGGCGGCGGTGCGCGCACAGGTGCCGCACAACCTTTAGCCAATCAAGTTGACCAGAAAAATACGCACACTTTCGACCAATCACAATTCTTCAAGCGGCACACATGTTGAATAATTATCATTTTCATTCAGCACCGTGTTTATGATCTGCCTCCCAAAAGTAGTGTCGTCCTCGTAAAACCAAAATACGATTTTCAAGCACCAAATAATGTCATTGTGATGACCAATTTCTACTTTTAATTTTCATTACGTGTGGAAATGTCATGTTCTGGTGCCAAGCCATGAATTACTTTCTGCGGAACAATACAAGTGACGTGATCAGGCTCGGAACTCCCAGTAATTTTCCTCGTGTGCAGACGTTTTCGCCGCCGCGTTTGAAGCAAGTTAAGGAAGAAGATGGACCGTTTTCTCAGCGAATTTTGTGCACATCTCTCTCTTAAAGGTATACATGACAACTGCAAAGTGTCTTCCGAAGTTATCAGTTATGTCGACTGTGCTTCGGAAGAGTTCTGTTTACGGCATGAAATTGCAAGTCGTCGTGTCGTCTGAACTGAAAATGCCAAATGGACATTTCTGAACTCTGAAAGATTGATGCTATTTGTGGAATAAAGGTGAACTGAATACATCGTTTTGTAAACCACGAACATGTTCTTCAAGAAAATTTTGTTTTGCAATGGATTCTGAAACGAGTGGACAAGTTCTTTATGGTGAGCAAGTCTAAACATGACTTATCCCAGGGGTAAGTAGAATTTTGTTTCTGGTTATCAAAATGGCGCCCAAATTCTATTCAAGTACCTAAAAGCATGCCATTCCTTAACCCGTGTTTGCGCTGTTCATTACGTAACCAGTGGTAATATCGATCAAAACACATGCCGCGTCTGTTATATAACGACATGGCATTGTCTTCATAGTCTTTTCTACCTCATGTTCACATACAGTCGACCGTTTTGCTGTTCGTGCAGCGCGTGCCGGCGCGAGTGTAGTCGGTACGTGGCGGGCCACATACTTGACTGGCCAGGTGCATGCATTCTTTGAACGGTTGATTAGCCTTTTCTGACTCGTAAACAAGTGAGAACTTCAGCGGAACAAGGAGATGAATTCCAGAGCTACTGCTCCTGAAACTAGACTGTCCTTTTATTGGATTGAAAGAGAAGCTTATTGAATTGGTATAAAATAGGTTTTATACCAACTCACATTGAGGAAAATGTAATTTAGAAAAGAAAAATGCAGCATTCCATTTGACAGTATTTTAATGGCCAAGGAGAAATATGAAAAGGCCCAAATACCGCAGCAATTTTCAGGTTATTAAAAATAAATTACCGGTAATATGACACAAATCTACAATGACTAGGATGTGAACAGTTTGACTTGTTAAAGTATTTATTGGTAAAAATCAAATTCCAGAGGAACCTTGGAAATTTGTCACGAAATGAACTTGTGGACATTAGTAATCGTAGGCCTACTCAAATTTGTATGGGAGGCACAACTGGACTCCATTTTAATTACCTGGCACCTGTCCCTATTTCCAAGATAAGAAGTGACTCAAGAAGTTCCAAGTAGAACAAGGACTTTAAATAATAGTGATCGAGTGTGCTGTTCACGACTAATCTCTTGTGAACAAAATACACAGGGCATCTGCACGTTAAGCAGAAGGTCCGCGGTTCGAATCCCGGTGGAGCCAAGTTGCTTTTCACTGCATCGAGATTTCCCAAATTCATATGGACATTTGTATCAAAATACATCTGGGTTTACCAATATAACATTTTGTAAAATATAACATTTTGTACATTGCAAAACATTTGTAACACAAATAGAATTAAACTAAAGTAAGACAGGGCTCAAAGGAAAAAAAAGCTTGTTTTTTTAACAGTAATTTTTGTAGTACAAAAAAGTAGACATTCAGTTGTTTTTGAAGTTCAAAGTTAAATATATCTTGAAAGGAAACTAATTTTCAACTAGTATGTTAGAAATGATAAAGCATTTATCAGTTCATTTTGAAAGAACTGATAGTTAAAGGCACAGGCTCGTCAGCAATGCGCGCCCGCCAAATTCGTGCTCGAAACACGCAGCTCCATGCCTTTGCTATGGAGCTGCGTATTGCGTGGCACACATTTGGCGGGCGCGCATTGCTGACGAGCCTGTGCCTTTAACTATACTCGAAATTCCTCTAGCGTAATTTGAATGTTTCAGTGCAAGTCTGTTAATGACATTTGTTACTCCAATATCACAATAGCTAGTGCACACTACACCAGGGGCAAATTTCATGGCGCTGCTAAGCACAAACATTTGCTTAGCACAGGATTTGTTTACTTTATTTTGCAAAAATGGATTGCCAGCCAAAATCGTAAGTGATGTGTATTGAAAGGTATTCTCCTACTCTTGCGAAGAACACAAGTTAGCATAACATTTTGGCTTATAATCCATTTCATAAAGCAAATAAATTATGTGCTAAGCAAATGTTTTTGCTTAGCAGTGCCGTGAGATTGGCCCCTGTACCGAGCAACAACAGAAACGCAAATTTTCAGTTGAATCAAAATTTGAACATTTCTTTTGTAATTAAGTTGACATTGAAATATTCACGTAAAAGGTTCATTATGCATGACTGCATAAGTCTTTGGTATGCTGAAAATTCCCACTTAAAGATTGATTATTTTAATCAAAAAGTAGAGAAAATTTGTTGCTCGGGATAGCAGGTTCTCATAAAAAAGTTTTACTCCGTGCTTGAGTTTATAAGTGTTAAACTTCACTCAAGTTCTGTCTGGTTCATTATGTTGTTTGGTAGCCGATACTATAGACCACCCTCACAGAAGGCCATCTTCGTAAGAAACTGCGTATTAAACATCATCAGATACACGTATGCACATCATGGAAAATGTTCCCCACGCAAGCACATGTTGACCAATATTTGATTAATCAAATACGGCAAACATAATGCAAGTCACAACAATATATGCTCAAACTCCTGATGCAAGTGGTATTCTGTAGGCAGTGGTGTCATTTCAGAGAATTCCATAACTACCATAAAGACATGTTAAAGCTGCCAAGCCAAAACAGATTGACAGAGAGCGAATTGGCAATTGTCTATAGCCATAGGAACTTGATTACAGGTGCACCCTTCATGAACAAGGCCGATTATCATTTAGAAGGAGCAAGTCGTAATAAACTCTCAAAGTCCGGCGAGCAGACGATTCTGTGCTTGACTTGTCCCAGTCTTGTCATCTCTCCCGTTCTTTCATCATCGTCAAGTCTGATGGACATTAGATCCTAAAAGGCAAACATTAGTTGAAGTTGTCGTTAGCGACGGGTTGCCAATTTAGAGGCCAGTTGAAACACTAGTTTGCCAAGTGAAATTTGGCTCTGCAGGAGCCCTTAGGCCAAACAAAATAAATGGTGCGTTTACAGTAACGGCCTAAAAAAAATCAAGGTAGGTAGGTAGGAAAATAACTTTATTTTGTAATTTTTTTAAACATTTCAGTTCATGCATTTGCGTGTTGTTTTGCAATGTATTAAACTCACTATTAACAGCTTCAAGTGTAGAAAATGTAAATGTTTGTTGGAAATTATTGCAAATAGTGCTAATTTAAAACTATCAACTTGAAAATTGGCAATAAAAAGTTTGAGGTCGTCAATTTAAAATCTAAAATATTCCAGGTCGGTCGGGTTACCGTAAACACACCATTTATTTTGTTTGGCCTTATTATAATTTGGACTGAGGTTTGGAATTTATGTTTAATTTATTAACTAGTTTACCGTTCGGGCGACACTTTAAAGGCTGTCGCCAGTGTTTATACCATATGCTTGTGCAAAATACACACAACCACTGGCCCCCAAATAATCTTTGAACTTTGAAGTGTTTCTTATTTTACAAACTATACTTGTGATGAGCACAAAACTACATACTAAACTGCCAAAGCGTAATTACAAACTAACCTGTAAAAATCCACATGGTGTGCCCATAGTGACGTCCAGTGTAACGTGTTCGAGGACCAGCCTGGTTTTCCCGGATTCTAGAACCTGTAGTTTGCCCAGATATCCTTCAGGTAGACTCTGTAAAGTGCATTTGGCTGGCTTGGTGTCCTGTGTTACAAAAAAAAAGAGGGGGGAAAAGTAAATTACATGATTGGAAAACTGAAAAAAAAACAGGAACACAATTACATAACTGAAGAATAATGTTGATAAACTGCCTTGTAGATATTTCAGCCACATATAGATGCAGTAATATTTAATTTTTAAAAATGTTTTTTGTGTTGAATGAATGGTAAAATAAATGCAGACAATTTTTTTAAAGCACCTTCAGTTGGCAATTTCTCCCACAAAGGTAAAAAAAAAACATGTGGTGTTTGTTACTGTCGCTATCAACACTTTAAGTCAAATTTTTCTTGTTAACTTAATATGTTGTATTGGAATTTTAAATCCCTTGTATGATCTCCATGGTTGCTGCTTTAAGGTTAAATTGTACTACTTGTGGTATTATATTCGTTTGACACAAATCAACCATCTGGAGTTTCAGATTAGATCCATTTCTTGCATTGTGTGCAGGAGTAGAACCCTGTTGAAATACCACTGGTGTCCAAAATTTGTAACAAATAAACTGACGGTTTGGTGTTAAAGAAGCAAAGTTTGTTTTAGGTTGAATTTAAAAAAATAAACAAGATAATTTGGGTTAACGTGTCTTGCCTGAGGACACAACACAATGGCAATGATCAGTCTTGAACCATTTCAATTCCTTGAACTATTGCAACTTTACATTGGTAGAATAATTTTCCAGATATCTCATTCGAAAGCTATTAACTTTAACAAACAGACAATTGTCAATTTCTTACTCAAATAAATTAGGTAAGATCGATCATAAGCTCAGACAAATCTTTAAGATCTGGAGAGAAAAAAATAAAGTTGTGTTGTACAGTCGATTACCTCCTTGGCATTTTTCTTGGTTTCTCGTTCAGTAACCGCCGACCCCGGTTCCTGTTTGATCTTTGGCTTGTAATCATCGGTATCATCCGTACACGGTGGTTGACCCGGAAGGCTGTCCGGAAACTGGAAAAACATGAGCTCGCCTTCCGATTTGATTTGACTGCCGAAGAGGCTGGCACAGGTTGTCCTGTCAGGCAGTGATTTCTTAGTGACTTTGGGTTGTGCTTTGATTAGCTTTTCCGGGATTGGTTTTGTGTCGACTTCCATCACTTCTGTATCATTGTCGTCAACGGACTCCTTCTTCAACTCTGAAACCCCTAAAAGAGAAACACGTGTAAATCATGTAAATAAAAGAAAAATCCTAACAGTAGCCTTATGCCAGAATATTTAAAGAAATACTTGAACTTGGCTCAACACGAATTTGACATCACAATAGGTCACAGTAAAGTTTTCGCACTCCGATTTTGCAGAAAGTTTAAATAGTTTCAACTTGCCCGAATGTTTGCCGCAAAATGTTTGACGCCAAGTTTGCGTTGGATTTGCTTTCACTTTCGTGTGAAGTATGATCTGACCTTTATGTTGTATTTTTGGTTTTTTTAAAAACAAAAACTTTTTTTGGACAAAACTGAAACCCTTGGGAAAATTCCATTTTTTTTGCAACAAATGGTCTGGGATCAATTGAGAGCATTTCACAACAAACTAGACCTAAATGCATTCCATCCAAAGGCTTGAGCAAGTATATTTAAATACTTTGCCCAAGAGTGCAAGACTGGCCTGGAAACCACAATCTGTGGTTGCTTCCACAGAAAGGTTCTTAGATACTTTGTACAGCATGGGTTGAGGGGAAATACTGGTCCTGATGTGTTGCATGATTAGGACTACCTCAAAGGAGGCAGCCAATTACCTTTTGTTTCTTCGCTGCTCTCGACTTCCATCTTAACCGCATCTTTTTCCTCCTTGGGTTCTTTCTTGATAAACAGCGATGCCACGAGTGGCAGATGGATTGGGCAATACTTGTCATCTTCATTCTTTTCCAAATCGCTCACAAACTAGGCAAATGAAAGTACAACTTGGAATATGAGAAAAATTTCAAGAAATTTCAAGAAATATGTTTGAAATTGATGGTTAGAGGTACAGAGGCTTTGATACTTGGTTACTTGGGTTTTTTTTTCTTAGGATAAGTATCTTTTTAAAACCTCTATAAGACATAGATAAAGTGGCTGCAGAAACAAAACTAAGAAGCCTTAAGTTGATACAATAAATCTCTGTATCATCACTCGTCAAATTGTTCACGAAAATGAAATAAAAGAAAGCTTTCTGGGCTGTATATTGTGTAAAATATGCAGCTAGCATGAATTACTGAAACCACCTTTGGCATCTAATCTTGGCCGTTTGCAAGAAAAAGGCCAACAGACTCACATCATCTTTGAGAAGCTCTTGCATTCGTTTACTGTCCTCTTCAGTGAACTTTTCTTTCTTGATGGATTTCCTTGAGGAGGATGGGGTGTGACTATCGCCCCCTCCTGCATAGTGGCCACTGCCTGTACCAAAGAGACACCACCAAAAAATAAGAAATCAATTTAACATATCATTTGTAGCATGTCTGTTTTTCTTTTTTTGTTTGTTCTAAGAATGGGATGACCATATGGGCCTTATTGGGACTCGAACCCGAGACGCTCTACAACCTGAGCTATAAGGCATGTTTTTCGAAAAACAAACTAAACAAATTTCAAATGTTTGGCAGTCAATGAAAGATGTGCTACCTTTCTTATTCAGCTTGTTAGCCGGCCCTTGCTCAAAAATGGAATGCGACTGGATTACTTCCGGTCTGCCACGACCTCTGCCACGACCTCTGTCTCCTCGCTCTGACCTTTGACCTCTTGATCTGGGCGTGGATGGCGCTGTCTCATCCTTGACTGTGCTGTGTATAATGGGCAAAATAAGACACAAATAAAACGTGTTGGCACAGTTGAAAACTGTGACCAAAAAATCTACTGAACTTTGAAGTGAACAAATCCTGAATGGAAACAAAAAAATTGAACACAAAATTAAAAAATATTTTCTCACCCTTCTCGTTGGCTTTTGTCTTTGCGTCCAGCAACACTCAAATTTGGTTTAAAAGCTCTCTGTAATAAAATAATAATAATAATGTAAACATGGATGTATTTGAATAGGAGGGGTATTCAATTCTGACCGAAGTCCTTTAGATGGGATGCAAAGTTGTAATGTACTTAAAAGATTTCAAAGTGTTGTAAGGGAAACCATTCCCTTTTCAATCAATGCCTCACCTTTTGCACACCTCCGAGTGTGAGGTCCCTAGCAGGCCGTAATGACGGGAGGCGTGTGCTGGGGTTGACTGCCCCTCCGCGTCGTCCAACCAGACCTCTTGGGAGGGGAGTCTCCCCAGAAGATGACGGTTGTTGCTGCTGCTCAGACATGCTGCTTTAATATCCTAAACTGAAATTTCAAGAAAGATTCGTGCCAAATTAGGCTTTAAGAATTAACAACAGGAGCATTTTGATGCATATGTAAAAAATGGCGTAAAAACCTCTATCTTGGTATGTAGCACAATAGGCAATAAATAGATCTGTTCGGGGTTTTCCGCACACGATGGAATTAGCATATATTATTAAAAATAGGTACAGCGTCAGCGGACCTTTCACATGTATACTATTGGTTCCCGGGAACCGGTCTGTACATGTCAAAGGTCCGCTGTACCAACTCATGCTAATTCCATAATTGGTAGTTTTTGGCATCACAGTTTTTATAGTTTATTATTATGGTATTTTTTTCGTATACATTGAACAAAGATTTTAAGGAAATTACCTCCTGGAATCAACACATAATGTAATTTTAAGATATAAGCCTACTTGCACTTTTGTCGCAAATGTTGCTTTTCTGTAGAAAAATCACGTTTTCTTCTTCAAAAATTGCCTTCAGTTAGTGCACAAGATAACCATTCACGCGCGCGCGCAGCGCCCTCTGTTGTCGCGCTTACGCACAGACCGCTCGCCGCGTCATTTTGTGCATTACTTTATGCAGTAATTTTATCATTTATTATCTCAGAAATGCAACATTTGCGACGGAAGTGTCAGTGGGAAGTATATCTTAGAATTGAATAAGCTATCGATTCCAATAATATAAATTTACCCAAATCCGTGTTCAATGTATATGAAAAAAATACCATTATTATTATTTCTTTCTGGTATTCATACCAAGGATTCATCAATAGCGCTCATTGCACTGTCACTTGACACTTGCAAGCGTGAGGAAACCCATGTGGAATTCGAATTAGAAATGACCAGAGACACCACGGAATATCCCCTTGCTCTTTACGAAAGAATGCTCTGGGATCTTTAGAGTGTGTTACCATTACCTAACACACTGGACCAACGGCTTTTCATCCCTTCCGAAGGATGGAACAAGTGTGGTTGAGTGCACAGGTACCGCAGCCGGAATCGAACCCGCAACCCCAAGTTTTCACTTATCATTACGAGTCAATGACCCAAACCACTCGGCCACGGTACCCCACACCGCTTAGGTGGGGGTTTGGTCACGTTTTCACGCCCAGTTTTTCAGAGTTGTCTCACAGGTTTGTGGGGTCCCAGTGGTTTTACCTGTTTACGCACTACTTCAAAAAGCTCAACGACAGCGGTTCAGAAAAACTCGACCAGTGTGCGCTGCCATATTTAACAGCGCCCTCTATTGTCAATAGGTCCGTAATATGGGCGCGTGCTGGAGATTAGGTTTTCCGCGTGTGGGAGGGGCCCGGGACGTCGACGTGGTAAGGTTTTGATCCGAGGAGCTTAAAGTTAAACACGGACTTCCATGTTGAACAAAGGAACAAACAAAAGACACATGTGTATATACCTCCGTGACTTAACCAGTAGATATTTTAATTATAATTAGCCTTTTGGGGAACTTTAAAGCTTTTGCGCACAACGCTAATTAATACGCACTAAAATCGCGCGTCCGTTCGCGCGCAGCGCCACGCGCAACGTTTAATTCGCGTCATCGAATAACTGCACGTGCCAAATTGTACTTTGAATTTTAAAATCATACATTTCACTTCACTAATCGCGAGCACTACCCAACAACCAAAATGTCCAAGGAGAGCATTGTTTCCGACACGGCCAGTGATCTGATCATTGATGACGAGGGGCCAGAGCGTCGCTGGGTCCGCCCAGATTTGGCCTTTCACCGCTTCGTCGTCAAAATTACCGAGTCGACACCCTTCAACGCCTTCATTATGTTCACCATTGTACTCAACGCTATCGCGATGGCGTTGGAAACTGACTTTACTCTCAAAGTGAGTGACTTAGAAAGTTGTTTCTCAATTTTGTTTTGGTCAAAGGGTATATTCAGTACGCGAAAGCAAACTTAAATTGTGTTTCCTGGGTCAATTTAGTTAGGCCTACTGAAACAATAATACTTCTGCTATCGTACACTGTACTGACTTGCGTTTAAACCTCATTGAAAACACGTTGTAAGGTCCAAGTTATAATTTCTGTTAATGTTTAACACATCACACACGATTTTGACTGCTTACCCATTTTTTTAAAAATAAACTTTGTGTTACGTAGGCACAACATTTTCTGCTAAAATACAGCTTTGTAAATTTGGCCCCCTAGTTATAGGCCTACTACAATTACATTATTGAAACAAGGGCCTTTTTCCAAATTCAGGCTCAGGCTCCGGTTCCATGTAAACCACATGGAGACGGAGCCGGAGACGGAGACGAAGCCGAGATTTGGAAAAGCCACAAGTTGTTTTCCCCACGACGCGATCCACGCGTTTGAAAAGTCAGGCCTACATAAGAATATTATTATTAGTTTCTGAAACGTATTGCAAAAATAAATTATGTATACTGCCTTAAAATTAATTTAATGTTCACATGTGGACGTCTTGTGATTTTGGTACAGTCCAAGTTCCGAACAGCCTTCATAGTCTTGGACGAGCTTTTTCTCGGAATCTACACCCTGGAGTTTCTGATGAAAATCTACGCCGAGCCGATTCGGTACTTTTACAGCAGTTACAATCTCTTTGATCTGCTCGTGCTTCTCATGTCTTATGTGCAGGTGAGGGACGAAAGGACAGACAACTTTAAAGGCACAGGCTCGTCAGCAATGCGCGCCCTTCAAATTCGTGCTCGAAACACGCAGCTCCATGCCTTTGCTATGGAGCTGCGTATTGCGTGGCACACAATTGGCGGGCGCGCATTGCTGACGAGCCTGTGCCTTTAACCAATTCATTGACTTTATAAGACTGGGTTGTCTGTCTAATTAACATAGAACAATATGGTTGGCGTACGTTTTGTATTTTGGTATTAGAGTACATTAATTCATTTAAATGTATCATACAAAGAACAAGGTCTCGTTGGTAACCGATAACCATATCTGTGTATCAAAATGTTGCTATACCGCGGGGAACCACTTCAAACGAGTATAGCGAAACTGGGCGTGGTATCTGACCAAATTAAAAATTGTGGTTTATTAACATGGCAAAATGTCGTTTTCTTGTACATGTATATATAAGTGTAACTTTTCTTCACTTTTTGGCATGATAGGTGATTCTTGTTCACGTGGCTGGAGGACAAACAAACCTTGGCGCCCTTCGAACGCTGAGGGCGCTACGTACCTTACGAACTTTGAGGACCGTATCTTTTGTTCGTGGTCTTCAGGTACAACATGATTTTTAAACATTTAAGATATTTGATCTTTTGAATCTTGGAAAATAAATATTGTTTCCACGTCATTTTGGTCATTTGGACTGATGTCTTGTACATAATGTCACTTTTAAATCAAACGAAAAGAAATGCCATATAGGATTATGCCATACACGTATTTCAGGATTTTGTGTTTTTTGCTACACTCAGGTGCTCGTGACCGCTCTTCTGGACACCATAAAAAACTCCGTCTTAAACGTGGTTCTCCTCCTGCTTCTAATGATGTTCCTTTTTGCCATTATGGGCTACTATTTCTTCGGTTACAACGAGGGAGGCGACGAAGAGCATTGGGGCAATCTGGGCAAGGCCATGCTGACGCTCTTTAGCTACGTCACGGTAAAGACAGGTCACGTGACAACACACGACTGCTCTGATTGGCTGTATTGTCCGCGTTTCACAAGACATGTTCCAAACACCACCACTTTCTCCAGATTTATTTTTACTGCCAAAAGTATGACAAATACTGGTTTTTGTCGTCTATACAAAGATAAAGGAGGATCAATCTTGCATTTTATCAAAACATGTATGATCACGTGATGTTCAAAACATAGCACGTCTGTTGCCGAATAATTATATCAGTCACTGTCCCTCCATATAGGCCTAAATGAGTAGGCCTATAAGCTATTCGAAGTGAAATACTGCGCCAGTTCTTGTCAAAACAAAATTTTATCCAACACAAAATTCAAAACAGCCTACGATTTATCGTATAAACAGGGGTACTTTCTTTGGTTATCGAGAACTGTTGTCTGGGTCTCTCGATTACGCACTTTTTACAACGCACACGTGCAGCGCGCAACTCGCATCGGTGCACCAATCAGACACTTTCATTTCCCGCCCAAAAATGGCATTTTAATTTGTGCACCAGTGGTCGTCTGCATGAGGTCAATAGCATAATATTTTTTATATCATAATCAGAAAATACGAATCTCAAATAAAACTGTGGTGGACTTGTAATTGAATCATAATTACTAGATGATTTTGCAAGGGTGTTACAGCTAACGACTAATCATCAACTATGATCTAAATTACCTTCAATGTGACAAAATGCCGGTTGTTTGGCGCCTTTTTGCTCCAGGTCGAAGGCTGGACAGACCTCCAAGGCGAACTTGACAAACGCGACATGACAGGCAGTCGCTTCTACACCATCGCATTCATATTCCTGGGCCACTTCATATTCACCAACGTGTTTATTGGTATGATTATCATGAACATTCATGACGCTACGGAGGCTTACAGACGCGAACAAGAATTGGAGAGAGAGGAGGTATCAAATGCATTTTGTACGTTTAGAATGCATAAGACAATGATTTAAATTGTGCGTCTACGGGTACTGTAGATCGGGGAGAAATTTAAATTTGAAAAAAGAAAATGAAAATGTACACATGACTTTTAAATACATTATATCTTTATGTTGTGTCGTATAGGCTGTACAACGGAAGAAGGAATACATGATTCAGCGGCAGCATAACGAAGTGCGGCAGATGCTAGACAAACAGGCAAGAACCGATCGAGTTTTTGTGACCATGAGCGGAAACACGTTTCTGACGTAATCGCGGTTTGAACCAATGATCAGCTGTAGTCGTCAGCAACCAAAGCCCATTGGTTCATCCCACGACGACGTCATGGGTGTTTGTGGTCATGGCCGCGAAAACATTGCCAAAATTTCTTGTATAGCGTGTAATGCATTTTTAATATCAGGTTTATAAATTGTTCCACTTTGTCACAAAACTACTTCCCTACATGTGCATTTGAAATAGACGATTTATCCATTCAAAGTGAGTTGAACGATGTCTTACTATTTTAAAAATTTAGAACCGCGGCCACTTCAATAACTTTCACGACATGGTGAAAGATTTCAAGGACAAGCTAAGTCACGAAGATTACGTGATCACTGTCGATCTTGCGACCAATTTGACGTGGCTTGAAACGTACATCGCATCCATGGAGCATCATGACAACACCATGTACAGGTATTTCAAATGGATGACATAAGTATGACAAAATCTCCTGCAGAAGTTAAGGCTGGATCCGAATTAGTGGCTTTGGCTGTGGCTATTGCTGTTGCTATGCTGTTGCTATGGGCGGACAATGACAGTCCTTAGAAACAGCATAGTAACAGCCACAGCCACTAATTCGGATCCAGCCTTAGTGCGTGTTTTACGTGTCTGCTGCCCCCAAGAGTCCATCCATGGAAAGTTGTAATGTACTGTATGTAACACGGGCGCATAAAATCGGCAATATCTAAACATTTCTTGTGAATTCTTTTAATAGGTTGCAGCAACTTCACTTTGAGATGTGTCACGTGCTAGCAACCGTGTTGGAGATCAAATTAAAAGAGCGATATGGCATGTTTTAGCCTATCCCGTCGTACCACTGTATAATTATGTAAATAAAAATGCGGATCGTCTCATCTTCGGCTTTCTACCTGCGTTATTAACAAATTCTTAAATTTAATTGATCTAAAGAAGTTTGGTTTATAAATTGATTTTTTATTTTTGAAGAGGCAATTTTGTTATAGCAGCTGAAGAGATGTTCATTTCAATTGCTGGAAGGTCAACAAGTTAAAAGAATTAAAATTAAAAGGTATTTTGCTGGTTGTTCTATTTGCTGGTTCTTCTATTTCTTTATCTATATTATTTCGCAGTTATTTTTTTGAAGCCACCAACCGGAGTGTGAAAGAAATGTCAGTGAGCAAGTTAAAAGTTCAGCTTGAAAATAAACAACACTTGTAAAACTCCGGGTACTTCGAAATGTCTAAAAAACAGGAATGTTTTCATTATTTTCCCTTCCTTTTTCGTGAAAATAAACCATTCATGTTTTGACTTCACACGTATCAGACCTATTGGGAAATTTCAGATTGTCATCGAAAACGATGGTCTCAGATAACCGAAGTCAATGAATGTGACGTCATCGACTCTTTAAAAATGTACAAAGAAAAAATAGGTCATTGATTTGTTTACCCTTTATACATACATACTAAGATGGGCAACAACTGTATATTTGTACATAGTTTGCTTTTGATTTTCAAAATTGGTGGAGGAAATTAAAGTTTCTTCCATTCCAAATATGGAAATTCTCAAGTGTCAGTTTTTCGTCAATGCCATCTTAGTATATATTATACATGTACTTGATTTACCTGACTTGGGATGAGAGAAAAATCGTAAGGTCATTATCGGGATTATAACCTGAGACCTCTAACTCATCGGGCAGACGCTCTACCAGCTGAGTTATTAGGCAGTTTAGTACACTCCCTCAGGTATTCCAAATGAATCCAATTTTTCTCTCGGTGTTGCATGGGAGCGCAACTGGGAAAACTTGCCCAAACAACTTGCGTTCGTTATAGGCCCTATATCTTGCGCAATATATTCGTTGCGTTCGTTATATATCTTGCGCAATATCTTGCGTTCGCTGCGTGCGTTCGCAATATCTTGACAGTTTACATCAGAAACGCCAATGCACAAAACGTGGATGGTTCTGGGTTCGAACACTACTTTCGAATGTCAGCAGCAAAATAGGGGCGTAATTCCGGATTTGTGTTTTAGCACAAACGCACATATTTGCCTACAGCGGCTATACGTGCACAAAAGTACACACAAATGTTGACATTTGGCAGAGTTCACACGACACGCGTTAGTGACCTTGGTGACACAGTGGTCGTAAAAGCCTCACATCCTGAAAACCAAATCAACACAACAGAAGAACTGTTTCCTTCCTTTTTACTGACTTGACAAGTTGAACTTCAAAACAGGTGTGTTCCTGGCACTTTAGAAACAACCAAAATCTTAGCAACTTAAAGGCCATGCAGTGTATAATTTTCAATGATTCTAAATCTTGTTGAATAGTTGTCAAATATTACCCCAATTTATCACACTTTAAAAAAGTCTGGTTTTGTAGGTTTTTAAACAAAAGTGAGCCCGTATGCACATCGAAGTGAGGTTTGGGTGTACTAGACTACACTAAAGTGTGACGTCAGTTTCCAGTGTAACTGGGTCTAAACATTCGCTGGTAATCTGAAACGTCGATTGCTAAAACGCAACTAAGTCACTTCGTGTAGACCCAGTGACCTTAGCAACACACAAAGAATGACGTTATACTTTGGTACTCTATTTGACCTGTCAGAACATTATCGCCTCTAGTCACATGAAAAAAAAAACAGAATAATATAGAGAATCATTCAGTACCCCTTTAAATCTGTGCAACACCGTGCCACGACTAAGTTGACAGACATACATGATATTATTCCATCCGGTCTGATGAGCTGTACAAGCGCGTTGGCTTCTGTATTCAGCGAAAAGTAGTTACGTCAATTAATTGATTTACGCTAACGTTCGCCATTTATTGGACAACTATTTTACCGGCTTAATCTGAGTTTTGTAAATAGGAATTTCGAGTGGATTTTAGTGGCGTTGATCGGTTTTGGGTTGCAATGGGTAGTTTGTACAGAGTTTTTATGGTGATAGCGGTTCTTCGAATGCTCGCACAGGTAAGAGAAAATGGCATATCCTGGCAATGTACAACGTGTTACCAAACGCAGATAGCATATTAAACAGCACAAATTTCTGTGTGGCGCTTGCAGGTTACAGAAGGTGGCGAGGCGCAAGACTTACCTCTACTTAGCAAGCATCGTAAGTAGAATTTATTTACGATATCTGACTAATTCTATTAAATCTGTCTTTGGAGCAAATGTGCGTGTTAATTTTTATTTTTTTATCAAGAACCCAAGTTTCTGTAAATTATATAACCATATCATTTCTGATTGTGAAAAGGCGCACGGTACTGGAGGCCTTTTAAAAAGTCAATATTGTGATCTCATTGTCGCTTATGGCCATACCTTTTACACTTAAGCGAACAATGAGCCCATAATCCAATTTACAAATTGACCACAACCTTTTCAAGCTCCGGGTCGACCTATTTCAGTTTCTTTTTTGTGTGTGAAATATCTCCATAATTTCCAGAACACCTCCTTTCAACGCTATCCCACTATGAAATCGTAAGACCTCATCGGTGTGCTCAAAATGGCGGCTTTCTCAACGACGAAGTATCCACAACTTCTGACGACAAGATTCAGAATCTGTTCGTCAAAAGCACCAGAAAAATAAGGTCCTCGGAAAGCCGGCCAGAAATTGAAGAATCGGCCAATGAAATTCACTTCCGTGTTGACGCTTTTGGCGGGAGTTTCGTGTTAAACGTGGCAAGGGATCGCCATCTTACCATACCCGGGCTGACCGTGGAGCTGTACCTTGACAACGGAACGAAAGACACATACAAACCTGATACAACGTGCTTCTACAGCGGGAGCGTGAATGGTGTACCCGACTCATCGGTTGCTTTAAGTAGCTGTGACGGATTGGTGGGTACAATCATTTAGAAAAATTGAACAAAAATGTTTTAAAACGTACAATATGTTTCAAATCCCTCGGCAAGCAAATTTAAGCTTATTTAGTGTGGTATGACCTTTGACCTCTCCCAATAGAATGGTCTGATTCAAACCGCTGATGACGAATACATTATAGAACCCCTGGAGCTAGACCGTACCGTGTCAGAGGTCAACTTGACAGAAGACTACCTCCACGTAATATACAAGACTAGAGACGTGAGAAATGTTTCACTGCACGAGCTGGAGACTAATTGTAAGATTAACAATCGCATGACTTGCATCTATTTTATATTTTTTCATGATGTTAAAAAATAATAATAATTAAAAGTCAGCGCAGATTATAACTTAATTATCCGTTATTGGAATAAATATCGTTGCATTGAAGAACAAAAATAATAACCGTTTTTAATTGACATTTAATTTGCTTCAGTTAAATTAAGTTTTCAAAACGACCACCAAGGCAAAACACCGAGGATGTTTTCTGAGACGTACCGGAATTGGCGCCGCAGTGGGCGGTCCACAGTCGACCCGGGACGGCAGTATTTCGTGGAGACAGCGCTGGTGGCCGACTATTCGATGATCGAATTCCACGGGGTGGAAAAGCTGCCGACGTATCTCCTTACACTGCTAAACATTGCAAGTATAGATTTCTTTCTAGTTTTCGAAAATACATGTCTTAGTACCGAAGCAATACTTTAAAATATTTTAACACTGGTTTTCGTGATAATTCACGTAAAATTTCTTTATAGGGTATTTTTTGTTTACTTCACCTTTTTTTATTGGCTTGTGTGTTATTTTGGACACGGCCGGTTTTATCCTTCAGTTGGACACTGTCGAACTCTTGGTGGCAGCAGACTCCCTTTTCGCCATTGTTCACACATGTGACGACTTATGGCAATACCAGTGACACACACGGCCGTGATTTGTAAAGAACATACCGGAAGGCTTGCCCTCGGTCGTGACAACAATTACCTGGGTTGTTTTTTGTTAGGTCAACCGGATCTATCGGCATTCCACGATACCAGTTGACATTCAATTTACAGCAACGAAGATTATACTTCTCGATCAAGAGATTGTAAGTATAAAAGCAATTACATGTATTTTGACAGTTAAAGGCACAGGCTCGTCAGCAATGCGCGTGCGCCAAATTCGTGCCGCGAAATACGCAGCTCCATGCCTTTGCTATGGAGCTGCATATTTCGTGGCACGAATTTGACGCGCGCGCATTGCTGACGAGCCTGTGCCTTTAAGTTGGTCATTTTGCATCGACTGCTCATGCGCGTGTTGGGTTTACGTAAATTTATAATTGTTAGTTTTGCCTTTTTGTTGAACAATGTTTTAGATAACTTTTAAGAAAGGCAGTACACATGATTGGTATCTCGAAAATCAGAAATGTTCACAGATTGTTTACGCCTAACTTACGCAATATAAACATGATGACCGTAGAAAACTTCCCCTGAAATGGCTTTGTCTGAAGTGCTATCTTTGAGAAATGAGCAAAAGAAACAGTTTTCGTCTCACGAGACGAAAATTCAGTTCGCCCTAAAACCATTTCGCCCAAGTGCCATTTCGCCCCAAATTACTTCGTCCAAACACTACATCGCCCGAATGCTACTTCGCCCCAAAACCACTTCGTGCACAGGCCGTGGCAAACCCTTTTATGACTGTTTTCTCAAAAGTTAGACGAAGTACGGAGCTGGTTTTTGCTCAGGTTGGTTTTAATCATGCATATCTTCAATCACATAGGGGGATAAAACTATTTGTAACAGTTTACCAATCATGTATACTCTCTTAATAATATACTATCTTAATAATTGGAGCAATTTGTTTTCTTCCAAAACAGTCCAAATCCCTGGTATTTGAGAATCGCTACGCCCGGAGCATGACCAACGTTTTCAACTGGGTGTCCACGCTGGCTCCACCGGGAGAACTGTTCGGTATAGCAGACTACGTGTCGTTTGTGACAGCGGTGGATTTCGGACCAGCAGGTATTCAAAAATATATTCTTGAAAATGTATTTTTGAAGGCCGCAATTAGCCCTACCCATGTAGATACACCTTTACGGTACCGTGTTTGCCATGTAGCGACATACATAGGCGGATTAGGAATTACATGCAGGACATGGTTGTGAGCAAACATGTATACCAAAGAGCGAGTTCGATTCACGACTAAATAGTTATAACTGTATTTCGACTAGAGTCCCTCGAACAATAGAGATTATTCCGTCGTTCGAGAGACTATAGTGGACTATAACTATAGTCGCTCGATCGAACTTGCTCTGTGTTTCTCTGTGTAAATTGTACGGCGTACAGCCTCCGTTTCTTATCTAGATTTTAATGGATCTGTGGTTGGCCTACAACTACTATCCCTCGTTTTTTGGTGTTTTATGTTTCAAATGAAGGATATGCCCCAGTTGGAACGATGTGTGAAGTGCAATGGAGTAGTTCAATCTCCCAAGATCTAGGGTTGAGGTCGGCGTTTGTAATGGCACACGAAGCTGGGCATGTGTAAGTTGAAAACTCAAATTGTTGGAGGTCATAGTTTGGATGTTTTCTTTTTACAATTTAATTTTTAAATTTCTGTTTTGACAATGAGGGCGCTCTTTGTGTCCTGTAACTTTTGGATGGCGCTTTCACAGGGGGTCAAAAGGCTACGGGTTACTATTGCTTGTCCTCTAGTCACGTCAAACTGCCTTCGAGTCCCAAGTCAAGTCAAATCAAATTGAGTGTCGAGTCCGAGTCTTTACAACATCATGTTTTAACTGATTTGTTTCCCATTACAGCCTAGGTATGAAACACGACGGTGATGGCAACTCATGCGTCATGGAGCCCTACGCACGCTCCATTATGAACGCTGTTGTCTTAGCGAGTTTCCGCGGGTACTTCTGGTCCAATTGCAGTGCACAGCTACTGAAAAGTCGTATTGGGTATAATATAAAAAATAAAATAAAATGAAAAACTAAACCAAACAAAACTAAACCAAAAATTAAAGCATAGCAAAAACTAACCAACACGAGAAGTTAATGGGGAAATTCCAAACACAACAAAATAAAAACAAGTTACGGAATATAAACAATGTATAATGTTTGTACTTCTATATTTAATCCACTGAAGAGGCTACCGGTGCCTGCAAAATGTCCCCTTCAACACCAAAAAGGACTCGGTAGAATCTAACGGCTTTCCGGGTGAGTGGTACTCGCCAAACCAGCAGTGCCAAGTCACGTTTGGCGCCAATTCCAGGCAGTGCGGACAGGTGAGAAATAAATTGCCCGCTAAATTTTGCGCGGCAAATTTTGGATACCGTCTTTGCAACACAATATGTATAGCTAAATAATGTACACAAAGGTGGCTGATGCGCACAGCAAATATAAGCCACATGTCTTGGATTTATTGGCTGTGGCTTGAATTTACACACAAGTCAATGAGAGACGTTAGGTAAAAGGCTTGATTACTTTCTATTAACTCATGTGTTATTTCAAGACGGAGCCAATGATTTTGGACGCGGCCGGTTTTACCAGTCAGTTTTACACTTTCAGACTCTTGGTGGCAGCAGACTCGCTTTTAAGTTCCACTACTGTTCACACACGTAACGAGCTCGTAAACTGCTTAATTTTTTCGCGACATTGTCGTATTTCCTATACTTAAAGGTGTATTTTTGCGATTCAAGAGCACGGTGGTAAAAAAATGATTTTGGAAAATTGTTTGACCAGCGCGGAAACGAGTATATTTGGTGTACAATTGAGTTGAATTTTATTTCGTAATTTCTTCTCTTTTCTTTAATTTTTTTACAAAACATGCGTACTTTTCCATGGAATAGCTAAGGTGTAATGTAACAGATTTTTAATTTGTTAATTTTTTTAATATTTTTCTTTTGTAAACTATACACAATCGTCAATAATTTTCTTTGTTGCAGACGGAAGATTATTACAATTGCGTTATCAGATGTACAAACCATTCCAACCCGTACGTGTGCTACGACTATTACATGACTGCCTTAGACGGCACCAGCTGTGGTAACATGTACACACAGGTAATAGTCACTAGATTTTCAATACATGGATATAAATAAAACCTTTGCTGCGTCAAAATACTGGCGTAATGAACTTGTAGTAAACATCAGTCGTGTGTAATAAAATGATCATACACTTTTGGATTGCAGGATTGTGAAACTGTTACAAACGGCATTACATGTATCTCAATGTGTGATTGAGGATGTGTATGATAAAAAAAAAAACCTGTGTATAAGTCAGCTCAGTAATTCATCTACGTTCCGAGAAAACAATGAAAAACTGTGTCTATGTTTTCAGAAAATTGTGCGAAGCCATTTTCCTATATTTAGGCTGGTTCCCTTGCTATATAATACACGGAAACCGACACCATAATACCACAGTAGTCAGGGGCTTAGTTCATATAATGGCGCCCTTGTAAAAACAATGTGTGTGTACACGCATTTATATAAATTCACCTTCAATTACCGTTTTATTATTTAAAAATATATATATATCGAACAAAATCATTGCGTTGGACAGTTGGAGCCACTTCTATCTTCCATTTGAGTAAGGTTTTTTTCCGGTCAAAGTGGTACATGTAGATTCAAATTTTGACCCTGAAAATCCTATACCGATTTTAAGCATAGATTTTAGATACACCCCGTGAAAAAAGTCATTTGAAACACTTTTTATTGCTCAAAAATGCCTCGCTTTTTATCTCAAAGTGGTGCAATGGCGGATTTTGTGAGGATAAATCTCCGAAGCAGAATGGTAAATGGGGCGAGTGGTCCGTGTGGAGTGAATGCTCAAGTGACTGCAGCGTTGGCGCACAGACAAGACATCGTACGTGCGACAGCCCAAGGTACGCTGCCAATAAAACTTTTACGTACAATTTCTACGTCACCTTTTTGCTGTAAATACGCATATAAAAACCGACATGTATTTGTTACTTTCCTTTTCGGGGATAACTTTAAATACCTCATTTTTAGACAATACAACAAGTATACAACTCATTATACTTTCATATAAAATTGTGCTCCACAAAGTTAGTTACTAGTGCTTAATTTTTCTCATTAAAATTTTCATTTTTTTCTTCTTTCTCGTCTACAGACCAGCTTTTGGCGGAAAACGATGCAAAGGGAGGTCTTTCCAGTATAAAGTATGCAACACAAAGGTCGGTTTTTGTTTGAAATTTCATTTTTCTGTCGATTTTGTTTCAGTATTTTGTATTTTTGTATAGATATCATGTTTGATTTTGGTTAAGCTACCATAAACATTACATCGCATGAGGTGAAATGCTTGCATCACTTTATTTTGCACAGTTCCCTGCATTTGCGGTATACATTTCAGAACACATTTGGCGCGAACTGTACAGTCTAACCCTATTCAAGTAATGTTAGTCAAACTAAACTTGTTTTTAGCTGACTGACAAATGTCATTTCCATATATTCACGTTGAGTCGAGCCTAATTGAATTATAAATGTATGTTTAGGCGGAATATAATGGATGTAAAGCGCTGTGAAACCTTTGTGTAAGGGCATTATGCTCAAATTATTAATCAAATTGTAATATTTCGATTTAGTAGATCTAATTCGCGATGGTTATTCTTTGTTCAAACTATAGTCTTGTCCCGTCTGGGTCGATAAAAGAGCGGAGCAATGCACCGACCGTCTGGCACCGGTTTATATCAACGACAGAGCACAAACATGGCTGCCTCACGTTAACAGAAATGGTAAAGTGTAAAATCACTTTTGATTTCATTAAAGCCCCAATACATCATTTGAAGTGACCAAAATTTTACTTCACGAGTTGACAAGAAAAAAGTCGACTAAAAGTGTTGATAGCAATAGTAACAAACACCACATGATTTTGTTCCCGTGTAAAATGGTACCTTTGTGGGAGAAATTGCCAACTGATAGTGCTTTTAAAAATGTCTGCAGACAACGTTTTTACCATTCATTTATTCATAAGAACACACACAAGTTTCCCAATCATGTAATCTGTCTTTAAACTGACATCGCACTGTGCTACCTTTTTAAAAATTTGAAATCTAATGAAATTACAAGTTGCATTGTTTTGTCAGAATCATCTCCCTGCACGTTAACATGCATCGCAAAGCGAGTGCAATACGTCCTTGGTACCCCGTACCTGGTAACCGATGGTACACCGTGTTCATACCGAGATCAGCATAGCATCTGTGTCAGGGGAAAGTGCAAGGCAAGTCACATGGTTTTCATAGTTTTTTGGCATCATGTCTTTTTAAAAGTATCTGACCAATAAAATGCCTGACCAGTATTGTGGGCAATACATGAATTTTATAATTAATTATAACAATTTATTGTTCAAAAAAGTTTACTTGTATGTTTATTTCTACAACTTACACTTTAAATTCTTAACTTGGTATGAGAGAAAAAATCGGTACCATGCAACAACACCGAGAGAAAAATAGGGAAAACCTGCGGGAGTACACAAACTGTGCCTTAAAGCTCAACTGGTAAAGCATCTGCCCGGAGAGTCAGAGGTCTCGGAATCGAATCCAGATAAGGCCCTGTCGATTTTTCTCTCATCCCAAGTTTGGTTGTTTCATTTCAATGGTGGTTAGGCACCATACCAGATGTTGCGTTCTAATAAATATGACAATGTTGTCAGGAACATGAATAATAAGCCCGTTCAGAAAGCTAAATGTTCATGATGTAATGTCATTCCACACGTTCGTTTTTTCCCCCAATCATTTCTTCAGAAACTTGGATGTGACAAACGCGCTGGTTCCACCAAGTCTGATGACCTTTGTGGCATATGCGGCGGCGACAACAGCGGTTGTACGTTCGTTAATAGGACGTTTGCTCAGGCACCTAAGAAAAGTAAATAATTTTCCATTTTCTTTAACACATTCAAAAATATTTAATACAATAAAACGCTGATTCAGAACGATTAACATACATATTTTGTTGGGTTTAAACCTGATTAAACCTAGGTAGGATGAGCTGACCTCTTGTGTTACACGTCTAAAAAACGGCTCTAGAAAATTTTAAAAAAGCAGGAGCTCTCAGTTTCTTCGATCTTTCAGAGTACAATTTGCATTTTTTTAACCAGTTAATTAATTAATTAATTAATTGATAATTAAAAATTAAATATTAATTAATTAATTGTTTATTTTTCAGAATACCAAAAACTCGCCACACTTCCAGTTGGAGCCTACAACATCGCCGTGAAAGAAGAAACGAACACCAGCCATTTTCTTGGTAGGTTTGCTATCTCGTTGTTCATTGGTTAATATCTGATTGAATGCATGCAGGTATAGAATGACATCAGCCAATGGCAACGTCCCTTACTTTAAATCTGTGTTTGTATCGGTTGTATGTGGCCTGGAATCTCTTTCACAAAAGTTAAGATGAGTTCAATGCGTCCTAATTCCCATACCAACGCCCCAAGATAAGAAGAGTGACCCTTCTTAAGACGCCTTACCTCTTTGTGAAATTATCCCTCTAAATTTTCTTCAGCTCTTCGGGTTACATCAAGCAAATGGTACATCCTAAACGGCGGAGGTGTGCACCGCTGGCCGGAATTTGTGGCAGGCGGCGCACGCTTTGATTACTCCAGAGAAGACGAAACGCTAAAATCAACTGGACCGCTGCATGAAGAACTGGATTTAATGGTATGTCGTCATTAAACGAGTTTGCTCAGATTTAAAAAAAAAAATAATTGGATTTTGTTCTAACCTAACAATCATATAAGATACCTCCCCGAAATACTATCCATGGGAAGAAAACAGAAAATTTGAAATCTCCAATTTGGATATGGAAGCAAAACTAAGGCTGTTGTGTGATCACTGCACTGCGCGGAACGGATAAATTAGTTTACAAAACATCCGGTGGTTTTTGTTTATATCCTTGAAAATATACGGATTGAAAACACGAAATTTCGGAATGGTAATGAGAAAAATATGACATTTGATATGGTATCAAAATCTCAACACCCATGGGAAAAATGGGGGTTCAAAAATGTGATCTGGTCACGCTCCTTATTACAGGATTGGAAAACTGTTACAAAATGTGTGATTGAGGATGTGTATGATAAAAACCAACCTGTGTATAAGTCACCTGTGTATAGTACCTCACCTATGTTCCGAGTAAACAATGAAAAACTGTGTTCATGATTTCAAGAAATTGTGCGAAGCTGCCGTCCTATTTAGGCTGGTTCTCTGGCTATACTGCAGGGAAAATAGAGCCATAAATACTATACGATAGTCAGGGGCACAGTTTCATTCACATGAGGACGCACACGCATTTATATAAATTAGTCTGGCACCCCTTTCAGTCAGCAGTTTAAATTTTACACAACTGATTCAGGGGATATGACTGACAATTATTTTTGGGTCCATCTCCGTAGGTATACTGGACTGGAGACAGGCGCCCTGTTAGGATCACATACAGTTACTACATACAGAGTGCGGGAACCAGTCCAGAGGAGTCAATATAGTAACGCCGTGTGGCCGTAATCTTTTACATTAAATTTCAGGATCGGGTTCGAATCCTGTTTGGGTAAACTCAGTATATGTACATATAGCAACACACAACTTTATACATACATTTTAAACACTTTTTTGGAACACACATTCTCTTACTCCCGGAACCGAATATACACTTCTCACAATAAGTTAGGGATATTGTGGGGTGTACACAGATATTTTATTGAGGGAATGCATTCCGCTTGAATAATTTTGAATAATAGCCAATTTGTATTTGCATGATAGACGCGCCTTGTCGTCGCAGGGAGAGGTGAAAATAGTCATTTGAAAACAAAATCCAAAATTTACAACCAATATCCCTAACTTATTGTAAATAGTGTAGAAAAACGTTTTAACAACGCACAGACCTTTGATTTAATATTCCTATATATTTATGTACACTGCATGCTTAAAAAAGTCTCAAACGAAATTTTCTAAAAATACCAATTTTTCAGCCTTAGATTTTGTTCATGTTTTCTGCAGAAAGGTATCTGAATTCTGATGAGTAACAACACAAAATCATTAGTTATGCCTTGTTGCACAAATTACTGAAGAAATATTATTAAGTATATGTTCATTGTTCTTTTAAGTTTTATTAAAAGACAGTCATTTTATTGTAAACCGTTCCTTAAATCCCTGACCTTTGTGAAAGAAAAGCTTTTAAAATGAATGATATGAGCTGCAACCAATAGCTGCGCTCCTACAAATGCATGACGTCATGTGATGTTAGCTATTTTAGACGTGACGGCTACCGGTCCTCATATTCATTCGTCGTATGGGAATAAGTGGAGTTGGAACCAGTCTATAGAATATGAGGTACGGAAACCAGTCTAACTAATTCACTGCCGGCAGAGGGCGCTACAGCGAGCATGCCATCTACCAACAGAGGGCGCTACAGCGAGCCACCCACCAACAGAGGGCGCTACAGTGAGCCACCGAAAAATTATTTTCAAGATGGCAGCCTCCATGAACTGATATACAAATGCTGCACGATATGTGGCAGCTGAGTTGCCTGTTGCTTTGTGTAGCACGCTACATGCTACACAGAATTGAGCATGCGCAGTGATAACCAACAAGTCTATGGTGTAGCACTTTTTTTGCTACATGCGAGGACCCCTTTTGTAAATGTGTGTAGCGCCGTGTATGTAGCAGTCGGTTTGTGCACAAGTCTATGGTGTAGCACTTTTTTGCTACACGGCAGGACCCCTTCCTTTTGTAAAAGTGTGTAGCGCCGTGTAGCAGTCGGTTTGTGCACAAGTCTAAGGTGTAGCACTTTTTTTGCTACATGCCAGGACCCCTTCTTTTGTAAATGTGTGTAGCACCGTGCAGCAGTCCGTTTGTGCACAAGTATATGGTGTAGCACTTTTTTTGCTACACGGCAGGACCCCTTCCTTTTGTAAATGTGTGTAGCGCCGTGTAGCAGTCGGTTTGTGCACAAGTCTATGGTGTAGCACTTTTTTTGCTACATGCGAGGACCCCTTCTTTTGTAAATGTGTGTAGCACCGTGCAGCAGTCCGTTTGTGCACAAGTATATGGTGTAGCACTTTTTTTGCTACATGCCAGGACCATTTCCTTTTCTGAACAAATGTACATAAAACGTTGAAGTACGTTGATCAGTAAATTTCTAGGTCTAGTTCCTTGACACCGGCATGCAGAAGTACATTGTTTTTAAAAACTTTGGTTTGGAAACAGCATTGCAATTATTCGTTGTAGGCCTAGATACGAATGTGTGTGTAGCATGTAGCACTGCTGCAAATAACAGTGGTGAATTCTTCTGCCACATATCGTGCTGGGTATACTGATAAACGTTCCACCGTACCCACTGTGGTAATGGCTTGGTTTTCCCATCCTTCCTCCATGGTTTTCCGAGTTTGGGGGTTGGTTTTTTTAAATCTGACTTTTAAAAAAACTTACGGTTGATATGCCGTAAAGAAAAAATTGATGATACTCAGGTTAGAAAGTCTTCCTTTTTCTTTGACGAATGTTTCGTTTTCAAAATTCAATCAAGATTGACAAGAATTTGAAGAAGTCACTAGTCAGAAACAAAATGAGATGGTAGCCTACATCCATGACTTCTGGTAATGGTGTTAGGCATACTTGACAATGCATGAGATCAATTTAAAACTGAACTTAAGCCTAGCATGAAGGAGGCCTACATGTAGTTACAATTTGTTGGGGAAAGAATTCCGTTTATGATCACCATAACTTTATAATATAACTATAAGCCGATTTTACCAAACCTTAATACGCACTGTGTAATATAAGCACATAACTTTTTATTTCTGCGATAATTATACACACAAGCTGTGGGGCCTATGCCATTTTCAAAAGTTGTGCAAGCTACCCCTTTTTCGTAAAGTTGGCTGCAGTCATTTTCCTTATTATGACTCAAAATACACTAAAAATTGTTAATATTTTACTTTTTTAAAGGAAAATTAATTTAGGACTATATGTGACAGACAACTTTCTCTGCCATGTTCAATATGTGGCATCTCAGTGGCGACCAGTGAACAGAATCCATGCCTTTTTCAGAGATTTCCCCTTTTCCGAATAAATCTTTCTCTTTCTTTATTTGCATTTTTCACAGATTTATATTGGCAACACATAATGGCCAGGAATCTTCTGTCAAGATCAGGAGTCAAGTTCTCAAATGGATGCTGTTTCAGGCCAATTTACTCCAAATTAAGCACTCATTTCTCCCCTGGAGCCAGTCACAGTCACACCAAAAACTGTGGTTTTTCGCTGGCTAGTAATTCCGGACAAAGGTGGTGTCTGCATGAAAGGACGTTATTATTACCAAAAACATTGCACGGTCAGCCGATAACACCCATTTTGTGTGGTCAAAATCAACATCGTCACTTGTCCACGGAACCCACAACAGCTTATGAGATTATTCTTGCTTCGAGACCTGTTCAGCTCTCCCAAACTCTCTTAGAAAGCGTTCACGATATCAGTGGTCTGCCCTGGTCGGCGAGCATTATCCTGTCAACAATTGCATTTCGTGCTGTTCTGACCTTTCCGCTCAGTGTTTTTACCCAGTACATCATTGCCAAAGTGGAACGATTACAACCTGAGATCGTCGCGTTGGCGAAGCACGCATTTGTTCGGCGGTTTATGCAGAGAGCTAAACTTGAGAAGTGGTCCGAAAAGAGAGCTGACAGAACACTAATGATGTTGGTGAGTTAACATTTTACAACTTCACAGAAAGTCGGAGGTTCCGGGTTCGAATCCCAATGAAGACCATATTTTTCTCTTGTCTCATATTTGGTACATTTTCTCATTGACTTTTTCAGATGCGACATTACTCCAAGGAGCTTTACATTCGTGATAACTGCCACCCAGCTAAGGGGTCGATTCTGCTCCTAGTGCAGCTACCGTTGTGGGTTTGTTTGTCAATGTCGCTTCGCAACATGACGGGAGCATTCGCTGGAACAGTTTATCTCAGTATGTCGATTAAAAAATTGTTTTAGTTACAGTGTACAGTGGGCTTGGGAGAGTTTTCTCTGTAGTTGATGGTGCCCTTGTAAAATAATGTGTGTGCACAAGTATTTATATAAATTCATATTCAGTTAGCCTTTTACGTGTAACATTTACATAATGACTGGTGCCCCGAATTCTCCACTTTCAAATGGAGGTGCAGTTTAGAAAGTCACACATTATGCTATTATTGCTATGTGGTGCATACCGTTGTCCAGCAATCAACAGTCTGGTTATTTTATGCCATTCTATTCTACAGTGAACACGGTATTGATTCTGTACTTCACACCTGCATGCACCACATAGTAACAAAAATTCATATATCTTCAAAAAACCACCGATGTTTTGTAAACTAATTTATCCGTTCCACAAAGCAGTGCAGCGGTTACACCAACCATTTCCAAAAATTTCCTGTTTTCCTCGCATGGATAGTATTTTGGGAAGGCATTTGATACGATTGTTAGGTTAAAATGAAACCCATTTTTCTGAACACACTCCTTTAATTAAAGTATTGTTTCCTGTTAACTGTCACAGACCCAGCCAACATTGTCCCATCCCTGGCAACAGAGGGGGCTTTCTGGTTTCCAGACCTGACCGCAGCAGACCCATTCGTGGTGCTACCCATTCTGGTGGGATTAATGAATCTTTGCAATGTGGAGATAATGGCGTTACGCGATGGGCATCAAAACTCGCGGACGCGTCGCTACGTCACCAATTTACTACGTGGTGTGTCGCTAGCGATGATTCCTATTGCGGCTTACGTACCATCAGTAAGAAAATACCTGCGTAATTTGGGCAGAATTTTGCACGTAAATTTAACGCACGTCACTTTAAGAAAAAAGCATTATGGGGAATTTGAAGTTAAACGACAGAATCGACTTGGGCTGAAAGTGTTTTTGTAATTCTGTGATTTTCAGTGCGTTGTCTCACTCTAAATTCCCTCCAAGCCGCTTTTTCTCAAAGTGATGCGTGAAAATTTACGCGCAAAAAGGCTCAGTGTGAATCTAGTCTAACTGTAGAAGAATGAAGTCAAGAGGTGACATTTCCAATAGACTACTAAAGTATGACATCAGTTTGCAGGGTTACTGGGTCTAAACATTCACTGGTAATGTAAAACATCTATTTCTAAAGCACAGGGAAACAGTTCACTGGTTTTAGTGTAGACCCAGTAACCTTGGCAACACACCTTGGGTGACGTTTTCGCTTTAGTACTCTATAATGTGTGTCCATCCAATTTCTTGCAAAAGTCAGTCCAATATGTGGGTCTGTCTATAAATTAGGGGTCCAAAAGTGTGCCATTTAGTGTCCCCCGTTACACCTGATATGTGTTATTTTTCGTACAAAAATCATTAAAATGGCCTTTAAACCATTTTGTATGAATTGTACTTTATGTACTCGCTCTTTGAGATGGAAAGTATTTAAAGAATGTGTCCTCAATTTACAAAAACAGGATGTAAAATGTAACGATGGACACCAACATTGGACCCTAATTTATAGAAAGACCCATATTCCCTTTAATCAGTAATGCATCACTTAAACTGTAGGTTTAATAAAAAAAAGTCCCTGTGCTTTCAACCAGGAAACCACCATTTCCTTTTGCAAACAGTCCAACAAAACTGTTCGCCCTTGGCCACACTTATAAGCCGGAAGGCCATGCAAAATGTACTAGAAACACTCATTTACAGACTAGCTAGTCTGTTGCAATTTCCCTTCTAAAGTCTGTAAAAAAAACGATTTTGGCTGGTGACCCATTTCGCAAAGCAAATAAATGATTTTGGTTAGCAAACTTTATTGCTAAACAGCTTTATGAAATTAGCCTTGGTTTGTAGTTAACTACTAATTGCTATGACGCTTGCAAATTTAAGTTTGTGTTCTAGTGATATTGCTAATTTGCTGTCTGTTTTAGCCCCATAGCGAATATTGAATTTATTATAACAAGAATTCATACTTCTGTGTGTCTCTTATGTGATATTTTTCCATTTTTCAACAGGCAATGTCTCTCTACTGGGCCATCTCAGCATTCTACGGTCTTGGCCAAAATCTTCTTCTCAAATCACCAAAAGTCCGATCAAGTCTATATATCCCTCCAGTTGCATCAGACAGCGACACGCCATACAAGGACATGTGGAATATCTTCAGGAGGAAATTTTTGGGTAGGAATGTGATCGATGAGCGAGGGAATTCGGAGAAGAAACGAGCAGAGAACAAAATGAAAGAGTTGAAAAATGGTGAGAATGAAAGCAAAAAGACTGGTGGGAAAAGGGCTGACAGTTTCTGAGTTTCAGGGATTTGAAATGAGTAGAAGACACGGACTCGAACCTGAGACAGTTGGTTTGCTGTAGCAGTACTCTTCCTCTTGATATATCGAAGAAAATACCGTTACTGGCAACCAGTGAACCGTTTCCTTGTTCTTTATCAATGGTTTCAGATTACCAGCGAATGTTTAGACCCGGTTATCCTGGCAACTGACGTCACACTTTAGTAGTCTTGTGAGGATGGCTTTGGTGAACATCTGTGAGATGCGTTATAATTACTGTTGGGAATTTACAGATAATTAAGGACTGAGCTTCAAGCGTCTAGGCGCGCTGTGTGGTGCTCTACGCACAACGCGCTTGTGCAACAGGCCCGCCAAATCGCTTCGTCGTACGAAGGGAGCCGTTCACATTACAAATTTGCTTTGTCGAATGAAGCGATCTCTTCGTCGCATAAAGCTATAGTATTTCCTTCATCGAATGAAGCGATTCTAATCATCGTCGAATGACGAGGCGTGCGTTCACATCAGGAAATCTCTTCGTCGAATCAGCATCGAACGAAGCGATTTCTCAAGTGAGAACGGGGTCTTTGTTACAACAAGAATGAAAACACATAACAAAAGATGGAGAAATTGAATATTCCTTGTTATAAACAGAATGTTGTAATAGCAGTACTCTTAATAGCAGTTCTGCTGTATATCCAATCCATTGTCGGGTTTTTAACAAGGATATTTCATTAAAAACGTGTAATGATTTAGTGTTATTTATGAAAAGTATTTATTTTTGCAAATATATTGCAAAGAATTGCTGAAGGGCAATTGCATGTAAAAAGTGGACATTTCCACAACATTTGAAATGATGTATTTTGGTAGAAAATTGCTTTACATGATAGCATATGAGCAGCCTCTGATGCAGTCAGAGGCTGACTGCACCAGCCTCTAAAAGAGCCACTTGGGCAGGATGCGCCACTATGCCTGAAGTGCCTCCCTGAGCCCATGCAAGTTTTAGCTGGGGCTGTTTGAGAGACGCGCGTCTCCAGAGGCTAACGCACTCCACGCAGGATCACTCGGGTTGAAAAACGCAACAAAATGGGTTTTCCCGAGAGTTCTGAACTACAAGATTCTCACAGAAACAGAAAATGCACTTAGATGAAATAATTATAAGCAGAACAGTCTTGAAAGCGATTCCAAAGTGATTGGTCGATCAGTGATATGTTATCCACCCTTAACATCTGTTCCGAGCAGTAAAGTCTCATTATCTTCAAGGGACCGAAATAATTAGAGCTTTATATCTAGAGAGCCCTATAACCAGTGCATAAACAATAAAGAGAATAACGCCTGGGACTTAGGAAAAGGAGCTTTATTTCAGGGGGGCGTTATGGAGAGATTTTACTGTACATGCATGTATTACATCCCCTCCGTGCCATTAAGTATTTTTACTTGTGTCAGACAACTGAACTTCCTGGAAAGTGGGGAGAAAACGAATTGAAGGTTCAACGTTCCCAGTTTTTTAGGTCTCCACTCGGTGACAAGGTCAAATTCTTACCGCACGCAACATAAAACCGCCATGACGTCTCAAATGACAGCTATTTTGATTGGTTGCCACCGGAAAGTTAACTTTCCTCCCACGCGCAGTTAAGTGCTTTTTAGCAACAGGTCGCGAACGTTTGGCTCAGCGGCTTTCAACAGCTGGACGTGGTTTAATTTTCACGGCCATTATCCCTCGTTTCTGTCCGACGCCCTCCGTAAAGCTGTGACAATCTTTCGGGAATTATTTCTCCATCGGCACGGATGCAACATAAACTATTTTCTTTGTAGCTTTGCCGGGTGGAAACTTCTTCAACGACAATGCGTTCGTTTGTTCTTTTAGGATTATTCGTAACATTTCTTGTTTTATTTGAGGTAAGCGAGATTTCTTTGTTTCTTTTCTGCAGTTAAAAATATTTCTTACTATACATGTATTACTTTCGCTGTGTTCTAGTCTTATCAACAATATTCACAGATGAAAATGGCGGCAACAAAAGCACAATTTCACCCTGCAACTTTCACCCGAGTCGCAATCTTTCACCCCCAAGTCCCTCGGATAAAACTCACAAAAATGTGAGCTTCAACCCGCCAGCTATGAAGTATTTTCGAATGTCATTTTACTCAACATTGTATACATTTTTACACCAAGGCTGTTTTTAAAATTACTGGATTAGGCTCGGTCTTTGCTTTTTTTCCGTCTTTCCCATGTATGTGTATATAGTTTTACTGCTTTAGTTTGTGGTTTTAAATACTTTTAATACATTTTTACGGGGGTGAACGATCAAACAGGTGTTGAACCAACCCAGATGTTTTTGTAGTCGGCTCCATTTTCGCAGTTTCACCTCATTGGTGAAAGAGAGCGCGCGTTGTGCGTGCTCTTGCCACGCGCAATTAACGCGCTCAAAATGCCTACGTAAATCCTAAAACGACGGTGAATAATCTTGTCATTGCGGTCGTGCATTGAATGCAGTTTTAATGGCTGCACCACCAGTAGGACAAAACGACGCACAGTGTGAAAGTTATTGGCCATGACCTCGATTAAGTAGTGCCAACAGGATCAGAACACCCGAAAAAAAATGGCGTCATACCTTTGAGCGAGGGAAAGGAAATTCACAAGTTATGTAGTGAGTAAATCTCTCATTTCCTTTATTGCTTTCTATAGAGCACAGAGGTGAAAAAATGATGACATCCTTCGGGATCACTATCTACACTAAAACCAGTAAACTGTTTTAGCAACGACCTCGGCGAATGTGTAGACCTAGTTACCCTGATATCAGTGATAACAAATAAATAATATACTAAACCAAAGCCAGCTAAAAGATAGAGTACACGATTGGTAAAGTGTTAAAAACGGCGTTATTTCCACTCATTAAAAGCCTGTGTGGAGAAAATTGCCTTGTAGTTGTAGAACTTTCAGCCTCAGAGATGCAGTAAAGTGAACCTCCCACTGTGCGATTTTTGCCACGAATTCCCAACGATTAGGTACGATTTGGTACGATTGTGTATAGAGTCTATAAACAGTCTCTGGTAATCGCACCTAATCGTATCTAATCGTGGCAAAAATCGCAAAGTGGGAGGCCCGCTTAATTAATAATACTTCAGAAAACCTTTAAAAAAATCCTTTTATTTTTGTGTGTGTGTGAATGAATGGTAACCAGACAACATTTTAAAAACTCGCTCTCACATCATATTTTACACGGAAAAAAAATAATGTGGTGTTTGTTGCCATTGCAATCAACACTTTTAGTCGGATTTTTCTTGTCAACTCGTGAAGTAACATTTTGGAAAAATGCAATTGGGGCTTTAAAGTTGTGCTTGCGTCCCGGGGCTTGCGTGGGAGTTTATAGACAATGCGAAACTAATTCGACTGAAACAATGGACCTTTATACAAACAATGACATTTAATAACCTTTCAAAATGAATCAATGCTGAATCAAACGCGTGGGAGGAATCATGCCGCGCCGGGGACCAAATTTACCACCTTTTAAATAATACGCAAATGTTTTCAACAAAATCTACGACATTGCAAACAAAAATAATGTGAAAATGTGTGGAAAGTAGTCAGTGGACTATTAAAGAACTATATGAATCGGTGTACTCTTGGTCGAAATTAATATAGACGAAGATTATTCGAGCAAGCAATATTTTTTTCTGCAATGTTGTTCCGTCATATATGGAGAAAGAATGGTGCCATGCAATAGTGGGTCGGGTTCATGCCCAACCCACTTAAATTTTGCTCGTTTGGGAAATTATTTATGATCCCGTCAAAATATCGGAGCAGAAACGCAAACAGACCTTTGTTTCTCAACCAACAGGTGCAGATTTGACCTGATCGAAAAAGTCGTTTCTGAAGGGAAAATATTCGTGCGCGGCCAGTACTTAATTGAAAATCGTAAATCCATCTCTTGCATGAAATTGCGTCCGAAGTTTATTCGCTCGTACCAACCGCCCTCGCTGGGATGAGCTAATCTGTTTGCGCCCTCATTGGCCAGATTTATACGACACGTGACCACGAGGTCCCCTGTTTTTCTTGTAAACGGACGTAAAAACGTTGTTTTTTTCAGCCGGCAAGGCAGGTTTTGCGCACAGTACATTTATTCCATTCATAAATTAGATTTTTGCACTGGCATACTATTTATTTATTAATTTATCGTCTGACAGCAGGCAACCCACAATGCTCCGCGCGTATGTACCTAGTCTCGTACCCAGACCTGATGTGGATGCTCGCACATGGTACGAGACTAGTATGTACCTGGTACCTGTGACCTTTGCGTGACGTATTTCCTTCACAGAAATCTGTAATTAAAAGCACATCAGCTCATCCCATCGCCCTGTAAAGGCGGTGGATACGAGCGAAATAGTCGACGTTATCTTTTTTAAATTTATATTCAAAACAGATTGGACATGTCAACAGCAAGGAACTTGGGCTACAAGCGAAGACCAAGATAAAGGAGAAGAAACTACACGCCCCCAAAAGAGGTATGAATAAAAAGTTATCTGACCTTGGCTTGAAAAGTTGTCAGAAATATTTTCTTTGCGTTCGAATACGAACGCTCTCGGAGTATGGTCGGGATTATTAATGCAAACGTTCATTATGCCGAACGTTTCCCTTTTCGATGTTTGCTTCTTGGTGAGAAAACCCCACGATTTCTGACAAAATAGAGAAATGGTTAAACCCCAAGTTTATTTATATTAGCTCTTTTCATTGAGCATTTTTTCTTCGTACCGTCTTTTAGAAATAATTTATCATGGTTTGACACAACGTTCATATACGCGTTCTTACCAAGTACACGGCCGTTCGAAACGCAAAGCGCCCTCTCGAGGTTGTAATTTCCAACATGGCCGCCTCCATGAGCTCGAGAAAATTTCTGTGTCTACGCCACATTCTATCGTAATTTTTGGAGCTGAATTTATTTTTGACAGTAAAAAGATCAAAGAGTAAACATTGTAAAAGAACGTTTAACAATTCCGTTTACTACCGTCCACGTTGGCAACTATATGGACGTAAGATAACTTAGCTAGGCCGTCGTTCCGAAATAATGATGGTGCCTTATTGGTGGCTTGATAATGATGATTGAAAATTAGAAATGAGGAGAGCTAGCTAGCTCGAGAGAAGACGACACACATGACATTACATTGACCGATGGCACGCATGAGCAAGCAAATACATTGATGATTGAAGAAATAGGGGGAAAGAATTCCCTTTCACTGCCTTTGGCATGTTTGGTCGCCGGTATAAATACCGTACACGTTCGTCAATAATTCATCCTAGTATTAATATGACATGATAATGCCCCAGAAAGGGTAAATTTGGTTTTAAAAAAATGATTTTTAGCAATAAGAAAATATCAAGTTTTTTCTTGAAACACTTGGGTTAGCCTAGTATTAATTGTTTATATCATGCTCCATAGACTTGGCGATGGTGTATGGTATTTTTTCCCAAATCTTTGTTGGTTACAGAGTAGCATTTTGTTGAATACAATTTCCTTTTCAACAGCTGTCAAAGCAATTTATGTCAAGAGCAGAGAAAAGAGAGACAGTGATGATGAAGAGGAAGACGAGGATGAGTACAGAGGGAGGGGGAGTGTCCGTCGGAACAGCAAACCAAAAGCACCAAACACAAACAAAAATACAGCAGGTATTTGGGGTCGAATATTCTCTAACTCCGTTCTTATAAGCATTTTTAGAAAGGTCTTAAAGTCAGATTACATGATTGGAAAACTTTAAAAAAAAACAAGAACAGAATTACATATCTAAGGACTAATGTTGATAAACTGCCTTGTAGAAATTTCAGCCTCATAGATGCAGTAATACTTCAAAAAAGCTAAAAAATCCTCGCATGGTTTTTGTGCTGAATGAATGGTAAACAAAATAATTCACCCATAAACGTATCATTTTACACATGTGGTTTTTGGTACCAATGTTATCAACAACTTCGATGTACGCGTAGTTGCAACTAGTTGCTGTCAGTTACAAGTGTGTGTCTGAATAAGTGTGCGCACATCGACAGCAACTGCAAGCGACAGTTGCTTCCAGTTGCAAGGTCAATGTACTCTAGGCTTTACCGAGTTGCTTTGTCGATGTGCGCGCTCTGAAAACTGGATGTTCTTTGCCACTAGTTGCGCAACTGATCAATTGCTGTCGATGAACGCGCTATGCATATATCGACAGCAACTGATCAGTTGAGTTGCTTCCAGTTGCAATGTATGCTAGGCATAATTTTACTAATATCTACTTCAATTTTTATAGTTTTTACTGCTAGGTCCATAGAAATATCAATTTAATTTTCTCAGAACACTTCCAAAAAGTGAAAGAATGCAGAACAAAAAGTTAAAAATATGTTCAGAATTTGTTTTCTGAGTTCTGTCCATTTCTTTTCAGGTACAGCCCCAATTGAAACTGAATATTGGCTCAGGTAATCTTTGTCTTGCTTAAGTTTAGTTTGAGTGACCAATTGTTGTTTATAGACCTTATGCATGGCGGCCATGATAGAGGACAGTCACATTGTCACAGTGCGTCATGCACGAGTAGGCACTTTGTGGGTCTATTGTCACATCATTTGAATATGAAAACCTGCCCTCTGTCATGGCCGCCATGCATAAGGTCTATTCAAATGAGCAATGCCTTTAAGAAAATACTTATGTTTTATTGTTCCTTTCAGAATTAAAAGATATTGAGGGGTGCAAGTTAGAAGCAACAAAATTAGGATTACCAAAAACAATTTTCTTTTTAACTTAAAGGCACAGGCTCATCAGCAATGCGCGGGTGCCATGTTCGTGCCACGAATTACGCAGCCCCATGCCTTTGCCATGGAGCTGTGTATTTCGTGGCACGAATATGGCGCGCGCGCATTGCTGACGAGCCTGTGCCTTTTTAACAAGCATAAAGTACCTCCCCAAAATAATATTCATGGGAAGAAAACGGGAAATTCACAATCTCCAATTTGGATGTGGAAGCGAAAAGGTTGATATAATCACTGCATTGCTTTATGGAACCGGATAATATAGTTTACAAAACATTGGTGTTTTTTTTATGATATCATTGAAAATATATGTATTGAGAGCACAATTTTAGATGGTAATGAGAAACATTATGACAAATAATATCGTTTTAAAATCTCAACACCATTTTATTGAAAAATGGGGGGTAGGGCACAAAAATGTGGTCTAGTCGTGCTCCTTTAATGACATTAATAAAAAGTAAAATTTATTTTTGTAATTTTGTCATGGTCAGACTCGTCGATGGATCAACAGCGTATGAAGGGATAATTGAGGTTAAGCGGACGGCCAACGGAAAATGGGGGCTGGTATGCGACGATTATTTTGGCATGGAGGAGGCTACAGTGGTCTGCAGGCAACTTGGATATGGGTAAGCTTTTAATGGTTTATTGTTATATGAATATTTATGCTTGGGGCATGGAGGAGGCTACAGTGGTCTGCAGGCAACTTGGATATATGGGTTAATTTATGAATACGCATAACGTGTTGTTTATATGAATATGCATGATTAGGGCATGAAGGAGGGTAGACGTCTGCAGGCAAGTAAGCTTATGAATATGCATAATTTATTGTTTATATGAATATGCATGATTTAGGGCATGGAGGAGGCTAAAGGTCTGCAGGCAACTCGGATATGAGTAAACTTATAGATATGCATGATTTAGTGTTTATATGAATATGCATGTATTGGGGACATGAAGGATATGTACATCATTTTATTCATATGAATATGCATGAATTAGGTTATTGGTAGGTGATGACTTGGGGCATGGAAAAGAGTCAGTATTTGTGGCGCTTGACCTGGGGCCAATTTCATAAAGCAGTTTAGCAGAAAAATTTGCTTAATCAATAATTTGTTTGCTTCATAAAAATGGGTTAATAGCCAAAATTGTATGTCAACTTGTGTTCTTAGCAAGAATAGCAGATATTCTTGTAAAAAAAACACAGGTTGACATGCAATTTCGACCATTAACCCATTTTTATAAAGCAAACAAATTTTTTATTAAGCAATTTTTTCTGCTAAACAGCTTTATGAAATTGGCCCCCCATCTTCGGCCCAAAAAATGATATAAACTGGTTAAGCAAAATATTTGTCACTTTTACTCAGAGCACCCATTCAAGAAGTGCATGATGCCGTGCAGCAATTTGGCGGGAACGTCAACAAGCAACGGTTTCTCATGGACGATCTCGAGTGCCAAGGAACGGAAGACGCACTGCAGTTGTGTCAATTCGCTGGATGGGGACTCTCAAATTGTGTCGTGGAGGCAGAAACAGCTGGCGTCATCTGCGCACCGCCAAACATGAATCCGCTGTCCGATCCAGGTGAACAAAATGTACATTATTTATAAGGAAAATTACCAATTATTTTTAAAGAAAAACTTGTTTTTTCCAGAGCTATAATCATGTTTCCTAACCTAATTTATACTTTCTACGGCATTATCATGTCATATTAGGAAGAATTAGTGGTGAACGTGTACGGTATTTATACCCTTTATAAATCCAACGCAGATGGAGCAAAACAGGTATGTTTTTATACTACACGTATGGCAAGCGAAGGTCGATGACTTCAATTTCACTAGAGAAATCGCTTAGTTCAGCGAAGATTAGTTAATCATCGTTAGTTAATGAAGCATGTGTTTACAATTCACTTAACGAAGATCAAACGGAGAGCGACACCATTCACATAAGACATTCACATAAGACATGTACACGAGTATTGTATCAAAAACACCATACAACAGCATCCTTCTCCCCTGGTGTATATGAAAGCCCCGGTTTCTGTTGTAGTAGGAATAGCTGCCCACACCCAAGATGGGGTAGAGGTTGATGCGGCAGTATTGCCAGACTGGCGTCAGTCCTTTACTCGGTCAAGAGATCAGCAAGGTAACTATGATAATAGTAATTCAAAATAGCAATCGGTTTTTGTAGAACTGCACTGAGGACTGAGGCATGTCTATGTTCAATCTTGCTGTCGGTTGTTTTGTTTGCTTTTTTTATAATACAAATGTGGACAAATCTGGATGCAGTGAAAAGCAACTTGGCTCCACCAGGATTCAAACCGTGGACCTTCTGCTCAACGTGCAGACGCCCTGCCAATTGAGCCACGAAGCCAACTGGTGGTCTCAATCACGATATTGCAGTTGGTCCTCACTGATTGGGATTGACCATCACGTGAGCTTAATTGCTTTTCACTGCATTCAGATTTCCCAAACTCATGTAGACATTTGTCCACATTTGTATCGAATTCATTTACCCCGGCGGTCCCTGGGTCATAATCCCTAAAAATAATCACTTATTCATACTTTTTTGTTTTTGTTTTTTTGTTTTCTTTTTTTTGGGTCATTTCAGTGTGAAATTCTTCAAATAGTTCAGCATAAATTAAGAGAATTTGGACCATTTAGAAACAAGATAGCATGAAATAAACCACAACTTGTCATAATTGCATGAATTTGAAAAAGAAACTTTTCTCAAAATGTAAAACAAGAAATAGTTCCCACTAAATTAATGAATTTCTTTTTAAGGAAAATAGCAAAAGCTTGCCTGCATAAGTATTTCGTTCTTTTATCTTATTTCTATTAGAAGTACGGCTAAATAATATTTAAATGCAATGCCTTTAAAGACTGCAAAATGGAATTATAACAATTTGTTTAACTTAATGTTCCACAGAATGCTTCCACCTACCCAAAGGCCAAGACTATCGCGGTACAGTGTCCACGACGGCGAATGGCGTAATCTGCCAGTCGTGGGGCGCGCAGTATCCCCACGAACACGCCGTCACGCCGGAAGTATACAGCCACCGCGGCATCGGGCAGCATAATTACTGTCGCAACCCGGATGACGACACACGACCGTGGTGTTACACGAGCGATCCGGATTTGCGATGGGATTACTGTAATGTTGGGACCCCGTCGACGGAGAAGTGCCGAAATCCAGGTCAAACACTGACCAAGAAATTATGCATGAGAAAAGTTAACCATTAATTAAAAATAATATAGATGTTTAGTTGCAACATTATTTTACTATTTTTGTTGCTTTTCTGTTTGCGCATGGTCTATAATTCAATATTTTGATGCGGAGCAGTTATTTTTGCTGCAGACAGTGAAGTAAAATTGCAAAATGCCCTCTCTGAATGAAACGCCTAATGGTGCTTTGTATTGTTAATAATTTTACAATAAAGAAAAGAAAAAAAACTGCTGTGTGTGCATTTTGTATTTGTCCTCGTTCAGTTGTCTTTTTTTATTAGCTGTTTCAGCAGTTTGAAACAGCTATTGTTTTCGTTCCGATTTAAAAAATTTATTTTGTTAAAATATGTTTGCATGTTGGCTTTGAAAATTATATGCATTTTTTATTTTATTTGCATTTTGTTGGCATTCCTTTGGTAAAATGTGTATACTTCTGTGACAATAGACAGCCGAAGTGTGACGTGAGTTGCCATGGTAATTGGCTCTAAACATGGCCGTCGGGGAAAAGTACCATTGCAAAAGCACAGGGACACGGTTAAGTGATTTTTAGTGTAGAGCCATTGCCTAGGCAACTAACAAAAGATGACGTATTCACTTCGGCAGTCTATAGAAAGGACTAATCACTTTCAGTTAGATTTGGCAAATTTGACACTGAAATTGACTCTTAACATATTGTTTTAATTTTCTTTCAATTTAATGTCTTATTTTTGTTTGGTTTTGGTGTTTTTTTAACCTCAGATTCTCCAGAATGTTACACCAATGCTCAGGGGTTTGATTACCGTGGATTCGTCTCGTCAAGCGTGTCGGGCGAACCCTGCCAAAAATGGATCGATCAGACCCCACACGAGCACCGTCACACACCGGATCGCTTCCCAAATGACGGAATCGGTGACCACAATTACTGCAGGACGGTGTCGGAGGTCAACGCGGAAAGGCCGTGGTGTTATACGCAGTCAGCGTCGACGCGGAGGGAATATTGTGACGTGGGGCTGCCGCAACTTAGCTGCAATAGGCAGCAGGGTATGTGCCAAGTGGTTATCTGAAATTATTTTTCAACTTTGTCATGAAAAATCATGTTGCATTGTACTTATGTATGGTGTGCTAAAACTGATGAATCCATCGCAAAGTTACGACTACCAAATCACAACTCAGGTAATCACAACTTTGCGAAGCTTTTTGCCCAACCACGTCCCCATGGTCTGAACGCTCGCGCTCAACCACCCTGGGGACAACGTTGGGTTCTGCCCACAACTTGAGACGTGTACCTGTTGCAAGCGTTTTGTGAAACACAACTATAAAACCCGTCGTAAACTTACTAAGGGTTTGGCAAGTTGCAGTCGATTTGAGCACTTACAAGTGCTCCATTTGTGAAATGGACCCCTGAAGCTGCAAGAAGCGTTACAAGTAATATCGCGTACTTTCTGTAAAAAAATAGCAAATGAAAGACGCAGGATCACCAATACACCACAAATTCGTGCCACGAAATTCTGCATGCTAGTTGACCAACATTCTTTTTTAGATATGTTATGCCCTTATTCAAGGAATCCATAAAAAGTTTCATCTAATTTTGTAAATGATCAATTAAACCTTCAAATATTTGCTGTGAATCCTCTTAATTTATTTCTCTCTTTAATAGCACAAACTCTACAAAGTAGTAATCCACTGGAACACTTTGCACTCGTTGAAAATGCCGCAATCCCGGGGGCCAACGTCGAGGAACATCAAGGCGTAACAGCCGAGGAATGCGCAGAACTCTGTCTGTTAGCTGACGCCTTCATGTGTCGGTCATTCGACTATTACCGAGAGGCCAACCAATGCTGGCTTTCCGACCAATCGTCATACTCCGTGCCACTCAAGTTCAACTTTAACAATAATCCCTTCGATTATTACGAAAGGATAGACATCGGTAAGGTTTTGGCAGGTTTGTAGTCGAGTTCATCACAAGTCCTCACAAGCCTTCACAAGTCCACCACAAGTCCCTGGGTCTTAATTCAAGTCACAAGCTATTCAATTAAACTCCAACAAAGGCATTCTTTTGTGCATGTTCATCCTTTGCTTCTTGTTACTGGACTTGTGACGGACTTGTGCAGGTCTTGTCACGGACTTGTGATTTGATCGGCTCTGGACTTGTGATTTGATCGGCTCTGGACTTGTGATAGACTTGTGATGGACTTGTGATGGACTCGACTACAACTAGTTTCACAAAGGTATGCTTTCGAAAAACACTAAAAAAAAACTGTTTTCTGGAAGTATTTATTCACTTAAACTTCTTTAGGTGATAGATGGATACTAATAGGTGGTCTCATGCAGACATCCTGATATCGAAAAAAAATGCCCTACTTGACATACATGTTGTGTACATGCATAAATTAGCCATTATCTCAGTTCTGGCCTGTGCGACAAGCGCCTACTTTCGGTGGAGCGGCTCACAATTGTATCTGCATGACAACATACCAATATCCCTAACTTATTATTGTGAGAAGTGTAATTCCTGGAAATGCCAACACAGTTGGAATCGTTTCCGCCAAAAGTTGGAATTGCGATTCTGATTCCTGACGTAATAAAAATGAACGGTTTCTTCTGTATTTTGCATTTCTTCCCATTCCCAGGAACTTTGGCTCAGTTCCAAATCTTCCCCAACTCGGCCATCGCAGGACACAACGTCGAAGAACACGTTGGAGTTTCCAAGGAGCGCTGTGCAGAACTCTGCATTATCGCGTCCTTTGGCTGCGCGTCATTTGACTACGCAAGGCGTTCAGCGCAGTGCTGGCTCAGTACGGCCACGACGGCCACTGCTCCATTGCGAACGGATGCTGAAGCCCAACCGTTTGACTACTTTGAACGAAAAGGAGCACGTACGTCACACTTTGTGTTTTTTTCGTAAAAATCCAAGAGAAAGTTTGTTTAATGGGATAATAACACTGTGCCTCATAGCTCAGCTGGTAGAGCATCTGCCTGGTGTGTAAGAGGTCTTGGGGAAAACCTGAGGGAGTATACCACTGTGCTTCATAGCTCAGCTGGTAGAGCATCTACATGGTGTGTCAAGAGGTCTTGGGGGAAAACCTGAGGGAGTATACCACTGTGCCTCATAGCTCAGCTGGTAGAGCATCTACATGGTGTGTCAAGAGGTCTTGGGGAAAACCTGAGGGAGTATACCACTGTGCCTCATAGCTCAGCTGGTAGAGCATCTGCCCAGTGTGTCAAGAGGTCTTGGGGAAAACCTGAGGGAGTATACCACTGTGCCTCATAGCTCAGCTGGTAGAGCATCTGCCCGGTGTGTCAAGAGGTCTTGGGGAAAACCTGAGGGAGTATACCACTGTGCCTCATAGCTCAGCTGGTAGAGCATCTGCCCGGTGTGTTAAGAGGTCTTGGGGGGAAACCTGAGGGAGTTATATCACTGTGCCTAAAAGCTCAGCTGGTAGAGCATCTGCCTGGTGTGTCAGAGGTCTTGAGGTATTGAGGGCCGCGTAGGACTTTACGTGCACTGTAAAATGTTGACACTTCATGGTAGTGACAGAAAAAAGTTGATAAGTAGTATTTTAGGGGAGGGATGGAGCGTCTTAAAAAATACTACGCTCTGTAGAATTGTGGAAATGTTGACAACTTTGGACAGCCCCTTAAAAATCATATATTTTGTTAACAGCCTTGGTGGATTGCTATCGTGGCAATGGGCATAGTTACCGAGGAACGTTCAGCTCTACGCATGACAACAAACGTTGTGTCACGTGGACGTTTGGTGCCGCGAGAGGAGCGGGTGTAACGCCTGCGCTTTACCCCAATACCGGTAAGGTTTATAAATTTAAATTTTTTGACATTTGAGTGAGGTTTTTCCTGCCAAATGGTTGATTAAAGTTTTGCACCATTGCGAATCCTAATTTTTCTGTGTATGGCAAATGAATTATACACACATAGGCAGCATTATATGGAGGGTACTGCTGCTCCCTTCCATTGTTTCCCCATTATGTCCCAAATATCCAAGGAATTTTAAAGGAATTCTTTCAGGTTTTAGGGGAAGTTGGTGTGCTGAGGTATAGGGGCAGTAGGGGCGTCCCTCTGTCACATATCGTGCTGGGTATACATGCACACATTCTATAGACCGCATCGAATAGCCGCCATTTCGTGGGGCAGTTTCTTTGTTCCTTGAGGATATGCATGGTTGCACATATTGTGCTTCCATTGTTGAACGGTTTAAGTAACAAAAGGTGCCCCATGAAATGACGGCTATTTGATATGGTCTATAGTCAAAATAGTAGTTGTGAAATTTTTACCCCAGCCCTATTGTTTTTTTTTTAAGTTTGTTTTTTTAAATATTTTTATTTTTCTCCCAGGCATTGGCAACCACAATTATTGCCGTAACCCTGACAACGATAATAGGCCATGGTGTTATTTTGCTACTGAAGCTGGCCTGTTAGAGGGTTGGACGTATTGCGGTTTAACGCTTTGCGAAGAGACTGCCCAAGCCACGCCCCCACCACCGACTATGCAAGCCCCCGGTGGATTACGTAAGTATAAACGAATCCATTTTTCTGCCTGAATTATTACGCCGGATTCACACCGAGCTTTTCACGTGTTAACGTATGTAAATTTTACCCATGTATCTTTGAGAAAACGGAAAGAATTGAGAAGTTGATCATGGCTTCAGACCTTCTGTAGAAAACACATGAGACTGGCTGCAAAATTTCCAAGTGTTTCCTCACAAAATCTTAATTTTCTCACTTCCAAATTTAGTTTTTTTTTATCAATGTGCAATTTCACCGATGCTTGATGAGTCATTTTAAACAAAAAAATTATAATCAATTTCTTAACTCTTACCGAGAAAACTTGACGCAGAAAGCTTGTGCAGTATTTCGGCAGTACCGAGTAGTAACGGTATTTTAATAATACCGATTAAAGATCTTGGGAGACTTTGATATAAGTACAAAAATGTATTAACAATTTATTAAAAATTTATAAAACATTTATTAACAATTTATTAACAATGTATTCATAATTTATTCATAATTTATTCAAATTTTCTTAACAATTTATTAACAATTTATTAACAATTTATTAACAATTTATTAACAATTTATTAACAATTTATTAACAATTTATTAACAATTTATTAACAATTTATTAACAATTTATTAACAATTTATTAACAATTTATTAACAATTTATTAACAATTTATTAACAATTTATTAACAATTTATTAACAATTTATTAACAATTTATTCATTAACTCATATTTTCATTTAGAAGATGCAAGATTTTATGCGTATCGGATACCATTTCCTTTCAGAGCTTCTATCGCAAGGTAAAGAAGCCGTCCAGAGCTCGACACTGACGTGGACTGGTGTGGACATGGTAGCCAGTCTAGCTGTTGACGGAAACGACTCTCCGCGTTTTGACGATAATAGCTGTACACTGACAGGTATTAAGTTTAGAGGAATTCTGAAAAAAAGTAGAATGATTTAATGGCCACGTTGTTCATTTAATTTCAATTACATTCCCAACTGCATGAAAAGTTGTGACAAAATATCTTGCTCAGGGGCACAAGAACCTCTGCCAAGGGTTATTTCATATAATTTTTCACTAGTAATCCTGGAATTATCAACTGAGCCCCCTCTTGGAAAATTGAAAGTGTGATGTCAGTTACCAGAATAACTGGATATAAACATTCGCTGGTAATCTGAAACGTCCATTGCTAAAGCGCAGGGAAACAATTCACTGGTTTTAGTGCAGACCCAGTAACCTTGGCAGCACGCAAAAGGTGACGTTTTCACTTTAGTACTCTATAAATCAAAATCGGATAACTCAAAAATCCTGTCGTATCTGGATTCAAATTGGTTTGTCCAATTTGATGTTCATCCAACATTTTCATACACAGTAAAATTACCACAAAATAATTTTTTTTTTAAATGACAAAGCTGACATGTTTTTATTATTTTGATGCTGTACAGATCAAGAAAAACATGCATGGTGGTACGTCGACCTCGGAAACGATTACAGAATCGACCATATCATCATTGTTAATCGCTTTGATTACGGTAAGTTCTAAACTTTCGTTTTTAAAGCCCAATACATCATTTGCAGTTACCCAAAATTTTACTTCACAATTTGACAAGAAAAACCTGACCAATATTTATCATAGCAATGGTAACAAACGCCACATGATTTTTTTCCCATGTAAAATGGTACCTTTGTGGGAGAAATTGCAACTAAAGGTGGTTTTTTTTAAAAGTTGTCTGCAGATAACTTTTTACTATTCATTCATGCACAAATACCATGCATGGATTTTTCAGGTTTTCTGAAGTATTACTGCATCTATGTGGCTGAATTTCTACAAGGCAGTTTATCAACATTTAATTGTGTAATGCTGTTGTTCCTGTTTTTAAAAGTTTTCCAATCATGTAATCTGTCTGTAACTAAAGCCGCAAGGCTAAGCCACAGGTAGCACAATTTTACATAATTTGTTTGTCTAATATCTCTTAATTGGCAGAAAATCGCCTTAAGCAAGTTTCGGTGAAAGTCGGTGACGCCATATTGAACGTCGACTCCTTCGTTGAGTGCGGTCTGGTCACAGGCTCGGACATCAAGGATGCCAGTATGAGGGACGACAAGCAAATCCGACTTCGGTGTCCAGACTCAACTATTGGAAGATTTGTGTACCTGGAACAGACACGCAACAAGCGACTCTATCTAACGGTTTGCGAGGTTAAAGTTTATGGAGAAGATGTCAAAAATGGGGGTAAGTTTTTCGAAAAATAAGAGTAGTCAAAATTCCGTCTAAATTAGTATCTTTGGTTTTAGCATGTCATAAATATTATTTTCTACCTTTTAAAACATCCTGTGCTTAGATGAATCCCAAATTGACTCTTTTACTATGGAATTTTTCCATGGTCTGTGATGTAAATTTTTGAAGGTCACCGTTTGTTTATGTGTAAAAGCGAGCCGCTGGCAGCGGCTTTCTGGCCGCAAGTAGACATTTCTCAGAACAGTGAATTAAACCAAATTCGTCTATTAATTGCTTCAAATTTTTACATGAACACCATTATATATTTTTTGTCCGTAAAGATTTTCCCTGCAAATTTGACCCCTATCATTAAGTTTAAATTTCCATCTTAAATTTGTTTGTTTTTTGCCTCCAGAGGTCCCTGCTCAAGTATCTTGTTCCGCTGAACAATTTTTGTGCGTCAGTGGCAGGTAATAATAATAATCTATTTGTCGTCAAATTTCTAATTGACCAATTTCCCTCCTTGCTCCAGCCGTTAGCCCATTTTCCATTGCACACTCCATTTGCATGTTAAGCATAACCATACGTTCACATAAAAGCAAATGTTTCTGCTGTGCTTAGTTAGATTATAGGATTGGAAAACTGTTAACAAACGGCGTTAGCTCAGTACTTCAACTTCGTTTCGAGAAAACAATGAAAAATTTGCCATGTTTTCAAGAAATTGGCCAAAGCCACTGTCCTATTTAGGCTGGTGCCCTGGCTGTACTGCACCAAAAACAGAGCCACAATACCACAGAAGTCGGGGACCCAGTTTTGTTCATATAAAGGCAGCAATCTTTTTCTCATAAAAAGCTATTTCAGGCGGAATCATTGCATTGGACAGTTGGAACCGCTTCTATCTTCCATTTAAGTAAGGTTTTCTGGTCAAAGTTTTGGACATTCCAAATCATGTATACAGGATTTTAGGTGAAAAATGCTTAAGCGTACAAATTGGCCCATGTATATGGGTCTTTCCACAGTAAATGGGGCATTTTGGCAACACAGACCATATTTTTCAGAAAATACCTTTGTCTGGTCTCAAAAAAAAAGAAATAAGTTTCAGTTGATCTGGAGTGATAACTTGGGCCCAAAAAGAGTTACAAATAGTGTGACAACATGCCTTTCTAAAGACCGTGTACAAATTTCCAATAGACGCTCGTAACTGGAACGGACACTTTTAATTTTTCCCTCCTTTTTTCTCGCTTGTAGCATTTCCTGCATTCCGTCCAACTGGGTTTGTGACAGGGACAACGACTGCGAAGATGGGAGTGATGAACAGGGCTGTCGTAAGTTTTACAAAGATTCTGCACTCCCGATTCGTATATTTTCATAAAAAAAATACAGTGACGTTTTGTAAACTAGTTTATCCGTTCCATAAAGCAGTGCAGTGATTACACCAACCTTTTTGCTTCCACATCCAAATTGGAGATTGCAAATTTCCTGTTTTCTTCCCATGGATAGTATTTCGGGGAGGTATTTTATATGATTGTTAGGAAATCCATTTTTTGAAATATATATTTAAGGCTATCCAAGAAATAAATTCACTTTTTCAATGACGTATGAATCAATGACATATTTCAATGACATATTTCTCTCGTTATTTTGTGACCAGATAATCCCCTGGACGAGTTTAACTCAATCGCCAATATGTCCATCCCGTCCCGTGTCGACCCCGACGCGGCATACATGGACAAATCTTTGCAAGAATGTGCCCAGTTCTGCGTGACTAAGATGGATTTTATCTGCCGTTCTTTCGACTACGTGGCGGAGACGCTAGAGTGCTCGTTATACGACGAAATTCGCTCTCAAACGGGCGGACTTGAAACTCGGGTTGGAGTCACGCATTATGAGAGGTTGTCACAGACAGGTAGCAAAAAATAAAACTAATTAATTAAACTGATTAAACTGCTGCTGTTGCTATTGAACGCAAGTTTTTTTTTCTTCTGCTAAACAGTTTTATGAAATTAGCCCTTGAATCTTTTCAGACCCTTATTGATAAGAAATTGATAACTGATCAATTTTTGCAGCTGACTGCACTAATGTAGATGGCGAGTTGTTCCATCCCTGCCCAAGTACTCGATGTATCCCGATACACTGGCTGTGTGATGGTGATAATGATTGTGGCGATTTTTCCGATGAGCAGCATTGTGCTACGCCGGGACCAACTCAGGGTAACTTTTGGTTTAGTTGGTTTTGAAACGGACTTGAGGTGAAAAGAAATAACTGACTTGGCACTTGACTTTAGCACCCGACTTCGACGCCCGACTTCGACACCCGACTTCGGCACCCGACTTTGGCACCCGACTATAGCTCATAAGGCCTGTGCATTTCTGAATAATTTACTATTCAAAAATTTTCTTTTTTTTTCAATCGAGTATATTAAATATTCAATACATGAAATTATCTCGTCCATTCAGTTTTTGCAAAAATTTATCCCGCCTCAAACTGTAAACTTGATGTTGTAACTTGCACAATGGTCTCTTGCCCAAAGAGTTTTTGCAAACATTTTTAGCTCTAACTATAGACCTTGTGTTCAATGTGTCTTGTACACTGGACTTGTAGTTAGATGCAAAGCGGCCGTTTCGATGACGGAAAAGCGGTTTTCACCTCTTCTTAAATTAATGACATGCTTGGCTTGGAGTGGAAAAGCACATACTGAATATTTGATTCGGTAAAATGCTACTTGAATATTCGATTTGTTAGGCACATCCTTATGGCACCCGACTTTGGCACCCGATTTTTGGCACCCGACGTTTGGCACCCGACTTTAAACTTGATTTTTGACATGACTTCTGATGTGACTTGGCTCCAATAATTTTGCTTCCCTGTTTATGAAACAGAAGTGGATAACCAGTTTGAGATTCGCATCGTGAACGACCAACCCAACCAGGGCACAGGTCTTACGTACCAGGGCCGTGTTGAAGTGAGGTACCTTGGTGTCTGGGGCACTGTCTGTGACGACATGTGGGACATTCAAGACGCTACTGTAGTTTGCAATCAGCTGGGATTCATACGGTAGGAAACCAATATTCATGCCTTTAATTTGATCAACTAATTTCAGTTTTTTTGTATTTTCTCTACAAAATTTGATAAGGCAAGTTCACATTTTTTTAAGAAGGAATCTTGCACTCATTAAATAATTTTCATAATAGTTATTAGTAAGTCAACTTGTAGTTATTTTATTTTGATTAATAATGTGTTACTCGTTTATCTACGCAGTGGTGCCGTTAGCGCATCGACAGTCGGCGAATTCGGCGAAGGCAATGGGAATATTATCATGGATGACATTGAATGCATTGGGACGGAGGATTCGCTCGCTGATTGCCCGTTCTCAGGATGGGGCAGGCATAACTGCGTGCCGCGGGAAGCGGCCGGTGTCGTCTGCTCACCCAATGAAGGTACGGAAAACAGTCCAATCCCTCATTGTGTTTTGAATTAGGATTCGAACCAGGGCCCTTCGGATTGATGCTCCAGCTCTCTACCATCTATCTTTTCAGGTTGTTTGGACGCCCAGTTTGAGTGTGGTAACAGCAATTGCATACCTAGTCACTGGAAATGTGATCGGACGGACGATTGTGGGGATGGGAGTGACGAACAACAATGCCCAACAGGTATGCTCATAAAATGCTTCTAAAAAATCGACAACTTTATTAGTGAGGTTTCGGTCACACGCGGTTAGGCAAAACGACGACATTTAGTGAATTTTGCGTCATTGGTATGTACGTACTTGTAGCGTTTACACAAATATCCCAAGTATAGTTTTGTTGTCTACTCTGATAACAACGCCTCTTATATTTTAGTGAAAAACGGACAGCGAAAGGTAAAGATTATGAAGTTTGGCTAATCATAGTCGTAATTACCATGTACACCAAAACTAATTAGGAATTAACAGCATACATGTACCTTAAGCAAAACATTTCACAAACGTATCCCTAAGTCGCTGACGTTCTGTTTTGCTCCCTGTAGCCGATTTGCCCGTGCGCCTTGCGGGTGGCTCTGATGCCAACTCGGGCCGCGTGGAGGTGCTTTATACCGGCCAGTGGGGGACGGTTTGCGATGACCGATTCGACGACAACGCAGCGCAAGTGGTTTGCCGTCAACTTGGAATAACGTGAGTTGGAAAAAATCATGATAATGGAGTTTGTCAGCGCCACCAAACAATTTCTTAAATTTGATTATAGTTCGTCACAAATTAAGCAAAGAAAATTTACCTCAACCAAGATTCGAGTCGCATGTCAAATTTTATTGTAGTTAAAATTCTGCACCCATTTATCTTAATATTGATGTTTAATTTTAACTTTCTAGTTTTTTTTATGGATTTCCATAGATAAGAGATTTTTGCGACCAGTTCTAGAAATCAGCAGCTGAAAATACAATAAAAATTCCGTGCGGTCCCTAAAAATTCCAGGCGGTACCCTGTACTGCCCAGAATGTCTATATATTTTTTAATTTTAATGGTGCTAGATCCACCGCTAATTTCCAATTAAGGGCGGGAAAACTCGACCCAGACTGTGCGCCATCTGACTGAACAGGTTACATCTTTACCGACAAGACTAAATCTTTTTATGCAGCGGTGATTTCCGTGTTTTCGAGAGAGCCCACTTTGGTGCAGGCGAGGGCCAAATCTGGCTTGACGAGGTACAGTGTCAAGGGGATGAAAGTCACCTCGGCGAATGCGCACACTCCAGATATGGCTCCAACGACTGCTCGCACGACGAAGACGTGGGCATGGAATGCGGTATCGTCCCGGTACCGCAGGTGACCGTAGGTATGTACCGTGCGTAAAAATACACACGTACTCAAAGAGGAAACTCCGGAAGCACTATTTTTCTGTCGGGCCATTGGTTGCAAACAGCTGTTGTTTACTTTGTATCACTGGGCCAGAAGTAGTATGATTGATAGCTTCTATTATGCAGGGTACACATATGAATGGAGCTTGGCTTGAGGCCCAGAATTCCCAGGTTTGGCCTGACTGGTGTGTAATCTCAACATTAAAGGTGAATGTACAAGATCCGCCACGGGGTTTAGTTGAGGATTACACGAAGTTTGAGCGGAATTGGCCCAAAGGTGTTTTAGTAATTTAAAAAATTCAAAAATAATATTCATTAACCACTTCACGACTGCATATGCAGTTCTAAGTGCGAGTGTCTTGGGGGCAGTTATACAGAATTAGCCAATGGGCCAGTACTAGTACCAGGGCAGAGCTGGTCTCTCAACTTGTTGGCTTGGGGTCAAGTCAGTTTTTGGTTTTTGACCTGTGACTTGACTCTGGAGAAAATGACTTGTGACTGGACTTGGGGAAATAAGATTGATTTACCACTTAAACTAAATACTAGTCCTCAAGTCCCCAGCCCCAGAGACATACATGTATACTAGCCAAAACTGCAAGTGCAGTCTCCCGCTCCAGGGGAATAAATTTGAAAATGCCTCGCCCTCGCGAAGGGGTTAAAGCAGTCTTTCGTTTTTGTGTGTTTCCAGCTCCAGGCAGCTGCGGTGTTAAACACGTGGATAACGGCGTCAATCAACGCATCATCGGTGGCTCCGCATCGAAACGCGGCAACTGGCCGTGGCAGGCGCAACTCATACTCAAGCAGAGCGGTCATTACTGCGGCGCAACGCTGATCGACGAGTCCCACTTAATATCTGCAGCTCACTGCTTCCAGAGGTATTTTTTTCAAGTTTTGCCATCGAAAGAAAATTGTTTCTTGGCCCCGAACTCTTTTGCATCATTTACACTGCTCACAATAAGTTAGGGATATTGTGAGGTGTACGCAGATATTTTATTGAGGGTATGCATTCCGCTTGAATGAAAGATAGATTACAGGATTGGAAAACTGTTACAAACGGCGTTATCTCCATGTGTGATTGATGATGTGTATGATAAAAACCAACCTGTGTATAAGTCAGCTCAGTACCTCATCTATGTTCCGAGAAAACAATGAAAAACCGTGTCCATGCTTTCAAGAAATTGTGCGAAGCCACTGTCCTATTTAGGCTGGTTCCCTGGCTCTACTGCGTGGAGAATGAAGCCATAATACTGTGATAGTCAGGGACCTAGTTTTGCTCACAGGAGGATGCCCTTTTTAAAAATACGCATGTGCACATGCATTTAAATTCATCTTTAATGACTGATTTCTTATAAAAAAAGATACTCGGGCGGAATCATTGCAATGGACAGTTGAAATCACTTTTATCGTCCATTTAAGTGAAGTTTTTCCAGTCAAATGGCTAAATTATTGATTGGAATTTTGGGTCATTGCAAATGATATAATAGTCCTTTAAATGACAGAATTGTTTTGCTAAATCAGTATCTGAACCAGAGACCTTTCATTTGAGACTCCAGCACTCTAGTGATTGAGCTACTGAGTTTTCCCATTGGTGTTTGCAAGAATACCCACCAAGTTCTCGTACCAAATATTTTTCTTTCATTTAGATACGGCAAACACCGCTTCACTGTTCGTCTTGGCGAATACGATCAGTACCGCGACGAAAACACAGAACAGGACTTTGAGATCGAGTGCCTGCACATCCATGAGCAATACAGCAGCGCCACCACCAATAACGACATTGCGCTGATTAAGATTCAGCCTAAAAGCGGCCGTAGTGCACGGATGAGTGCGTACGTCTCCCCGGCATGTTTGACAGGACCAGATGATCTGCCCGATAATCACAATTGCTTTATATCCGGCTGGGGAAACACTGGTAAGCATTTGCTGCGCCAGGGGTTGATTTTACAAAGCGCTAAGACGCGTCTCAGGAAGAGTCACTCTTCATATCTTGGGACGTTGGTATGGGAATTAAGTTAAGGGGAGTTCAATGCATCCTAATTTCCATACCAACGTCCCAAGATAAGAAGAGTGACCCTTCCTAGGATGTGTCTTAGCGCTTTGTGACCCTGGATCCACCGCTGATTTGTAGTTATGGTCACAGACTTTTACAATCTGCCCCTGTATAATTTTATAGTAAATAATTTGTTCCAGACGTTAACAGTTTTGTGTTCGTAGATACAAAACAAAGTCAAAGCCGGCCATTGAAACCAAGTTTTGTCCGGAAATTTGAAACAAATGACCTAAACCAAAATGCCACACACATTCATATAGACCATATTGAATACCTGCCATCTTGTAGGGCAGTTTATTTGTTCTTTGACGACATGCATGGTTGCACATTTTGTGCTAACGTTGTCAACCAATTTAAATGTCAAAAGTTGCCCTACAAGATGGCAGCTATTCGATACTGTCTATACATGCTTCGTAATTAAAATTATTTCTTCTAACTGTATTCAGGCAGCGACTACCCCCGTCTTCTCCAAGAAGCGTCAGTTCCGCTCCTACCGCGTTCCGTCTGCAGCAGTCGCCGAGTCTACGGCTACAAACTGACCGACAAGATGCTATGCGCAGGATATCTTAGCGGCGGCGTGGATTCGTGCGATGGCGATAGCGGCGGGCCGTTAGTTTGCGAGTATGACGGCGCTTGGCGCTTGGTTGGCGTGACCTCGTGGGGGTCAAATTGCGCCCAGGCTAACGCGCCTGGCGTCTACACCAGGGTCAACCAATACCTGCGTTGGATCAATGAAAAACGGCAAACTCGCCAGTGCCCTTGAGCAAATAATCACGGTATTTTTTCATATTTTTAGACTTTGTTCCACTTTTAATCTCCCATTTTGCATGGTTGTTGGAGATATTGTTGAAATAACCCTTAGTTTAGGGGCCGTCCAAAGTTGTCAACATTTTCACAGTTCTACCGAGCGTCTTTTTCAAGACCCCCTCCCTCCCCTCAAAATACTAGTTATCAACATTTGTCACTACCATGAAATAACAACATTTTACAGTGCATGTAAAGTCGTACGCGGCCCTCGACTCCCCTGCCCCTTCCTACGCTTTGTAGAACTGCGAAAATGTTGACAACTTTGGAAGGTCCCTCACACAATGTTTTATAAGAGAGGGCGCTATCAGTTTTATAACTCGCCAATTAGAGCAAGTTCGATTTACGGCCATCGTTAACTCTTTCGACTATTTCCAACTGAATGCAGTCTAGTCAATGATGGTTAGTTGTGTCTAGTGGACCATTTGGAACCAGCCCACAGGACACAGTCGCGCTGGTCACTCGACCCATCAGAGGCAAATATCATGGAGCTGTTTAGCAGCTGATTTTGTGCTAACTGAAGCTACGGCTATTTCATGGAGACCGTAACCTTAAGCACTCTTAAATGTTTGCTAGCTTCAGGGACAAAATTTGCTAAACACTAGTGATGCAACAATGCCCGTTTCCAAGCACGTGCATGCTTAAGCACGCCACAGCCGTGAAATAGCCTTAAAGTTAGCACACCTTTTCTGCTACAGTTAGCACACGTTTTCAGCTAGCGCTTAAGCAGCGCCATGAAATTGGCCCCAGGTATAGAGCTGATGCAGCGTTTTGCACGGAACAAATTGACTAACCAAAGGCGTTTGAGCATTAGTGTGTTCATGTGTGCGGCCAGGATGACGTTCGACCAGTCGTTAACTCTAGTCATGAATCGAACTTGATCTTACTGTTACTCGAATTTGGAGTTAGTTGATTGTTTATCGTAATAATTTCGTTCTTGCCAAGATTTGACATCTTTGTTACATTAAGTTTGGCCTGGTTTTTGTTTTTTCAGTTTTTGTTTTCTGTTTCTGTGTTTTATTTTGTTTTTAACTACATGTAGGTGTCTCCATTTTTATAGGAATCGTTTGAAAATCATAAGATTTATGATCTTTGAAAACTAACTGTCCATCTCGTTCTCAACTGATTGGATCATTTAGTGGAAATTACTTGTAGTGGTAAACAATTATCTTTTGTATATTTATATACATGTAATACATATATCATGGTGCTGAATATTATTACCCCTAGTCATTTGGCCTCTTAATTTTGCCTCGGTTCCCTGGGGAGTATACAGCCCCAGCTGCCTGTTAGGCACCCTGATGATATAATCAAACACACAATACCTTCACGTCCTGCACAGGTACTCATTTGCTCCTGGGTGGAGAGGCATTTCATGCACTTGCAACATGGATTTAAACACACAGCCCAAATTCCAGGTTTTAAATTTGACCAGACCACTCGGCCATGATAGTTGAATGGTTCGGGGTATTTTTTATTTTTTTTATTTAAGGCCAAAACAAAAACTGTTTAGTGTTAGTTAAAGTTTCTTAAAATGATGCGGTGACGCGGCTTTTCTTCCTGTAAGTGGATTCCGAGCAATAAAGTAAAGTTGATATCAAACCAACAGTATTTACTGCCGAAAATCCAGGGGCATTGTGGCCAAAAATACTGAGAAAAGACGGCAATGTTGATGTGGTCGTGACATTCGAGCCCCTACTGCTGTCAACCGCAGCTTGACAAGACGGTGTGTGTCTAAGCGCATTGTGTTTTTGAAGAAAAAAAAGGGGGGGAAAAACCGCTCCGACGTGCAGGGTTGAAAGTGACGTGCCCGCTAATGCTTCACATATTTTTTTTTTTTGTTGGCCTTAGGAAATATACCCAAGAAACAAGATATAGACCGTATCGAATAGCCGCCATTTCGTGGGGCAGTTTCTTTGTTCCTTGAGGACATGCATGGTTGCACATATTGTGCTTCCATTGTTGAATGGTTTAAGTAACAAAAGGTGCCCCACGAAATGGCGGCTATTTGATACGGTCTATTGTGCACAATAAGTCCAACTGGTCTATTATTATTGCACGAAGGACAGAAAAACCAGATACAAATTTCACAAAGAATGGGAATGCCTTGTAGTACGGGAATGGCTATTTTGCTTGAAACCCGGGGAAAAGAATGTTTTTGTGCACAACATTTTCTTGTATTGCCGTAGGAATGCACAAAGGTATACAACTCTTTTGTGTTATCCTGTGGCCATACACAAACATATTTACTCGAAATTTCGTATCCATTTTTCAGTGGGTCAAATTTGTTTGTTTACGTAACAGTTGCACTTGTTGAACACTTTTGTTTCATGGGTAAATCATGGTTCTCAAAGTAAACATTTTTCAACCACCATTTTTATTGATTAAACTGCAGATATCCCTGAAAAAAAGTTGTTTTTTGATTTGAGTGCATTGTTTCTGAGCGTTGAGTATTTACTTATCATTAAGGAGAAATTTGCATGATTGTTGAGTTCGTTTTCATTTGCACTGTTGAAGAATTTAAATTTTATTTTTTTAGGTAAGTTTAGAAGTTTGAAGAAAAAAAATTGCTTTGGATGGGGGTGCCCATTGCATCATTTGCCATGACCCAAAATGTTATGTCCAAAATGGTACCATTCTGTAGAAAATCAACAACTAATGGTGATTTAAAGTTATTTTAAAACATTGCTGTTCTGGCAATTTATTAAAAAAGCAAATGATACAATAGCCTTGGGGTTGCTGGTTCGAACCTCCCCCTGCTGCGGTACCTGTGCCCTTGAGCAAGGCACTCAACCAAACTTGCTCCATCCTTTGGAAGGGATGTAGAGCCGTTGGTCCAGTGTGTTAGGTAACGGTAACGCACTTTAAAGATCCCAGAGCATTCTTTCGTGAAGAGCAAGGGGATTCCCCGGTGTCTCTGGCCGTTTCTAATTTATAATTCTTCATGGATTTCCTCACGCTTGCGAGTGACGGTGCAATGGCACTTTAGAGGAATCCTTGGTATGAATACTAGAAAGAAATAATAACACAAAATTAATTAGGCCCCAAATTAAACATTTTTGTTCATCTTTTCCTGAATCTCAAATTCTGCCGAGTCATTCTTGATAAATAATTTGACACATTTCTATTTCCACTGAAAAGCCTTGTCTAAACTATTTGGCTGTGGCTTCATATAATGCACAGGCCAATGGTAGCCGGCTCATAATTTATAGCCTAAGCCAATAGTTTGTTTACAATGCACAAGTTAGGTAACTACATACTACACAGCACACACAAAGCTAAAATTTGACAACTTTTTTTCATAATTTTTATTTATTTTACGCCCTCCATCCATGACCTGCGTCACAGTTTAGTTTCATTTAATTATTCTTCACAAATTCACTGTTTAAAAAACAAAAACATTCTGGTGGCATGTTGAGACAATTACTGGATGCAAATTGGGGTCAAAGGTCACAAATTTAAGATTAACCAATCAGATATCTGCTATTGTAGTTTGATATTACCATTGGCTCACACTACTTGCAGAGTTACATGTAGTACATTCTAAATCTATTATGAGGTCCCGGGTTCGAATCCTGATAAGGCCCGTATTATTTTTTCTCTCATCCCAAGTTTGGTTGTTTCATATTAATGGTGATGAGGCACCATACCAGATGTTGTGTTTGTTACTTTGTAAAGTTCCACTCCCATGCAACACCGAGAGAAAAATTGGATTTGTAGGAAAAACCTGGAGGAGTATACGACTGTGCCTCGTAGCTCAGCTGGTAGAGCATCTGCCTGGTGTGTCAGAGGTCTTGAGGAAACCGGAGGGAGTATATGACTGTGCCTCGTAGCTCAGCTGGTAAAGCATCTGCCCGGTAAGTAAGAGGTTTATTGCCATGAAATATGTGACCCGCTACCTCCAAAATACTGAAATTGCTATTTTGTTGAGGGTTTGTTTTGCCCTTTCCCGACGTAATTATTAACACTGTAAACACCAATCCGAGAGCTGAAGTCCTCTCCTCGTACGTCCGCCATAACTGGGGGCCATCCAGTGCCATGAACTGTGCGTTTTGTGTTGATGATAAGCTGTTACTTTATGTTGTTACTTCGAACAATTTTGCGCGTTTATTGTCAGCTTGCGAAGCCTGTGTACGCAAAGGGGGCACATTGTGCGCTGTTCGATTTAACAACAACACAGAGTGCCCAGTTCATGGCAGTGGATGGCGGACGTGGAGGGAAGGAGTCCTTAGCAACCGGATTCGTCTATACTCGGTGCTTTAAAGTTTCAAGACACTATGGAAACTTCATAGCGTGCTCGGGTGGGACTCGAACCCACGACCTCCTGCAATGCTAATTTAGTGGCAGTCAAAAAATTGATCCCACGGGTTTTACCCCACATGCTTGTGTGTGAGGTTTTCGTATTGGCTGTTGTTTTGAACAAATGAAATAAATATGTAAAATAGGAGAGTGGTTTATAAGCTAACGCTTGCAGAACATGAACCATTGCGGCCAGACAAACTATGACCTCGTTCTCACTAGAGAAATCGCTTCGTTCGACGAAGATTAGTTAATCATCGTTAGTTAATTAAGCGTGCGTTCATATATCACTTAATGAAAATAGAACGAAGAGCGACCGCTAAAGAAGATCGAATAAAGCCGTGGGAGGTTGTAATGTGAGTCGCACATCAAACGCTGAGCTTCAAGCATCTAGACATCTTGTCTAGACGCTTGACATACTTGTGTGGTTTTCCAGCGGCGCGTCAAAAAACAACTCTCGAATGAAGAGGCGTGCGTTCACATCAGGAAATCTCTTGGTCTAATCATCGTCGAACAAAGCGATTTCTCTAGTGAGAACGGGGTCTATGGCGTCACTAATACAGCAACATATTCTAAACATACAAGATTGTCCAAAAACATTTTTTACGATGTACGAGTAGGCTACCAACAAAATACAAAAGGGACATTAAGCAACATAAGTCATCAGCAAATGCTATTTACAATAAAATATCAAAAACCTGAGAATCATAAATCAAGTAACGAAAAGAAAAAAATTTACGCTTTAAAATAAACAGCCTTTTTTATCGGGTATACCTAACTCAAACGTATGCAGAATACTTATGCATATTAATTCAATGTGCACGGTTTACGACTTCCATGTTTTGTGAAGTCTTAAGCAGCCCTCGGGTCGACCTGCGAATTTCTTGCGCCACGACGTAACAGTCGGCATCAAGCAAAAAGTAATACTCGGGTCACAAAACTGAACAAATCGCGTGAGTATCGCTGAACAAGCGGCGACTCGACACAAACCATGCTCATGTCATGCATGATGGCGTAATTTTTCCGCATGCTGATTGGCTAAAGAAAACTGGATGCGCGTGCTATTGCGCATCTTGTTTTCTTCCTTTGGTTTTGACAATCAGCATCACGTCGCAAAAGTTGAACATGTTCAACTCTTCCGTTTTTTTAGCGCCACCTGATGCCAGTTGCCGTAATGCCGTCAGAACTACACTCGGGTCGTAAAACAATCGCAGAGACAGTCGCCGCCTGTTCTGCGTCATCGCAAGGTCGACATGAGAGCGGCTTTAAGATGCCCATAACTGTGCAAAACAATGTCAAATTTCACAAATTAGTGTAATTTTAAATGCAATTTAATCTTCTTTATAACGGAATGTGACTTGTAAATGAGAATACGTTAACCCATTAACCCATGAACCCATGATTTAAACTGACTTTTTTGTCGCGAAGACACCACACGTCTAAATCTTTGAAGGGCCCAAGTAATATATTTTTTTGTCTGGTCTATTAATGTACTTCCTTTCACATGCACACTTAATTAGTATCCACTTGACCAGACTAAACATTTGTTGCTATGTGGTGCACGTGGCAGGTGTGAAGTACAGAATCAATACCGTATTTACCGTAGGAAAGAATGGGATAAAGCAACCAGACTATCGGTTGCTATAGGCATTGTGTGCACCACATAGCAACAACACCATAGTATGTGGACTTTATAAGCTGCACCTCCATTTCAAAGTGAAGTATTCAAGGTGCCAGTCATAGCGCCAATGTTACAAAACAATTCTACATACCGTGGTTTTGTTTTTCTTGAAGCAAATTTCATTTCCAAACATTAAAAAACGGCGAAATAATTCAGGCTCTTTAAAATTTATTAAAATGACAAACATTTTAACGTGTTCTTTAAAAATGAAATCTAATGTACACAGAATAAACTCTTCCTTTATTAAAATCTATCATTTATATTTTTTCGGGGGAATTTTGTTTAATTTCTTAAAGTTTGACTTCCAGTAACTTTGGAGTTTGATGTGTGGCGCAAAAAAACAGGATGACAAATAAACACCGTGATAATTAACATTTTAGTCAATAAATATTAATAAACGCCTATTTGAATGTCGTCCATAAGCAACAACACAAGAACCCACTTCATATATAAATAACATGCAAAAAGATCAAAGGTCACAAGACAACTAATGCATATTCATTACAATTAACATAAATACCTGAATGATATGACACCTATTGTACCTAATAATCTGCATATCTAATTACTAAAGAATCACTAGTTGCTTGCAAGTGATGGAAGGCGACGCCCACTAATGCATATTCATGTTTGCAATTGACCAGTTAATTGTTGCATTCATGTAATTTGCATTTTTTCACAATCACATCTAATTTTTTAACTAACTAAAATGGTACAAATAACATGGAAGCTCCGCCCACACACCACAGCGACAGCCAATAAGATGCAAGGAAGAGAGATTACAGTAACACAAGACAAGTATGATTGGACAGTCATGTAAATGAATTCTAAATATTCATGAGACAGCATACCCTAGCTCATTGCACATAAAACACTTTAAAACACCAACTTCGGTAAAAAGGATTTTCCTGCCATTTACACCTTAAAATCATATTACATTATCCGTAATCGATTCAGTTTTGTTTGAAAATTTTCTCTTTAAATGTTTGCCATTATGAGTTGCAAAACAACTTGATACTCTTGCTAACCAATAACCTACAATGGCTATGGATTCAAATTAAACACACACCAATGGTAGCCGGCTAAATCATTTCCTATAGACACATGCATTATTTCTAGCCATAAACTGCCCATCACTGGTCCCCTTTTCACAAGCCACAGTTTAGCATGGAGCCATTGCTAATGATAACCAATGAAACCATGCCCTGTAGACTGGTTCCGGATCAAAATCTGGACAAAAACCAGTCCAACAACTGTCCACTGTTTAAATTTCATTCCTGTGCTTTATAGCACAGATGGTAGAGAATCTGCCCGGTGAGTCAGCGGTCTCGGGTTCGAATCCTCGTATGGCCCATACGATTTTTCTCTCATTCTATGTTTGTTTAGTAAGAATTTACAAGTCGGAAGTCAACTAAGGCCTCATGTAAAAAAATATATATGAGACTGGCTGAAAAAAAGTCCAAGTTTTTCCAGTAAAATCCTTATATTTTTTCCTACCAATTTTCTGTTTTTCTGTTTAGATCTGCACTTACTGACAGCTAAATAGTCATTTTAGGGAACAAATAGTGACATCCGACTTGTAAATTCTTCCCGGTTGTTTAATATCAATGTTTATGTTTAATGTCAATGTTCAATTTATATTAAAATAAGATCAAAAACGACCGTTTTTATTATAGGGCAGACATCTCCAGTTTTGATTCACCAAGCCTTCCACCTCAAAAGCTTTATCAGATGTCTGGTTCCCAAAATCTACGACTGAAATCACAAGGAGGAAGGGTTCACAGAACCAGACTTTTTAGGTAAGTGCGTTCTTTATTAAAATCAGTATGAATTCCGTTCACTGGTCGCCACACTGAGACGCCGTGTGTTAAGTCTATGGAACAGGGCAGAAAAACTTTCTTAAAATTACTTCCCTCTGGTGGTTATGAAATCATAAGGAAAATAAGTGGCGACCAATTAACGGAAGTCTTTGCTAGAACAAATTCAACCAATCACTAAACAGTTATTACCAAATATATGTAGATAAATACATACTATGTAGGTTACACCACATACGCACACATCAAAACAATTGAACATTGCGGTGTACACTTAACGATAACCATTTCACACACGTTTTTCTCTAAGAACCTTATAAATTTTGGCGTGCATTATCAGATTTTCCCCCTAAGATTCACAGGTTTACCCCCAGCAGTTAGTTGGGTTTCCCCAACAGGTCGTTAGTTTTCATGGCATGGAGTGACAGGGAGCATTGCTACTCCCCCCTGGATGGGATGCCAGTCCATCGCAGGTTTACCCCCAGCAGTTAATTGGTTTCCTAAAATTATGATGTGTCACACACTTCCAAAATTGAATTTTCCACAAGTCTTCACTAATTTTCTTTTAACGATTTTAACGTTACAGGTTCTACCAATAATTCTAAGCTACCATTCTGTGCTATAAATCATAAATACGTCTTGCACACGTTGGTATACAATAACATTTAAGTACATCATCATTATGTACAGCCGTAATGTAGAGAAATTCATACATTTTGCGAGGTGAACAACAATTTTCAAATAATACTGTGAACATAAATGTCAGTATTTTAAAATATCACGATGTCTTAAAGGTGCAGTCTCATTGTACGCATGGAATATTGAACTTGTGTGTGTGCTCATGTGTAGTTTCATGAAAAGTTCAATTAGGTAAAAATTGTCAATTTTGTAAAATCTTGGTGGAAATTTTTTTTTTTCTGGTGGGAAAATTTTTTTTATTACACAAAACCAAAGATGTTTTAATGCATTTACTTTAAAATAAAATTAAATGACTTTCTGATGACGAAATTTAGGCTATTTAGTTGTACGTGTCCATATGCAAAGGTAAAACCATGCGATATTCTCAGTTGACATATCATGGTTAAAAGTGCTACAATACATATTTTTATTTTGTCATGGTTAAAAGTGGAATGAGAAAGATTTATATCAAGAAAAATTTAACTGCAAAACAAAATTAGAACAGAGCCAAAAACGTTTTTGTGGTTTCAACAAACACGTAAATTCAATGACTACTTGAAGTATGATCGAACACATTACCCGGGGATAACGTGCTCGCCAATCGCGTCCACAGCTCGCGTTTACACGGTCGCAGTCGTCGCAACGTCTGCAAGAAATCATTAAACTGCGCCATCCCGCCCGGTGCCATGACGAACGCCTTTTGCGCGCTCTGCACCACGTTGATGAAGTCGTCGTACTCCGCTTGCGTCACATGGTACATGCGTTGATGGATGCACTGTATGTACATCTGAACGCATTTCTGGACGATCGGGCCGAGCACTGGTGAGCGTAGGTTGGCTTGAATCGGCGTGTGGTTGCTTGAAGCGAGATAATGCGCAGCTTCCCATGCTATTGTGTGAAGGACGAACGGACTGACTACGACATTCAAGACACAGGCACAGAACTGGTGCAAATAGCTGGAACCTGAAATGAACCAAAAATATTTAGATCAGATACTTGCCAGTGAAAACCCAAAATTTGCTAAGTTACACCCACATACACATAAATGGGGCCAATTTTGAAGAGCCGCTTAGTAGCCTATTTTCTGTTGCTATTTCATAGACATTGTTAACGGTAAGCAATTGAAAATGTGTCTTAACTGCAGAGCCAAACTTTGCTTAAGATAGTGACGCAACAATGGCTGTTTCCCGGCCAGCACGAGCATGTTTAAGTACACCGTGACTGTGACATAACGACCTGTTAGAGAAACCAAGAACGACTTGTCTGCTATAGTAAGCACGTCTTTTTCGCTAATTCTAAGCGGCTCTATGAAATAATTGATAAGACCATAATAATTACCGCTGATTATGCTGTGTTCATAACAGGCTAAAATTGTTTAACTAAAATACCATATATAGACTGCTTTCTGTAACATATTTGTGAAATTCTGGGTGTTACGTTCCACATACACGCGCACACCAACTGACGCACACAGAAATATGTAAAATAAACACCCAGTGTTCTCCACTGCCGGTTTTGTCCGGGGGCGCCGCCCGGACAAAATCCTCAGAGGTACCGTTAGCGCCCGGACAAAAATGTGCCGCCCGAACAAAAATCTTGGCCGCCCGGACAAAAAAAAAAGAACTTCTCCCCTAAAACACTCTGAAAGTACAGCCGAGTCATTCCAAAATGCGGTGTATATTCACCTAACGTGATTCGGTAGTCACTGGTGTCATTATCGGTCATTTACCACGCAAATCTATCGGATCGGCGACCCAAATTCGCATCGATAACGGCCATGACAGTATGCATATGTTGAACTGCGCCCTCAAGAGCCGTTTTTGTTTTACTATTGAGGGCGCTGCATGCCAACTACTGTGTCGCGACGTACGACCGGCCGGGTGCGTTCGTGCGTTTGGGTAAGTACGTGTTGTAGTGGTGCCGCTGCTGCCGCTGCCGTCGGCACCCCCCCCACCCCCACCCCCCCCCCCCCCCCCCACCCCCCCCCCCCCCCCCCCCCACCCCCCCCCCCCCCCCCCCCCCCCCCCCCGCTGAGCGACATCGGCGCGCGCGCCCGGACAAAATTTGGACCAGTGGAGATCACTGACACCCATCCATACATGTTTTTGTTCAAAAGTACTGCATGCACACATGTTGTGATATTTTGAATTATTGATAATGTGCTCAACTTCTAAAAGCGAAAGTGTTTTTTTAATTTGATTCGCAGCATATAATCCTGAAGAAAGACATTTTGTGTTATTCAGCGCAACGGCCATGGCGCAACAACCAAAAGCAACAGAGGTGAGGTAAGTGCAATCAATTTGCTTATCTCACTCATTTTTCTGGTTAGCACTCGGGGCCACGTGGGTCATGATCATCAAATGCCACACACAATAGCGGAAGGCATGATATGTCACCAAAAAGCTGTATATAAGGGATTTCAGAAGAAAACTTACCAAGTCTTTTGGATATTTCCAACAACCACTTGATGTCCTCTCCGTAGGGTGGATTGGGCGAAAACCTCGCTTGAGTCCTCTCATCATGCACCCTCCTCGCCAAAGTATCAATCGCTAGCATTCCTACCCTGTACGCCGCGTCCAAATAGAACAGTCCTGTGTGTTGGTGTGGGCCTAGGGGACCAACCACTTGCTGGAGAGGGGGGTTTTGCTGAGGGGGGTTCTGTGGGGGCGCTTGCATCGGTGCTTGCCTTGTGTGCATAACTGGAAGTGGGTAGCTGCCGTGAGCTCCACGAAGTGCGCCCACCTGGGGTACTTGGGCAGGAAACTGATTTGGAATCGGAAGCGGCATGCCCTGGGGGATGGGGTTGGTGGCGGAATACGGGCACGTCGAGTAGTACGGTGGGCACTGATGCACTGCATTCCAATGCACATTAGATTGCAATTGTCTATGATCTGGTGCCCCGTGTCGGCTGTGCGGCAACGCAGGGTAACCTTGGAATGTTCCGGGTATCCTCGGCAAATACGACGGATCAACTTGTATATACTCGGAACATCCGGGATGATAGACTAACGGAACTTGTACGGCTTGTGGAATGCGCGCTACACCGTACGGTAACAGCACAGGGCTGACCATGGCCGCATTTGGCGCAACGCTCACCGCGACTGAATACGGTACAATTTGGCTGTTCTCTGTTGTCGGCGACGTGTTGCGTCCGGTCGGCTGGTGGTGGCTTTCAGCACCGCCCTCGTTTTGTCGCGCACGACGATTGTTGGATGCCCCCAACATGTTGTCGTGTAGCCATTCCCATTGGTGAGCCACGTTAAAGAGAACATCAGGGTATACGTCACCTCCCTTCGTCGCGCTTTCGACAGCCAGGCAAGCCTTGGCCAGCATTTGGTAATCCTGTTCCTTGCACTGCAAACAGAAACAAAGACAAATCTGTGAAACTACAAAGTTCTGAAATATTTTATAAACTTTGCACCTGTTCAACTTTTTACCCCGAATGAATGCAGTATTTGGTGTGGTGCCTAATCACCACATAAATGAATTAACCAAACATGAGACTCGAACCTGAGACCTCTGACACACCGTGCAGATGCTCTACCAGCTGAGTTTTGAGGCACACTCCCTCAGGTCTTCCCTACGAACCCAACTTTTGCTCTCAGTGTTGCATGGAGGCCATAATCATATGGTCCTCATTGGGATTCAAACCCAAGACCTCGGTTACACTGAGCTAATGCTCTACCAGCTGAGCTTTTAGCCAGAGTGATATACTCCCTCAGATTTTCCCCAAGACCTCTGACATACCAGCTGAGCTATTAGACACAGTGGTATACACCCTCAGATTTTCCCCAAGACCTCTGTTGCACCGAGGTGATGCTCTACCAGCTGAGCTTTTAGCCACAGTGGTATACTCCCTCAGGTTTCCCCAAGACCTCCGACACACCAGGCAGATGCTTTACCAGCTGAGCTATGAGACACAGTGGTATACTCCCTCAGGTTTTCCCTAAGAACCCAACTTATTTTCTCTCAATGTTGCATGGATGCCCAACTGAGCAAAGTAACAAATGCAGTATTATAAATGTATAGTGTCTAATCACCATGGGAATTACAAATAGTAATAATAATGGTGGACTCTATAGCGCACATGTCTACCCCACAGGGTACTCCTGCACCGTTGCCATTATTACCGCTGCCATCAGGAAATCACCAGAACCGTTTCACTTCGCCAAGGCGCATTACCCTAAACAGCTCCCCAATATCGCTTGGTTTAACGGGGCAACTGCGATTAAGTGTCCTGCCCACGCAGACACACACGTTGGCTCAAGTGGGGCTCGAACCCATAACCCCTCGATCACGACCACGCCTGTGTACCCACTAGACCACACGTCCAATTTGTAATGGCGAAGTAAGTTATACATACTTGTGTCAAAGCCCTGTTGACCTCCGCAGGGTTCAGCGCATGGGCGTGCCTCAAACACGACAGGGCCAACTCGGCCGCTGTGCGGACCATGTTAGGGTCCATCCCGCGAGATGCTTTGTCAGCCAATGAGGCGGCCTCTGTGGGTGTCAGGTGACCTTCCCATGTGTCCACCAGCATGCCGATAGCCGCACTCCCGATCTCCATCGCTTGACCTAAAAAAGGAATTAAATGCGATCGCCAAAACATGTTTCTTGTAACTCAAACCTATCATATCAACTTAAAGCCCCAATACATCATTTGCATGTACCCAAAATTTTACCTCACGAGTTGACAACAAAAACCCGATTAAAAGTGTTGATAGCAATGGTAACAAACACCACATGAATTTTTTTTCCCCGTTTAAGATGGTACCTTTGTGGGAGAATTTGCCAGCCGAAGGTGGTTTAATTTGAAAACGTTGTTTACAAACAACTTTTTACCATTCATTCAACACAAAAACCATGAAAGGATTTTTCAGGTTTTCTGAAGTATTACTGCATCTATGTGGCTGAAATTTCTACAAGGCAGTTTATCAATATTATTCTTTAGTTATGTAATGCTGCTGTTTCTGTTTTGAACAACCTGATTCTGTTGTGTAAGGAACACAAGATAATGTCTTTCATTCTTGTCTGTCCTAAATGCTGATATTTATACAGTGCATATAGCACTCCACATTATTACCCCTGGTCATTGGGCTCAAACAAATCTGACTTACCTGTGATCCACGATACATGCGACGAATACGTCCGCGAAAGCCAGTTGGGTGTCACTGCATTATGCAGCCATAGAGCGTAGAGCCCAATCTCGAACGCACACAGGTGCAGACCACGATGCGGGCCGGCGTGATTAGCATTAGCCGAGGGTTGTGTGAACAGGGACGTGCTGCTCGATCCGCCGGCTTTTGTTAGTACCGTACGGGCGAGCTCGAAGTAGAAATGTGCCGATGCCTCACTAGGTTGGTTAGGTAGGGATGGCATTGCGTCACTGCGACCACCTTTATTTCCGGTTTTCCTACGATTTAAAAATTGAAATCACAAAAACATCTTTAGGCCATTTCCGCTCAAACTCCGTGTAATCCATAATCAAACCCCCTGTTAAACATCGTATAGTCGCCTTTATTGTTCAGTTCACTCACAAGTCAGGCTGACCCTGGGAAATCTGGGCCTCAAGCCAAGCCCCATTCATTTATGTACCCTGCATAATAGAAGCTATCAATCATCCTACTTCTGGCCCAGTGACACGATAAACAGCTGTTTGCAACCAATGGCCTGACAGAGAAATAGCCCCAGGTACAGCGCTTTTAGAGTCTCCCCTTTGAGTCCCCCTGTAATTTTAAGCAGGGTGATTCTTTGAGGGTTAAGTGAGACTGCCTGTGGGCCTACACATACCTAATTCCCTTCGAATTTGGCGTTGAACTCCTGGAGTCAACTCCTTGGTTATCGGTAGCCGGAGACGGGCCCACTCTGAGCCAAGGGGATGCTGGCACCAGCCTGTTGGAAAAAAAATAAAAAATTGGTATTTACAGTAGCGTACAGTATGTTGTGCAATTGATGCACTTACAAGACTGCCGATTCCCTTCACAAAACTGAGGTGAAATTATACCTCTTATGCTATGTTTACACCAAAGCACGACCAAGTTAGGGTCGACTTACGAGTTGTAAAATTCTGTATTTCTTGGACTCGTGAGTGGTTGTGAAACTTTTGTCATCAGGTCGCAAGTTGGCCACTCGGGAAAAGTTTCCCGACCGTTTTGAACCGTTCCATACGGTCGGGGAACTTGTGCCGAGCGATGGCGATTCCCGCCGAGTTATTGCGAGTGTTCAGGACTAACTTACGACCTTCTGACAAGTAACATAGGAGGAACTTAAGATCTTGCCGACCAACTCCTGAGGAAATGCCATTTTGACCATTTTTTTTCCGTAAATCAGGGTATAAGCGACAAATTTATTCTGAACAAAGTGGCAGAGTGGTTCAGGTCATTGACTTGCAATATTACCCGGTGTCTCTGGCCATCGGCTGCCAATGGCGCCACCCACCTATGTATCTCGATGTTTAGGTGGAAGCTTGCAAGCTTCATGCAATTCAGCCTAATAAAAAAAATTAAAAATAAATAAATAATTTTATAGATGTTTTAAGTTGTGCAAGTACTTACCCTTCAGCTTCTCGAACCTTCGGCCTAGTTCCCAACGTCGCCTGCTCGGCTGAGCTACTGGAGCTGATTGAATCACTAGAGTTGCCACTACTACCACTGTCACTCCCCGGACCGTGATACCGCCCCCAGCCGCCTAGCGGAACGCGACGGCCCATAGTAGGGGAATTGTCGCTTGATGTGGTCTCAGGGGCACTGCTGTCAATGGCTGCCATGCCTTGGTCAAATAAAAATCATGAACAACAATTACTTTCATCTCTTGAACCCATTTCAAATCATCCTTCTGTAGCTTTTTTGTTTTACAGATACCACTATAGTAGAAGATAGTGATGAGTAATGTTCCTTGTCAAGGTCAATAACCAAAGTTATCTAATAGTAGCCATCCTTACTGAACACAAGATTTGAAAGAGGATGAGTCAAGCTATGAGTACACGCCTGTCAATTGAGGGTGTGTTTGCAGATGAGTTGAATGTGGAAGAAATACAGGGTGGTTTGGGGTGCTTTGAGGAGAAAGCTGCAGGGCGGTTTTGGGCGCTTTAAGGACCAATGGGTTAAGTAAATGATATAATCGACCTTTAAAGAAAAACAGCTGCGTACCTTTGCTCCTTTTTTGGTTCTTTCCAAAGATCTTCTCCCACGGCATGTAATTGCCACTTCTCGCCCTGCCACCTCGAGCCTGTGACTGCCGCCACTGGTCTATGTCCGGACCCATCCCTGAAGATGCTCCCTGTTCCTCATTCCATCTGGTTGCAACTGCAGAGGATGCAGCAGGTTGTTGCAGTGGGGGCGATCGCTCGGGCGAAGACGCAACTGATTTCTCCCGTGATATCGGGAGATTGCTGTCGCTCGCAGGGCCGGGTGACAATCCTGCCTTTCCAGAACTGGCCGCGCTTGATTCTAATTGGACGTTACAAGCGGCAGCAGCTTTACTGAGTCGGCCTACAGAGGGCGGGCTTGTCGCTGGTACACCACCACCTCCGGTTTCATTCTTTGGATTTTGACTCGGCCGGGGAGTTTCGTGTCGTACATTACTCGTTGTCGATGATAAGTTACTATGAATAACTTCTTGTTGCAAGGAGCTTTGGGACTGCTGGATCGGTTGGGATGAGCGTTGTGTCTTGGGGCCTTGTTTATCCAAGAGAGCATCCAAAATCTAAAACCACAAGTTTCATTCAATAAAATAGGCTACCTGGCAATTTTCACTGAGCACCGCCACTTGAAACCTACGGGGAATCTAATAGAAGGCACAGAGATACATATGCTCTTTATACTGACTCGGTTATTCATTTAAGAACTAAAAATCTATTCCCCCAAAAGTAGAATAGACTTTGCCAGCTCATACCAGGGTTAACAGTCAAAATCTTACGTGAAGCGTATCACAATTAACTAGTTTTCTGCTATTCTTGCTAAGAACCCAAGTTGATATACAATTTTCACTATTAATCAATTTTTCTAAAGCAAACAAATTTTTGATAAAGGGGCCGTCCAAAGTTGTCAACATTTTCACAGTTCTACAGAGAGTAGTATTTTTCAAGATCCCCTCCCTCCCCCGAAATACTACTTATCAACATTTTTCTGTGAGTACCATGAAGTGTCAACATTTTACAGTGCGTGTAAAGTCCTGCGCGGCCCTTGACCCCTCTCCCCCCTTCCTACGCTCTGTAGAACTGTGAAAATGTTGACAACTTTGGACAGCACCAAAGCAAATTTTTCTGCTAAACAGCTTTATGAAAATGGTTCATGTTCTTACCCTCCTTAATTTATTCTGATCATCTTTGTAGTGAACTAACAACGTCGTGCCGAGTTCCCCTTTCTGCCGACGAACTCCCTCGCACAACAGCGGGTGTTCTGACTCGGCGACATTGATCTTAACAGCGAGAGCCGCGACAGCAGCATCAAAGCCTAATTTCTCATCGGTCGGAAGGCGGTCTCGGGACGCGACCATGCGATTGTGGGAACGGCCAAGGGACGATGTCGGACCTGGACCAGGAAAACCAAAATAAAAAATCGTAAGTAGAAATATTGGAATTCGGAATCACGACTACTTAAATGAACTGTCCCATAGTCTTTTGGAACCGAAAGGTTTGCTGTGCGAATGCTAGTAAACATTTCAGGACAAAAGCGGGTGCATGACAAACTATGCTCACAGAAAATTGGACCCAATCAGAATCACCGATGCAAAGAATTGATGATATCCACTTTCTGATTGGCTACTTAAAGTCACATGATTAAAAAAGAAAGCACCTGTCTCTCTGCACAGCAAACCCTTTGATTTCCGAAGATTGTGGCTTATCAAAATTTGCAAAAAAAACCCACATATATAATTTAAAAAGACAGTGAATCAACTTAATGATCTTAATGACATTTGTAAATTCTGAACCATTTGGAGAAGAAATTTATTTGTTTCCCCCTTTTTTACATACTTGACATTTCTGTGTTCCTCTCGCAAACACGCTATTATTACACGTATACTGGAAAAGAACAGCGTTAATGTTAAATTATGCAACCCGCACTTACCGGGAAGACAAAGCGCGTCAAATATGAAGAGAGCCAATAACGCGGCACTTCTCAGCACTAGCGTGCCCTCGTGGAGGTCCTGCGCCAACTGGCGTATCGTAGTCAACTCCGCAAGTGTAAGCGGTAGACGCTTTAGGAGGGTCACCAGATCCGAATCTTGATTGGCCAGTTTGACCTGTCAAACAAAAAGCATAAAGAGCATATTCATTCTTAAAGCATGCATTTTGAATTATGTTAATGTCTGATCAAAAAAGGTTAAATTGACCTCTTTTAAATGACGTCGCTGCCTAAAACTGCCACGTGCATCGGGATCTTGAGCGTACATTTTTGTGATGCGCATCAGCTGCGCTTTAATTTAAACAAATATGGTTAACCCCTTGATGACGGAAACTTCACGTCGGAGCTAAATAAGTGCATGTTCAGTTCTTTCTTAACACATTATTATAAAAGCGTGCTCAAATAGGATTCTAACCCAAGACGACCTTTCTAATTAGAAAATAGTTGCTTCACAAGTTTAACGGATCTTTTTCACGGAAGCAGTTTTTAAATATGTCCCCTGATTAAGTTTTATGAAAGGTATACTGCTCGTTGTAAACAATCAAACTTGGGATGAGAGAAAAATCATATGAGCCTTTTTTAAATTCGAACCTGAGACCTCTGACTCACTGGGCAGATGCTCTACCAGCTGAGCTATAAGGCACAGTGTTATACTCTCTCACGTTTTCCTTCAAAACCTCGGTGTTGCATAGCAACAAATGCATATTTTGGTATGGTGCCTAATCCTCGGTATTTTAATTCAAAATCCTTCAATTTCATTAAAATTAATATAAAATTGGAAAGGGACAATATCAAGTGCCTTGCCCAAGGACACAATGCAGCATTCTCAAGACATGTAGACAGACTGCTAAACTGACACATACCTCAAGTGCTTTTGTGGACGCCGGTTGCCGTGGCAATTCCAATCCAAACATTCCAATCTTGAATGCCAAATGATGACAGTCGGGTTGTTCAGACAGGACGCTACACAAAAAGCCAGCTTTGGCCAGGGTCATGGTTGATAGTGTACTCTGTTGGTGAATGTGTTTCTTTCGTGCCTGAAAAATAAGCAAGGCATTTGGGATGTTAACAAAATTATACTGTGACAGAAAAAATCACGAATGCTACCATATTTTTTTCGGTTAGTAACTTAAATGACCCTCTCTTGTGGTAGGGCTGCCTGCACCAGCTTCTGTAAGAGCCACTGAGGCAGGGTGCACCACTCTTCCTGAATAGCCTCCCTGACTTCCAGGGCTATTTGAGAAACGAGCAGCTCCTGAGGTCAGCTCATCCCACGCAGGCTTAATCAGTTGAAAATTTTATAGTACACCATGCAATCAAAATATCTCACTTTTGGGAGATGTGTGGTTCTTAAAAGAACTGGTTGGTTTGAAAAATGGATTTTCAAAGAGCCCTCAACAACAGGGTTCTCCAAGAAACCGAAATGTCACATTTCATTGCTGTGGGAATCACTTTGTTCAAACAGGTCCACTTGGACCTGGACGAAATCAATGAGGGGGAACAGTCTTGAACGTGATTTCAAATTCATTGTATTCAACAAACTTCTATTCTGATCAAGAAATGATACTTTGAGAAAATTGTGGGTTTTTGGGGAGAGAATATGTGTGTTTATCAGCATGGGAGTGCAAGAGACTTACCCTGTTGGAAAGGTTAGGGGTGGGTGGCCTGTCGAGTTCTGGGGGATTGAATAACATTTCCTCGGCTAATTCGATGGCCAACTTGCAAGCATGCCTGGTGTAGCCGTGAGCATGTAGCGCTTCAGCTCGGGAAAACATGATCTGGAAAATATCAGGGTACAAAATATAGATTATCAAGATGTCTCCAGTGCCAACACAAGACCTCAAAATGACTTGGAAATTTGTTTCGAGTCTTTGCACGTATTTGATAATTTAAACTTGAGAGGAGTTTAAAGTTGCCAACATTTTCACTATTCTAGAGTAAAGGGGGAGGGGTCGAAGGCTGCATAGGACTTTACATACGCTGTAAAATGTTAACATTTCATGGTACTGACGGGCAAATGATGGTAAGGAGTATTTGGGGGGGAAGGAGAGGGTCTTTAAAAAACTACTCTCTGTAAAACTGTAAAAATGTTGACTACTTTGGATGGCCTTTTACCTCAATTTTGTCGTCCATTTTTTTGATTCCAGCAAACGGATTTGGGACGTCGCTTTTTTTTTTTGGTGCCTGCTCAGCCAGTTTGGCTTTGGTGTCGTAGAAATACACCTGGTATTCATCCGCCGAGTTCCTCCGTTCGCTCTCATCATTTTTGACCTCTTGATTGACGTGGTTATTGGCATCAAGTGACGAATCAGAATCCGGCTGCTGGCTCTTGGACGGGGGCTCAAGCCCAACATCCGCCGAGTCTGCCGACTCGCTCCGTTCTAAATTGTTTAGTTTTGCTTTGCGCTTGCCACCAGGTCTTGGGGTTTCCCTGGTGTCTGTGCTTGCGACAGGTGTCTCAGCACCTGATTGGCTAGTCTTTAACGAGGCAACCCCACCTTCTGCGCTTGCTACTTTAGGACAGGTGTATTCTGCATTCTGAATATCGGAATCCGTGTCTTCTGATCGGCTTGAGCTAAGCACACGCTGGTCATCAACTCCTGAACTACTGCTAGTAATGGATTCGGAGGAACTTAGCCTGTGTAGCTCATTAATCAAACCATTTGAAACGTCCCTCAGCTTTGAGCCTACCTCTGCTGTATTGGTACAGTCCGACTCCTCAGTCCTGATTGGAGCTTTAGCGTGGGTTGGTCTATTTTGGTTGGGATCAAGGGTAGTCCTTTTGGGGGTTGGTTGTTTTGTAGAATCGACCCTGTCTTTTTTTGGTTCGGCGTGTGTGACGCCTTCGATGGGATAATCCTGCCAGTCCATTAAACACGCCTCGATCGCCGACTTGAACCCAGAGAAAACCTCGATGTCCACGCGGCGAACGTTAGTCACGTTACCTGCGTTGTTTGCGAAGTTCGGGCCGCGACCCTTCCGGACTTTTTCAATGACCTGCAGGTGCCATTTGCGCAGTTCCTCCTGCAACTCGTTGAGCTCACCGTCTGTGATTGACGGATTAAGCGCCACTAAACGCCACAGGGACACAATCTCGTCGCACATGCTCGCGCAGGCATGCTGCGCAACAGCCGTTGTGCTGTTACTGTTGGCGCGGTGACCGTGGTTGCCGTGGTGCGAATGTAGGGCAGAGGTCCGTGTGCTGAACCACCAAACAACAATCTAAACAATTGACAAAAACACTGAAGTATTAATAATTAGATATGTAATGGTGGATACTCCTGGTGCTGTTGCCATTATTATCACTGCCATCAGGGAATCACCAGAACCAATACGCTTCAAATAGGTGGCTGCCTGGCCAAGATTGTGGAATTCCCCCTAACAGCTCCCCAAATATCACTCAAGTTCACAGGGATTTGAGATTAAGTATCTTGCCCAGGGACACAAACATGTTGGCACTAGTGAGGCTCGAACCCACACCCTCTCAATAATAAGCTCAGTTGTATACCCACTAGACCACATGGCCTTTATTTCATCATCACCTTTTCGTAGTCTTTCTTTCCTACTGATAATTCTGTATTTCTTCGAATTTATTTGGCCCACAACTTTGGGATAACCTTTAAAAATCTACAATCCAAGAACTCACCTGATCACAGATAATGCACTCCTCAGTCAGTATTTTCAGGAGGTTGATAGCATTATTATCCCGTCTGCGGCACATCTCCCGGACAATGGAAAGTAGATTCCAAATGCCCTCTGGCTCCCTTCCTCTCAACGGCCGCAAGAGATTGGTCCATTCGGCAGCCGCTTGAGGTGCGTTGGACGACAGGTACAGGGAGGTTACATCGCTACAGATGAAGACGTAAAAAAAAGACAGTGTTAAGTTTGCAGTCAGGATTAGGCAGTGGGCCAAATGGGAGAAACAGATGGTCCTCAGAAATATGGAAGAAGTGGTACATGTACAACAGACTCTCATAGCTCAGATAGTCGAGCATCTGCCTGGTGTGTCAGAGGTCTTGGGGGGAAAACTCGAGGGAGTATACCACAGTGCCTCATAGCTCAGCTGGTAGAGCATCTGCCTGGTGTGTCAGAGGTCTTGGGGGAAAACCTGAGGGAGTATACCAATGTGTCTTGTAGCTCAGCTGGTAGAGCGTCTGCTCGGCGAGTCAGAGGTCTCGGGTTCAAATCCAGATAAGGCCCTTACGATTTCTCTCCCGTGTTTGGTAATAGTTAACAAAATTTGACCAACAAACTTGCCAGGACAATTAACTTATAGAAAGGTCTGAATACCACAATTCATGAAAAAACGGTTGATTTTTGGTTCTGCTTGAATGCACCCTCACCTGAATACAATAGGCGTGGGGCCAGTGAAACGTATCAATGTCTTCTTAATGCTTTCATGCATGGCCGCATCGTCCAGAAACCACCGTGTCTGTTCAGAGGCCGAGGGGCCGGCCGTAGGGTCGGGGGCACCGCACAGCATGTTGATGGTGTTGGCTTGGGACGACAGGAGTTCATCTAAAAGGCGCTGTGCTGTTGGTAGGACCTGTCAAAGGCGAAGAAAAAATGTTGATGACCTAGACCTTGAACAAAGATTTGTTAAAAATAAACAAAGGGAACGAACATACATTATACATCACACGCTTTCTACCACATGCCGGCTTTACTACTTATTCATCACGTTAACTTTTTTTCCGATTGGACAAAAGTTAGAGTAGGATTGTCGGCTGTAATAATTAACAATTGGTATAGTTAACTTACCTGACGTGGCAATTCGCTAATCAGATACTGCGCAAACTTCTGCAGCTGATCTCTATGAAGCCGCGACAACGACTCCGACACCGGCGCTCTCAGGCAAACCTGCGAAGGATGCACGATGCGAAACAGGCACAGCGCCACCACGTGGCTGCACCATTTGCTGGCCGAGGCGCACGTACACGAGCATGACGACACGCGACGCCGATCAAACGTAATGGCGACATTGAACGTGCCCTGTTGTTGCTGCTGCTGTTGCTGCTGCTGTTGCTGTGCGGCTGAAGCGGCAGAACCCTGTGTTTGCGGCACCACTGTGCCGCTCAGGTGAAACCCAATCTGTAGTGCATCCTTCACCCCTTTACTCTTAACCATATGCTCGCCTTTTTGATATTCATCAGCACTGCCATTGGCCAAACAGGAATACAATCTGCATAAATGAATACAAAATATTTAGAGTGCCAATCACAAGGGAGCCGCACTTTAAATATTCATCATAATAAATATGCATGTAATTAATATTAATTAGTCTTTTCATTTATTCGGCATTAAAGTGTAATTAATGTAGTGTACAAAAAGAACACTTATTAATATTAAAATCAAGAAATCTGTTTTTAAAATGTGATCTGTTTATCTCATTTTCAGGCTAATAAAGTACAAGAAAGTTTGTCAGAAGATAATTTAGGGGTTTAACCTCTCACCTCTAGAACTAAGAATTTATTCATCGTCTTCTCTTCACAGGTTTCTTCAGGCTTATGAGCTACATGTACTTGTACTTTTGAGGAATTCCTGGTCACATTACCAAAAATTTGTAATAATAGTTTTAAAATCATATTATTTGGTCTTTCTTTAACCAAAGCCTACCGAATATCTTCCTCATTCTCGGGGAAGCTCCAGAAGGCAATCCGTAGCTGTAGGTTCTCAGGGACAGGAGGGTAGATGCGTTCCACGACCTCAAACGGAAAGTTCAGTGCCACAGTCTTGGCAGCTAGCTCAACCAACTGGATAACTGAGAAAGAAAGACGACGGCAAAAAACAGGTGCCAAATTATTGGTGGATTTTATTCCATCTAAGTCAAGCCTAGAATTTTTGAAGTGATCTGTTGGAATAAAAAAACTTAAAGGCCATTGACAGATTTCAAATTGACACTGGCGGCCTCGTTTCAGATGTTGAGCCTTTGTATTATGTCACGCGTCTTCTCATTTCCAAAAGCACTGGGACCCTCGTTTCCGATGACAATTTGAAATTCGTCAATTGTATCATCTGCAATAACCCCAAATTGTACTTCATGAGTTGACAACAACAAAAATACTTGGTGTTGAAAGCACCACATTAATTTGTTTTCTGTCCAAGATGGTGCTATGTTTTTTTTTTTAAAGTACATTTTATTTTACCATTCACTTTAACACGAAAACCATGCGTGGATTTTAAAAGGTTTTCTGAAGCATTGGTGCATGTACATGTACATGAATGTAGATGTAGCTAAGATTTCTGCAGTTTACAAACATTTTTCTTTAGGTATGTTATGCCCTTATTTCAGGAATCCGTAAAACGTTTCACATTGCAAATGACACATTAAAGACGCAGGCTCATCAATACACCATGAACAAATTCGTGCCACGAATTTCACCGCGCTCCATACCTTGCCCGAGCAGGGCAGCTGCTCTTACAATCCCAGAGGGTGGAGTTTTATTATTTATGCGAGCTCTCCACTGTGTGTTTATGCGTTGCTAGGCTATTAATTGAATCACGCATGCGCGCTGGGGTGTGTGTTGTTGTATGTCGTTTGTACCAAAGAGTTCTCATACACGATCAATTCAACCATCTATATGACACCTTCTTGAAGCAAATGTGACCATATCTGTAATATAATGTGAATATGGCTGAACAATTTCATGAATTTACAAAGGGTGTGTTTTCTGTGATAAAAATTTGATTTTGAAAAGATACACACCCTATTTCCAGAATGGACGAGGCTATTAGCCTTCACCATGGCCCTACACCCTCTGGGACCGTAAGAGCGGCTGTCCTACTACACCAGGGCAAGGTATGGAGCGCAGTGAAATAGTGGCACGAATTGTCTGTCGCGCATTGACGAGCCTGGGTCTTTAAGCCTTTAAATGATCCAGAGATAGCGATTTGCAAACTCAAAACATCTGATAATCGACCACAAAGATTTTCTGGTACATAAACATGTATGCATTGTGCCATTACTTGTTATGACTAGATGATTTCAAAATACCACAATTTAATGTACATGTATGTTTTGTGTAATTTGTTTTCAACTTTTGGCTGAATCTGCAAGAAGTCATCAAAAAATCCTTCAAAATGCCGGGATTCAGGATAAAAAAGGTTCAGAGTGATTCTAAATCATGGAAAGCTCTGCTAATATTGAATACTCAGAATAATGAGAAACCCAAGTGCACTATTTGTAATTTCCTCAACCTGGGCAAAAAAAATCCGGATATGGCCCGGATTTTAAATTCCCGGTACCTCGTAAACACAGCCTGGTAATGTCATCAGCAGAGCAAGCCACATTTACCAAAGCCCCAGGAAATCGTAGACTGATTCTAGTATTATGGTTTTTGTACATGTGCCAACACATTTAAAGGCCCTGAAGATGATCTGTTTTTGAGCGATTCTGCGAATAAAACCATTATAAATCAAAAGAAAGACAACAAACTCATCCGAAGAAATTTAAGCTTTGTCAAATGTTTCAAATATTCGTTCTCAGTTGATCGGGTACTATGTGGCTTGCGTCATGCACTCTGTGGCACACATCATATACTGCGTGTGCGCGCGATCCATAAAAATGCATCGCGTTAAAACACGCACACGCAGTACACAGCGCCCATGCATTTTGGACCGCGTACCCGGTAGATACGAACCAAAAATAAGTAAATCGTTTGCAAACGATCTAAATAATTTTATCTTTACAGATTATTTTCTGGTAAAATTATATCATTTTGAGCGGGAACCTTCATTTGGGTAGTTGCTATTAATTCAATCTTTACTTTCAGAACTTTTCCTCATAAACTCGTCGATTACTTTTTGGGGTCATTGCTTTAAGGCAATTCTTTCTTTCGGGATATATTTTAATATTTTTTGAATTTCTGTATTCGTATTGCTGATCATTAAAGGCCGATTGTTATTTACAATGAAACGTTTTGGTGTGCCCTTGGGCAAGGCACTTGGCCACATACAGTGTATTGCCTCTCTCCACCACAGAGTAAATGGGTACCTGCGAGGGTAGTGAAAGATGTGTTTAATTAGTCCCTGACTGCAGCCTAATGACCAGGGGTAATATCAAATAATGTAAACCACACCTAGTAAAATGCACTACATATCTGTAACAACAAAACAATATTTTTTTATGTACACATTTTGCCTTACTTTGACCAGGATTCATGATTTAGCAGGCTTTTCCTCAATTCTCTAAATTTTGCCATAAATTAGTTTCTTATTCTCTATGGATACAGCCACCTCTGAGTCATTACATTTATAAATCTAATATCATGCAATCTGCAGTTCTAGCTGCATGCACTTAAAGGCATAGGCTCGTCAATGGGCGTGTGATGCCAAATTTGTGCCACGAAATACGCAGCTCCATAGCAAAGGCATGGAGCTGCGTATTTCGTGGCACGAATTTGACCTCATGCGCGCATTGACGAGCTCGGCCTTTAAAGCCCATTACATGTTTTTGTTTACCATTCATTAAACACAAAAACTATGCATGGATTTTAAAGGTTTTTTTTTTAAAGTATTACTGCATCTATGTGGCTGAAATTTTTACAAGGCAGTTTATCAACATTACTTTAGTTATATAAAGTTGTTGTTCCATTTAAAAACTTTTCTTTTTTTTTAAGTTTTCCTATCAAGTAATATGCCTTTAAAAATAGACAGAGGACGCATAAATTTAGAATCAAATTTTAACCCACTAAATTCAGACTGTTAACTTGTCTGGGCGCTCTGACCAATTTATCATTTCCGAACAGACCTAACAGCTTATATCCTGCACTGGGACGTCTAAAAATGTGACCTATTTTATATTTAAAAAAAGGGGGGAGGGGGGGAATAAGTCTAAAAATCTTGTTTTCTCCTGAACAGACAATAGACTACTAAAGTGTGACGCCAATTGCCAGGATAACTGGGTTTAAATATTTGCTGGTAATCTGAAACATCTATTGCTAAAGCGCAGGGAAACAGTTCACTGGTTTTAGTGCAGATTCAATAACCTTGGCAACACACAAAGGGTGATGTTTTCCCTTTCATTAAAATACAGGAATACAAAGGAAAAGCGGGGCGGAAATCTATTGTATTCCTGTATTTTAATGAGGCTGGATCCCCCACTGACTTTAGTACATGCATGGAGCTATAAAATACATAGCTCCATGGTACATGTATATCTAACAGTTGAAATAATAAAAAATAATTTGGAATTGTTTATTTCTAGATCAATTGTAAATGAAGAGTAGGCAGAAATTTAGAATGTACAACAAAATATGGAATTTTCAGGCTTTGTATACTATGTGTGCAATGCAAGATGGCAAATAATTCCAACAGGCCTAGCTATTATTATGCACAAAGCTCATCAGCCTCCAAAATGCAGTGCTATGTACATGTAAAGGTCAAAGATCACACACAGTTCATTGTCCCTGGCTCATCTGACCTGTTTTTAATGGAATTAAAATGCTAGAGCCATACAACAACAAGCCAAGGTTGACTTCAATCACTGGCCATGTACAAATTTCATCAATTGCTTTTTTTCTCTTCAATTTGAACTTACAAGTATGCAAAGTGCAAGGCCATTTGTACAGCAGTTGTGTACATGTACTACTGGTATATGGGAAGGCTAGCATTATGCCACATCTCACTATATGCTGCACGATATCAGACCTCCCTGTACTGCCTATACCTCAACACACTCTTCCCTTTTGTTAATGCATGACTCCCCCTAAAACCTGGAAGGAAATTTCTTGGGGGAATGGAAAGGGGGGATCATGGCGTTCACTCAGTCTCATATTGTGCACCAAATGTATTTCAGTCTGTGAGATATTTCAAAGGTTAACGAGGTGTTTCAAAATAACATGGACTATCTGTCAGCCAGAGGGGTCAAAATGCCAAGTGGCCTGAAATACATGTAAACATACATTGTATCTCTACAGATTTTGAACATTTACACCATTCCCTATGAGAAATGGTAATGTTATGAAGTACCTTTCAGCAGGGTCATTAATTGTTTCAGTTAATTCTGTCCACCTTTGTGACCTGGTGCCATATGCCTTTGTATACGAGCATAGCACCGTGACTGGAGTGAAAACAAATTCATTCATGCTTAGATTACGTGTACGTGTTGCGTAGACAATGGCTTTGTTCCTTCGCTTGTCACCATGGGCACACCGTTGTTATCAATCCAGCCCTACCAGAAGTGACATTGCGGCGATCGACAGAATAGATTCCAAAGTGACTAATCGTCAAAATTGGTGTTGTGCATTGGACGCTTTTCAGTTGACACAAAAGGCATTATGCATGCGATTTCCAAAACAGCCATTCCAGAATTAAATTCGTGGGTGCACATACAGAAGCTTGGTAATGCCCAACACAGAAGACATTTCATGAAACATGTAAAATAAGGTTATTTTTTTTCAACAATCTTATCCCTTATATACACATTATAAGAGAACGTACATGTAGGATTATAAAATGTTTTGTTTTTAGCTTAATTAGTAGTTCGTCTAGAAGGCTCCTTGTGGGTGGAAAGTAGTATCAATCATGTCAACGCGCAGACGTGTGTTTATGTGTGCATTACACTGTACACTGGTACATACCAGTAGAATGTGCAAATTACATGGTTTTGTGTAAAGTAAATACTAAAAGAAATGAATGTACACATTCTTAGTACAGGATGGTATTTTTAGCTGTTGTTCTGTGAATTTCACTAGCTGCAAGTTCATGAGGCCAATTGAGTTCCCTAGAGGTTTGAGGGGCATGCATGCAAGCAACTCTGCCCTGGATTTCTGGGATCACAAGACCCAACAGGTCAGGTCAAACTCTGTTTTATAAATTTAGCTCACACCAAAGGGTTTATTTGTTTGCAGTCAATAGAGCTAGACCAAAAAATGCAACTGTAGTTGCACCAAATTACCAATACCGGTACCTCTTGTTGAAGTGCCACAATAGTGCATTTAGCACTGACATGTAAATGTGTGACATAAACAGAATCAATGGAGTATAAGCCTGCATAATGTCTGTCAATCCACGTAAAACAAGGCTTGCAGAAAAAATAGTTTGGTCCGGTGTTGAAAATGTTAATTGTGTACATCACAAAAACATGCGCGTAGCGCGATCAAGAAAACTCGCAGCGCAGACAGTGATTCTCTTAAAACAACAGGAGATTACACACGCTATCGCGTGGCCGCGCAGACGCACTGATTTTGCCCGACACATACTATGGGCAATAAGACAAAGATGGACGCACTGTGATAAAGGTCTAGTATAGGCCTAATATAATGTCTGTCAATCCACAATTGCCACAAATTTCTGGTTTTCAGTTCTACATTGTAAACAACTCCAATCTTTGAAGGCCTTGTTACATTATTTGCAAAATAAACCTTTTTTTACAAATTCCAGGAGCAACATCATTACACAAATAAAGAATAACATTGATAAACTGCCTTGTAGAAATTTCAGAAAACCTGAAAAATCAATGCATGTTTTTTGTGTTGAATGAATGGTAAAAAATTGTTTGCAATTGATTTTGTTTAAAAAAATTAATAAAAAAAAGCACCTTCAGTTAGCAATTTCTTTTACAAAGGTAACATTTTACATGGGAAAAAATGTTGTGTTTGTTACCATTGCTACACTGTATGTTTTTCTTGTCAACTCATGAAGTAAAATCTTGGGTCACTATACTGCAAATGATGTATGTAATGGGGTTTTCAATTCAATGAATCTACAAGTACAATTGACATTACACAATATGTGTATGCACGTGTATACTGCAGTTCACATGCCTAACATATCATTACTGGAGAATGAAAACTAAACGCAAACCAAGGGCTATGAATCATTTCCAGGAAAACCTTAATAATTGTAGTGTAAATAATTCGTACAATCGTCTTTTTTTCTTTTTTTTTGGAGAGGAAAGAAAAGAATACGGATGTGCCTTACAGGAATAAATAGGGAAACTGCTAAAATGAGTTGTAGCAATCGATAAAAAGAGAACGTTTTACTTTGGAATTGCAGACAGACATTTATATTCATGTATTTCTGGTATACATATTTGAATACATTTTTTTCTTTTTAGATTGAAGATCAATTGAAGATTTAATTGAATAAAAATAACTAAATCTGATTTTGCAATACTGAATTATTTTTCTGAAGAACTCAACCACTTTATTATATAAAAAAAATTACCACACAATGGAAAGCCAGTTCATCTCACAAAAACACACACAATGCTAATTCATTTCTCCATTTCTGTGGTTTTCTCCTTCTACTCAATGACTCATCTAGACTGGTTCTGGTCCCTTGACCATTTTCTTTCTTATAACAGTACATTGTGCACATCACAGAACAATATAATCTTTATGTTTTTGTGAAAGACTTTAAAACTGCTCATGACACACCGCAAATTGGAAATGAATCAGAACTACATGATAACCCAATTTTTACTCGGGTACAAATTTATAAAATAATTACAGTAATTTTACAAGTCTATCACTCAAAACTGTGTTTATTGTATTCAAGACCCCACAAGGTCCCAGAAGCACAAAGAAAAAACAACTTTCCATTGAGATGTTACAAAAAAAAGGAACTTTGTTTGAAATCTGTAGAAATCAAGGACAAAGTGAAAATGGATTTCCTATTGTGTCTTTGTTGTGAAACAAATGATTTTCCAATGAACCGAGAAAACCACATTTTAGTGCATGCACCTGTCGGCAAATCTAAGTCCCATGTTGGAATAGGTCCCATTTTGGAATTAACAGTTATTCTCTATCTTCACTTCACAGGTTTCTTATGAGCTACAGTGCCACAGACACTTTCGACGAATGCCTTGTGGTTTTAGCACCAAAATAATGCACATAATATAGGAATCAACAAATGCCATACTGGAATCATTAAGTCCCATATTAGAATCAGTTGGTCCTATGTTGGAATCAGTTGGTCCCATGTTGGAATCAGTCGGTCTCATAATGGAATCAATCAGTCCCATGTTAGAATCAGTGTGTCTCATATTGGAATCAATTGGTCCCATGTTAGAATCAGTGTGTCTCATATTGGAATAAGTGAACCAAGTTCAAATTTGAGTAACCTCAGTGCAACGACTTCCTTTGTTCTGGGTAATGCAGGAAGTTGCCCAATACATGTACGGTATCTCTGTGGGGTATAAATGTCTTTGTCTGATTTTCTCGATAAAAGGTGCAGTATCGTCCTGGATTTTGCTATCCTATTAAAATTAACTGTGTTTGTTTGTGTGTGTGAATTAGTACACAACATCACATGACACTTACATATTTTGAATGAAAGTGGATTTGATTATGCCCATACATTTAGGCACAGGCTCGTTAGCAATGCGCATGCGCCAAATTCGTGCCACGAAATTCGTGCCATGGATAGTATTTTGGGGAGGTATTTTATACAATTGTTCGGTTAAAACGAAATCCATTTTCTGGAAAAATCTGAACAAGTTCCTTTTATAGAGGTCCGTGGGACTTTGCAGATTACCTTGTTATAACAGAAACCTTGTATTATCAGGAAAGACGAATAAAAGTTTGGGATCTAAAGTTTTTCTTATAAGCAGAATGTTGTATTAACAGTGCTTTTTTAAATTGAGGTTTAAATGTATTCTGTAGGACTGAGGGTTAACCAGTTGCACAAGATTATTTTTGGCAACAAAATATACAAATTTGTTTCAAAGTCAAATGTGATTGGCCAAAAGTTAAGATCAGGTCAAGTGTCACAAATACTGACTCTTGAGAGCAGGGTTGTAGTCGAGTCCATCACAAGTCCTTACAAGTCCGTCACAAGGCATTATTTCGTGCGTGTTCATACTTTGCTTCTTGTAACAAACTTGTGCGGGACTTGTCACGGACTTGTGATTTTATCAGCTCTGGACTTGTGATGGACTCGACTGCAACCCTGCTTGGGAGTCATTTTTACATTCATTGTATAAATCTTCTCACCAACTTTGCAACACTCTGAGTCAACCGCCCCTGTGACTATACATTGCCATCGAGTGGTTAAGGTTAAAAACTACATGTACTAACCTTCATTGGAGTGACTGCTCTGTAATGCCCCGCCTCCTCCTCCCCCTGTCGTAGCCCCGCCCCCACTTTTTCTCCATCCCCTCCAGTTGTTGTTGCTAACACTCTCCGCCTCGCTAACCCACGAACAGAGGGAATCTTCCTCAAAATGGTCGCTATCGTCAAACGAAAATCGGTCCTGCTCTTCCCAGTCGTATATATACTCCATGTCACACCAAGCAGGTTAAATCTAAACCTCTGGAAATACACATACACATACAAACATGCATTACTGTTTTAAAGTTTAAATAAATTTTGAATTGAGCACAAATCTGTTTTTATACAGGTATGACTGAACTAAAATTTGTGTAAAGCCTCTTAATTTAAGCATTAAATATTTTTGTTTGTTTAAAGAAAAATATAAATTGAGTGAAACAAAAATAGACAGTAGCCATCATCCATTCTGTGTGGATCTTTAAAAAAAAAAGTGTACTCCTTAATTAAAAAGTAACCCTTTAACTTAAAAGTTTAACAAATCATTAAAAGAATATTAACAACAAATTAACAATTACAGTTCGGTACACTCCTTTCGCAGTGGTTTTGTCCGCACCCAACCACTACTGAACTTCGCATGAAATCCTGCGAAGCGCGTGCGTGACGTCACCCAAAACTAGGCCTAAATAACACTTGACGTAGTTGGCCAGATTCTGTCACCCGACACAGTAAACATGTCACCCAACACATTTACTGCATTTACTGTGTCGGGTGACACGGTTACTCTGTCACGGTAAGTGTTATTCAGACCTAGCCTGCTAAAGGAGTGTACCAGTTCGGTTGTCTGTTATGAATTTGTTTTGTTTTTTTACAGTTTTTTAACAGACAATCATGACAATGAACAGTTTACACAAACAAAACTCGCATAAAAATGTTAATCAAAATTAACAAAATACAGATAAAAATGTAACAAGAACATTCAACACATAAGTTACTTTTCTATAAATTTAATACATTTTAATACAATTGTCTGAATTAGGTTAACCATGGAGGAAGGAAAACGAGAATCAAAGGGACCGACCACACAGTGTACAGACTAGACACACGACGATCGACAACTCAACTGTACACAAAATGAACATGTTTACGAACTTAGAAAAATAGCGACAGTTTTAACCAAAAATTATAAAGATCTCAATTTTTCCTTTTGTCTAAGCATGAAGTATACATCCTAAGATAATATACTCACAAGTAAGAAGAAATCGCAGGTCATCCATCCATTTTAGCAACGATTTCCGAATATCTTTTTGTTCCCGACGATCGTACAGCTGGCCACAATCCAATCTCCACTAAACAATAACAACATGGCACTGCAAGATCGGGAGCGGTCGGAAGACCTCGACTGTTTCCGGCAATCCAATGTCATTGAACTTTACTTGACCCCGATTCCCTTCGGCAACTAGTACCCGGTGTGATATGCATTTCAAATGAGAAAGACGGGAACCAGCTAGATTGCAATCCGCCTTCTACAAGTTTATTCCCCGCCCCTAACACAGACAATGAAAAATAATTATGTAGCAACCGTAGATAAATTAGTACATAATTTTTGTCCTAAACAGTTTCAACTTTTCTATGTGGGGTGAATCGTTATTATTTATTTAAATATTTTCATGATAAAACTTGTTTAAAAAAATATTTGCCAAAATTGCAAGTTTTCGAAAGAGACTAAAGGTTTGACCTCTAATCGACCTCTTTCGGCTCAGCTCCTGCTGTTCACTTTTAAAAGGTATCGAGGCGATGAAAAAATCCATCGAAATCCTCATTTTTGTTGCGAAGTTTTATGTAACTTTTCCCTATGCTCAACAATTAAAATGCAGTGTTCTTTTTTGTGTGTTTTTGGAGTATACGATGGCATTTTTTTGGCAGAATTTAAGTGTTAAATTTGTTAAGTTGACTTACGAGTTCACAACCTTTTGATGACCAAAACATCATTTTAAATAAACCTTATCGACGTTCTCGATGCATCATGGGATTGGATGACAAATATTGCCCGGCCAAGTGTGCGTAAACGTATGAGGCGGACGCCAACTCGGCAAATTGTTTACTTATTTTTACGAAAACCAAAAAGAGTTCAAGAAATTGAAGAATCAACCAGTCTTACCACTTTTTCTTTGATGATACTAGGCCTACATACATGACAGTAGGCCTATCAAACATGGTCATGGATTCTCAAACATACTGACAAACATTAACAATAAAACATGTCCCGAAACAGAAGTGTTGCAAATGCGAGAAATCATCGGGGATTCCCTTCGTAGTGGGAGAGTCTGAGTACCGCGCTCGCTCGCAGCTCGGTATGCGCAATGCAACATGCGCCGTACGTATTGGCACGGCGCGGTTGGATTGTGTGCTGCACTGGAAGTCCGTGTTACACGGACTCCCCCGCAATGAAGGGAACCTGATGATTTCTCGCATTTGCAAAATTTCTGTCAGTGACATGTTTGTCGGTATGTTTGATATGGTTTACAGTCAACTCGACCGTTAGCCAACTCGACTCCTACCAACTCGACCGTCGTACCAACTCGACCTTCGTACCAACTCGACCGTCGTACCAACTCGACCGTTGACCAACTCGACTTCACAGTCGAGTCAACTCGACCGTTAACCAACTTGACCGTTGGCCAACTGCACAAAGGGTTTTATTCTACACATCCTCAATCACACGTGAAATGACATATTTGTAACAGTTTCTTATTCTTTAAGAATCATAATCGACGGTATTTTGTAGAAAGGGGGGCGGGGTGGTGGAGTTTTCATATTGAGAGACACGTGCGTTCTGGTTGACTTGTTTGGATTGTTTGAAATAAAATATTTTATTTTTATTCCAAAGTTTATTTGTATCCAATTTGTACCGTCTTTGCTGGGTTTATTGTACATTGGTGGTGTGGGAGAGTTTTCCCGGTTTTCTTTCCTCCTTTTGCTATCTACTACATGATGTACTAGTTTATAGTGGAACACAACGGACGAGTTGACTTCTGCAGTTAAATGTACAACAGTTACAACGGTCGAGTTGGTAGGAGTCGAGTTGGTACAACGGTCGAGTTGACTCCTTCGGTCGAGCGCGCGACGGTCGAGCGCGCGACGGTCGAGTTGGTACGACGGTCGAGTTGGCAAACGGTCGACTTGACCTGCACCCGTTTGATATGTATCAAAGAAAAGGTGGTGAGAGGTTAATTCTTGAACTCTTTTTGGTTTTCGTGAAAATGAGTAAAAAGTTGCTGAGTTGGCCTCCGCCTCATAAGTTTCCGCACACTTGGCCGGGCAATATTTGCCAGCAAATCCCATGAATGATGCATTGAAAACGTCGATAAGGTTTATTCCATTGGTTGTCTAATGTTAGCCCCATTCTGTGGCCAGATACCTCTGCAGGCATTGGCCACAGAGGTGTATGAATGAACCTCTCGTGAACAACTCCAACAGCTGGTATTTTTGAAATACGCAGTTTGAGAAGCCGTATTAAAACTCAAACGATTTGTTGTATTGCGTATCTAAGCACTCATGGACGAATTTGTTTTTACTACAGTCGTGTCTCTATGTCCGAATACAAAAGTATATGACACCAGGAGTTCTGACTGAAAAAAACATTACCTAAACTGTAAAAATGTCGCCAATCCCTTATAGTAAATTAGCAAAAGTTTGATTAATCTGTTAACTTTTATGACTTTGATAATTCTTTTTCAAACGTTTTTCATACAATAAGCCTTTTTCTGGGTTTTCCAGGTGTACCAATAGCTTGGTTCCCGATCCTATTGCTTATTGCAAAACGCCATCTAGCGAAAATATAGGATCGGGAACCAATCTATGGAGTTTGTACACCTGACCTATGACATGCATTGTGCGCGGAAAACCCGAATTATTTTCTCCATATATTAATGACAATGTATCATTGTCTCCAGCCATGGCTCCTCGTAAAGGCAAAGTACAGAAGGAAGAAGTGCAGGTCCATCTTGGCCCGCAAGTCCCTGAGGGAGAGAACGTCTTTGGAGTGGCTCACATCTTTGCCTCTTTCAATGACACCTTCGTACATGTCACCGATCTCTCTGGCAGGTGAGTTTTTATAAACAGAATGGGAAAGAATTGAGTAGTCGATCATGGCTTCAGAACTTGTGTACAAACCATATGAGACGGGCGTAAAAATTCCTAAGTGTTTCCTCACAAAATCTTAAATTTTCACTCAAAAAATTTGGTTTTTCTATCAAATCTGCACTTACTGATACTTGATGAGTCATTTTAAAGAAAAAATTCTGATCAACTTCTCAACTCTTACCAACGCGCTGCCCACTCATAATAGAGTGCTATAATGAGTTTGCTGTACAAAATAAAGCAAATTGTTGTAACCAAGTTAAGGTAACTTCCGTGAACCTCTGAAACAAAAGAGTTGGGAAGTTGATCAGACATTTTTTTTCTTTAAAGTGACTCGTCAATCATTGGTAGATTTGACGGAAAACCCAAGGTATTTTTTTCGTATACATTGAACAAAGATTTTAAGGAAATTACCTCCTTGAATCAACAGATCATAAAATTCTAAGATATACTTCCCACTTGCACTTCCGTCGCAAATGTTGCATTTCTGAGATAAATTTATTATAAAATTACTGCATTAAGTAATGCACAAAATGTGTGAGTGGTCTGTGCGTAAGCTCGACAACAGAGGGCGCTGCGCGCGTGCGTGAATGGTTATCTTGTGCAGAAAATGTGATTTTTCTACAGAAAAGCAACATTTGCAACAAAAGTGCAAGTGGGAAGTATATCTTAAAATTACATGATCTGTTGATTCCAGGAGGTAATTTTCTTAAAATCTTTGTTCAATGTGTACAAAAAAAATACCCATAAATTTGTATATAAATTATTAATTCTTACAGTTCCACGTACGCATCCATTCAGCCCTTGCCAAGCAAAAATCTTAAAACTTTCAGTCTGTGTGTTCATACTTCTCAGGTTGTCATTCTTCAGTTGAATCGGTAGTAAGTTATGCTTCCTAATCAGTTTTCTTTTCACTACAGGGAGACTATCTCTCGCGTGACAGGCGGCATGAAGGTCAAAGCTGACCGCGACGAGGCGTCTCCGTATGCCGCCATGTTGGCTGCGCAAGATGTCGCAGCTCGCTGTAAGGAGCTGGGCATTACGGCTCTGCACATAAAGCTTCGTGCAACAGGCGGAAACAAGTACGTCTTGGAATAATCATTTTTAACTGCACGAGTTTTGGGGCTTTTTTATTGCCCAATTTCAAACATGTCAGTCATTGCTGGTTGTTGCAATAGACCTTATGCATAGCGGCCATGATAGAGGGCAGTCACATTGTCACAGTGCGTCATGCACGAGTAGGCACATTGTGGATCTATTGTCACATCATTTAAATATGAAAACCTGTCCTCTATCATGGCCGCTACGGATAAGGTCTATAACAGGCATGAGAATCTTCCTGATTTATCAGGATTTCCTGATTTTTCACCTCCAAATATGTGGTCTCCAAGTTCAATGTGAATTTGGATTAAAAATGGGGGGTGGTAAGCTGTGGATATAAAGCTAAGAAAATGTAAAAAAGTGAGTGAAAATGAATCTTCTGTGGCAACCTTGAGCAAGCTCGATTCACGACTAGAGTCAGTCTGCTTATTGGTTCCTTCTTTTTATTTCAAAACTCCATTCTCGTTTTTCCGACCTACAAGACTATTTTTGAAAGGCATGTGATCGGAAGCAGAAATTGTGTTTTTTCTCTGCCCTTTTTCTTAATTTGAAACTTACTTTTGATCCATACATTTCCAGTTCAGGAAGTTGTAATGTTTGTGAAATACTGATTCTATTTTTATTAAAAAATATAAAATATCTCCTCTGAATTTTAAGGAAAAATCTACCTTAAACACAACCCCAGATATGCTCTAAAATGCATCAGAGAGCTTTTAAAGTTCCCACGCCGTGGCTTCGCAGGTTGTTGAAATACAATTATTTTTCCTGATTTTTTACAAATCTCCATTCTCATGCCTGCTATAAGCAGGTCTAGAGTTGTTTTGTGTTTTTTTAACCCTGTATTTTTAAAAGCCCCAATGCATCATTTGCAGTTATCCAAAATTTTACTTCACAAGTTGACAAGAAAAACCCAACTAAAAGTGTTGATGGCAATGGTAACATAACACCACATGATTTTCCCCCCCCCCCCGGATAAAATGGTTCCTTTGTGGGAGAAATTGCCAACTGAAGGTGTTTTTTTGTTAATTGTCTACAGACAATTTATTTACCATTCATTCAACACAAAAACCATGCATGGATTTTTCAGTTTTTCTGAAGTATTACTGCATCTATGTTGCTGAAATTTCTACAGTTTATCACATTATTCTTTAGTTATGTAATGGTCATGTTCCTGTCTTTAAAAGTTTTCCAATCATATAATATGTCTTTAACTCTTTATTCCAGGACTAAGACACCAGGACCGGGTGCCCAGTCGGCCCTGAGAGCCTTGGCTCGTTCAGGCATGAAGATCGGCCGTATCGGTAAGTTTGTCTTAGCCCCAACCCCTTAAAGGTGTTATGCCCTGGAGAGAGAAATTATAATTATTTTTGCATGTTTCTATTCTTTGATATATTAATTATCAATTTCTTATCTCGTTTTACATTTTATATTAATAAAAAAAGTGAAAATGTAGGCTTAATTCTAACCCATGATTTTTCTCTTTTCTGGAAACTGTCGAAATCCCGCCGCTGCGGGCAGCAAACAGATTTGGCCAAATTCGTGATGTCATTTTACGGAGACGTTTTTAGCCAAGAAAGGCTCGCACACGATATCACTCCGTGCGCCAATACAATAGTCTGGTGTCGCACACATTGTATAAGAAGAAACCTGTGTTTGGTCTTGATCCCGCCGCTATGGTCGGTATGCTCGCCCGCGTGCGTGCGTGATCAAGTGCTTTGTGAAGTACACGCCGAACGAACGGCCCGCCAGCCGGTATGGTTTCAGCGAGTGCGCGCTGAACATTCTCGTAAACTTGTTACATTGCATTATTGACACAGTCACATCACAAGACGCCCCCAAAACACTGCTGGATCAATGTTCTAGTGTTGGGATTAAATTTAACATACACAAGTATCAAATGAAGAGGAAAGAACAGGTCTAAGTTTTTCCATCAAACGGATAGTTTAGGGTTTGGTTTTCGTCTCAACAACGTACGTTCATGGTAAGTTTTACGATGAATATAAATTCCACATTTACATGGTCTAAAAATTTAGGCAATCGGCTCAAACAAACATGGTACATTTACCATGAAAACGTCCAAGGACAAAATAATTATTGACGAAAAAGGGTTGAGAAAAAGTTGAGAAAGAAAGAGAAAGCCGAGACAGTACCGTTCCAGTTTCCTGTTGTCGATTTCGGCCGTCGATTCGAACACCGGACTCGCGTTGTTCTCGGATTTTTTCCTTGGTTAACATGGTTATTTCTGGCTCAAACTGATACGGTTCAACCGTAGGAATTTCACTGGATGATTCTTCATCGCTGTCGTCATGAAATGAATGCGATGAGCAACAACAAACATCGCTATCTCCATCGGAAAAAACGTCAACACTGGAGTCAATTGTCAACATGTTGTTCCAAAACGCCACGTTGTGGAATAACAAGAAACAGCAGTCGGCCGGACGCATCCGTAAAATGACGTCACAAATCCGTTGATTTTCCAATGTCAAACTTTTAGGCCCGACGGCTGTTGTTCAGATTTTGCTCCAGTTTGGGCTGAAAAGTGGGCCAAAAACTGCTGTTGTAAAAAAACATTCGCACAGTCTAATTTTTTTTTAAACAATTTTCCTGGCATAATTAGATGTATTTAATGGTTTAATGTGTAATTTTGGTAAATTCCCCCCTCCACGGCATAACATCTTTAATCTTCCAAAACACTCCAAAGATTTGTTAGTAAAATGAAGTGTGCCTATTTCCTCGATCCAAAATCCTCTATAAAACGCTTCCTTTTAAAATGGATTTGTTCTTCAAATTTGCAAAACCGTCTTCTTAAAGGCACAGGCTCGTCAGCAATGCGCGCGCCCCGAATTCGTGCCACAAAATACGCAGCTCCGTGCCTTTGCTGTGGAGCTGCGTATTTCGTGGCACGAATTTGGCGCGCACGCATTGGTGACGAGCCTGTGCCTTTAATGCTGTTCAAGGAAAGGAGAAAAATACCCAAGTAATAAGACATTGTGCAAAACAGTAAGAATTGAGAAGTTGATGAGATTCATTTTCTTTAGAATGACTCATCAGTGCAGATCTGATGGAAAAACCCAAATTTAGTAGCGAGAAAAATTTGAGATTTTGTGAGGAAGCAATTAGACATTTAGTCTTATATATTTTGTACACAAGGACTGAAGCCATGATCAACTACTCAAGTCTTTCCGAGGTTTTTTATACCAATTTTTGTGTATTGTGATAAAAACTCACCAAGGATTTGCACACAAAAACATCATTCCTTGCCCAGTTTTAAGACACAATTGTCTTGAAAAATACTACGCTCTGTAGAACTGTGAAAATGTTTTCAACTTTGGACGGCCCTTATAAATATATAAATACTATTTTTTTCCCTATCCATTCATTTTGCTCTTGCAGAGGACGTGACTCCAATTCCCTCAGACAGCACTCGGAGAAAGGGAGGTCGTCGAGGTCGTCGCCTCTAGAGGAAGCCGTGACCACACAGCAGAGAATGTACTGTACAAAGCAAGTAGTTGGTTTATGGACGAGTGAGGAATAAAATCAGAGAGAACAGAAATTTAAGCATTGTCAGTTTGTAAAACATTCCTTTCAATTGTGTGAAGTTGTCACAGAAGCTTAGAGAGACAGAATTTCTGAAATTGTGTCCAATTGGCTTTATTTGATTCAGATTAAAAATCAGATTTTGGTAGTGAAATAATTGATAAATTTGCCAGGGACAGCGATTTTGGTAACATAACATCCAAAACGAACAAAATATGTAAACTCATCAAAAAAGTTTTGAAACGCATTTAAATTAGAAGCTGAACATTTAATGGTCAACAGAGCTTAATAGAAAGTGCTCACAGCAGACATAAATCAATAAATACTATTCACAAATATGAACTTATAGCTAACAAGAAAAAATGTACATGATTGGTTATGATTCAACATGGTGGACAAAAATAATTTAACATGCGGATAGTGCTGTGACAGCCAGGACTATTAATTAGAAGATGACTGTTTTAGCAACATTGGGACATGCAAGTTGTGTAGTGGGTATAACTGGACTCACAATCAGGAGGTTGCGGGTTCAAGTCCCACTATTGGGCTTGTGCAAACCATCGCAAACTTGTGCAGACTGCCATCTTGGGAGTCAAAATTAAGGGATTTCAATGGAGTTTCGCTGTGCATCTGTGTCAAAAAAGGTGCAACACGTGCTCAATGCAATGTTACGTGCATGTTATATCCCATTGTGTGGAGATTTTGCAGTAGCTCACCAGAACGTGCTTTCATTTGACAACCAAAACGACATAAAATACACGTGTGTGGTGGAAAGCACAAGCTCAAAAGCCAATGTGTCTGTGTCCATGGGCAAGACACTTAATCTCAATTATCTCGTCAACCGAAGCAATAGACCGTATCGAATAACTGCCATTTCGTGGGGCACCTTTTGTTACTTAAACCGTTCAACAATGGAAGCACAATATGTGCAACTGTGCATGTCCTCAAGGAACAAAGAAACTTCCCCACGAAATGGCGGCTATTCGATATGGTCTATACTTGAGGAGCTGGTGGGGGGTGGGGAGACGGGGGATAGGGGTGCCACAATCTAGGTGCTGATAGCTTGAGTGCTATGGCCAAATAACTACCTATGTGAAGTGAGATGATTCTGATAATTCCCTGATAGCAGCAATGATAATGGCAACAGCGCTTTACAAAAGCTATTGAATGTTGATAATGGAAAGGGTTAAATGGACTTTATGCACAGCCCAGGGGGAAAACCTGCTTCGCCACCCCACCACAAGGACCAAAATAGCTCAGTCAGAAATCGGGCACAAGTACACAAAGCTTAAATGTGGTGAGAAAATTCTAGGAAAGGCTGTATCAGCTGAACTTTTAGACTCTTTTGTGCAAGGCTTAGACTTGGGTTCGAGAGTTCAAATAAACAATTATACCCTGAGATTATCAATACACACTGTATACAGAAACGCTGTACACATATGCAGCATGTGAAGAGATTGTTGGGAAATCATTTTGATTTCTATACTGGACGTGTCTCTGAACTTATGACATCCTTCTATGACCATAGACTGCCGAAGTGAATACTCATCTTTTGTTAGTTGCCTAGGCAATGGCTCTACACTAAAAATCACTGAACCGTGTCCCTGCGCTTTTGCAATGGCACTTTTTCCGACGGCAATGATGATTAGAGCCAATTACCACGACACATGTCACACTTCGGCTATCTATTGCAAATAGTACTGAAATTCAGCAAAATGTAATGCCACTGTTTTCTCATGGCATAGTCGGTTTTTGAAGGGGTTGTCGGAGGTCTCGGGTTCAAATGCTGATGGAAGCGAAGTGGTTATTTCGCTTCTGTCATTTGGCATGACAACAGCTATGTACTGCTATACAAAGTGCGTCATGTGAACTGGCTTTGGTAAATTCATCTCAAAGAGGATGGAACAGTCTCTTGCATTGTCCTTAGAGCTGCTGGTTAAGAGCATTTCTTATAATCAAGATATTTCAGTTGATGCAGATGGGGTTTTCCCGTCTCCTTTCAATCCTCCTCTGGATCCAGTTCAAATACTGATCGACTCTTGTATAGATTCCCGGAACAGCACCCCCACGAGGTCTTTCGTTGCACAGTGCATTCATTCCCCACGACGTAATGCCCACGACTTTCCAAACTCCGTGGCGCTCACACACTAGGGGACCCCCGCTATCGCCACGACACGTGTCCGTCATTTTAGATCGTGTCTGACCAACATGACCGGCGCAGAGAGTGTTGCGTGAGATCTGCGTGCCGTAGAGGGTTCGACAGGTCTTTTGTGGTTGAAGGGGCACTGGGGCTTCGTTCAGAACGTCTGGGAAAGAGCTTAGGATTAAATCACCAAAATCTGAGCAAGAAGGGAAGGAGAAAAAAAGTAAATTTTTGGGGGGGGGGAAATATTTTTGGCAATATGTACTATTTTTAATCTTAAACACTAAATCTTTTAAATATCTCACTACGTGTCACTGATTTTCATCAGTAATTAAGGTCGAGTTCAGGCGGTCTGTTTTTGACACGCGAACATTTGATGTCCTCACTCCTGAACTACGGGAACACGACCCGAGAACACTGCACTGAGAACAGGATCACACAGTGTCAAGAACAGACAGTGTCAAGAACAAACAGATGCCCGAACTCCACCTGTCGTCTTTTATGGCATTTGTGCCACCAAGTGTATCTTTAACTATACTTTAATATCAACTTGAGATGTCGAAGGAGGAGATGCAGTTTTAGAAGTGGAAGGAAAACCACCAGATATTGCATACAGCCCACAGATTTGTGAGGACTTGCAAGGCCTTTCGAGTACACTGTGATTGCAACATTGCAAGTTTTAAAAAAAAAGTTGTATACATGTACGTACTTGAATGTCCCCAGCCAGTGACCCAACAGTTAGATCCCATCGTAAACTCCTCGCGTTGCGGGAGACACGCTGGCAGCACGTGATCATTAAACAGCGCCCCCTTGTGGCCATTGACCTCCCCTCGCAGGGTCACCAGGGCGATATCGTTGGCATATCCACTGCCCGAGTGAAGCGGACGGTACTTGGTGTGAATGTCCAAACATCCGATGGCGAAATCTTGCTCAGGGGGCTCTGACGTCGATCGGTTGTGCTGACCCAAACGCACGATGAAATCATCTTTGTGATACCTAGAGTCAGTTAGTTAACAAAATTTATTAAAATCTCCATTGTGTTTTTGTATTTTAAAGGCCCATTGTATCATTTGCAATGATCCAAATTTGTTTTTCATGAGTTGACAACGAAAACTTTACTCAGTGTTGACAGCAATGGTAACAAACACCACATGAATTTATTTCCGTCAAAATGGTATTTCATGATGGGTACTATTTACCAAGTACACAAAGTCCATATATAGATTTTCAATGTTTTCTGAAGCACTGATGAATCTAAGTAGCTAACATTTCTTCAGGCTAGTTTACCAACATTCTTCCTTAGATATGTTACACTCTTATTCCACGAATCTGTGAAAAGTTTTTGACAAGAAAAATCCAGCTAAAAGTGTTGATAGCAATGGTAACAAACTCCACATAATTTTGTTCACATAATTTTTTCAAAAGAGTTGTCTGCAGACATGTGGCTACAATTTCTACAAGGCAGTTAAGATCAGTTCTTAAGTTGTTCATGTTTTTAAAAGTTTTCCAATCATGTATTCTTACCCATCGAAACAATGCGCCGCTGTCAAGACGTGCATCGTGTTGATGAGCGTCCCTCCGCAGTGGTGAATCTCCTGTTTCAAGGGATCCCTCCGGATGATCTGGGCTTGCCATGGCCACCGTGTTCCAGCCGTCAGGCCGCCGACCACGCGGCGGATTCGACGGTAGGGGTTGGTTGGTCTGCGCCCGCACTTGGTCAGTCCGGCTAGTAGATTGGGGAGAAGTTGAACATGTTACCCAAATTACCACAAATGATAACGATCACGCACTTTCAATTTGGTCACAAATTATATTTTCTCCAAAATGTCTTCCAATGCATGCAAATTGAACAGGCTTCAAGTGTGGTATTCTCTACGATATTTGTTTTGCAAGAAACGAATCAAATTTCATCAAAAATAATGCCATTTGGAGCAAAAGTTGCTGACCTTTTCACAAACGATTAAAATTGTGTTAGTTTGCAACAAATCCGCGAAGATTGTCTTGTGAAGAAATACAGTATTTTCAAGGCCAATTTGCTGACGGCCGAGAATAATAATAGAATATAATTGTCAGTTGTGTGTACGTATATTCCCAAGTTGGTTCGTTTTTACCGTTCCGGGACGCGCATTTTTTTTTTACACCACTGCGAGGGGTAATCCTTCGTTACAGTGCACGTACAAAGACTACGAAAAAGTCGCGCATGCGTAATAAGCCAATGATTGCAAACCGCGTGTCACGTCCGTCGACCGACGATGATACCGGTGACTTTTCACAACAGAAAAAAAATGAGGGGTAGCCGATCTTGGCTTCGAGATCTTGTATGCAAAACATAGTTTAATGATACTACACGTAGGCTGAACAATATGTGTTCCCTGTGAAAGTCTTCTATATGTGAAAGTCTTCTATTAACGTTGTTTCAAAAGAGCGATCAAACGTCGTTTCGAAAGAACGATCGAAATGTCGTTTCGAAAGAACGATCGAAACGTCGTTCAAAAGAACGATCGAAACGCGTTTCGAAAGAACGATCGAAACGCGTTTCGAAAGAACGATCGAAACGCGTTTCGAAAGAACGATCAAAACGTCGTTTCGAAAGAACGATCAAAACGTTGTTTCGAAAGAACGATCGAAACGCATTTCGAAAGAATGATCAAAACGCGTTTCGAAAGAATGATCAAAACGCGTTTCGAAAGAATGATCAAAACGCGTTTCGAAAGAACGATCAAAACGTCGTTTCGAAAGAACGATCAAAATGTCGTTAACGTCGTTTCAAAAGAGCGATCAAACGTCGTTTCGAAAGAATTAACGATCGAAACGTTTCGAAAGAACGATCAAAACGTCGTTTCGAAAGAGCAATCAAACGTCGTTTCGAAAGAACGATCGAAACGTTTCGAAAGAACGATCGAAACGCATTTCGAAAGAATGATCAAAACGCGTTTCGAAAGAATGATCAAAACGCGTTTCGAAAGAACGATCAAAACGTCGTTTCGAAAGAACGATCGAAACATCGTTTGGAAAGATTTATCGAAACAATCGAAACGTGTTTCAAGGGAAAGAAGAAAAAAACTTTTGGAAACGGAGTTACCTTAAATATACATGGAGGAAGGAAATGCATTAGGCCTATGGGCTTATACAAAGTTTGGGGACTGTTGTCGATCGATGGTGTTTTTTATTTACACAAATATTTCACCATTCATTCAACATAAAAAACATGCACTGATCCTTTGGCTGATATTTTTAATATGTATGCAGTTCTTCTTTTTTTCCCTTTCTAATCAATCATGAAATTTGTCTTATTATAATATATGTACAACTATCTGTACGTACACAATCTACATGCACATGTACAGCGCATTGTATAGCACATGTATACGTACGGGGAACTTTAGTCTCTTCACCAGCAGTGAAATGGTGCGTTTTCCGCCAAATTCCCCTCGCAGTGGTGTAAAAAAAAAATGCGCTTCCGGGACAGTTCAAAGATCTGCACACCGATTAAGCCGCAGGGGAGAGCGGCCTTGGCTCGGCGTAGCCGTCGGTCTGCGACAAATCGAGCGTGAAAAATCCACTTTTACATCCAAGGATTTAACTAAATTTGTTATGTACATGTATGCCTGTTTTTAAGGAACTCTAGACTTCATGGGAGAGACGTCGTCGTACAAATTGTTTTACATCTAAAGATAGTCTATTGTTTTCCTACCAGTTGGCAGACGTCTTAAGAGATGCCTGGTTTCCTCCGCATGCTCTGCCGTGCCTGAGGTCCGAGAAGCCGGGGAGAATTCTCCATATTGTCCCGGTACCGTCTCATTCAAAGACGTTGCACCGTTGAAATGAAGAGATGGGGATCTCTGCAGTAAAGTTACCCGTAATAAATATTGATTATTTAATGACAAAAATGCACATCTTCATCAGTATTCCTTCGTATTATTTTTGAAGGATTGGACAAAAATCGTTTCCATTAAAGGCACAGGCTCGTCAGCAATGCGTGCGCGCCAATTTCGTGCCACGAAGTACGCAGCTCCATAGCAAAAGCATGGAGCTGCGTATTTGGCGCGCGCGCATTGCTGACGAGCCTGTGCCTGTTCCTTTGATATTAAACTTCACAAGGAAATGTATACAATAATTAATATGCTCCCAAAATAATTTTTTAAACATTGATACAAATGTCCTTACCTTGTCTTTTCTGTACATTTTAATTGCTTGCCGTCTAACCGATCCAGCTACAGATACGTCCACGTAAATAACAGCAAACACGAAGCAGAAAAATATGGCGTAAACTCCCTTAAATTTACAAAACATCATCGCGCAAAATGTGCGGAAAATTGGCATCGAAATTGCAGTAAAATACAAGTTTGATTCCCACGGTGCGGCTCAATGTTGACAGTCAGACAGATTACACGCAACTGATTGCCGAGTTCAATTGGTTCATTTAAAGGCCAAATCCAAACGATAAACTTAAAAAAAGTCCCACTTGGGCGTGACGTACGAGTTATCATTAAAAAGCCCGCGCGTTATACGACGTGGACTGAATTTGACCTGTATATTTGAACACTAAACCATACTTCAGGTTAATTCAGGCCGCATCTTTTCAACTTGATTTGCTGTCGACAAACGGCCCTTTGTGTTCACAGGTAAGCCACAACATAATCTTTGAAACCTGGCGATTGTTCGTTTCGTCAACTTAACTGCGGCTGACTTCCGGATCTTTTGTCCATTTCTTTACAGAGGCACCGCTTGTTCGGAGATAAAAAAACAAACATAAAATCGTCGTACGAATTAGAACCACTAAGAATTTTCCTCCTTTCTAAACGAAACCACATCGTTTAGTAAAATGCCTGACTACAATATGATTGAAGGACTAGAAAATGCTAGGTTGTTTTAGGGGGAAAGGCGAATCCCAATTTGGGTTGGTTAAGTAGAGAACCTTCTCAGAAAAAGTTCCATTCACTTTCTGGAAACGGGCACACACGTGCTCCTCGCCCCAATACTCAGAAGAAAGATTCCCACGCACGGACACCCACTGGGACCCCATACACTAAACCTCAAGTTTTCCTTAGTAAATTCAAGACACTTTTCCCTTCTAAATATGTGTTTTAAAGGAGCGTGACCAGAGTTTCTGGAAAATAGTTTTCGATGTAACTTACCAATATTATCAAGTAACTCCCATACACACCTCCCATGTACCAAAAACCCGAAAACATTCGCAATTTCCAGTAAAAAATTGAACAAAACTATCGAGTATGCTTTCAGCGGATAAACGTTGATACTGGAAAATTAGTTTACAAATAATCGGTGGATTTTCGACGATATCCTCGGAAATATGCGGCCTAGAAGCGCGAGAGTTTCAGTTTCGTAATCAGAAAAATATAACGGATGTTATGATATAAAAATCTCATGACCCATAAGGTAAGTCCCGGGGAGTTATGGGTAAAAAAAAGTGATCTGGTCACACTCCTTTAATCATCAAACTAACATTTTTACATGGTCTATTTGTCACAAGGAAAATCCTGGGTGTCCGTGCATGGTAATGAACCCCAAAGGAATAACAAACCCATCAATTGTTAATGAACCCAACTTCGCCCCAAGCCAACGGAAATCTGAAAGGAAGTCCGTTTTCTTGGATGTTTGAGACACAATAGGGGCACCGAAAGAATTCAAAGATTCAGAAAAGACAATGGATGCAAATGGACGCTAAATTTGCCTGCATTAAAGACATTACATGATTGGAAAACCTTTTAAAAACAGGAACGGCCGGTCACTCAATACCGGCTAGCACAGTGGTCGAGTGGTTAAGACGCCTGCCTTATTTGCAGGAGGTCGTGGGTTCGAGTCCCACCAGAGCACGCTATGAAGTTTTACTTTTTCATAGTGTCTCGGGAAAGCAGAGTATTCTTAGGTTTCACTTGGCTTGACAACGGTTGCTATCCGCCATTGCTGTGTCCATACTATATGGCACGCCAAAACGAAAAATAATTAAACACTGATAATTTAATGTTGACGCATATTTTCGCAAATGTTGCGCAAGAAAACAAAGTTGGCATGACTTTTAAATGTTGATATGATAGACTGTTTGAAACTGGCATACCGTGCTTTTGTTGGCAAGTTTTTAAAAATGTTGAGACTTGTTTTTCAGGGTTGATGGCAAAATTATCAGTGTTGAATTATTTTTGCTTTGGCGTGCCATAGTATGGACATATTAATGGCGGATAGCAACCTGTTGCAAGCCAAGTGAAACCCAAGAAAACAGTGTTAATAATTCAAAATCAATGACATTTATTTCGCACTCTCTCAAATGAAGCGAGACATTTTACAAACAAGGCTAATGCCTTGTTTGTAAAATGTCTCGCTTCATTGGTAGAATAAGTTGGTCAATATCATAAGGGAAAAACAAACCCTATTGGCCGAGGAACAACTCTACATAACTAAAGGTAATGTTGATAAACTGCCTTGTAGAAATTTCGGCGATGTCGGTCACTTCGCCCAAAAACCACTTCGCCCTGAACCACTTCGCCCTGAACCACTTCGCCCAAAAGCCACTTCGCCCAAAAGCCACTTCGCCCAAAAGCCACTTCGCCCAAACGCCACTTCGCCCAAACGCCACTTCGTGCGAAAGACCCAACGAATTAGTCAACTTTCCTACTGTTTTTGCCCGCTGATTGAGTTCATGATCGTGACACTTTTCGGGTTCACAAATGACAAGGTAAAAACAAACATGGTAGCGCGCAAGCACGGTGGCGCTGTGGTAGTGGCGCGGTATGCAGTTTCTGTCGAGTGGGCCCTGTATTCTATAGTTACTCCGCCTCTTTTTTAAATGTCGATATTCTCTTTTGGTTTGCCAGCTTATGTGGCTAGCATGTAAGTAGTAGGCTACATGTAAAATAAAAGTAGGAATTTCTTTTTTTTTCTTTCATGAATTTGGAAAAGAATTCGGAAAACAAGCATGGATATACACATTCGCAAACTGTTGAGGTGTTTTCAAAGAAAAACTTGACATTTTCTCCTTGCTAAAATAATGTTTCTAACCAAATTTACACTTGGTTCATTACCATGCATGGACACCCAGGATTTTACTTTTCAAGAATGTTTTTAAAATGTTACCAAAATAACGTCTTAAGCCTGCACAGTTTTAACATTTTCACAACATTATAAAAATGTTATAGAGAAAATGTTTTCAATTAGACCACATTTTAACGTTTTAAAAATGTTATTTTACGTTAGTTTCACAATGTTTTGCTTACAACCTTTCAACAATGTTTTTAAAATGTTATGTGTTTGCTGGGAAGCTGCCGGGAGGGAGTGGTGACTGGAGGTGTCACCGCCGACAGCGGCTCGCGTGCCGACAGTCACCGCCGACAGCGACCCGGAGGCCGCGCCGACCAGCGTTCTGTGTGCGAGCGAGCCGACACTGACCGGCCGGCTGGGGACGCGTCACGCCGTCGCTGCATTGGCTTCTCTGTTTTGCATTTGTATAGTCGAGTTGGTTTGCGGTCGAGTTGCTACGCGGAAAAGACAAGTCGAGTTTGTATTCGCAAACAATGAAGCGGTATTTCCCGTCATTTTCTTTCGGAAAATTGACAATACTACCATGGAGGAAGGAAACTAGCCAAGACATGCAATATAGGAATTGTTTGGGCGAAGTGGTTTTTGGGCGAAGTGGCTTTTGGGCGAAGTGGCTTTTGGGCGAAGTGGTTTAGGGCGAAGTGGTTCAGGGCGAAGTGGTTTTTGGGCGAAGTGACTGTAAAGCAATTTCGGCCACACAGATGCAGTAATATTTGCAGAAAACCTTAAAAGTCTATGCATTGATTTTGCACGACGAGGAGAAGAACGACGAGGAGAAGAACGACGAGGAGAAGAACGACGAGGAGAAGAACGACGAGGAGAAGAACGACGAGGAGAAGAACGACGAGGAGAAGAACGACGAGGAGAAGAACGACGAGGAGAAGAACGACGAGGAGAAGAACGACGAGGAGAAGAACGACGAGGAGAAGAACGACGAGGAGAAGAACGACGAGGAGAAGAACGACGAGGAGAAGTACGACGAGGAGAAGTACGACGAGGAGAAGTACGACGAGGAGAAGTACGACGAGGAGAAGTACGACGAGGAGAAGTACGACGAGGAGAAGTACGACGAGGAGAAGTACGACGAGGAGAAGTACGACGAGGAGAAGTACGACGAGGAGAAGTACGACGAGGAGAAGTACGACGAGGAGAAGTACGACGAGGAGAAGTACGACGAGGAGAAGTACGACGAGGAGAAGTACGACGAGGAGAAGTACGACGAGGAGAAGTACGACGAGGAGAAGTACGACGAGGAGAAGTACGACGAGGAGAAGTACGACGAGGAGAAGTACGACGAGGAGAAGTACGACGAGGAGAAGTACGACGAGGAGAAGTACGACGAGGATAGAGAAGTACGACGAGGAGAAGTACGACGAGGAGAAGTACGACGAGGAGAAGTACGACGAGGAGAAGTACGACGAGGAGAAGTACGACGAGGAGAAGTACGACGGGTCTCTGCAACCATTTTGATTAACACTGTTTACTCTCCCACCCCATCATGTTATTTTAAAAATCTGTCAGTTGAAAAAAAGAACGGTAAAACGGTAAAATCTTTCTTCTCTTTCTTCTCTTGAGGGCGCTATACAATGAGACCGTTGGCTTCTCTTTCTTCTCGCCCAACTTCCTTTTAGCGTTTGGAGGTTTTTGGATTTCGTTTTCACCGATATGACAACATTAGGCTTACGGGTTATCGAAGTTATTGTGTCGTTATCGTTGATTTTTCATCTTGAATTAGCAAAGTTCATGTAGAAAAAATCACTATAGACTGCCGAAGTGAATACGCAACCCCTTTGTTCGTTACCTAGGCAATGGCTCTACACTAAAAATCACTGAACCGTGTCACCCGTGCTTTTGCAATGGTGCTTTATCTGGCAGCCATGATGTTTGGAGCCAGTTACCATGGCAAACACGTCACACTTCAGCAGTCGAAGTTCGTTAAATCAGAAACTTGGTATTGTCAACAATTTTGTATCATCAAAAACTTTGTATTGATTGACAAAAATAATTTGGTTTTAGAGAATGTTTAATATAGTACTAAAGTGAAAACGTCATCTTTTGCGTGTTGCCAAGGTTACTGGGTCTACACTAAAACCAGTGAACTGTTTCCCTGCGCTTTAGCAACTGACGTTTCAGATTACCAGCCAATGTTTAGACCCAGTTACATTGCTATAACTGACGTCACACTTTGGTCTAACATGTAGTGACCACACTTTTAAGTGTGGTCTTATTATCTAGGTTTTGCTCATTAACTAGCTATGGCAAAAATGCTAATTTTGCTGGTAAATTGAAAATGAGAAATTGAATTTAAAGGAAGTACTATTGCTGAAACTTTTAGAGTGTCCTATTTCAAAATGTCAATTGCTTCGGTTTTCCATTGCTCCATTTTAAAAACGTTTAGAATCGACCCAAACGGACAGCTGCTGGCTATGCGTGTGTGTAATCATTAAACAGCCGTCGATCAATAACCCCTTTAAGGAGACTCATCGTGCCACGTGGGTGGGTTCTGAGGGAGCACACACGGGGCCACAGTCGCGTGGGTGCAGGGGCCCGGGGTTACGGTGGCCCGGAGGCCCTCGCAGTGGGGTGATAGAAACTAAGAAAACTACTCCGGAATGCCAACTCCAGACATGGGGAGAAATCAATGTCGTTTGTTCATGGGCCCCCAGGATTCGAGTGTGAGGTAAAAAATGTCATATTTTGAGAGTCAGAGGCTACGTTCGATTTTTAGTTGTGCACGAGATAAAATTACACAAGCGCCAAACTGAAATCACTTTTTGACAGCAGTCAACCTTTTAAGCAGCATAAAACTTTCTCTTTTGTTTTTGATTTCCTAAGAAGCAACACAAACAAATTAACAAACAAACAAAAATGTCAAAAACGGAACTATACTTTTTTATATACAGCTCCATGAGTCGACCGCAGACGTGACGAAACGCAACGCGGTTGACTGATAAGTAACAATACACAGTCATTTTGAACACCCACATAAACTTTTAAAAGAACGTTTTTCTTTGTTAATTAATACTAGACAAAGTTCAAATGGACACTGCAGACAGCCTCGTTTCAGAATCTTATCACAAAAGAAAGAACAGACCCTTGTTTTCGATGACAATTTGAAATTTCCCGACAGCTATTTTCTGAAATTCACGTCTCGTTAAAAACGTCCCCTCCCCGTGTCGACATTATATGCCAATGGCGCGAATTCTCGTGACATTTAGGGACCAATTAACTGCATTATTTTGAGCAAATTGTCCCGCCAAAATGCGGTGTGTATGTGACGCGTATGATTTTATACCCAGCTTGAGGTCCGTGCGTAATCGTACATTGATGACGAAATACTGCGCTTGTGCATTGATGTGCCCCGGCCCCATTCACAACAATGTTTTCACCAGATGGGATATAATATTATAAAATATCTCACAAACAAATATAGATGACTTCATTGTAAAATATTTCGCCAGATTTGACGTCATATCGGGCTTATTAAATTTGAAAGATACGACAATGCATTTTGACATCATTATACCACGCTTGTCCAATAGACTGGTTCTCGTCCACATATTCCACACAGGAGAATATAAGGACAGGTAAAGGGCGCTTCATCTTGATCTGTAATTGGTCGTCTTTGCGCGTGCGCATTGTATTTTTTATATTTAAAAATTGGCCAAGCCCTTTGCTTTAGGCAATGTACTTTATTTACATAATTGGATATGTTCGACACGCACGGCCAAGTTACAAATGTCAATGCTAAATCTGCGCACTTACTAAAAAAAAAAGAATAATAATAACCACGTGACGGGCAGAATTCTGCCCGTCATGGCTGCCCTTTACCGATCCCTATATTTTCACAACAAGCGAACCAATCTATAGGGATCAGGAACCAATCTAGCTTGTCCAACTACAAAACGCACCCGTTTGAAATTTCAGACGAACCAAGTTTTCGTTCGCTGATTATATGCGCATCCCGCGCAAAGCATTCTGGGTCGGTTTTGTACCAAACCACCCAAACGCAACTCAGTAAATGTCCGATTTGGATCAAAGTGCGGTCTTGCATGTATATGCGCACTCGTAATTTCGAAGGGGTATTATTGACGAGCATATGCATGCAGACATTTCCATTTTGGCATTTTTCAATTTGCCCACCATAGCCTATTTCACAACAATGTTAACAACAGATCAGCATGAAATCTTATCGTTGATACTAATTTCACACAGCGAAACCCTCACAAGTAGGCCTAAATGCAGATAACGCGTGTTTATTATTTTTGCGCAATTTCCACAAAGGTATAGTACTAAATAGTCATGTTGACATACCGGGTTCTGTGTACCATGTTCGATTTTTTGCCGATTAGAAACACTGTCATTACCACGCGTCACAAGCCTAAAAACGCGATGTTTTGGGCGTTTTCTACAATATAAAGTTGAACATTTTACCATTTGCATGCAGAGACAAACCACATTGCAATTTGCGATGTGACAGGTTTTGCTTTCTGGGTGTTTGATTTTGCGTGATTTACTCCTAGATATGAAGTGGTATAAATAGTTCAGGCACCGTTTTTTGCCCTTCGTGGGCGTGAAAACGCAGAGAGGGCAAACTTTAAAAGGCGTTGTTTGTACGAGATATTTGATTTATGGAAATAAACACAGTGTATATAAGAGTATGTATATTCACTATGAACATCTAACAATGGAAATTGGGCACACACCATTGTTACTAACAATGGGGTTACAATGAACATGTACATGTTCTTGCTCATAGTGATTGCTCGTATTTTATTTTTCCAACCAGTTTTGGGGCCCAGCTGCTCATCATGCTGACATGACGACCACAAGGCCAAAGGGATATTATTCAAAGGCGGGGCCTTATTAAAATACAGAAATAGCAGTGGAATTCAGGGGGTCGGATCCCTAAAATCCATTGTATTATTGTATTTTAATGAGGCTGGATCTGCCACTGTGATTTATATGATTGGTGCAGCGATGTGCGTGCGCGTTGCGCGTATGCGAGAGCTCAAGCTACGCGCAACGCGCTTTAAGTTCACTACACCAATTAGATGCCTCCATTTTGCTAGTTTTTTGCAGTTACGTGTATATGTCTGCAGTGCTCTGTAAACGCAGTTGCGGTAGCATAAATTCAACATATTGCCACTGTTTAGTCTCAAATGTATGACGCATCAGCATAACAAAGAGTAATTTTGGATGGTCAAAATATAGCCACAAAAATGCATTTAATCACGCATAAAAAGAAAGACACTTCGGGGAGTCTCCATATACGGATCGGAGTGCCGATGAACCTTTTAACACGTTGACTGCCAAACATAGTTTCACAGGGCGTTCCCATTTTCTACGAGTATCGTTTAGTGGCAGAATCCGATACACCTGTAATACTACGAGAATACTCGTAGTCGGCAGTCAACGTGGTAAAGATACTTGTTTGGTAAACTGTTAAAAACTGCATGATTTCTACTGGTAATTAAAAGTAAAGGTCGAGAAAACTACCCTGTAGAAATGTAAGCAACATAGGCCTAGGCTAGATGCAGTAAGTTCAGAAAACCTGAAAAATCCAAGCACGGTTTTTGTGCATGAATGAATGGCTCCAAAGAGATTCAAATAGTTTTGTCATATTTGTCATGAATGGGGGCACTTCGGACGAAATAATTTCACAGGATGATTACTACCATTACCATCTTAATTGATAACAAGACTTTTTTTTGGAGTGTCGTTACCAAACAAGTATATTGACTACCTTTAAGATGTAAAATTTCTATGCCACAACAGCAATGACATGTCAGAAACCAAAAATTCAACATGGCATAAAAATTAGAATAAAACAATTGAAGGAAATGACTCAAACGCACTCATCTATTCTATGGATTTATTCAAAAACAATGGTTGATTATGTAAACCTTGAAAACAAACAAAATCACGCACAGATAATGATACCTGTTTTGATAAACAAACAGGATACCGTTGTCTCCGGATTCGTAAGGAACTGGAAATAAAGAATGCACGAACAAGTTAATTTTATTCTGGTGCCACCACGGGCGGCAAACGAGTGATCAAAAGGGCGGGTGTATTTTTGACATCAAAGGCGCCAAAAAATTTCCGGAATTTCGGAGTCTGAAACTTCAGTAGTAGGTACGTGTGATTTCGTTTCTCCTCACGTATTATTCGAAACTTGACAGAACAAGTAGTTGATCTTGTGCCCATATTTGGGTCTCTGCAAAAGGTGAACATACACATGGAAATAATCATACGTTTCCACCCCACTTGTCATATCGAAAAAGGAAAGTTTTTTTCGGGAATGTAGACCTCCATACCGCTTCCGAATACTTGAACTAGATTGTGGTTTATACAGCCTGACTTCAAGCGGAAGCGAAAAATCCATGTCTGGACCGGGGAGAAAGGATTTTGGTCATCTAATATCGGTCAGGGTCGGTCATAATCAAGTACCCAATTGCACGCATTTTTACTGACAATTTGAATAGCTGAAACAAACAGAAAAACAAGTGTGACGTAACACAGAATAAATAATTACAAATTAGGGGTGATCGTTCAAACTTTGTGGTCAAACATGTTGTAAAAGTTGGTTTATTACAGGATAAAAATTGCATTTTAAAGGTTTAGTTCATGTGCTTTTGAAATGTTTTGCCTGTACCAGGTGTTTCTTTTCAGTGTACAATTTGTGAGAAAAAATGTAGAAAACTATCACCCATTTTCACGAAATAAAACGGTCCAAATGTGAGCGCAGTTTAGTGCGCAAGCGTGTTACTTTCTCATGACGTCACAGGCGACAGTACTTCCGGTTGATAGTAGTACGCCGACCACACGTGGAGCATGCAAGGGGGTGTTTCCCAACTTCTCGAAAGCGTGTCCAAGATTTGTGATAAACACACGTCAAACGTCAGCTTCAAAACCGCATACATATTTTTCTGACAGTTGGGTAAATTTCAAGACATTAAAAACGTGTGGAGGTGACTGAGGGAGCTCAGAACAAAACAGCGCCACACAGAGGACGGAACAGATTGCAGCAAGATTTTTGTGAAGCACACGACATATGCACACGGGACATAGCGCGCTCCGGATCAACACACGAACCACTCAAAATGTCGACGAAAAATTCCACTTTTTCCACTATGGATGTATCGAGGAAAAGGACCCCTAGGACGTTAATATGTACAGGGTTAATTTTTGGTTTACTTTTCACAATCAGCGGGTGCAATGCTTGTCAGCCAACGGAAGACGAAGTCGTAGAATCGAAGTTTTACCGATCGGAGATTGTGCTTCAAGCAACAGTTTCCACGCGGGGCGAAGATGCGGTCGCAACGGTAGAGAGAACACTGAAATCCCCGGTCAACGAAACGGAGGTTGCCGGTGAAATTAAACTGACGGGCTTCGGAACGGACGACCCGTGTTTCTGGGAATTCACGGATTTATCAGAGAGCACAGAATACTTTTTATTTCTCGGGGAAATGATTGAGGATGAATTTTATCCCATCGTGGCAAATCCCGTGGAATCTTCTAATGATGTCAGAAAAAATATTCGGAAATTCCTTCGAGAAGGTAAGTAGGCCTACTAAATGTTTGTTTGCAGTTTTCCCTGTCCTTTTTTTCCCATTGGCATTTACCATCTTTGGTTTTCATTTTCCTTCAGTTAGAAATTTTAAACACTTGTCCTTTTTTTACAACTGGAAACTTTGGCAAAATTGTTTTTGCTCGTTTTACTAATTTTTGTGTAATTATTTAATTATAATTCATTTTGAATTATTCTTTTTGAAACAGTAAATATTTTGTAGGTTTTAGTATTTATATAAAAGTGGAACCAGTTGTGTTTTGAATTAATAATTTACAGACCCGTATGTTCAACGCAAAATCTATCCTTTTATAATAATTCATTCATTGTGCAACTTCACTTGGCAATGCAATGATGGAAGGTGCATAAATTTAGTCACAGTTGGCATTAAAAAGCGATAGAAGGTCGCCCATATGTTAACATATTTGCAATTTTCCAGTTGGCGACCCACTAAAGCTAAATTCCATTCGGTCCAACAGACCATGTGAAACAAAAACATCCGCACGTTGCTATTTACACCGGCTGATCACTGAATGGAAAATTGACAAAAGACTAAATTTTGACAAAGTCCATAGGTCGTTGGGAAATCCTTTTGGTCAAGGTGGGAACGCATGTACACACATTTTTTACCCATGTTGGTTCTCGGGGTTAAACTACACGGTATACTATTACTAAGCATAATGTGTCTATTGAACAATTTTTTTATCTCAAAATGTACCTGGGATTTCCCCCACAAAAAAATAGCATTTATAAATTTATAAATGCTTTTTATTTTCACCATTTATTCGGAGGGAAAAAGAACAGTGCTATTGCTTGTATGCAAACTTTGCAAGGGTCTACTAACTTTTGACAAAAGCAGTTTTCCTGTGTCACAATTGTTGTTATTTATAATAAAGTCCCTATAGATCTTTTATTTCTGGGAATAAAACCATTATAAATCCAAAGAAAGACTTTGTGCACTATACAGTACTGCCTGTACAACATGGCAACATGGGTACCAGCATGCAAACAGACGCTTTATTGGCCAATCAATTTCCCTCAGAAACACCTTGTTGATCTCCAGGCTTAGTGGTACCAGACCTCAATTTTACTTTAGACTTCAGGTGTCCTTAAATCGGAGTAGTCGGGTGTCTTATCTTAAGTCTACACAAGCAAAGTGCATGGTATTTTTTTCTGTCAGCGTCCGCCATGCATCTTTGGCGAAATTCTATACTGCAGAGATAGCCTAAATAAAATGATGGCTTTGCACAATTTTATTTTCTCGGAACGTAGATAAGGTACTGAGCTGACTTAAACACAAGTTGGTTTTTCATCACATACTTCCTCATTTACACATAATAGTTAATACCATTTGTAAGTTTTCCAATTCTGCAATCTGTCTATTCTTTAAAGGGGCAATCAGAGTTTATTTCTCCGCTTTTCACGAGAATAAAAAGGTATTGTATTGATCTTCGATTACTAGAGAGACAAATTCCGAATAAAAAATAAGAACAAATTTTCATCATAAACTTACCTTCCAATTTATGCAAACAACAAACGGAAACGTGAATCTTTGCGCGATGAGCAGCGCCCTCTGTTGTTCAGCTCCGACATCGGCTGTTTTCAAAACGACCGTCTTCGTCTGTGGCTCCGGCCTGGTGTATCTCAGCAATATTAATGGATTAAGAAACATCTTGGGTCAATGCTAATTTGAACGTTCACCCCTCTTGAGCATATTTATTAACACCAAGAGAATTCACGAAGGTAAACTACACACAAAGGAAGACATCGAATTCAAAATACCGAGCCTGATCGTAAAACACCGAGGGTTTCGAAAACGGCCTATGTTGAATAGATTTTGCACGTACGTCGACACATCCAAAATCATAAAGTGGATGAATCTAAAAAGGTAGGAGGCTTGTATTTTTATTCGTAAACTATCGACTGGTTCAAATAAATCGTGATTTTTGGCGAGGCCCAGTCTTCGGACAGTACAAACTCTGATTACCTCTTTAAAGAGAAGAATATATGCCTATATTAAAATGTAGACATTCTGTTTGTCAAATCAATACTTGCTACTTAGTGACTTGTTTGGAGTGAAATTGCTGATAATGCTATTTCATTCAGTGAGTTTGTATACTGTAAATCAAAAGTGCATTGCACACATTTCAGACATTCTTTTCCATTGAATATGGAAATTGAATTGAAGGATTTCAAAACATGCCAACCTGTTATTGTACAAAGCGTTGACAGCGACCTGCAAACCTAATTAGGTTTTATTTGTCAGGAATTTGGATTGGCCTTTTTATTTCCCACATTTTATAAATGGAAAAACATACATGTATGTATTTTTTTTTGTTAAGCTTAAGTTAAGCATTGGAACAACTTTTCAAGTGCTTCTTTGTGTTGTACCAGTAAATTTACTCCTTGTTCACACATGACTTAGGCCTATTTGGATTTTTAAAAAACAAAATGCGAATGCAGCTTTTGAAAACAAATAATCTGGAGCACATTACAAAATGACAACTCAAAAAAGCATTTTTAATAATTTAAAGGTACTTTGGGGTACTATTATTTTCAGAAATTTAATCACATTTACTTAAAGATAATTTGGTAGAGCATCTGCCTACCGGTAGTGAGTCAGAGGTCTCGGGTTCGAATCCTGATAAGGCCCTTACGATTTTTCTCTCATTCCAACTCCAAGTTTGGTTGTTTCATTTCAATGGGGATCAGGCACCATACCAGATGTTGTGTTCATTACCGGTACTTTGCCCAGTTGTGCCACAATGCAACACCCAGAGAAGAATTTAGGTCTATAGGGAAAATCCCGGGGAGTATGGTATACATACCAACTGTGCCTGATACATGTAGCTCCGCTGGTAGAGCATCTGCCTAGTGAGTCAGAGGTCTCGGATTCGAATCTCGATAAGGCCCTTACGATTTTTCTCTCATCCCAAGTTTGGTTTAAACATAATCTGTTTAGCATAATTGTTATGCCTTTATTAAGACCAAAGTGTACCAAACTATACGTCTACCAGAAAAACAGTATATGAATGATGTGTCCTGACATACCGGTACACTTGCTTAAATTTTGACGAAAATTCAGCTTTTAACCTCTCTTGTGAGTTCAAGTTGGCAATATGATACAACTGGAAGTGTGCTTTGGTTTTTGCGGTTTGAATTTTGTGAATCACACTCACAGCCCAAAATTTCAACTAGCACTCAAATTTCTACCGGTGCAACCTTACCCTGCGCGAGCATGCAGGGGACTTGGGAAATCAAACCCTTGAAGGAACGAGATAAGGCGCCAGTTTTCCTGTTCGGATTACCATGTCCCCCTTCTCATTTTGCATGCAGAGGAGAGCTTTTTTTGCTGTATTTGTGGGAAAACTGAAGGCTGGCACGTTTTGGAAGGAATAATTTAGTTGTTGAAGATTCAAATTTAGTTTCTGCCGTGTATTTATGAGGACCTTTTATTAACAAGATTTGACTGTAAACCAAAATCTTTCACTGTTTGGGAAAGCTCACAAACATTTGTTGTATCAAAAAAATCCCTCGTGTGTGAAAAAAGAAAATTGTTTGTAAACAATGTCAACATTTGTTTCCCACGGTCTTGGTAAATTTTCACGTTTCAAAAAAGTCCAAATGCAGACAGCAGTAAAATGTAGCCATTTTTCATTTTACCATCATCTCAGTAAAACCTGCCGAAAAACAAGTCCAATGCAATCAGGGCTCAAGTTTCTCAAGCAAAATCAAGGGTGGAAAAACAGAGGCTTGACATTTTGTCATGTATATTTTTCCAGACTATTTGGAAAGAACTGACGCCACAGAACACCCAGTTCAAGAAATACAATTTATATTGAGGGGTGATGAATGAGCTGTGATACTTTATAATTTGGGTGTCCTTGGCTTTGAGACTTCTGTTGGTCTTTAGCCAGAATCAACTATTTCATGTGTGTTACTCCTCAATTGTGAAGCCCCTGGCAGTTATTGACCAAACAGATCAATTTTAACTTGTCACTACTGAGCTTCTCAAGCATGTATTCTTCTTACAGTGTTCAGATCCTAGTGTTCAACATTCCTATTTGTGCCATTTTGTTTTGTCAATTTTTCAAATCCATGTCATTCTATCTTTTGCCACAGAGAGAATTTCACTTGTTTTTCTCATGTTCTGTCAATGCTAAATTGCTATTATTTTATAAAAATACTGAAAAATCTGTAGTTTGCACTAGGGATGGAATTTACGGTTAATTCAGAAACTGGTTTGCAATTCTTTCAAGGGTTAACCGTTCGTCCGACACTAAAAATTGTTGCTTGTGTTTATAGACGCACGTGCAATGTACACAATACCCCTAGGCCCCCAAAATAATCATTGAACCTTATCTGGTCAAAATTATAATGAAGTCATTACAAATAACCCACTGAAAACTGTTGTAAATTTTTTTTAATTGGGTTTCGTTTAAACGTTTGGCAAAACCGGTTTTCCAATTTTTGTTCGGTTAAACGTCTCATGTCTAGTATATGGCCTACTAGTACTACTGAACCACATGTATTTTTAAGAAAGTCTTTTGTTTTTTGTTACAAGACCAGAAAAAAATTGAGTGCAAATATGCTGACCGTCTGCAAAATACATGCTTGTTCCGCAAGGCAGTTTCTGCAAACACGTACAGTAGGCCTACATGTACGTGTACCGTATGTGGATCTAAATTTGGCTCCTGGATGTACATGCATCTCAAGTTCAACCACCCTTTGCGGCTTGATGAGTAAACCGCCTTTATTGCTTGCCGCTTCCTTCGTGCTGGATTCACATGACCGATATGTCTGGTGGAGACAGAAGTATGACCGTACACTGTACAGTATGAGTGGTACAGAAGTATGACCTCAAACTCCGTGTTGATTAGGAAAGGGTTTTTTTTTTTGCACGATTAACACAACATTTTGTTAAGTTTAACATCTAGCATAATTATTACCATACAACAGTGATCTACGTTTTTAATGAAAAAGCTGTGCCCGTATTAGACTAATTTTTGTAAAAAGTTACCGTGAGCCACTGTTAACCAATTGAAGCAGGAGGACGTGTAAACACGTTCTGGCAATGTATAGTCACAGTGGCGGTTGACTCGGAGTGTTGCAAAGTATGATCTTTTGATGAGAAGATTCATAAAACATAATGTAGAAATGACTCTCAAGAGTCGGTATTTGTGGTGCTTGACCTGGTCTTAACTTTTGGCCAATCACGTAATTTACCCTTTTTTTTGCCAAAAATAATCCCGGCATCAACTGGTTTTAACTCTATCATGGTAAATCGTTTGTGTGTCTGCAGATAAAATGTATTTTTGGTCCATAGAATTTCCTTCGCCAAGTTAAACCTTGGTAAAACTTAGAGTAATGTGTCACCTCATCATTCAGGTCTAAACAGAAGTTACATGACCTTAGTGTGTTTTTTATCATGGTTTAATTATGATGCCTTGTGTGCACAGGAATCCCCAGAAATATACAATTTACAAAGTAATTTTTCAGCGACCCAGCTCACTCTGTAAAACTCCAAAAAAACAGTCAACACTTAGCAATTCTGGGTGTTTACTTGCCGTCCACATTGGACTTAGTTTGGTTAAATTAGCAACCATCTTTGTAAGCTTTACCAAAAAAAGTCCAATGCGGACTCGCTTAAAGCTTTAAACATTTCAGAGTAAAATTTGATTACTATGGAAATTCTGAGGGCAATAAAAAAAATTGCCACTGTTCCAAGTGTACCAGCACTTTGCTGCTCAAGTCCTATGTGGCTGCATGGTATGCAAGAGGTCTCGGGTTCAAATCTTGAGGAGAACCATGGGACTTTTTTTTACCCCGTCATGCCATATTTGGTCATATTCCCCTCCATTTGGCAGAAATTGACTGTGGAATGCCAGGATTTTCTTCAGTGACGTACCGGTATTTGGCAGTAGGTTCTTTTTTAAAAAGTAACAAAAATAAAATCCACTAAAATAAATTTTGTGGCTTGAAACACTGGGGCCCCATTGCCGGATAGTCAAGGTCACAGCTCAGTTGTTGTGCAACCAAAGTAATTCCACACCCCCCCCCCCCCCCCCCCCCCCCCCCCCCCACCAGCAAATACAATTCCATTTTTTCCAAGTGGCTGCACGAATTCTGACACATTCCAACAGTAGGACATAAAATATGTGTACTTGTCTACAAGAGGGTAAATTAATCATGCGAACGTCGGAAGTGTTTAAGGGCTCTCTCGTGCCTAGTCGCCAAAATGGATGCCCAAACTGTAGGGGGGCGAGGGAAACCAAAGTCGGCCCAGACAAATAAACCTCAAATTCTTGGCACCCATTGTCATCTAACAAAAACAAAAAAACCCAACATTTTTGTGTAAAGGTTTCTCTGGACGTCACATTTTTGATACATGATCGTATCGGGCTAAAATTGTAGGGTAAGTTTGGAGCCTGAGATTTTTATAATACGATTTGGTATGCTTGGTATGTACAATGCGTGTGTAGCCTGATGATTACCCCTCAACCCATTTTTAGGATCTTGGACCCACCACAGCTTGTCGACTTTCGGTTCTGTAAGCACCAGTGTTTGTCTAGGGGCAGGGTATCACCTACGCACACTTATAATCAATCGGGTATCTGGGTTTGACATGAATTACACTGTCAAATGAGACACACAGACATTCTTGACATTTTTTGCCTGTTTTTAGAACCAAAGGAGAATGTTGTATCTAAATTTGTTCAGAAGTGTCATTCTAAATACCACAGATTTGGGCTGCTGAGCCTAAAAAACATTTTTTATTTGATTTTTTTTAAAGATAAAACTGGCTTTTCCCGAGTCCAGTGATTAGTTTTCATACTCAACCTTACATGTATGTTCGACAAAATTGACCACGTCAGTTTTACCATACCCGTCAAATTGCTAAAAATTTACTGTTTGAAAATCCTTATTTTGTTCAGAGCCTATTCTGACCTTTAAAATTAGATTCATACATTTTTCAACAAAGGAATTATGCAGCTTTAGACTTCGTGAACACACTTTCCCTTCTAACTCAAAAGTCCAGAACTTCTCAGTGCACACAATAGGCATGTTTCTATTGAGACCCATGTACCGGATAATGCCGGAAAAGACAGAAAATGTGCTCATTAGAAACCAGTCACACACGCTATTTTCCGGTAAATGGCAATTTTCCTTCTCGAGAAAGGAAAATGCTGCGGAATTTATCCAGTAAGCACCAATAGAAACATGCACCGCCGTTCCGCCAGAGTGCGCATACAGGGGAGAAAATGTAATCATGTGACCGCACAATGACTGATCCAATGCACGTGTTTGACCCCTGCATATGTGACCTTTATCCGGCAAACTCGTAGAGCGTGACGATGGCCATTGCAAGCTTGGCTTTTTTCTGGATAGAGCGGCTCAGTAAAAACTACGCATTATCTGCTATTTACGGTGAGTTTACGGGTACAATTCTGGATCTTCAATAGAAAAGTTGCCAACAAAACAAATTATATCAGTTATTTTAAGTACATGACATCACATTCATTGCATACTTTTCCATAGAATTTATTGCCATTTTTGTGGCATCTGGTAATTGTCTGTGACTCATAATGCATTCCATTGAAAATAATATTTGACGAATACTTGACTTGTCATCTGTGATGTTTAATAATGCATGTAATAAGAGGCACATTTGTCGCAGTTGAATTCCACTGCATAATAAAAATGAGATTCGCACAATAATGCCACATCGTTGCCATAAACAATTGTATTGTAAACTTGGGAATTTTTCTTTATGCGGGTTACAAATACAAGAGTGCTGTTGCCTATTTTGAAAACTTGACATAATTTAAGCACAAATATTTTGCAAGAAAGATACTTACATGTAATATATCATAGAATATAGGCCTATAATACACTTTAATGGTGACCTGCAAATATCTGCTTAACAATAAATCCTGTAAGCATTTTTGTTAAACAGCTTTTCAAACTAATGTGGAATCGGTAATTTTTAAAGAAGGTTAGGTGTAAGTTTGCAAATTTATCCAGGGCTCAAAATGTGCAAAATACACGTTCCAAAAACATTTCCAATTTCTGAATTTTATGAGTTAAAAAAGTAGCCATTGGATAATATTCCTATGGAAACCTAGCTCTTAAAACATTTGGTTGAAGACACAGGCTCGTCAGCAATGCGCGTGCGCCAAATTCGTGCCACGAAATACGCAGCTCCATAGCAAAGGCATGGAGGTGCGTATTTTGTGGCACGAATTTGGCGCGCGCGCATTGCTAACGAGCCTGTGCCTTTAACCTTCAATGGACATTTTGGTCAAACGTTACATCATTCCAATAACTACGTACATACATGTACTTCTAAAAATCTTATCTCTTAAAAATTAATTTTATGTTCTGCAACAATATTTCAGTCAAAATCCAGAAACCTCATATCTCATTTTTTTACGAGACCGTGGAAACAACTCCTACCATACTGTATGCATTATCGAGTTAGTCTATCTGTGAAATATCAAGGGCTGCAATAAAATGCTCAAGTTGGCGCCACAAACGTCGTCAATTCTTAACATTCAGAGAACGAGAGGAATTTTTATGAAAGAATTCCGATTCATATGCTTACATGTACCGGGACATTCGTATGAATTTCCACAAGATGGATTACGGTGTCTTCCAGATGCGATGAGAATGCAATAGAGTGTACCGGTACGCAGCAGATTGAAAACTGATCATTTCATGGTAACTTGGGTAGATCTAGAATAATTTGTAACTCATCAAAATGCTGAAGATTTTTTTGGGGTGAAAACTAGAGCAAATGTTCAAATGAGTGTGCACTGATGGGTCTAAAAAAGTCAAAACTTAAATGACATTTTTAAATTTGACGTTTAAAGTGGCAAATGCTAGATTAAAGAAAACATATTATTTTGTAGCAGGGTTGTAGCAGAGGTCTTCACAAGCCTTCACAAGGCCCTCACAAAGCCCTCACAAGCCTTAACAAGTCCACCACAAGCCTTCACAAGTCCCTGGGTCTTAATTCAAGTCACAAGCTATTCAAATGAACTCAAACAAAGGCATTCTTTTGTGCGTGTTCATCCTTTGCTTCTTGTTACTGGACTTGTGACGGACTTGTGTGGGACTTGTGACGGACTTGTGTGGGACTTGTGACGGACTTGTGTGGGACTTGTCACGGACTTGTGATTTTGTCGGCTCTGGACTTTTGATAGACTTGTGATGGACTCGACTACAACCCTGTTTTGTAGTGGTTGTGATTATTTAGGAAGTTTGGTATAGACAGCATCGAATAGCTGCCGTCTTGAAGGGCAACTTCTGTTTAAAATTGGTGAACAATGTGGGCACAAAATGTGCAACCATGCATGTCCTGAAAAAAACTGAATCTTTCAGTTAAGAAGAAAATGCAAATGAAATGCATGAACTTAAAACGGAAAACGCGAGGAATTAATTTTCAGTATTTCCTGTCATTCGGACTGGATCATTTCCGAGCATCAAAAACTGTGCCTTGGAAACAATTACCTCGATAATGGGTGGAAATTGGCTTGATTTCCGATTGCAATGGGCCACAACCCATGCCACAACATACCTTGGGAAATGCCTGCCAGCCCTTGCTGTGCAAATATTATAGCTGGTTTGCAAAAACTGAGACATTGTACATGTACAGGTCCTTTGAGACAGTTACTAAAGTTGTCAAGTGACGGTCATAAATAATACAAGTAGATTCCTTCAAAATAGCAGTCAATGAGCCAGCCCTTGAACTTGGAAACTGAAGGTTGAGGGTTCCAGTTGGTAAATTTGAAATAAGAATAAAAAGTTTGCAATTTTAAACCCATATTTGCTTCTTTAATTGGTAAATATTTTTTTGTTCTCATTGTTTTGCCAATTTTACCAAGATCGTGGAAGAAGTAACCAGCCGTTCTGCTCTTCCACAACTATTGTCAGCCGATGCATTCATTGTCACGCTTTCTGTTGTTGTAAGACACAACGTTAATGTCCCTCATTATTTTCTGGAAATGGTGCATGGTAGCACCAAACGTATAATACACGTCTGCCTTGGTTGCGACCAAAAAGAGGAACAACGCATTGAAAACACGCCATATGCATTATGCACGGCACCGTGGTGTCCATTTGCAGCTCGGCCCAGATGTACACTTTTCAGAGCTGCTTTTACCGACTCGCTTTGTCCGCACTGAATTTATCATCTTGGAAAAAGTTACCTGAGATCGATTTCACAACAAGTAACGGGTCTTGCCAGTTACATGTAGTACAAATTACCAACTATAGCCACTGAGACCTGGGATCAATTTCACAAAAGTTAAGACAAGTTCAATGCGTCCTTATTACCAACATCCCAAGATAAGAAGAGTGACCCTTCCTAAGATGCACCTTAGCACTTTGTGAAATCGGCCCCTGGTCATGTATTTAAATCAAGTATAACAGGTCTCGCCAATTTACCAACTACCGTAGCCACTGTATTGATTTTACAAAAGTTAAGTCGAGTTGAATGTGTCCTAATTTCCGTACCAACATCCCAAGATAAGAAGAGTGATCCTTCCTAAAGGCGCGTTCCCATTGGACTTCTTTTTACGCGCCCTCGCGGGAACTTTCCGCGACTCCCTGTAAACATTCCTTCCTGTAAATCTCCCGTGCGTTCCTACTACCATATATTTTACACGACGCGAGCGGAAAATTTAGCTATTTGGCTGGCCATATGTGGTCAATTGAGGGCGTAGTTTACATAACCTTTGACCTAACAGGAGTTTCGTTTTCAGGAAACCCAATCAAATTTCGAACAACTTCTATTAAACTTGCCATTATATTTGCGAAGAAATGAGCATGAAAAAAACACGTGCGTACGTACGTACATGGCATGTACAGTACATAATAACGGAACAAGAATTTTCGCGCAATGTGTGGTGGGATTGCACAATGCAGGAAGTGACGTCATCCATTTGGCATTTTACACAGCGGTAGCGGTAGTTCTACAGGGCGGCGCTGTTCCCATTGGACTTTTCGAGGGCCCTGTAAAACTCCCGCGGCTGAGCGGAAAGTTTCCGCGGACTCTTTTACCCTGTAAGTTTTACATCGTGGTCGCGGTAACTTTACAGGGACGCTAATTCTCCGTGCGTCCCCATTGGACTAAATTTTGCTACTCTCCCGCACAACCACGGGAGTTTAACCAAAAATAGTCCAATGGGAACACCACTTAAGACGCGTCTCGGCACTTTGTGAAATCGGCCCCTGGTCAGTTTTCCAGTGGACAGCAGGTTGCGAGGAGAAGTAACCGCCAGACTCGGTTATAGTAACTGAGAGGACAATGTCCCAGGCTGTCCGTATTGGACTTAAAATGGGAAAGTACCCATTGCCTTGGTAAGCTTTACCAAAAACAAAACGTCCAGTGCGAACAGGGCTACAGTACATGTATATGTGAGCAACTTGCATATCAGTACCTGAAGCTGAAGATTCGTCCGTTTGAGGAGGGGGGGAAGGTAGAGAGTGCCTATTTCCCCTGGGTACGGTTTTCAGTCTTTTTATCCTAATCTTTAAGTGAGTCATCTCTGAATATCCTGAAAGTCCTGCACACCCAAAGACATTGCAGTTTTTTTACTTAAGACTTTCAAAGACAAAATAAATACACAGAGGAAAAGGGGGAGGAAAGGGGGCTAGGCTGGGGAAGGTGTAATGACGAATTCAACATGAATGTAGCGACAGGTGTACTTTAAAAAACATGTGGAACTGATAACGGACCAAGATGTCCATGTTGGCCTAAATATCCTGGGACCACCAGGGTAGCATAAAATAGCCAGCAGATTTTGGTGCACATTGTCGCCCCTCCTCCCCCCCACCCCTGCCCCTTCCTCCTTTCCCAGGCCCCAGTATTACTCAGTCGTTGGGTGTTCTGCTAAAAAAAATCCAGAAAATGGACTTCGCTCTAACCTAACGATCATAGGGCCTAAAACTCCTCCCCAAAATGCTTACGAGTATAGCAGGGTTGTACCGGTAGTAGAGTCCATCACGAGTCCTCGGAAGCCTTCACAAGAGTCTACCTCAAGTCCCTGGGTCTTAATTCAAGTCACAAGCTATTCAAATTACATTCTTTTGTGCGTGTTCATCCTGTGCTTGTTGTTTAACTGGACTTGTGATGGACTTGTATGAGACTTGTCACGGACTTGTGATTTTCGGCTCTGGACTCGTGAAAGACTTGTGATAGACTTGTGATGGACTCGACTACATGTACAACCCTGGCACCTCAGTGTTTATGGCAAAAGTTGCTACATGTATGTACATTGATTTCATTTCTTCGCAGCAATGTACGATGATGCTACAAAACAGAAACTCTTGCACTTTCATCAAACTGGAATATTACCAAGGCCTAGTGTTATCAAACCCATGCCATATCCACAGGTCTTCCGGTCTAAATTGGCCTATCTACACAATGTCACCTCAAAAAATCAGACGAACTCTACCCTTTCAAGTACATCTTAGTCAAGGTCGAATGAATTCTGCATCTCCCCCCCCCCGACCCTTCCCATCCCAAGAAATGACTCTGACTCATAATTGGTCTTGTCCTAAAAACTGCAAGTCCTGTAGTTATGGAGAGGTCTTGTTGGGTCAAAATCAAGGAAACTTGGGGAAGGATGGCCAATTACGATGGAGAAAAGAAGTTACCTTGTTGAAGGCTATAGTTAGTCTACGTACGTCACTGTTGCAAGAATTATTCTTTGAGAAAGGGGTGCATTTCTAAACGTAATAATGATGATTATTATCAGTTCATTGTATAGGGATTTTGTGTCTCCCAACATCTCAATTCTTCTTTACAACAACCGGGAACTGCCTATTCATCGAGATATGTAGAGGGACGGCGCCTTCGGCAGCCAAGCCAGAGACACCAGGGAAATCCCCTTCTCTTTCCAAACGAATGCTCTGGGATCTTTTAAATACATTGTGCCATATCTATGGTTTTACATCCCGTCCGAATGATGGAGCAGTTAGGGTTAAATGTCTTGTTCAAGGGTACAAGTACCTCGAGTGGTTTCGAACCTACAACCCGAGTGATTCCAACTTAAGTTTGCGAGTTAATGACCCAAAATGTTTGGCAATAAACTAACTTTCGGGTCATACATGTACGTCACACAACTTGGTCTATACATTAGCTTGTAATCTGAAACGTCCGTAACTAAAACACACCAAAAAAAACAGAAAACATGTAAGGCTGTCGTTACTCACTTTAGTACTCCCTGAACCCAATTTTGCACCCCTCTTCCTCCCCCTCTCATAAGCCCCTTGAACCCTCTATACTTGTACTTTCTTGCTAATCATAAAGGAGATACATTTCCTAGAATATGGTGTCATCTTCATTTTGTTACCGTGGCAACATTACCACACCGATCATCATCTTCACGTGTCAAAAAATCATTCGCAAGTTGTTTTGACGAGCAGTGACCCGGGACGAACTCATTTCCCAAAGGGGTTGAACATCAGTCCAAGCAAGCTGCACCGATTGCGTCAGGCTACCCTCCTGTGGTTAAACTACAAATTACTCCAATAGATAACACTGTCTGGTTTATAGAAATACACATCCTGCTTTAAGGAATCGCAGTTTGGCATTAGTCCAAGTGGGTGCCTCCTTTCGACACACCAGTGATACTCTTGAGAATTGTTTGTGTCTCTTGGTGAACAAAATTGGATGATTCGTCATGGTGCTTGGGTATGTAGGATAGGACGTTTGCAAAAGGGTACCAAGGTGGAGACCAGAGTAGATAGAGGCCACTTCCTTTCAATTAACAGGGTTGGGGTGTGACGAGAGAACTTGATTGGTTGATGATGACGTCATTCATTCCCAATTTGCATGTAGCTCGCTCCTTTGAATAATTAAAATATTTATCACCACTAATTGTCTGTCCTGTTACGTAAGTTTCATGGGAAATTTGTTCAGGGAGGTTTTAGAAAGGTGTAGTGTCAAGGCTTAAGTTTTAAGTTATTTCTTCCATTTTCAGAGAAGATAATTAAAGCAATTCTTTAAAAGTATCATCTCCGAAAGCACCTGAGAAAGAACCATATACTCATACGCATGCACATTTACTGGTCCAGGTCTCCTAAAAATTCATGGGGAAACAAGCACCACCACCCCCTCCCCCCTCTCCGCCTCCTTTCAAATCCTTTCCACTAATCACATTATCTCCCGCTCTAGATCAACCTACATAAAGTCAGACATAGGGACGCGGCTTCTCAAGTTTCGATACAATCTTGTTATACATTAGACAAGGTAGGACAGCATGCACAGGTATACGCATACAGAAACTATCCATTGCGCTTGTTGGACATTTTATCGCCGGGAACATCTTTGAACAGGTAGTGCTCTCAATTTGTGGGCTTATTTGAAGGAAGGAGAGGGGGGTTGGGAAGAGAAATAGGTTTAACAAAGTCATGCCGTGCACGGAGATGTTTAGAGCTGGTATAGATTGACTAAGGCATGGCCTTGATACAAAATCCGCTTTGGCGGAAGTCTGAGGAATTTGGGTTTGTTTTAAGGTTCAGAATTTTGCTGACTGGCTGATGTTCAGGGGCCAGTTTTATAAAGCTGTTTAGCAAATAAATTTTGCATTAAGCAAATTTTGGCCCCATTTCATCATGCTCAAGATGGCTTCTTGGTAAGAAACTTGTGCCCTTAAGCAAGGGCTTTTACTACACTCCATCTTTAACTGCCCGCAAACTCTGTTAATATCAGTGTTTTGATGGCTCAATATCGGTGAAAATTGATAAATTGATTTCTGGACAGCCAGGATTGGTTATGCGGAGAACATCTTAATCACAGACACGGAATGATTTCAAAAACTTTTAAAAAGGGGAAAGGGGAGAGGGGGAGGGGGAGGGGGGGGGGGCTGAGTATTTGATAGACATATAATGCCTAATTGTAACAGGAATCTTGTATTGTCAGGAGGCAAACTGAAGAGAAAAAAAGGACTTACACGTGTGTTTGATCTAAAATTCTCCTTGTTATTTAGCCAAATCTTGTATTGACAGTGTTCTATTCACAAGAACATTTACAGTGTAGCTTTAATGACCAATTTAATTTCATCATATACGGTGTACGTGTACGCAATTCATAATTTAAACATATTAGACTGATGGTGAAAATGTCATTATTTCTCAGTGCGTTCGGGATGCTTTTCACTTCGTGAAAAGTGCAGCCTGCATGACCCTTGCTTGATCATTAATGAGAAATCTATAAATAGCACACTACAAATAAGGACCTGTGTTTACAGGTGTCCTCAATATGTTGGTCAAAAATGGCTGCACTTGACCTGGAAAACTGAACAAAATTTTAACATTTGTAGTAATTTGCGTGTTCTGCAATGAACTGCACGTATGATCTACCGGTACATGTACAACAGCATACAGTACATGTATGTCACCATCTAACACTGCCTGAAGAATGTTGCTAAGCAGTTTTTTCTCTGCTTACAATTTAGCAGTACAGCCAAACCCTGATAATAAGAGCACTGTTAATACAACATTCTGCTTATATCGAGGAAAATTTCGGGTCCCATCCCTTGTACTACATGTACTTCATTGTTTTCATTCCTGTTAATACAAGGTTTCTGTTATAATGAATCTACAAAGTTCAAAGGACACCTTATTTTTTTAAATGAGATCGACTTTTTTTTCTGCTAATTATAAGCAGTACTGTGTAATTGGCCCCAGATACTTAAGTGAAATAATTGCTTAAATAAATACTATGAGATTTTGTGCATAATTCCCCATATATGCATGTAGTTTACACGTTTCAATGTGGTTAAAATTTTAGATGATTGCATGGAATTTATTTAATAACAAAAGTGAAACATTCTGGAACATCATGCTTTATTTCTGTGAGCAACATTAATAATAATATACCCGTAGTTGCTATTTTTCTCATTCAATTGCTCTGCCAGCATAAAAAAGCTGGGTAAACACGGCATCCGAAGCCATTAGGAGCACCTCGTTCACCTACGCATGTTGAGTGCAAGGTAAATACGCAACTGGACTCGAAGATATTTTCCGGAGACAGGGAGTGGACTCGACGGAGTTCTCGTATTGCGAGGCACGTCGCAAGGGAATCCGACCCCAGGCTCTAGACCTATTTTCTCAAATATCTCCGGGAGCCGCGTGCCGAATATCGTCTGTAGACTGACATCCAATAATCATCTTCATACAATAGACTGTCTGCTCTGTATAAAGCTACCTAAGGCTTCTCTCGTGTACAAGGCTCTCGCGAGGCCCCGATACTCATAAATATTCATGAATGCAAATGAAGCTTGACTCCTCAATGTCTGTACATTCTCCCATGGCGTCTTTGTATCGTCTTAATTCGTATCCCAAGATGGAGTATTTTTTCCTCGCCAGCTCTTAACAAGCTTTCACCAGGCCAATGGCCCCTGTTTAAAATCCAGGGCAACATCGGTCATTTTATTGTGGCTAACGACAGTCATTGGGCAATTGTATTACAATTTATTGACAGGAATGGACAAAAGATGATAATGCACTATTAAAATGTGAATTGACACTAAAAAAAGTGCAAATACCAGCAAATTTTAATGAATGTTTTGTTAACTTCATCATCACATACATGTACATGTATGTCATGTGGTTTTTCTTTTTCCTGCGTGAGGGTTGAAAGGCAGTATAACATAACATGATTTGAATTTTTTTTTTTTAAAGGCAGAGTTATCACAAAATAAGCACCCTGGACAAAAGTGTGGGAAATTAGCAACATTTAACTGAAAGTAGAGACTCGGGGGGACCAATTTCATAAAGCTGTTTAGCAGAAAAAAATTGCTTAATCCAAAATTTGTTTGCTTATAAATGTTCTTAGCAAGAATAGCCAAACACCTACAGTATGTGAATACACATCACATACAATTTTGACTGCTAATCCATTTTTATAAAGCAAATAAATTTTGCATAAAGCAATTTTTTGCTGCTAATCAGCTTTATGAAATGGGCCCCAGGTGTTTCAAAGTAGTTTCAGAGAAAAGTGCAAATTCATCGTAATTTTAGAGGTCTTGGGTTCGAATCCTGACGAGGACCTTATAATTTTTCTATCGTCCCAAATTCGGTTGTTTCATTTCCATGGTGATTAGGCACCATATCAAATCTTGCATTCTTTAGATGTGTAATAAAAATTAATTTAAATTGACCCAAATAATGTACATTTTCACACAAAAATGCTACTTCATCATTACACAGTGTTCCTGGATTCCAATATACAAGGTCACTTTTAGTTAGTGATATAGGGTAACATATCAGGTTTTTAAATCATGTTAACCACCTGTTGTTAAATGATATTTATATTGTATCATTGAAGCTCATTATTGAATTGATACCATGGACCTCACTTGATCCACCCAATTAAATGGTCAGTTCATTAAAGGTGCACTCTCAGTCCCATGCCCTCTTATTTTTAACCCATTGAACTGTTGTTTGATTATAGGCCAAGCATAACAGATCCTGAGAAAGTGTCTTTTTATACCCTCTCAAAAAGGAAATGCAAAATATCAATTCTTGATCAGAACAAGTTTGTTGAATACAGTGAACTTTTGGATAACAAGGCACTGATCGACCAATCACTTTGGAATTGATTTCAAGACTGTTCTGCTTCAGTGATTTTCTCCAGGTCCAAGTGGACCTGTTTGAACAAAGTGAATTCCACAGCAATGAAATGTGACATTTCTTGTTTCTATGAGAATCATGTTGTTCCTCTAAGAAAACCACTTTTGTTGAGTTTTAAAACTGATTGAACCTGAGCATCTTCCAAAGAGCCCGAGAAAAAACAGGAGCTCAGGTAGGCACTTCAGACAGAGTGGTGCACCCTGCCTCAGTGGCTCTTACAGAGGCTGGTGCAGCCAGCCTTACCACAAGAGGTGGGCATTCACGTTACTGATCAATGTTACGTACAATCTTTTGGTCAAAGTATAGTTTGCATTTTTTTTGTTTACTGTAATTTACTGCACGATTATTTTATTTTATTTCAAGATTGTATAACCCTTTAAGCTCCAATGTTGCTCCTGTCAGTCTGGAGTCCAATCCCCCCTAAACACTCCCCCAGGTGTTTGCCATGCATCTGTGCCGCACCGTGATCCCACCATGGGGGCCCCCATACAGGAAGGCCTTTGGTATATATCTGTTTGGACAAGTGCACCGAAGGCTTTTTAACTTGTTATTCATGTCTTGTTTTTGGAAAGAGGTACCGGTATTTAGTAATTTGCCCGTTTTTGGGCATACATACATACAGTATACCATGAGTATACATGTACAGGCCTACACAATGTAGGTAGATCTTTCTATCCTGTGTCCTAAATTTGCATTTCTTAAAATGAAATGTTGGGAAATGTGTCAGCCTGAAGCTAATTCCACTTGTTTTAAAACTGCTTGTGGTCCGGGTTACGCCACTCTTGCAATTATCAGCAACTCGCTAAGGTCATGGTGAATCCAGGTTTCAGCTCAGGGAGAACCCCTGGGGAGGAGACAGTGTTAATTGCTGGGATTTCAACCCTTGGTGAGTGACCCCAAAATCTTGGGACACAGCTGTAACTGGCCAACAGACCAATTTTCTCATAGTATGTCATTTCTGAGGTTCATTGTCAAGTTCTGAAGATTCTCTTGAAGAATGTTTTGAAGAAAAAGATTAAGACACCTCTTCACCATAGGCCATCAGTGTAACGAAATTGGTTGGCATAGGTTTGCCCCACTGCATTGTTGGAAAAAGAGTGGCAAGCACGAGTCTGGCGGGATGCCCAGATAGCTCAGTTGGTAGAGCAGTTGTGTATGCCAAGGACGTTCGAATCCCCGTCGGGGCACTGCACTTTTCCCAAGTTTATAAATTCATATCCAAAAAGTGCACTAATTAATGGTTCATTTTTAGCCTAATAATTAAGAAATATATTGCACCTTGAACTGTTCAAATCCAGCATTATACTGTTTTGGGAGGGATAAAATAATGGGAAACATGCATTTAACACAGGAAATTTGATGATTCACAGTTTAGGCAGAGTTACGTGCATTCACTTCCAACTCGATGAACTATGTTTTTTGTTGTACACTGTACTCTTCCAACAACTTTACAGTCACACATGTGCCGACTTTGCTTTCAACAAAATGCACCTGTTAATCTTAACTCATGAACTTCGTAGGTTTGCCACCTGTAAAACGAGATAAGCCGAACTTTAATTAATTGATGTCATTAAGTGAATTGCCTATCATTATAAATAGGGCACAGAATTCCGATCGGACATAAATGGGTCTTGTTTTTACGGCAGTCAGGGTTTTGCTTTCGTAACCTCATTTCTTCAGAAAACCGTTGTCACTCTAATTATTTGAACCACTTGACGCCAGAGGACATGTAAACACATTCTGACAATATATAGTCACAGGGGCGGTTGACTCGGAGTGTTGCAAAGTATGATCTTTTGGTGAGAAGAGTCATACAACTTAATATAGAAATGACTCAAGAGTCGGTATTTGTGGTGCTTGACCTGGTCTTAACTTGCGGCCAATCACATTTAGCTTTTTTTGTTTGGGCGAAAAAAAATCCCGGTATCAACTAGTTATAAGTTTCCTGAAATAAATTTGCATATTACTTTAGTGTTCTCGATCCACTGCTAAACATTTTGTCCGGGTGCGCTGAGCAGCGCCCTCATGCGACAAATTGTGTTCGTCGCATGAGGGCGCTGTCCAAAACGAATGCATGCAACTGCCTTGGCAGTTACTGACCATATCTATTCGCCGATGTGATAAATATGCGTGGTAAGTGAACGATAGTGACACCAGTTTGGAATGACTTGGCTGTATTTTCGAAGTGTTTTATTAGAGGGGAAAATGGATCATTTTTGTCCGGGCGGCCAAGTTTTTTGTCCGTGCAGCAAATTTTTGTCCGGGCGCAAATGGCACCTCTGATGATTTTGTCCGGGCGGGGCGCCCATACAAAACGGTAATGGAGAACACTGTTAACTTGAAGTTCATGCTACTTGCTTCCGTGAAACATGTTTTGAATACTACAGGTTTTGACAGAGCAATTTTTCATTGTATCGACTCAAAGAAATACTTAGGATTTATTCTTGGTAAGCAGCTGAATTTGATGAATGGCCGGCTTTGTTTTCGAAACATAGCTAAGTGCCTTGTACCGATTTAGGGCATTGACGGACCGAGTCCATGTACTCTATAATGTGATTGAATGTTGTTTTTCAACAGACTGGAATCCTAATGCTTTTAGGGACTTTGGGTGTGTATCATGATTAGGGTCGTCTATTTGGGGAGGTACGGGGTCTTTGATAAGGTACTTCAAAGACACTTTGCGGCTCCTTGTCATGTGATCAGTCATCACACGGTGCTACAAGTCGGTCACAAGTCACAGACTTTGTCTTAGGTTAAATACCAAGCTGTTGATATGTGAAAGCCATTCATGTGCTGTCAGAATTACTGAGTAACTGTTCAAATTTGTAAGACTTTTTGAAATTTTCTAAGAAAAAAGGTACTTTTTTGTGATCCCACTCGTGTAGCGATTTGGGATTTGTAATGTGGCTTGCGGTTTGCGGCTTGCAGATTGCAGATTGCCATGTGGCGGCTTGCAAATGCGGCTTGCGGCTTGTATTTGGCTAGTTTATTTTGGTGTGAAAACTCACAACAGTTCCTCTTGAAGTAAACCATTACCGTGTTTACACAGGTAATGATCCTGAGTGCCGCGTTTACATTCTGTACGGTAGTTGATCTCGAGCGCGGCGCCAGAAGTTGCAGTCAAAGGTCATATGCTCTGTGTGTGCACGTACAGAACAATGTGTGCATGTACAGTGTGCAAGGCCACTAGAATTTCGCGGGCTTTCCTCCGCTACGGCTGTGAGCAGATGCGGCAGGATGCGGTAAAGATTTATTGCTTATCTAACCGCAAACTGATCCCGAGCTCGGGATTAAACCCTCCGCCAATGCAAGACCAAAATCTCGGGGTCTGATCCGGGGCCAATTTGACCCCGAGAGCATTTACACTCAGTTTGTGATCCAGGGCTGATCCTGAGCTCGGTGTTCGACCCCGAGCTCGGAATCAAGTGTAAACAGGATGCATAACACATCCTGTCACTTCTTTTTCCAAGAACCATTTCGCGGTCAGAGTAGCAAGTTACCTTACCTCACCTTGCTAATTACAGAAAAAGGGCTGCCTCACCCCATTAACCCTCTTTTCCTGGCCATTTATTTCAAAAGGTCATGACCCATTGACCTCAGATACCAGACAGGTCAAAGTTTCGGACCTTTGAAAGATACCATGTTTCACTCCTTTAACAGCGGATAAGCTGGGAGTGTTGAGTTTAGGCTATAGAATCTGATATATGATGAAGAGAGTTTGAAATGGTTTCCAGATGACTTCCCTTTGGCCCACAGCATTCCCAGAACATGTTTGCAACATTTTGGGCTACCCTGGATAATTCTTGCAAAAACATTTCCTTCAGAGGGTGGTCCGATTTCAGAACCCCCTTTTCCTTTAATATTTTGATCTAATTGTTGATCGCCCCCATCATGTTTCAAAAATTTCTTGAATATAAAAATATGAGGGAAGGAATTTGTAAGATTTTTCTTGAAAATGATAGTGCAAGCCCAATTCATGTACTATCATGGTGCTGCTTACATGTAATTAGGCTGCTTAAAAATGCTGCTTAAGGCCTGTCTGCATTGGACTTTTTTGGGGAAACTTGGGTACTTTTTCCATTTTAAGTCCAATGCGGACGGCCTAGGACGTTTTCCTCTCGGTAACTTTTCCTGAGTCCAGCGGGTACTTTTTCTGGCCAACTTCTGCCCAGGAAAATTGACCAGGGAACTTTTTCCGAGACGAAAAGTCCAATGCGGACACAACGAGTCGGTAAAAGCGCTCTGGAAGCGTACGTCTGGGCCGTGAAGGTCAAACTGCGAAGGGACACTACGCATGCTCTCCCACGGTCTCTGTAAAATTTTACTGTGTCAAAAAGTCCAAATAATAATAATAATTTCCCAAATCTACAACGACGACAATAATTTTACCTTTCGAGCAGGTAGATAGTGCACCTGCAAACATGTCCTTCCTCACTCAAAAAAATGTAACCTTGAGCTCAAGAAGTGAAAACAAAAAACAAGACAACTATTTGCTATACCTTAGACTCGGTTTCTTAGCAACTGCCAAGGTTTGTTTGGCTTTATGGACAGTACATGTATGTACAGTGGTCCCAGCCACAGGAAATATTACAGTCACTGCTGACATATGGAAAAGTAATTAAGAAGTCTGCTTCAATGAAATACTTCCTGAAATTCCAACAATGCGAAACACAGCACACCACCCCCCCTACCCCACAGGCTACTTCAGTGATACAATGGGTTTTACACATGTTTCTAAACTTGAACCTGTGGTACGCGTCCTGAAAATATAAATGAACAACAGTTTTGAGTTTTGTATTCTGTTAAATTTTGATGAAAGTCAAACTTGTTTTAACTCAAATTCATTTCCAACAAAAGTAGCCTAGAGCTTTTACCATTTTTGACTCAAATTTTTTTTTACAGAACAGAAACCTTTAGCTTCTTCCATTGCAGTTTGATTCAATTTCTTTCAATTTAAGGAGTCATTTGACCCAGTTTCTGCAGCATGGAGTGACTAGGAACATAGCTACTACCCCTGGATGGGATGCCAGTCCATTGCAGGTTTACCCCCAGCATTTAGCTGGGTTTCCCCAACAGGTTAATGTTAGTTTCCATGGCATGGAGTGACTAGGAGCATTGCTACTCCCACTGGATGGGATGCCAGTCCATTGCAGGTTAGCTGGGTTCTCCCAACAAATTGCAGGCACCCATTTAATGTACACCTGGGTGGACGTCCCCACTGGACTTTTCATTAATTTTTTTTGTTTGATAACGAGATTTCCTGTGACTCATTTTGTGCTTTAAAGCATACATGTACCACTGCAGCTCTGCAAAATTGACTCAAAATATTTAGGATGCGTAAATGATATGGCTCAGAATTCCAGGATGTTTATTGCTACGGAATTCACTGCATCCATAGAGCAAGGCTGCATCACGTCCTGTGAAGCTGTGATATGGTAAGTCATATACCAGTAAAAACACAGGAAAGGAGAGATATTATCAAGTTCAGAAAATCCTTCAGGAAATGTCAATGTCACTTTACTGAGGCGCGATGGTCAGTTGAAACATGTAAGAGTCGCCCAGTGGCTTAGGAGGATAGACAAGGCTAAAGATTTTGTAGTGATAACAGTTGAAAACACCATGTGTCACTATAAATTACTTACGTGTCGGTGGCAGTGTAACAAAAATGCGTGCTGGTGATTTTTCAGGGGAGTCCGATTTTTGTTGAAATTAACGTTTTGCAAATTTCACATAAATAGTGTTTGGCGCACTGACATACTTTTATTCATGTGCAAACTCAGTATCCATTTTACCAGACAAAATTTGTTTTGGTGCACGCGGCGGATGTGAAGTACAGAATCAATACCGTGTTCACCGTAGGAGACAATGGCATAAAGCAACCAGATTGGCATGCACCACATAGCAATAATAGCATAGCATACATGTAGTATGTGGACTTTCTAAACTGCACCTCCATTTGAAAGCGAAGAATTTGGGGCACCAGCCGTTATGGAACTGTCACAAAATGCTAATTTGCAAACCCTCTGAGCTTTTTTTCTATTAAAAAGTGTCTATTTATAAAGCAAATTTAGAGCATTGCTTTATAGATCAGTTTTGTAATTTGTTAAAACATCCATTTTGCTATTGTGTAAATGTATTCCTGGAAATTGCACGTAAAACAAGCGAGAAGTTCAGAAATCCAACATTGTTTTTACTTACGCGGCAAACGAAAAAATACACGCATTGCACTTGAGACGCACCAGCTTGGCTCAATTGTATCGCTTCCCTAAACTGATAGTCATCGATCGAACGACAAAATGCCGCGCAGGGTACCGGGAATGCAACCGGATGGAAAAATCATGGCTACAACTGAGAACGACAGAAAAAACATCGCACCGAAAAAGAAAACCCAAGACGAGATGATGCAATTGAACCGTAAATGTAATAAGACAGCTCCGAAATTGTTGCGCTTCGCTTAACTAATATTGAACTGTTTGTTGCTAGACGGGCTTCGCTGTCGGAAATTTCCTTACAAAAATACAAATTCTGTGGACATGCAGGGGTGCAAATTTGAGCTTGCGGCAAATGCACTTTTGGAAAGAGATTTTCATCCTTTGTTTGTAAATGCCTGAAATTTAACTGATACTTAACTGTCCTTTATTCCAATGTCTAGCATGTTGTTTGTCAAAGTGAACTCAGGGGTGAAATACTTACCTAGTGCAGTTAGGAATTTCATGCAAGGTTGCACAGAAAAACAAGGACATTATTAAAAAGTATAGACCCGTTTGTTTGCAAATAATCACAGTAAAGATTAAATAAATACACAATGTATGTTGGTATGTTGCCTACATTTAAGCACCTTGGAAATGAAGTACTGGTACATGTACACAGTACAAGCATGCGATGAAAGAAATATGACATGGTTCTCATCGGGATTCGAACCCGAGATGTCTGACACACAAGCAGATGCTCTACCAGCTGAGCTATGAGGCACAGTTGATTACTCCCCCGGGTTTTCCCAAAGACCTCTGACACACCAAGCAGATGCTGTACTAGCCGAGCTATGAGGCACAGTGATATACTCCCTCAGCTTTTCCCCAAGACCTCTGACACACCGGGCAGATGCTCTACCAGCTGAGCTATGAGGCACAGTGGTATACTCCCTCAGCTTTTCCCCAAGACCTCTGACACACCGGGCAGATGCTCTACCAGCTGAGCTATGAGGCACAGTGGTATACTCACTCAGGTTTACCCCAGGACCTCTGACATACCAGGCACATGCTCTTCCAGCTGAGCTATGAGGCACAGTGGTATACTCCCTCAGGTTTACCCCCAAAAACCCAACTTTTCTCTGTGTATTGCATGAATGCATGACTGAGCATCAGCCCGGTGTGTCGGAGGTCTAGGGTTCGAATCTCGAGAAAATCCCTGAACACAAAAAAAATCTTGAATTTTGCTCTTCTTATTTTTGTTTGAGTGACATGATGTTTTAACAACGGACATTCCAATATGTTTTATAAATAAATTGGCCTTATTTTTTTGCAAACTGTCCTTGGCCTTGGCATTTAAGCTGCTTTCGCTAAAATGTCACATCTGGTGTTTTTGCACCACACACAAAGCCAGAAAAATGTCTCTGCCCAAGTCAGATTATTTTTTAGAGATTTTAAAAAGTATAATTTATCCTTTTTTGACAGCATTTCAAGTGTAGTGTAGGAAATGCTTAAAGTCCCATTTAATTCAATTGGTGATTTACTACAAAAATTGTAATTAATTTTTTTGGTTTTTTTTCAACTCATGAAAAAAAATTGAGGTCATTGCAGATGATACTATGGGCTTTTAAGCCTGTGTGTTAGCAGGAAGGTTCTTGTTTTGTACTACCCTAAATGTGTTTGTTCCTAAACTATTTATAGTTAAAAAAAAAAGGAAAGTTTGTTGTCTAGACGGAGTAGTATCGATTGGTATGATGAGGGTCTCTTGTTTTAAAATGTTTTAAAACCATATGGCCTTGATGAGCTGCTGATGTTGTGTATTATGTAAAATTTGTGACGGTTGTTATGCCTAGCGTACATCGACATTGCAACTGGAAGCAACTCAACTGATCAGTTGCTGTCGATGAGTGCGCTACGCACACATCGACAGCAACTGATCAGTTGTGCAACTAGCGGCAACTGGGAACATCTAGTTTTCAGAGCGCGCACATCGACACGGCAACTCGGTAAAGCCTAGAGTACATTGACCTTGCAACTGGAAGCAACTGTTGCTTGCAGTTGCTGTCGATGTGCGCGCATGTATTCAGAAACACTCGTGCAAGTGATAGCAACGAGTTGCAACTACGCGTACATCGGCGCAACTGGCTGCAACTGGGTACAACAAGTTACCAGAAAGTAGAACATGAGCAACTCACTGCAACTAGGATTTTTTCTAGTTGCAAGTACGCACACATCGACCTTTTTGAGCAACTGATCAGTTGCTCCCAGTTGCCGCAAGTTGCTGAAAACACCAGTTGCCACAAGTTGCTTCCAGTTGCAATGTGTGAATCATATTCGACATTTTGGGCTATCTTTTCATATCATTCGTCAGTTCTAAGGGGGTGTTTTTTATCATCCAAAATTGCACGACCTTGAAAAGAATGTTCATTTAATAAACCTGAGATTCAAAGGCATTTGTGCTGTTGCTTGCTTGCTGCCGATGATTGAAAATCCAGATAGAATCATGCAGAAAAGTTAATCCCTTTGGTTTTATGGATAAATTCTTTGGCCATGAGCTACAAATTGGAATTCTCAAAGGATTCATGAAAATGAAAGAGTAGTATTTGGAAAATTCTATTCCGCAAAAAATCTCCATATTTGGCTACGATATCCCGTCTTGGAGTTTAAGAAATTCTTTCACATAAATTTGGCACAAGCAATAGGCAAATTATGTGAAATTTGTTTGGTGAAATTGTCTAATTACTAAATGTATGTACAACTCCAAAATCTTTCTATAAAATTCTAAATTCTTCCAAATTAAAATTTTGGTTCAAATTGCCATTCTGAAGTTAAAAATTCGGAGCAATCATTAAAAAACTGTACATTTCTGTCAAGAACAAAATTTACTTGTGCACATCTCAGACCAGACTAAATAATCAAGGTTGGCATTTTTAGTCCAGTATTTTACTGCCTCTATCATAACTCAATACGAATAACTTGGATACTTTGATTGGTATTATCAGCTAGTCTACTGAGCTTACTACGTGATACATTTTAAGTTGTTGCTGTTTTCCCTTTTATCGATGTTTGTTTCCATTCACGGTTTAAACAAAATAAGATTTACAACTTTGCATCCAGAAGTGGACATTGAGAAAATTATGGGAGCCTCTTTGCTAAAGTCCACAGTCGTAAATCTAGCACTACTTCCGCATTGAATCTCTTAAACTTTAAACTTTAAATCCAATGCGAACACACTCAAAAGACTTCCCTGACGTTTTTTCCCAGGCTCATCAATGGCATGCCTATTTTACCTTATAAGGAACAAGAATTAAGTTTCAAGGGCATTGCGATGGCAATATTTAGAGCGTAATTGTTTGGATTGCGGACAGAGAAGCTAAATTGAGGAATGGTTTTGAACTTAGAGGTTAGCTCTTCTGAGGAATTTAGAAGGCGATGATAGAGGAGCGAGGTTGGCTGAATAGGCAACAGCTGGCCCTTGTAACAGGTGTAAGAGGGAGCCGATTTAGGCCAATGTGTGCGTGGAGGTCCCCCAAGTTCCGGTAATAGAGTAACTCTTTCGCCTCCTTCAGTGGGCCTTCCTTCAAGGCATTTCGGGATGAAAGTAGGATCATTGTGCTCTCTTTTAATTGACTCTTTCGGACTCCATTCATGAGTGTCCCATAGGCATAGTGGGAGTTGGTAGGGGAATTCCCATGGTGTTTTGGGGGTTAGTTGCTTGTGACTTTGAATCTTGTGATGCCCAACTGTTCTGTTGGGGTGGGGAGGGGGAAGGTTGATTTTGAAATCTCATACAAGCTCGGAAGAGGAATTTCACAGAGGCCATCTAGGCAAGAAGGCTACACCCTCTCTTGGGCTTGACAAAAAAATTGTTAATATTTTGCCACATAGGGTACACGCTTAAAAATCTATTGTTAAATCAACAATTAAAACGTGCGGTGAGTAACTACTCTTTAAAGTGTTAAAATCTAACACTTATTTGGTTGGATTTAACGTGATAACTGTCGGATTCCAATATTGTAAAGAGTAGTCACTTACTGCACATTTTAATTTTTGATTTTCAAGACCCCTGCCCTTCATCCCCTCGAAATAGTACTTAAAATCAACATTTATCTGTCAGTATCATGAAAAGTCAACATTTTACAGCGCATGTAAAGTCGTATACGGCCTTCGACCCTTCTTCCCTTTGTACAACCATGAATTGACATTTTTGGACGGCCTCTGAAAAAGAAAATGCTAACATATCAACATGGCAGAGGGAGACTTTAGCCGTATCTGCATTGGACTTCTTTTTCGGGAGGTTTTACCGAGACGGTGGTAAAATGAAAATTGCTAAATGTTACTGTTGTCCGCATTTATACTTTTTGACACGGGAACATTTTACCGAGACCGTGGCAGAGCATGCTCAGTGTCCCTTTGCAGTTTGACCTTCACGGCCCGGACGTATGCTTCCGGAGTGCTTTTACCGACTCGATGTACGTGTCCGCATTGGACTTGTCGTCTCAGGAAAAGTTACCTGGTCAATTTTCCTGGGCAGCAGTTGGCCAGGAAAAGTAACCGCTGGATTCAGGAAAAGTTACTGAGAGGAAAACGTCTCAGGGAAAAGTACCCATCGTCTTGGTAATATTTCCCAAAAAAGTCCAATGCGGACAGGCTTTTTGGAGCTTGGTCTAGGGGAAATTTGAATCCATGGCTGCTGTGAAATTGCTTCCCTGCTGAGCATGAAATTCTTACTAAGGAAGAAAGTCGACAGAAAATCTTATCTTTAATCCAACTTTACTCAGTCATCATTGATCAGTGCAATAAGGAAGCAGCCACAAAGTCTTCACTGTCTCAGGAGTGAGTCCCAAGCCAAGAGGAAATCATGATCCCCCCCTGGAGCCCCCAGTCGGAAACAGGTGAAAAAGGATGTCTCAAGGACACATGGGTGTTATTAGAGGCTTATGACTAATGTACAAATGTTTGGAGCCTTATATTAAGAGACTTTGAAGACGTCTACATTCACAATTTTTTTTTAAACTGAGAGGTTCGTGGTTTATACACTGGAGTTGACCTTACAGATTTGTGGCACAGTTTTCACACCGGACAGATGCTCTACCAGCTGAGCTATGAGGCACAGTGGTATACTCCTTCAGATTTTCTTAGAAACCTTTGACCAGGGTTGTAACGACTCTCCCTCTGCCCAAGTCCCAAGTCAAGTCAAGTCAAACTGCCTTCGAGTCCCAAGTCAAGTCAAGTCAAGTCAAACTGCCTTCGAGTCCCAAGTCAAGTCAAGTCAAGTCAAACTGCCTTCGAGTCCCAAGTCAAGTCAAGTCAAGTCAAACTGTCTTTGAGTCCCAAGTCAAGTCAAGTGAAGTCAAACTGCCTTTGAGTCCCAAGTCAAGTCAAGTCAAACAGCCTTCGAATCCCAAGTCAAGTCAAGTCGGGCATATTGGTCAAGTTGGGTCAAGTCAAGTAGTCACGTCAGTAAATTTGTTCAAGCTAAGTTAAGAATGAGTCTAAATGCTGAAACTCACATTCATGTTGATCAGGCCAAGGTTTCTTTAGTGCTGAAATACAATCGGTCCCCAAAATAACAAACAATGTTTAAAGATCTATTTTATTTTTGGCAAACTCTAGTCAAAAAAAATCTGAGTCTAGTCAAGTCATTTGAGGTTCGAGTCTCGAGTCAATTCAAGTCATTTGAGGTTCAAGTCAAGTCAACTCAGTGATAATCGGGACTCGAGTCCCGAGTCTCAAGTCCGAGTCATTACAACCCTGCCTTTGACACACCGGGCAGATGCTCTCCCAGCTGAGCTAAGAGGCACAGTGCTATACATGTCCAACCAAACGTAAACCTGCTATTCCACAAGTATCAGTAATGACTCTGAATGTTTAACGCCAACATACAATTTCATGCTTTGCCTAATTCACTATTAATGACACAATCTATATGCACGCCTACGTGTATTACAGAAGCTGAAGAGTAGAGCATAGCTCCATGAGTAGAGTGATGATAAATGGCATTCATTTGGAAAAAGTCATGTACAGTGCCTGTAAAGCAACTTCCTTGCGAGGTACATGTAATATAGTATATCCTGAGATAATTAATTACCCTATTTGATAAAGGTCAAAGGCAATTTGTTCTTGTTAAATGTTTGTTCAGATACATCAATGTACTACGGAGACATAAAGTTAAAAGAAGAAAAACAAAGAAAAATCCAAGCCAGACAGGGGCTTGGATCATATCTCAAATGATCCCTGGGAGGGGGGAGGGTTTATTTCATTAAAGGGTTTACCCCTCTGTTGGGCTTGTTAAGCTCACGTGATAGCCAATCCAATCGATGAGGAACAACTGTAATACCGTGATTCAAGACCACCAGTTGGCTTCATAGCTCAAGTGGTAGGGCATCTGCACGTTAAGCAGATGGTCTGCGGTTCGAATCCCGGTGGAGCCAAGTTGTTTATTACTGCTTGTTTAACTTGAGCGATGTTAGGGACTCTTTTGAACAACGAAACAGAGGCGTCTGCTCGTTTGAATATGGTTAAAGTGGACATCACAAAACTTCTTTATTAGAAGTTTAAAAACATGGAAAGGAACTGGAACATTCTTCAAAAGTTTAAGAGATGAGAGAATTTTATAGTTGCATTATTCACAAAACCGAAATAATATAGCAATATAATGAAGTCTTTTGGGAACAAGAAGATTCCACAAATTCTCTGGACACTTTAGCACCCGTAAATAGGTGAGCTACTCTTCACCAAGGAAAATATTGCGTGCCAGACTGGAATGTTTAAAATGTGTGTATTCTCACTAGGTTGGCCCCTTAAGCCTGGCTCTGAGGGTCGAGCTCTGAAGATACACATTTGGACTGTCTAAGGGAAAAAAAGGATGTTGGCTACCGATACCTTAAATAGTTCTCGTTTGTTTTTATTGTGGGCTCTGAATATGACGTTAGGCATTTAGCAATGTATCCAGTATGTAAACTCATCCCGCGCTGCATACCAACTTGTTAACATCACAGCATCTCGTGGTATGAATCACACGAATATTACGGGCCGATGGTGACGTGATATTGCCCGTTCACTCAGTCATTCGCAATGAGTTTTCTCTGGACGGTGGTGCTACGCGCGAGAGAAATTGGTTGATAAAATATCGTGATTTATTTGATCATGAAATGTGGGATTTTAAATTCCAGAGCTAGTCCCCCCTTGACTGTACTTGGGCTCGGTATGCAAGGCATGTAATTGCAGTTGGTGAAATCTTTTTCCGATAAGTCAGTTGGTCGTTTTTGGCCATCAACCGAATATTTTGAAGGGGAGAACCTGTCAGTTGTACTGGGGGACCTTATTGGGTTTGATATGACACTAAGCGACCTGTTTTCTTTTGAATTAGCTCGTGGTATGCGAGGCTTATTTTTAAATCAACAACCCACTTATGGAGAACAAATTACTTGTTTGGTTTTATTGCTAAGAATTTAGGCAAACAACTGCAAAATTATTGAGGGCCAGGCTAGGGCAGACCATAACAGGGCATGTTTGGTTTACGAGTTAGAATTCGGAAGTGTTCAATTTGATAGGATATCAATTTTATTTGCTGTTGTGTGCCGGAAATGTGACTGTGTGGTTAAAACAATTTGGTTGGAATGTAGGTGTATTGTGGTTACTTTACGTGAAATAAGTGAGAAAAACATTTTTAAAAGCAAACTTGTTAACAGAAACTTTATAGTCGGGTATGAAAAACTTGAAATTGGTTTTCAGCGTGTCTGAGTTTTAAATTCTACTACACAGAGACGGTACTTTAACCCTCAGAAGTCCAATGGGAACACCACTTAATTTTAGCTCATGTAAAGGTATCTTGCCCTTTTGGAAAAGGTGTTAAGCAAAAAATATTTCCATTTCTGGGGTGTTTGTACGTGTACAGACAAATAACACACATTTACCTAACACAGCCGCAACAGTGAACGTCTTCTTGAAACATTGTCTTTATAGAATTAGTGAAATTTCCTCCCAAAATCCTTCCGGGGATTTGCACCTTCCTGCCATCTCAGTCTGAAAAAATCTTCGGATGTTTTTCATTTCTTCCACGCCTTGCCAGACTGCCCTTGTCACGCACAGTTAAATTTCGTTTATCTTCCTGATTTTGTTTAAAAGTTTTCTTGAAGTCTGTGAGTCAAGTTACTTTTGGTTTGCCTGTTATGCTTTGAAATGAGTGCTTAGAATGGGATTTCCGTCATAATTTGACAGTTAACAAATGCGTTTTTTATTTTGCTAGTCAGGGGAAAGTAAGGGATCAGTGTTACCACCGACAAGGTACGAGGCTGGCATTTTATTGATATCAAAAATGAATTCAGTGTATAAACAACCACTGAGAAAATACACCAAAAACTTTAAAAACTTTTACAGAAAAATAACGACTGGTGGTTTATGCTATGCGGAATGCATGCAACTTGCTTTGCAAAATAGTGACCGTCTCCTCGCTATGACGTAGCGGGGTCAATGCATATCATTATGACATCATCACCCCTTTTTTCATTTTGGCCTGTTGCCGGTTGACGAACACGGTTTAGTTTTTCATTTTTCTCTCTAATACAAAGTCAGCAATAATGATAAGAAAAACGCAACTTTATCAAGTAACATCCATTTTATAAAATCACTTTCTTCCTCGCCAAGTAGCTTAAAGCTTTCAGCCCGGCTTTGAAATGCTGAGTCGTAATATAAAATGTACTGTGTTAAAATAGTGTCCATAGCATGCTATAAGCCCTGCTGTTAAATGGAATAGCTTCCTTGACAGGAACCTCATCGCGGTCTAAAGACCCCTAGAGATGAAATTAATTCCTCTCGGCTTCCCCTAGTGCTACCTGTTTTTCTGTCAAATTATGTGTCAGATTTCCATTAAAAACACAGTGAATCTTGGTTTGAAGGGGGCTGAGTGGACAATATTGCGGTGTTCCTCCGAGGACAAAACATGGTGTGATTTCTCCATTGAGGTGGGCTGAACACCACGGGGTACCGATTTTGGTCTCGGTAAAAATGAAAGAAGGAAAAATTGTTTCAGGATGAGTTGTCCTGTTTGTGTTGTAACATTAACAGCAAGTTGTTGATGCAAATTTGAACAAAAACATTGTGTAGTACTGTAGGGGGTATTATGTATCACAAAATAAAGAACTAATTTTTCTGTTAAATTCATATTTGGTCATTTTGTTTTTCATTGTAATGGCATGAAATTCCATACAGGATAGGCCTTTAAAAAACAAAATTTCAGCCACATATATGCAGTAATACATGTACTTCAGAAAACCATGCATGTTCTTGCAGGGGTCGAAATTAACCTGAATTTCATGCTGGTAAGCAGGACCAGTAGATTAGAGAAGCTGAACATTTGGTGGTCGATCCACCGGTGCTTTTCAAAATGGCACCGAGATACTGAAACACTTTCTGGTTTAGTGTAGGATGGATGAAATTGCTTTTTGGTCTGACACTGAAAAAGAAATGTAGTTATCATAAACATATTTCGCATTGAGTAAGCAATGTTTACTGTGGATTAGACATCAGAGAATGTTTCCATGAGTCAGTAAATGTTTTCACTGGTCCATCAGACCAGCGTCTTTGACAGATCTATATAGTGGTGTTTCTAATTTTTTACTGGTCTCTGACCACAGGACCAGTGTTAATTTCGACCCCTGTTTTTGTGTTGAATGAATGGTAAAAAAATTGTCTTCAGACAATTTTTTTTAAAAGCACCTTCAGTTGGCTATTTCTCCCGCAGAGGTACCATTTTACACAGGAAAAAAAATAATGTGGTGTTTGTTATCATTGCTATCAACACTTTCTGTTGGATTGTTCTTGTCAACTCGTGAAGTAAAATTTTGAGTAACTGCAAATGTATTGAGGCCTTAACAGTGTCTGTCTCCATATGACCTGATTCTAGGACACCCCCGTCCTTGATTTCAGACCAGGAAACGCACACTTGACCAAACATCATCCTGTTTCTTTGTCTATACTTGATGACGCCAGAAACTTCGAAATCTATCCAACCTGGAAATCCTGTGTATACGTTCTTCTTTAAAACATCCCATTTAAAAATAATGCTTATAGGCCTATAGGCATGGTTTGTTGCTATGGGGTCAGACAATTACGGCTGGGGTTGTTTTGTTTAATCTTACATTATCTGCAATGTTTTTCCTCTGCCCTGATTTTTGCCTGACTTTTCTTCCTGTTTACTTTATTAGAGATTTCAAAGTCACGTTTCTGATGTCTGTTTTGAAAGCGGAACAGGAACCACTCGTGTAAACTACGGAAGTTCCTGTGGATATTATTTGTTCGGTTTGCCATGATTTTGAGGACCTGCGGGTTCTTGTGGTGGGCTTGTGAGGACTTGCAGGGACTTGAGGACTTGCAGGGACTTGAGGACTTGCAGGGACTTGTGAGGACTTGCAGGGACTTGCGAGGACTTGCAGGGACTTGTGGTGAACTTCAAGACTTGCAGGGCTTGTGGTAGACTTGTGAGGACTTGTGATGGACTTGCAAAGACTTGTGAGGATTTGTAGGGACTTCTGAGGACTTGTAGGAACTTGAAATGGACTTGTGAGGACTTGCAAGGGGGTTATGATGGACTTTTGAGGACTTGTGATAGTCTCGACTGCAATGCCATACATGTATGTGATGCATAGACACCAACTTTGATCCCACCATAGTTCGAAATACCTGTAAAAACATTTTTTGATTGAATAAATCAAAATAAATTATTTTCAATATTTGCGGCCGACTCACACGCGAGGAACATTCCAAGAGAGTCTTGTGACTTTTGCGGTAAATGAGGTTCAAGGCCATGGATAACCATCAAATAATTTCCCCACCAGGTTACAAAAAATCCGCCTCAAAAACTAGGAAAATTTGTTGCGTGGTACCCAGTTAACCTTCAATTTGATCCCAAAGGAATGTGGCTCCCGGCGCAGCACACCGCGGCATCGCCGCGGTCACGAAAGCCGAATAGCATCCTCTCCCCGCGTCAATCACGCCGTGCACAAATAAAGAAATTATCTCATAGCTAGAACTCGGTAGGGCACATTCTTCACACGTTTTAGACTAGAAATAGAGATGCTGGGTGTTTTGTAAATTGTTGTCAATTACTGATCAACAATTTTGGTGTCATGCCGGCTAAATGATTGGCAAGGGTTATATTTGCTTACAAAACTTTATTTAAGGTCAGCTGGAAATTTGACGTCATTGCATTTGAAGCGGAGAATTAGGATGTTCAGTTGTGGGAACAAATTCTGCATTTTCGAGTGTCGACTGCCAATAAACACGGTTCCGTATTCCTTGCTGGAGAATTAACCAACGCCAAAGATTTCAAAATGTATTACAATGTATGACAATTTTAATTCTAAGGTATAACAAATTTAGTTTCTTGCATTTTTTTATGAATATTTGGTTGCTTATTCATATTAACAATACATTTCTCAGTAGAAGACAAACGTTTAATAATATAACAAAAATTGATTTTAATAAAAGTGGATACTTTTTCAGTTTGCCAAAGCTAGGTTTTGAATGAGAAAGTAAAACAATCGCAGACAGAAAGTTATGGAAAACAAGACCCATTTTGAAACATTCAAATTATCTTTTTTTTCTGTCTTCCCTAAGTAACCATGCACTGTTTCGATATGTACTAAGGTCGGGACTTAAAAACAAAATTTTGAATATTTGATAAGATTTGCAAAAGTGGACGATCGAATATTCAGTTTTTAAGCGTCCCAATATTTGGATTTTAAGATATTTATTGTCCCAGCATTTGCACAATTGTTGGTTTCCCGGGAAATAGGCACAAGTTTTGGTTCTGTAAAATGTTGACAATTTTTCTTTTTTGCTTCAAGGAAATTATTGAGTGTTTTTTTTGTATCATGAGACTTTCTTTGTGATTTGCATTAATATTGCAAATAGTTGCAGGAAATTTTACCTTTCAAATTTTTAAAGGTGCTAAGATTTTCCAGCTGTTAGTCATTGCAGATGGGACCTCGAATCAAATGACATCGCATCACGTCTCATCTCACAAGGATACAAACTTTATTTTTAGCCCGTTGTCTCTAAAAGGACTCGGACTCCCGTGTGTTTCACCCAGCTCCAAATTTTGGCCCCACCAAGAGGCCGGGTAATCCATACCGAAATGCAACATTGGGACCCTGCGGGAGTTTACTGAGGGGACCGCTGGTCGCAATTGGATCCAATCGGCAATGGAATGTCAATAGGTTCACAGGTGGATCTGTGACATGTCTCAATGCCATCACATAGCGCAAGTGGTATTTGATAAGGCTGGCTCTAGCTGTGCCAGTATTGCACTGATCCCCTCTTGAATTTTTAAAAACTTATTTAAAAGATTTTACAGACCTTTTTGGGGGTTACGCTTACTGAGTAGATGGTACTTTAACCGTCTTAAAGGCCTGTCCGCATTGGACTTTTTTGGAGAAAACGTACCGAGACGATGGGTACTTTTCCCATTTTAAGTCCAATGCGGACAGCCTAGGACGTTTTCCTCTCAGTAACTTTTCCCGAGTCGAGCGGTTACTTTTCCTGGCCAACTTCTGCCCAGGAAAATTGACCAGGGAACTTTTCCCGAGACGAAAAGTCCAATGCGGACACAGTGAGTCGGTAAACGTGCTCTGGAAGCGTATGTCCGGGCCGTGAAGGTTAAACTGCGAAGGGACACTCCGCATGCTCTCCCACGGTCTCAGTAAAACTTTACTGTGTCAAAAAGACCAAATGTGGACAGCAGTAAAATTTAGCCATGTCCACATGACCTTCTTTAGTAAACCTTCCTGAGACAGTGGGTACATGTTCGTGTACTTTTCCCATTTATACCGGTAGTCCAATGCGGACATCCTGGGATGTTTTCCTCTCAGTAACTTTTTCCGAGTCCAGCGGTTACTTTTCCTGGCCAACTGCTGCCCAGTTAAATTGACCAGGCATACTTTTCCCGAATTGAAAAGTCCAGTGCGGACAAAACGAGACTGTAAAACGAGACTATAAAACCATACATTCGCAACCATCGTCTGGTAAAATCTTCAGAAAAAAAAGAAGTCTGGTGTGGACTGCGGACGTATTTAAATTTTATTTTTTGCGAACCCTGTTAAAGACGCCCCTCCCCCATTTCCCTTCGGCCACTCCCCTTTTATCTTTCTTCACCCACTCTAGACTACATGTATATGTCTGGAACATCATGGAAGAAGGAAACAACTGGGTTAAAATCATATAGGTTAAAATCTAGGTGTTTCCAAAGTTGCACCCATGTATGTACCCTTTCTTGGCACCACGCGTCCCCCAAGGGTCGACCACTTAGTAGGCTAACAAGAACCCAGTAATTAGCGTTTCCTAACCACAGCCAAATTAGCACCCTCCTTTCCTTGAGGGGTGTAATATAAAACCCCCAAACCTAGCCCTACTAATGCCCTTTTATTTGCCGATGATTGACTTGTACATGTAAATACCACATATTTTTGCTTGTCAGTCACAATTAACTGGGCTTTCCTAAAAAGAAATTGTTTACTGAAGCACAGGATTGTGTAGTTTAGGAGAACAGACTGAAAATGACTGAAAATATCACGTGAAAATCTTTAGATCCAAATTTTATCGCAAGAAAATTTTGGTATTTTTCTTGAAGTGACATGGTAGAGAGTTCTAGTGGATCATATTAAAGACCTTGGTTAGTTCCGGAGGTTGTAGGTTCGAATCCTGGTGTAGTCCATCCACGATACATGTGCCCTTGAGCAAGGCACTTTGCCATGCATTGCTTATCTCCACCCAGGAGTAGATGGGTACCTTGGAGGGTAGCGATTGTTAATGTGTTTGATTAGCCATTGAGTGCCTGATGGTTGCACCCAAGTAAATTAGGCTCCCATAGGAACCAATGCTAAATGCCCAATTTTCAAAAATCATTTTAAAATACTCACAACTCTCTCAGCTTCTCAGGACAACAACCAAAATACTCATTGAAGTCTCATCTTTTCAATTCTGTTCAATTTTATGGGGGTAATCCGTCACTTTTATTCCCTAATTTCCACTTGAAACAAAACCACCTCTGCAACAGTAAAAATTGCTAAACAGACCAGCGTCCATTTTGGAATAAAGGCACAGTATACGCTACTGGGCAAAATAGGGCCACTTTTAGGAGCTACATTGTCCAAAATATTTATAGTTGGAAGAAAAAATACCCCACATCACGGCGATGGCCATATTCTACACAAGACCACACTCGTTCAGCTCGCAACTCTCTCTCTAATAAAGAAGAATTTGAGGGCATACAAAATATTCATGAGCTCGGCGCACGGATCTCTGTCTATTTACTTGGGTGCTCCCTGATGGGCAGCCAGGGGCTGTATACTCCCCAGGGAGCTGAGATAGTATACATGTATGGAGTGATTTAATGGAGCCCAATGATTAGGGGTAATAATAACATAGGTGTCTTGAGCAGGTTTCCCGGATAAGTAAACGATATAATTCCATATTTTTGTAATACAGTCCCAATGGCTTTCCTTGTAAATGGGAAATACGCGGTGATCCCTCGGTGCATTTCCTGCAATGGATCCCTTGCCGAGTTAATGGGAAAACACACTGAAATTACTGGTCATTAAGTAAGCGGTCATTCACGCCAGAAGGCAGCGGATGTTTTTTTGTAATTAGAGTCTGACCGGTTTAGCAGATCATTAATCGTGCCGTGTGATGGACGACACTGAAATGGATCATTACCGATCGTTATTTTCGGGATTTGATATTTAAAAGCACTCGGCTTTAGATTAGCAATGATGTATTAAAGTAGCAGTAGGGTTAAAGGAGCGTGTCCAGATCACATTTTTTTGACACCTTCTCCAATTTTTCCCGTGGGTGTTGAGATTTTGATACCATATCATGTGTCATATTTTTCTCATTACCATTCTGAAATGTCGCGCTCTCAATCTGTATATTTTCAAGGATATCATAAAAAACCACTGTTTTTGTAAACTAATTTATCCGGTTACATAAAGCAGTGCAGTGATTACACAAACCTTTTTGCTTCCATAGCCAAATTGGAGATTGCAAATTTCCTGTTTTCTTCCCATGGATAGTATTTTGGGGAGGTATTTTATATGATTGTTTGGTTAGAATAAAAATCTGGACAAGCTTGTTTAAATGCCGCGACGAAAATGTAAATGATTTAATGCACATTTGTACCGGTATAAAGGAAATTCATAGGCTAATCATGTATGTAAATTCCGCCATATTATAGACCATATCGAATAGCCGCCATTTTGTGGGGCACCTTTTGTTACTTAAACAGTCCAACAATGGAAGCACAATATGGGTAATTCCCAAAATTAGGGGTCCAAAAGTGTGACATGCTTTTTAAGATTTACAAGTGTTTTTAATCATTAAAAGAGGTTTCCCAGTAGAAAATAATTATTTTTATTTAAACAAGTGCCACTCAAATTTAATGTTTGTGTGTAGATATGGCACCAAGGTTAATGCAAACTCATTCTACAGCCAATTTTCATTGGCGTAGGTAACCCGGGACACCAAACTCCTATTCAATACCATGGAACAAATTATAAGCCTTTATGGTCTTTCGTTTTAAATATTTTTCAGGAATCAAAGAACAAAATATTGACGAAAATGATGCTGCCCCCTATAATCACAGGCCACAGTCTATTACTGAGAATTTGTGGTCATAAGTGGTGATTTTTGAAGCAGAGAGTGTCGTACGTAACTGGGACACCAAACATTTTGGACCCCGAATTTTGGGAATTACCCATATATGCAACCATGCATGTCCTCAAGGAACAAAGAAACTGCCTCACGAAATGGCGGATATTCGATACGGTCTATACTTGGGCGTAACAGAACCAATTACATTCATGTGCGATGTCGTTGAATCATAAATAAAACACTTTAGAGGATTACATTTGGCACTTGATACATAATTAGCATTCCTCACTGCCCACTCGAAAGGAAAAAGGATATTTTAAAAGAATGTCGGCTTTTTTGTGTGTTGAAAGAGAACTTTTCCTGTTCAAATTTTGATAAAACTTGTTTTTGAAGAAAATTCACATAACAGCTTTGTCGCGCATGACTGGATAAAGCTTCTGTGTGTGAAAAATTCCCACTCTCGGATTGACTGCAGTTTGTTTTGTGTCAAAAAGTGGAAACATTTTCCACGTTTCTTTTCAATCGCTTGAGCATCTTTTTTGATGGATACCGGCGCATTATAAATTTTCATTATTATTATTATATATTCATCTTGGTTTGCACATTGCTATTTATGTGCCCACAAGAAAATGTTGCAGAAAATGTTGCTGCATTTTGCAAACACGAAATGAAGCTCAATTTAGTGTAAAATCCGAAAACATCCTGACCCAACGCTAAGCTTAAAAGGTTTCCGAGCCAATATGCGCGGAGTTATCTCCCCATCAGATCAGCCATCGCTCCAATTTAATTATAATTGATGTTACCACGGCAACCAATGGGCCCCGTCCTCGCATCCAGGGCACTCTTGCAACAGGGCGCGCTCAGGTGTGTGGGGGGGATTTTGACTCCCTAACCTGTGTACGGAAATGCTCTTACGACGCTCGAGTAGCGATTGAGCCGATGCTTTGCCTCGGGGAAATACGCAAATTATGAAGATCCCAGGTGATCCAAGATAAATACTCATTGAAAATGCACTTTGGATGGTGTACATGTAACTTCATTATCTGTAGTACCGGTATGTGCAACACTGCCGTAATGACGTTATAATGAGCACCACCCTTTGTTTTGTCGTACATGTAATACAAACAGTTTTTTAAGGATATTTTGTTGCAAATTTTAAACAAACAAAAATGTATCTTGTAAATATGAAAGATATAATTACTTTTAATGAATAAGAAAATACCACAAAACATGAGAAAAAAACCAGCGATTATAGCGTGTTTTTTATAATTTACCGCATATAATTTACCGGTCGTCAAATACCAGATATTAACTTATTCCTTGCTAAATCTCTACATTTTTGTTTTGAGACGGAACTCAAAAACACGTGTGTTGGTTTTTAAGCAAGCAGTTAATTCCATTGAATCTGAATTTTGAGAAATAAAATGTTATTGGTTGAAACCTAAAAGTTGAAGAAATTCTTTAAAATGCTCTTAAAAGGGGTTCTAAAACATACATAAATCATATATTTCTCACAGAATTTAATTAGTTTAACACAGTGGAATTTAACTGTAATTTTCCCACTGATCTTAAACATTAAAATACAATGCATTTCCTTTATCCCTATACAAAGAAAAATAATATTTATATGTTAGGAAAATGTAGGTTGCAATTGTTATATCAAAATTTGCAGGGAACTAGCTTTAACCCTAACAGTCCTCAATCCTCAAATCAATACGATTTTACATACACTCCAGGGAGTTGAGTTTAATAATATTATTGCTCAGTGCACACACTTGGCCCACCTCGTGTGTTTTGGCTGGCGACCTGTTTTACCTTAATAATTCTTCCGGGGTTAATCGGTACCCTGCTTCCTGAAAAACCTGCCTGAGCTGAATCAGTACTTACGTGACACTTGGCGCCCATCACTCATGACTTATCGCCCACAGTTATTGCTGCCCTACGCACACCCAAACCCTAATTTTTCACACGTCTGTCCCACCAAAATGACACAAGAATTTCCTGTAGAATGCAGCCGTTTTTTGTATAACACGGAGCCGGTAAAAAGGGAAACTGTTCATTTGCAAGTGCCCAGTTTATGGATGCGGTCAGGCACGTATGACCATTTTTTTTGGAAAATGGCTTGAAGCAAATCACGCGTAACCATGTTAACACCTCTTCTGTGTCCCGCCCTTTGATAAAAGGTTACAACTACAGGCTTACAACACGTGAAACAACCCACACCCATTTTTTGTTGCCCCCTTTCAAAGGTTGGAATGATACTGCAAAAATGTTAAACTTCCAGTCTCCGTTTTGTCCCAGAGGCACAATGTGGTTACACTTCCCACAAATCATGTGTTGTCGAAGTCTAAATTACGTGGAGGAAGTTACTAAGGAGACCCGAAAGGAAAGTGGGAAGTTGTCATGGCAACCACTAAGACCCAGGTCTGAGTATTTTGTTTATTTTCAGCTTATGATGTTAAAGGCACAGGCTTGTCAGCAATGCGCGCACGCCAAATTCGTGCCACGAAATATGCAGCTCCATGCCTTTGCTATGGAGCTGCGTATTTCGTTGCACGAATTTGGCGTGCGCGCATTGCTGATGAGCCTGTGCCTTTAAGGAGCTAGGGGTGAATATTTTGCCCCCGTCTCAAATTTGAATAAAAAGCTGAAAAAGTAAACTGTTTTGAATTGTTAACGTTTTAAGAAACTAAGTCAAGTAGTACCAGGGGCTAATTTCATGGCGCTGTTTAGCACAAAAATGTGCTTGGGACAGAATTTATTAATTATTTGCTTTGTAAAATGCATGTCATATTGTGTTTTCAGAAATGGTAGCAAAATATTACTAAATACACATCACACACGATTTTGGCTGGCAACCCATTTTTGCAATATAAAGCAAATAAATTCTGTGCTAAACAACGCTATGTAAATTGGCCCCTAGATCACATCATGGCAAGTTCTGATACTGTAAAACTTGTTTGCTGCCCTCGCTTGACTGCTCAGACACACGGAAGAGTTTCTTTGGTGAAATTGTGTATGGCAACAAAGTTGTTGCCTACAATACATCAGGCTCAAAATATGTGGGAAATTTTGAGTAAATTTCACATTTTGTCCAGTGAAACAGTCGTTGTACAAGTTCTGAAGTATTCTAAAACGAGCCATATATTTTGGGTGATGGCGCATTACCTGAATCTGTGTCATCAACTTAATCCCTAAGGCTCAAAAACGTTAAAGTTTTTCTCAATGATAGGAAACAACTCCTTTCCGTATCCTGATTGCAATATTTCCGCTCGATCACTTAAAATAATTCCTTCTCTTTGACCAAAAACCAAAAAGGATTTGAGACAGACAGTAACATTGTCACCACATTCACTTAAGTGAGTCACAGAAATATACACTTCTAACAAAAAAGCTACAACAATATTTTCTCAATTTCCATTTATTTTCGGCCTTAATTGTTTTTCTTTTCAGATAATAATATAATATAAAGTCATCAGATATGCCTTTTTAAACCACTTAAAACCACTTCGCAGCGGCTAGGCATTTTCCGATTCATTCCCCTGGAGCGGGAGACTGCGCTTGCAGTTTTGGTTATGCAGTATATACTGTATGTAAAGTCACAGATCAAAAACCAAAAACTTACTTGACCCTAAAGCCCTTTTCACACGAGGCCAAAAAACTCGCAAGGCTTGAGATATTTTCTCATACTTGAGAAAATTTTACAAAAGTGCCATTGTGTGAAAGGACACCATGCTTGACAGTCTCAAGCATTCCTTGAGAAATTTTCTCAATGCTTGAGATATTTTGTCGGAGGTCCGGACCTACGACAAAATATTCCGCTAGCGGAAGATTTCTCAAGGTATGCTTGAGAACGATCGTGTGAAGGGAAATGTACAACGTCCTTTGCGACAGCTAACGCATTGCGCATGCGTGGGGACTTCAACACACGACCTTTGTGATAGCGCGCCCTAGCTAGCTACGTGTGTGCACTCTGCACTGCAGACGGATCCGGCCGATGATCGAAACTCTGATCTTCCCCGCGCGAATTGTATAGCGATGGCCAACTCCAACATGATTTTACTGCTATTTTGGCTCCACTCTGTATCTCGATCTTCTGGGCAATTTTCCTCCAAACATATGGCTAATTTTTATGTACCATTCCGTCCATTTTAGACTGGACGGAGGTGGTCTCCATAGCTTCGACTTTTTCCGCTTTTTCGACGAATCCGTTTCTTCTGTCGCGCTACGCTTTTTCGTTGACATGTTGTTGTCGGCCATTTTGTCTGTGTTAACCGCTGGTACTAGCAACATTTACGCGCATACTTTATTGGTCTGCTGGCGACCAGCGAAAAAAGCATACTCGTCTCAAGGAACGTTAGCGGAACGTTTTCCTGTGCCGTGTGAAAGTATGCGAAATCGCCCAACCGCATAATTGTAAAGTAAACAATCGCCGCTCGTAAAATCTCTCTCAAGCCTTGCGAGTTTTTTTGATGTCGTGTGAAAAGGGCTTAAGCCAACAAGATGAGAGACCAGCTCTGCCCTGGTAGTACCCATGGTAGTACTGACCCATGGGCTAATTCTGTATTACCGCCCCAAGACACTCCACTTGCCTGGAAGTGGCTATAGACAATTACTGTAAAAAACATGAAACAAAAGTTCAAGTCCTACAAAAAACAGGAAATTTGGAAAACATTTAATTTCAGTCCTAATTGTTTTGTGAGCAGTAGGCCTATAGTATACTCACAAGTTTTGGGATCATTGGGGACGGTTTTTTTTTGTCTCGTTTTTGGCAAATCTTGTGAGAATTAGAAGTTTTTATTCTCTTGTACCTGCTTTAGTCAAACTTGATTGGCTTAATGTAAAGTTAACAAAATTCTTAGCAAGATTGTTATAAATTCAGAGGGAGAAATGTGCCACTAAAAAAATATCATGCAAAAATTAGTTGTAGGCATGTTTTCACCCTCTTTGTATAAAATTGAAACAGTTTTCAGTGACGGAAAATGTTAAAAGCGTGTGGTTTTACCTCCAGCTCTCCGAGAGTGACAAGCACAAACTTGTAAAACAACTGACTGAATTTATTTATAAACAAATACAAATTTGTTTGGTTGCATTTCTGGTTAATTGGAACCCCCCTAATGTGCCGAAGGCCTAATTCCTCTGAATTGTTTTGCTGGAGAGAATCTTGGGGGTTGTATGAACATGATGAAAAGAGTTCTGTGGTTGACCACAAAAACCGATTTCCACTTTAAAAATGTAAAATGATACCTTGATTATCTTAAGTAGATTTTTACCAAGAATTTGTCAAATTTTGGTTCCAAATATTTCACCAAGGGGTGGTCTGATTTCAAAGTATACACTGTGTTTACACTGGTCCTGAGCTCGGGATCAAGATTGATCCCCTGATAAGAATGCAGCAGTGTTAACCGCAATGATCCTGAGTGCCGCGTTTACATTCTGTAGTTGATCTCAGCTCGGTGCCAGAAGTTGCAGTCAAAGGTCATATGCTCTGTGTGCATGTACAGAATACGTGTGCATGTACAGTGTGTAAGGCCACTTGAATTTCGCGGGCCTTTCCCCGCTACGGCTGTGGAGCGGATGCGGTAAAGATTAATTGCTTATCTAACCGCAATCTGATCCCGAGCTCGGGATCGAACCCTCCGCCAACGCGAGACCAAAATCTGATGGGGGCAAATTTGGTCCCCAGAGCGTTTACACTTTTTTTTTGATCTGGGGCTGATCCCGAGCTCGGTACTGACAGATAAGTAGGCTGGTCCGCATTGAACATTTTTAGGGAAAACCTACCGAGACGATGAGTACTTTTCCCATTTTAAGTCCAATGCCGACAGCCTAGGACGTTTTCCTCTCAGTAACTTTTTTCCGAGAACAGCTGCTGCCCAGGAAAATTTACCAGGTAACTTTTCCTGAGACAATAAGTCCAATGTGGACACATCAAGTCGGTAAAAGCGCTCTGGAAGCATACATTCCGGCCGTGAAGGTCATACTGCGGAGGGACACTACGCATGCTCTCCCACAGTCTCGGTAAAATTTCCCTGTGTCGAAAAAGTCAAAATGCGGACAGCAGTAAAATTTAGCAATTTTTCATTTTACCATCGTTTCGGTAAAACCTCCCGAAAAACAAGTCCACGGCTCTAGGCTTAAACTGTGTGTGGTCTTACAGTGCCAAATTACCACTTTTTGTACAATTTAAACCCACTTGACTGCTTGTCAGAATATCATGAGATTTTAACCATATTATGAGATATTTTGTGACTGGAGGGAAAGTGAAATGTTACGTGGATGATTTGTTCAAATTTTTGGTAAAATAGATGATCCAAAAGTGTTAACCCCGTGCAGTATTTCCAACTTTTCCCAGTGACAAACACACAAACTCCACGTGAGAAATCCCGGAGGGGAAATACTTGTAAATTACATTTGATTTGTTCGTAATTGGAGTTGTTACCAATTTGTTGCTGTCTGTGGCCAGGTGCTTATTCCCTCAGTTGATTGAGTTGAAGTTTGCGGTACTTGTTTGTTTACATGGTTGCTGAAATTGTTTTTCTCGGGTCTAAGCCGGCATTGCATCACGTTCGCACTGGAAACCTTTCCCCTCCTAATTCTCAACTCAGGTGAAATAGAGGGTGCTTTTTCATGTGAAAAGGCTTGCTGTTTCAGCTTTAGAATGTGGGAAATTTTCTTCAAAAAAAGCATAATTTTTATCAGTCTTTTCTATATGATTTATTGAAAAAGGGTTAATTTTAATATCCGAAATTTGATAGAGAGGGTCACATCGATGGATGACTTGGTCAGTGGCAATAAAAAAAGGGGGGGGGGGGGTGGGAGGAGAGGTGGTTAGGGGCTCTTCCATCCCAAAAAAGTGTCATCCCTTTCCCCTAGGCCTTGTGCCCCCCACGCCCCCAAATTGAGATTTGAGTTTTGAAATTTGCTTGTAAAGCTGCTTTTGGGAGAATAATTGTCCCCCTCTCCCAAAGTGTTGCACCACCCTTTAGACCCCAAAATATTGATTACAGAAATTGTGGACCAGTTTACTAGCAGTTTCCATTGAGTAACACTACAGCTAGGATATTGTTCCTGATGTTCGACCAAACTTGATAATACTGTCATATTAAGCCGTGTCTGCACTGGACTTTACCGAGATGATGGTAAAATTTAAAAAACAGATACATTTTTTGACGCTACTAGTGACCCTTCGCAGTTTGACCTTTACGCCCTGGATGTACACTTCAGGAGTGCTTTTACCAACTTGCTGTGTCCACATTGGACTTTTCGTCTGGGGAAAAGTTCCCTGGTCAATTTTCTAAGTTGGCCAGGAAAAGCAAGCTGGACTCGGGGAAAAGTTACTAAGGGGAAAACGTCCTAGGCTGTCCGCATTGGACTTAAAATGGTCATGGTAAGTTTTCCCCCAAAAAAAGTCCAATGCGGACATAAGTAGTGCTACGCAGCAAAATTTTCTCAACTTCCATAAAAGGTGAATAATCATGCATATCCAGTCATATTGACCTGGGGCCAAAGTAGCAGTCATATAACTTGCAAAAACCAGACAGAAAAAGGAAGCTTATCCTTTAGGTGAAAAGGTTCAAATAAATTAATAATATCCTGTCGAGAGATGTATCAATTTCCGAACAAAAAATGAAAATGCAGATTTTGACATCTTTGACCGATATGCCTTTGTAACTTTGTAATATAGAGTGTATGCTTTGGTAATTTCAATAAACTAATTGACATTTTGGTGATACCACTCAGCAGGGAGCTTAAATTAAAACAGAAGGGGGACGGAAAAGGGAAAAAGACCCAATTATGAGGATCCTGGGGCTAATTTCCAATAACAAACTTTATGTCCTAGTTTTGAGTATAATGACAGAAATACATGTACATGTACTGTAGTAGATGATGTAATGTCTTAAAGCTGGTAATATATGCCTACTCATCCAAAAAGAAATGCATTTTAAAAAATTTCAATTGAATTCTTGATCAGATCAGACGTTTGTTGAATACAGTGAACTTGTGGATAACAAGGCAATGATCGACCAATCACTTTGGAATCGCTTTCAAGACTGTTCTGCTTCAGTGATTTCCTCCATGTCCAAGAGGACCTGTTTGAACAAAGTGATTTCTACAGTAAAGAAATGTGATATTTTCTGTGTCTTGGGAGAATCCTGCTAAAGGCCCAGGGTATCATTTATTGCAAGATTAAACTTTTTACGGATTCCTGGAATAAGGGCATAGCATATCTAAAGAAGAATGTTGGTAAAGTAGCCTGCAGAAATTTCAGCTATGTAGATGCAGCAATGCTTCAGAAAACCTTTAAAATCCATGCATGGTTTTTGTGTTAAAGATAGTAGGCCTATACATGATTGGTAAACTGTTACAAATAGTTTTATCCCCCTGTGTGATTGAAGATATGCATGATTAAAACCAACCTGAGCAAAAACCAGCTCCGTACTTTGTCTAACTTTTGAGAAAACATTCAAAAAAGGGTTTGCAGTCATTTCGCCCCAAAACCACTTTGCCCTGAACCATTTCGCCCTGAACCACGGTCTGTGCACGAAGTGGTTTGGGGGCGAAGTAGTATTTGGGCGATGTAGTGTTTGGACGAAGTTATTTGGGGCGAAATGGCACTTGGGCGAAGTGGTTTGGGGGCAAATTGATTTTGTGTCTCATGAGACGAAAAATAATTGTTTTACTCATTTCTCAAAGACTATAGCACTTTAGACAAAACCATTTCAGGGGAAGTTTTCTACGGTCATCATGTTTATATTGTGCAAGTTAGGCGTAAATCTGTGAACATTTCTGATTTTCGAGATACCAATTAAATATACTGCCTTTAAGTGAATGGTAAAAACGTGTGTGTGTGCACACACATTTTTAAAAACCACCTTGAATTTTACCAAAAAAGTTGAAATTTAACGTACCTCAAGACATAAAAATAAAACCAACTCACAAAAAGTAAGAGGTCATAAGTACATTGTACATTCCATTCGTCTGTTAACAACTTCGAACCATGTGTTGTTCCATAGTATGCTTATGAAAAACATATGTGATACATTGTTGAAAATAGAATATATTTGTTGACCAAAAACTAGGAGACAGGGGGAACATCTAGGGAATCGAAGTGTATTAAATTGTCGACCTTCCTCCCCTACCTCCCCCCAAAATCTCCGGAGTTAAAAAATGTACAAATATGCCAGGCATTAAGACATCATTTTGTACTTGTATTATGTTACTCGGTAACATTCCACGGCTGAAATATGAAAGATTAGCAAGGTGCCCCGATGACGGGTTTATTGTATTTGTAGGATTTTGAACGCAGATTGACTGTTGAAAAATTAAAACATTCATCAGGAGCACTTTGTTTGTTTGTAAAAGATTTATGCTGGACATGGATTAAGGTACTGTCGCCGGTTCGTTTCACGTTTTCACCGGTCTCAGCAATTTAGCTTCGGGTCAAATCTGAATAAGAAAGTGGGAGCAAAATTGTGGTGACTTGCAGTCTGTGGTTGTGTCAAGTTCTGACACAAGAGGGCGCTATTAAGGTTTCACAGTGAGTTTGTGTTTGAGAACTTTATGGGTGCTTTGCTGAAAAAGAATGATAGTGTTTTACTTACTGAATTGTACTTAAATTGCTTGTGTGTTGTCAAACGTACTAATTCGAAACTAATTTTTTGGGGTGAAATGACTGAAAGTTAGTATAATTTATTATTCATCATTTTTACAGATTTCTACTAATTTCCAAGAATTTTCTTTTTTAACAAAGGTGAAGAATACTTTAGAGGTCTTTTTTTTTACAAAATTTGTTCCAATTGTTTTTCTGTAAAATTTGTTTTAAACACGAAATTTATTCTTAACTTTTTCTTATTCTCTAGGTGCCGCTCCAACCTTTAACAAACAACTGAAAAACAAAGTCTACTCGCAGGGCGATCGTGCAACAATATCATGCCTCGCGTCGGGGTACCCCACACCGAACCTTACGATGACCAAAGATGGAGTTACGTTATCAAAGGGCGCGGTGAAAGGAATTCGCTACAAAAGTGGGAAAGGGTGAGTTTTAGGTTCTTTGTGTAGATTTCTGTTTGTTGGGTTGTTTGTTTGTTTTTGACAGTAAAAAGACGGTATAAATACCATACACCTTCACCACTAATTCTTCCTATGACATGATAATGCCCCAGAAAGTGTAAATTTACTGAGGAAACATGAATTTAGCAGTGTGAAAATTTCAAGTTTTCCTTTGAAAACACTATGTCATGCTCCATAGACTTAGTACATGGAGTCTGAACTGGCGAAGGTGTATGGTACTTTTCTAGTTAAAGTGTTTCAAAAGTTGAGTGCCTCTAAAGCGCCTATCAATTGTAACTCCCCTCCCCCCCCCCCCCCCCCCCCCCCCCCCCCCCATCCCCACTCCCCCTCCACTCCCCACTCCCCCTCCCCTCCCCACTCCCCCTTAACAATGATAAAAATGTTACTGCAAGAAGTTAGTCTGTTTCAACATAATCAAATGCTTTCACCCTTATTTAGTGGAGAAATTGTCGCAAAATGGCTTGCTCATGAATGCAGGATATTGAATGGAATCGAACCAGCATTCCAGACACTAAGCATAGAACTTCAGTGCAGACTAGTACATGAAGGCCATAACACCCCAAAAATGGTTAAAATTTTACTTGTTTAATCCAAGTTCGTTTCTTTTCTTTCAGGGGCATAAGGTTAAAATTCAAGAACTTCCAGAAGGATTTACACGAGGGAGTGTACGCATGCATTGCCGATAATGGCGTCCATCCACAAGTTATGACGAGTGCGACAATTGGTAAGTTTGGGCATATTTTTACCACTCTTTCCAACACCCCAGGAGAAAGTGTGGCAAAGTGCCTTGCTTAAGGACACACTCAGGCACTGTTCTATGGAGTAAGAGTGGATTCACATTTGCCTTTTTGCGCATAAATTTGACGCGTGTCGCTTGGAGAAAAAGCGGTGTAGAGTAAATATGGAGTGAAACGATACACTGTGATTCTGTGATTTCCAATGCATCATTTCAAATTTCCTCCAAATCGCTATTTTGCAAAGCGACGCGTGTCATATTAATGAATGAAAAATCTTTTAACCCAAAACAATTTTGAAAAACCGGTTTTGCCGATCGTTTAAACGAAACCCAATTTCAAAGAATTTACAATAGTTTTCTGATGGTTATTTGTAGTGACTTCATGAACGTGAAATAAATTTATATGGGGTTGTAGCAAAATTTGACCAGATAAAGGTCAATTATTATTTTGGGGGACTAGGGGTATTGTGTACATTGCACATGCATCTATAAACACCAGCAACAATTTTTTATGTCGACCGAACGGTTAACCGGTTAACCGACACTTAAAAGAATTGCAAGCTGGTTTCTGAATTAACCGTAAATTCCCATCCCTAATCCCATTACAAGTTCAGTTAAAAGCAACAAAGAATGAACATACACAAAATAATGCCTTTGTTATTATGTTCATAGGAATAGCTTATGATTTGAATTAAGGCCCAGGGACTTGTGAGGGCTTGTGAGGACCCGTGTTCGACTTGTGATGTACTCGGCTAAAAGTGTAGCACTTCTACCAGCCAACACCCCATAATTATAGAACATCAAAGTGGGTACATTAGCTTTTTGAAAATTTCTGACCAATAATTTTTAATACCACGAAGATTTGTAATACTTTGCACACTTATTTACACTGGGGCGACCAAATTCAGAGTGGGTTTGCTTGCAATCGTTGACAAATGTAGTTCTTTAAACAAAAACCGTCCAAAACCAATATCCCTCCAGTTGAGGCAGTGTGTACGTAGTTCGCCAAAATCAATAGAGTTAACGATCCCAGGTGAAACCTAATATTGGCCAACGAATGCGTAGTAGTTGCAGTCGGAATCGTACGGTGGTGTGTTTCATCACGAAGAAAGGTTATCTTGGTGTAAGGTGCATCTACAATTCCTCAAGAATGAAAGTGGAAAAGGATTATGAAATACGTAAACACCATTCTGCGCATACGCAAACTTAAATTGACCGCGCGTTGGTATAGTTTGCGCAGCGTCTTGACGACAAGACGTCACAATGTGCATACCAACGATCAGAACGAAAATGCAAATCCTCAATCACACATATTTTCCGAGTCGGTGTACAATAAAAATTCAAGACAACAGAGGGCATTCAAACCAACAGGTATACATTTGATTTATTTAATAAATTTATTTACATCGACACTTCAAGCTTAACTTTATCTAATTGTTTAGCTCAATGTGCTCAGGCAGGTACTTTCACAAATGCAGAAAGTTAAAAAGGATTGTAAAACGGCACCGTAGCTTATAAGTGTTAAATGACAGTCAACAACTAGCAGAAACTTGGCAGCACTACGGCTCAAGCACAGCCCGAAAGGCAGTGTCACGGGCAGCCAGGACAGAAAGAACTCACTAGACCAACAAGTAGCACTCCCTTATATCTGGTGTACAGTCATGGTGGATAATAAATAACAAAACATATTGTATCAGGTGGACATACCAAAAATACAAAAGAATTCCACAAGATGGTCACCACCCTCCAGCAATCGGGGTAGTGGCACAAATACCATTGAATGATCGGTATGTGCATTTTAAAAGATAAAACCAAATGGCTACACTGGGGTTGATTTGTGACCGACCATGCATGAATGTAGGTCCGGTCACACTCACCCCCTGGAAAAAAAGAAATAAAAAATTGCATTCATTATACATGTTGCATTATAGCTCAACATTTTATATACTTGCATGTTTATCAATATAGTGGACTAACCAGCATTTACACCGGAAAAGATTTTACCTCATTATAATCCAGTACACGGCGAGACTAACTGCAGATATGGAATTAATTGGAAAATATTAATGCATTTACAAATAATGTTATGTTATCTGGATAGGCTTTGGAGATATCGGATATAAGGTCAAGAGGAAAACATACCAAAACGTCCACCTCCAGGATGTCCCTGGAGAAAACGAGATTATCTCAAAATGGACAGGTACAAAATAATACCTCTTAATTCGGCCTATGTGTCACCACAACTCCAAATTTCCTACAAATCTGGCTACATATCGTATTTAAAAATTAATATTCTCATGCAGTCCAAATTCGGACCACGAAAAGGAATAAATTTACCGAATCTTGTAATTCACAAGAACATACGGCTGCAAATACACTTGCGTTTAAAAAAGATATTCCAAATAGGATCATTTGACCCCTAACCAATGTCAAATACTCGATCTGGGCTTGCTAATTCCCAAATGATACGAGTAAGAGACAAGGCTCGAGAGAATAAAAATAATACCACATCCATAGTGTTAACCAATCAACATCTCTCATGCTATTAATAAAAGCCCATGGTCTAAAATTGTAAGAAAACATTTCAGACAAAATTGGATACAACAAAGAGAAAATTGACAATTGTATAATTACCCAAATTTGTGAACTGCATTGTTCTAAAAATCGTATCCAAACATTCGTCTTTTTTTTAAAAATAGGTCCGTCTCATTGACACAATCTGTATAATTATATAACACCAAGATCAGTTTACTTTAAATAAACTACGCACCATGAATGCACACCAGAACAGGAGTCCTTAAATACCCTTCCAGTCCATGTACTTCGAGCATGCTAGAGCCGCAGTCAACAGCCAAAATCTGCAATAACGAAAACAATTATTAATGGTAAAAATTGTCACATTAAACATATTACAGTAAACTTGGACAATTTACAAAACAGACATTTAACTCCGTCATATAAAGCACGTAATGGACGTTAATTGTACCAACATTAAATATTCAAAGGAAATATTTGATAAAAATATTAAGGTAAATTAGTCGAGTTCCCCTGTCCCGACCAAGAAAATTCAAACCATCGCATGCACTTATCTGATTATGTATGCCGTAGTGCTACAAAGTTCTACTGCACAGTTGTAATGCCCCGCGGGTTGTACCAACTTCTCAGTCCGTCATCCATCCTGGCCAGGAAAAGTACAAGCTTCATTGGACACAGCTCCTCGGAACTTGGTAGCAGCACTACAACGATGATCTCGTAACGATAGGACTGTCTTTTAACAACTTTATTATATATAAACCAAATGTATTTTTAAACACCCACCCTGCCGACTACGCCATTTGTAACCGAGTTGGTTAAATAAAGATATAAAATAGGGATGGCGAACAGAGACGTAAAATAATGCACGAAACAAATCTGTAATTCAGAAGTAGTGGGTTATTTATTTCAAAATGATTATTCAAACGTTTACAGTATTAGTTTATTTCACATTGTATTGCACGGTATTGGTGTATGCAAAACGAAACTAAACGAAACAAAACCAAACCAAACGAAACAAAACGGCAGTCATGTAGCATAGGCATAATGTTGATCAAGCTACAAGAAAGCAGAAAAAAAGGATTTTGAATAAAAAGGATTGAAAAGCGGCAAACGTATTCAAACATAATATATAAAATAAGCTACTTTTCAATTAAAGAAATAAACTCACTTGATAAATGATGACAGGCAGTAGTAGCAGCACCACGGCCCATGCACAGGCAGTGCACAGCCCGTGTTCCACCAGCAGCCAGAACAGAATAACTGCAGAACCTGGCCTGCACTCCCTTTATATAGGAACACAGACTGAGCACCTGGAATCTCAAGTATGCCAGAATACAAACAAAAGAATGTAGGCTAGCTCCCGCCACCTGCAGCCAGGGGACCCACTGTAAATGCAACTGTTCCTCACAAAAGAATTCCAGAAATTCCAAGGAACAATCGCACACAGTGGCACCCCCAACATGCAGATGGCAGAGCTTTAACAAATTACCGTGACCAGACAAGCTGGCCTGGTCACACTCGCCCCTTGATTTTTTTAAATTCTTTTTAAGAAAATATATATATTAAATGGACATTTCTATGTAAGTTTGAACATGCAATTTATTGTCTGCGTCCCAAGCATATTTATGTTGAATAAGATTTGGCAATTTCATGTGCTTGTAAAACACTAAATTTGACATGATTCTGGGGTAACCAATCCTTAACTGTATAGCCATTGGACAAATCAGGTGTATCATAAAAGGTCGAGAGGCTGCGTACAATACGTCCACTTCCAGGATGTCCCTGGAAAATGCGAGTTTACCTCTAAATGGACAAGTACAAATAATTCCTCCCAATTTGGCCTAAATATCACCAAAGCCCAATATTCCACAAATCTGGCTACTAAAAAGTATTTAAAATAATATTCTCAAACAGTCTATTTACAGACCGTAAAAAGGAATAAATTTACTACATACTGTGATTGACAACACGTAGCTACAAATATTCGTATTTAAAAAGTCATTCCAATAAAAGGATCAATACAATCCCACAACCAACGTCAATACTCAATTCGGGCTTGCTAATTCCCGAGGCAATTGAGCAAAGACGAGGTTGAAATCGAGAATAAAATTACCACAATCGTGGTTTCAACCACACAGAAAATTAATGGCAAATACCTAAAAACCAGTACTACCGAATGAAGTGTTTAAAAGCATCTGGACCTTACAAGAAAAAGCTTTTTTTTATAGTGGTTTCCCAGATATGTATAAAAACTGAGACATTAACATTTGGTGAAACGGCACATTATATGCACATTTTGTAAGTAATTACCATATATCCACAATTTATTATAAATTGCATAAAAATTACTAAAATAAGATCTGGCATACTTGCAATCAACGTGTGCACGAGTCGTAGGCAGCCGCACAAATATCTGCAAAAATAAGGAAATCATATCTGCCGTTAAACAATACACAATACATTTCCACAAACACATCACAATATTAACATCAAAACTAACGAACAAGATAATTATACTACGTGAGTTTTCTGCCCTGGCTGCCGAAGGTGGAATCCGGCTGCATAAACTTAGCCATGGTGCTTGCTCGAAGCTGCTCTTTCATGGATCCAGAGTTTCCAGACATCAGTCACCCCACAGGGACGTCCCGAGCATGCTGCAGAGAATCCGGTCTTGTTCAAGCCTCGGTACAGCCAGATTGTCTACTGACTGCCGTTTTAATTTTAGTCGTTTTATTTTTTTTTTAATAATTATTTTATAAAATCCCACTCTTCAAAATCATTGAAATAATAAGTGCATCACCCGAACGCCACCCTGCCGACTACGCCATTTGGAACCGAGTTGGTTAAATAAAGATATAAAATAGGGATGGCGAACAGAGGCGTAAAATAATGCACGAAACAAATCTGTAATTCAAAAGTAGTGGGTTATTTATTTCAAAATGATTATTCAAACGTTTACAGTATTAGTTTATTTCACATTGTATTGCACGGTATTGGTGTATGCAAAACGAAACTAAACGAAACAAAACCAAACCAAACGAAACAAAACGGCAGTCATGTAGCATAGGCATAATGTTGATCAAGCTACAAGAAAGCAGAAAAAAAGGATTTTGAATAAAAAGGATTGAAAAGCAGCAAACGTATTCAAACATAATATATAAAATAAGCTACTTTTCAATTAAAGAAATAAACTCACTTGATAAATGACGACAGGCAGTAGTAGCAGCACCACGGCCCATGCACAGGCAGTGCACAGCCTGTGTTCCACCAGCAGCCAGAACAGAAGAACTGCAGAACCTGGCCTGCACTCCCTTTATATAGGAACACAGACTGAGCACCTGGAATCTCAAGTATGCCAGAATACAAACAAAAGAATGTAGGCTAGCTCCCGCCACCTGCAGCCAGGGGACCCACTGTAAATGCAACTGTTCCTCACAAAAGAATTCCAGAAATTCCAAGGAACAATCGCACACAGTGGCACCCCCAACATGCAGATGGCAGAGCTTTAACAAATTACCGTGACCAGACAAGCTGGCCTGGTCACATAATCAAAGGGTTGCCTAACTCTGTACGCTTCATGTAAGTCGCCATCTTTTGCAGTTCGGCGCTCGGACTTGGGAGGGCGTGAGTCTTATACCCCCGGTACAAGAAAACATTTATTCCTTTTCCACACCACGCCACCAGACACCGACCTCGCGTGTTCTTTGCCCCTCTTTAGTTCCTGAAGACAGCGTGTTTCATCTCATCCCAAGTGTTTGATTAATCGTCTGTCCCTGATACAACTGTAAACACTTGTCATTAGATGTGATCGAAGCCACATGATGAGGACTGTACAGGGCCGAGGTGTTGATTGCAAGATAGTGTTCTCCTTGATTGGTTCTTAACGAGGCGTTCGTTACATCACTTGGGCTGTGTTTGTTTGGGACAGATCAAAATTCAGGTGTCGGACTGGCGCTTTGGTTTTACACCAATCTTGATAGTTATCTCGGATTTTAAGGATGCTTTGTGTCATGTGGTTCAACAGGGGCTGTTTTAAATATTTTCTTGAAAAATAAACTTTTTAAACATTATTTTAGCACTGTCCCCACCATTCTTCCTCACAATTTATAAATAAGCATTTTTTAAATATTTAAATTACATTTTACAGCATATTTTTACAAGTGCAAAATATTTCTCGACTCCCATCCTGTCCAATTCGTATTTATTCCAAATTGAGCAAAGAAAGCTTTTCCCCCGAGAAGGAATTCAACTTTTCTCTCGATGAGTTCTTAGGAAAATGCTGAGGGAGTATGACACTGTACCTCGTACTAAATGTATAGCTCAGCTGGTAGAGCATCTGTCAGGTGTGTCAGAGGTCTTGGGGAAACCTGAGGGAGTATACCACTGTGCCTCATAGCTCAGTTAGTAGAGAATCTGCCTGGTGTGTCAGAGGTCTTGGGGACAACCTGAGGGAGTATACCACTGTGCCTCATAGCTCAGCTGGTAGAGTATCTATCCAGTGAGTCAGAGGTCTTGGGGGAAAACCTGAGGGAATATACCACTGTGTCTCATAGCTCAGCTGGTAGAGCATCTGTCCAGAGGTCTCAAGTTCGAATCCTACTGAGGACCATATGATTTTTCTCTCATCGCACATTTGGTTATTTCATTCCCATGGTGATAAGGCATGTGTCCTTGGGCAAGGCACTTTGCCACAGATTGTCTCTCCACCCAGGAGCAAATGGGTACCTGTGAGGGTAGTGAAAGCTGATGTGTTTGATTAGTCCCTGTGCGCATAAGCTGCACAGGACTGTATACTCCCCAGGGAGTTGAGAAGGATTAAGGAATGATATTACAGAGCCCAATGACCAGGGGAAATAATGTGACCGGGCCTAGATATAAATGTCTTAATTATGTGAACACCAACAAATACTTGAATTTTACAATCTCGAAAGCTTTATGTCAATCTTGCGAGTATAGGGTGTCAAAGCTATGTTATGTCAATATTTATCATCGGTCAAACGGACATTTATTCAATTCGCTTTGGATTCCACCCTAAACACGAATAGTACAGTCCACCGGCCACTTAGACTAGCGGCATGACAAAAAAAAAATATTATCATTTCTCCATTTTGACAAAGTACAAGCAATCCAGATGTACATGCTTGGCTGATAGGGCAGCTGGTATAATCGTTAGTGTTGATAGGATGACATTATTGTAGCCAATGTTTTAAGTGAGATGTTGGGAAGTACATGTAGGAATGGTTGGTATTCTTAAGACGTTATAGGGTTAGGAAAGTGATAAGTGTGAGATTGTAAGAGAGCTAGTACGTGATGACGTGACAAGTTAAGTACACGGTTTAAAAAAAACGAAAAAAAGGAAAGAAACGCGAATTATATTCTGACCGAAAGATCAAGAAGGCCGAGAGATGTAACATTTTTGTCGGTTGTGGCAAAGCAGACTGCACCAGCCTCTGTAAGAGCCACTGAGGCAGGGTGTGCCACCCTGCCTGAAGTGCCTCCCTGAGCTCCTGCACTTAAAGGGCTGTTTGGGGGACGCACGGCTCCAGAGGTCAGGTCATCCCACGCAGGTTCAATCAGGTTAAAAACCCAACAAAATGGGTTTTCTGAGAGCCTTTAATGACAGGATTCTCACAGAAACAGGAAACGGGTCTACTTGGACCTGGATGAAATCACTGAAGCGGAACAGTCGTGAAAGCGATTCAAAAATGATTGGTCGATCAGTGCTAAATGTTATCCACAAGCTCACTGTATTTAACAAACTTGCGTTCTTATCAAGAAATGATAATTGTCACCACGTTTTTTTTGGTTCAATTTAATCAAAATGTAACTTTCATTTATGTTCAGTGTGTTTTAATAAAATCATCAAGAACATACAGATACACAGTACACCTATATACATGTTAAAGCCTACAGCCTGAATTTTTTTCCAATCGTAGTGATAAAACAATTGATCAAAAAATAAATCCCATGTTATTTAATTTAAATATTTGATTAATATATTAACCACAATATTATTCATCTTTAAATATATACTGCTAGACATACATGTACATGTATGTCACGCAAAAGAATTAATTATATTTGTCTCCATACATATTTATAGCTACCGGTAATAAAAATTAGTAGAATTTTGTAAATATGTCAAATAATTTTGATGCTGCCGTAATCAGTATAAGGCAACACTCATCCAAGGTCACATACACGGAGTTACGCTGGTGGAACGCTTATCTCTGGAGGTTCATCACTATTGCATTCCGATCATGACACACTCGCTTAGAATAGTCACAATTTAGCAGATGCATTTTGCACGGACCACCCTCTGTTTAAAGTGCACCAACAGACGTGGCTTGTGTATTGCACTACATGTACATTACAGCACTCGAATGTTCTCTTTTGCAGTCATTTTCTCGCAAGCAATTAAGTAGCCTGGGCACCGACCCTGCAGTTATTAAAATCACTTCTGCGGATGCCAGGCTAGGCCGTATACGAGCAGAAACCATTATTACCCAATCTTCATATATTGGTCTGCGGGGAGAGTTCGAATTAGGACTGCCTTTGTGTCTCGTGTTCAGTCAATACGCAAGTGTGTGCGTGTGGGTGCACCGGTCTGTGCAAACGAACCACTGTGTAATATTGCAAGGCAAATACACACAGGCGTATGATTAAGCTTGGCGGAGATCGTGAACCTTGGAGATTAAAAAACTCGCCAGCCAATCAGAGGACCGACTGGACAGTTTGGCGTACCGATTTCTTCTGATGGGAGTGACCGTGATTTGACACTTGCACGTGACGCTCGAAATGAGTTTGTCAAAAAGTGGACATTGATTTGCCTCAACTCCAAAATCTACACGGTGCTCTGGTAATTTTGAATGTACAGTGCGTATTTTATCCATTCTTTATAAAAAAATGATAAAACTGTCAAAAAGTGAACAATTTTTATTGTGAAGCAGTCAACCGCAACTGTGTCAGCAACAACACTTAAATGCTAATCAGAACTTAATACAATACTTTTAGATGTGTCCAATCACAGAGGGCATTTTGCACAGGTTAAAGTTGAGATCAGCACAAAAGCTTAAACGAAAACTCAGTGCGCATATTTTTAGTTGTGAAAGATTTTGTACTTGTGAATATCCAGGTCCCTGTACAAACCCCAAATTATCAGCCTTTCTGATAGATTTCTTGGACATTGAGCCCTTTGCTAACCGCTCAACTTGAATAGACCACAATCACTACCATACATTGTAAATGTAGCTGTGAGCACCTCAGCGTATCCAGGGACAGATTTAATGCACAGGCTATGGTACAAAGTACCCACCATCGAACAACCACAACCAACTCTAATGGTTCAGCCCGTCTAATCATCGCCCGATCGTTAATGAGTATTGAAATCACGAGGAGTACTCCAGGCTACAGATACAGCCAGATGAATTGGCGGCGGCAGTCCTGACAGACTCGCGATTGAGGAAGGATCTTGATTCATCCTCGCTGCTCAACTCTTCATATCTTCACCAAATCCAGACTTGATTTGTTTTTCAGAATTGCTGTGTATATTTTTCCGGCGTTGCACAATTGGTGAATGCACTATATCGTGGCAGGACTTCTCCAGATTTCAGGGGAAAAAGAAGTGTCACTCTGATTTGCTTTCGGATTTCATTCCACGATCGTTCGTCCGTTACACAGAGTGCCAGCCAACTAGACAGTCAGTGTCAGTTTGAATTTGTTTGCGACGTGAGAACTTAGGTTCGTCATGGCGAAATACTACAATGTCGTAAACGAGGAGGGTGTTGCTATCGAGCAACCCAAAAAGACGAAACTGGACATCTTGTTTTCGCATCTCTTCAAAGTTGTCATTATTGCGTTCATCGCGATTGGTTTCCTTTTTATCATCATAACGGCATTTACTGATTGGACGGTCAATGTGGTCGGTGAAAATCAAGGTAAGAAATATAAAACTGGATTAGAAGGGGATTTAAAACATTTTTTAAATTGAAGGTATATATGATAGAATTGACAATTGGAGATGAATTTAGAAACACGAGAAAATTGCAGTGCCCCGACTGGGATTTGAACCCAGGTCCTTGGCATACATGGCCAACTGCTCTACCAACTGAGCTATCTGGGCATCCCGCCGGAGCATCACAACAATCTCGTGTTTGCCTCTCGTTTTCCAACAATGCAGTGGGGCAAATCCATGCCAACCAATTTCGCTACACTGATGGCCTATTGTGAAGAGATAGTTGTGATGCTCCGGTGGGATGCCCAGATAGCTCAGTTGGTAGAGCAGTTGTCCATGTATGCCAAGGACCTGGGTTCGAATCCCAGTCGGGGCACTGCAATTTTCTTGTGTTTCTAAATTCATCTTTAATTTTTGAAATGTTATAAGTTAGCGAAAATACAACATTTTCTGCCAAAAATATTAAAAAATTTAATATTTTGGACAAAATTAAAGTTTAAAAAGTAATGTACAAGTTACGCATTCTTTGGCAAAACCTTACACAAGGAAAGTATTTTACACAGACATGCATGTCTGGGCCAATTTATACTCCACTTCGAAATGAAAATCATTGCATGTCAAAGGGATTAACTGTATTGAAAAGCATGGTATGTTGTAGAGGAAGTAAAAATATTCAACACCTTACTCAAATTGCACTTGTAAAGATTATTTTCCCCAGCCAAAGGTTTCACATTCGCTTTGTCACCCCACTTTATAGCCATTGAGCAATTTTCACGGTTCATAAAAATCAAAATTCCCACAGGTCTCTTTTGCAAAACGAGTTTTGTGTAAAATACTTTTAACATTGGACCACACAAACACTTTTTTCACAAGAAAATGAAACACACTAAAACAGCAAAACTTCCAGATTTAAGTGAAACTTAACAACTTGTCAAAAATGGTCAGTAACAGCATCGTTACTTTCTATTGTCTGTAACCTGTTAAATGTTTTGTTTTATGTGCCTGTGAGTCCTGTGATTTTCTCTGAAAATCAGTAGTCCCCTGACAAGCATGACAAGCAAGGTATGCAGGTCCATGTTAAAATCACGTCTGCCGAAGAAGATTTTTGCAATTTCAAAACTGAAACCGTAACCACTTCGCGTAATCAGAAAGATGACGTAAAAAAGCCATTGACCAAAGTTGAAAGATAGTAAGAATAAAGTTAAAAAGAAGAACTTGTTGAAATTGTGCCAACTGATAAAATGGCTGATGACGCACGTATGTAATTCCCATAATTTATTTTTAGATTCGGTAAAATTTCAAGATCACACAAAATTGCAGGGTTTTTTTCGTTATTTTTTTTATAAGTGAGGAACAACTGCACTATCATGATTCGAGACCACCAGTTGCTTCGTAGCTCAATTGGTAGGGCATCTGCACGTTAAGCAGACGGTCCGCGGTTCGAATCTCGTTGGAGCCAAGTTGCTTTTGACATTTGTCCACATTTGTTTAAATGTTTTTTTTATCTGATAAAAATTTGACATGTCGGATAAAATTTGGCTCTGGCACACTACGTTCACAGCTCTGTGATTACATTTTTTTTAAAGTGCAAGTTTCAAGACTTCAGTTATTTTAATTTGGAATTCCTCAGGAATGTTTACATGTGACAAATGGCTTTTTAATCGTCCCGACATTTGAATCGTCACGGTTTGTCGCCCAGAAGCTTTTAAAACATGATTATGTTTAGATGTACGCCATCCGAATAAATTGAAGTGAGCTGTGCACCATGGCACCGATTCTCCCAAAAGCGTGTTGACGTGTCAGTCACATTTTTAAGAGGAAGCTGGCCTAGTTCATGCGCAGCGCTGCGCATGAAGAGATAGATTGAACCTCGCATTGGTCTATAGAATGTAATGATTTATGGATTGGTCATTTTCCAACGTCATTCAACATTTATTGAACGTTTCCTTATCAATGTTGAACTAAATCAAGATTTTAAATCCTTTTATGATAACTGAAACTTTAATTCAGGTGATAATTTTATTTCGAAATCATTTTTGAAATTATTTGTTTGCAGTGTGAGGACATTTTTACGTTGGGGGAAAGGGTTTATTGGATAAAGTCACGCCCCCACACCACTGTTTAGTAAAATTTATTGACAATTTCTACTATGTATATGTACATCGGGAATCGAGTTGGAAAGGGGTTTTTTGGAACAAGATAAAATTAAGGCAAACAATTGATTAAAGAGGGCAACAGCAGAACAATTTCTTGTAAAAATATTTGCATTTTTGCTAATTTAAGTTTTGCCCTCCTTGAAAAAAAAAAAGCTAGTGTAAAGCATTATGTATAAATTATACTAAAATTAATCGCTTACTCCTTAAAACATTCATCTAAGCCTTTCCTAATATCACTTGTAAAACCAAAATGAGGGGCTTACAAAAAAATTATCAAAAAGATATGATAGAGTTGTTTTAGGGCACGAAATTGTCTTGGATAGTCCTGCGATAGTCAACAAATCTTTCCCAGCAGGTTACAATGTATTTAAAGAGTTTCTTTGCAAAAACAGATATAAGTGCTTTTCAAAATATCTCATGTACCTCAAGATTTTCTGTTGTGCCTTTCAGAAAACACCAAGCAAAATGCAGCTCTGAGACATTCAATTAGTAGAAGTGACTTGATTTTACCAAAATTAATACCTATTTTTTGATATTTTAAATGTGCAACAAAAGATCACGAGGTACATAAAAAATTATAGTTGGCGCTTATCTGTTTCTGCAAATGAACTCTCCATTTGCTGTTGAGCAGTAAAGATAAAAGATCGGATGTTTTTCTTGTCGAAACATTATATGACAGCAGAGCTGTTTAAAGCAATATTTTCTAACAACGAAAAAGGTGTGTATTTCAAATCATAATCCTTCAATCGTTATCACACTCTCCGCCTCCCCCATTCCCAATCATTTCGCAAGATGATATCAGCTGTTTGGATAACATGAAATGCTGCACTTTTTGGCGCGTTCAGTTCCGGCACTTCAGACATAATCGTGAAGGAACATACTCAATTCCCGATGAAAAAACCAATCCATCCCGCGCTGGGGGTCGAAGAAAGCCAGTAATATAGCAGGAACTGCCAGGGGGAATTTCTGTGCGCCCCCAACCCCCAAATATACGGTCATTGACAATTGATGGGATTTTTGGTCCGTGGCCCATAAACCTAAATATTGATCACATGTCTGAGATGCTGGATTGCACATATATTAGAAAAATGGTTCTGGATTTTAAAAAAAGAAGAGTTTTTTAAGCCAAGCTGGCTCATATGGATATGGTACTCATGCCCAGTTTCCATGGCATGAAGTGACTAGTGCCTAGCATACATCGACATAGACTACTAAAGTGTGACGTCAGTTGCCATGGTAATTGGGTCTAAACATTCGCTGGTAATCTGAAACGTCCATTGGTATAGCGCAGGGAAACAGTTCACTGGTTTTAGTGTAGACCCAAAAACCATGGCAACACACACAGGATGGCGTTTTCACTTTAGTAGTCTATTGCAACTGGAAGCAACTCAACTGATCAGTTGCTGTCGATGTGTGCGTAGAGTGCACATCGACAGCAACTGATCAGTTGCGTAACTATCGGCAACTGGGAACATCCAGTTTTCAGAGCGCGTACATCGACACGGCAACTCGGTAAAGCCTACAGTACATTGACCTTGCAACTGGAAGCAACTGTTGCTTGCAGTTGCTGTCAATGTGCGCGCGCACATTCGGACACACACGTGCAACTGACAGCAACCAGTTGCAAGTACGTGTACATCGACGCAACTGGGTACAACTAGTTGCCAGAAGGTAGAACATGAGCAACTCGCGGCAACTGGGATTTTTCCAGTTGCCAGTAGTTGCAAGTGCGCGTATATCAACCTTTGTAAGCAACTGATCAGTTGCTCCCAGTTGCCGCGTGTTGCTTCCAGTTGCCGAAAACACCAGTTGCCACTAGTTGCTTCCAGTTGCAATGTAGATGTACGCTATAGGCTTTAGAGCATTGTTACTCCCCCTGGATGGGATGCCAGTCCATCACATGTTTACCCCAGCTTTCCAATATTTGCCGGTACCCATTTATACACCTGGGTGAGGAGAGATAATGTGGAGTAAAGTGTCTTGTCTAAGGACACAATGTGATAAGAGTGGGGCATCGAACCACGGACTTATCACCCGAAAGTCCAGTGCGCTATCCACCAAACCACATACATCCAGATTAAAAGCAGCCATACTGTTTCTCTGAATTACATCAATGCCCATGTTTTAATAATTATGGCAAGTTGTCCATTTTAATGTAAATGTACATGTACCCCATGCACACTACACCAGCAGAATTTAACAATAATATAAATCCAATAAAGAACGTTTGCTTAGCTGTCAGTAAAGGTAAATACATGTACACGTCTCATTAGATTATGGCCGAACACGAACAAAACATTAACTTTTGAAAAATTCATTTTAATATTGGTCTCTAATTGAGCTTGCCCCAGCATGGGCAAAGTGCGTGTAAACATACGATTATTAATTATTAAACTAGTAGAAATACAGGATTTTTTTGGGGAAGCTTGACAATAATTTACGTGTACACATCATGAAGCAAGCAAAAATTAATGCAAATATTTCGGTCTAACTTGTAGTTTACTGCAGTTTTTTTGCACTTTGGACATTCGTAGCGTATGTTCAAATTTGTTAAATTTCGTAGTGTTTGGCTCAGAAAATTTGGTGCAATCAGCATTTAAACTTGATTAAACTCACATCAATTTTATTTTCAATTATTTATTTTTTAAAATTATGATTCGTTAATTTATATTACAGTGTACTTAATTATTTTTGTCAGTTTTTCAAAGGCTCTGTGGCATACGGCATACATGTATTACTTCGGTCATAATGAACCTCTTAGAGTCGTTTTGTTCACGATCAATTGTAATTAATATCGCGGTTGAAGTATCTCATATCTTGGCTCGTTAACCTCGCATGCCCCTGGCAAAAGCCTATCTTTATAGCTGGCTTGTAAGGACAAGTAGAGAAGATGAGAAATTGAGAATTACTCAAGAAAAAGACGGAAAGGACTGTTGGTACAGCTAGAATTCCCTAGTTGCCATGGCAATTTGGGGGATTTTTTCTTTATTTAAACTAAATTTTTATCTTGTTGCTTGGAGGGTTCATCAATTTAAAATAAATATACAAATAAATAAATAAAAATTGCTCTTTCATTCTTCGTTCTGTATGATCACCGAAAAAAAATAAAGTTGCCGAGATTAGCCGACTTAAGTTGTTGCCCTGTAGAGTTAGGGTTAGGGAAACAATTCTCAGTTTTAGAGGTGGGAGGAAAACTTAACACATACAATTGTAGGGGAAACTCATGCAACCGTGTTTTTACACACTTGGGCAAGAACCATAAAGTAACAAATTGGCACTGTGTTCAAAGTCTGATGCACAATTTGGGGCTAATATGTAACATTAATAATAAACTTTATCACATTTTAGTATCAGCACATGATGGCGGCCGTTTGCATTTCACAATGATGTTTGTGCTTGTTGTCATTTCGCAATAGCGCTTGTTTGCCCTGGGAGGGTTTTGAGTCAAGCATAGCAAAGTCCATATGTCTGGATCTTGAATTAGAGCCGAAAATTGCTAAATACCGATATCGGAAATACTGTTATCTACTGTATGAAGTGATGCAATAATTCTCGGCTATAGTGAAATTGATAAATTATATGTAACTCAAAAATCTTGTAAAAGCAAAAATGGGGTACCGTGGCTGAGTGGTTTACAATGTAGGTCACTGACTCGCAATACTCGGGTTCGATACCCGGCTGGAGTATCTGTGCCCTTGAGCAAGGCACTTAATCACACTTGCTCCATCCTTCAGAAAGGACGTAAAACCGTTGATCCAGTGTGTTGTATAACGCACTTAAAAGATCCCAGAGCATTCTTTCGTGAAGAGTTAGGGGATTTCCCAGTGTCTTTGGCCGTGTCCGTAGCTGAGCCACTAGGACACTCAAGACAAAATGATGGCTTACACCAATGTATCAGCGCCACAACATGGGTGCAGCGGACGTACTCTAAGGATTAAGTAATGGGGGCGATATCAACAACATTGTCGACCCTGATTGAGATGTTTGAGGGAGAAGGGCCACGGTTTCGCCCAGTGCCATTGCTTCCCTGGTGTTACAGGCAAGGCGAGGCGAGACGAGGCAAGGCAAATTAAAAATGCATTTCCATCAAAAGTAGAATTTGAAACTTTGTGATGATCAATTTTTCCATTTCATTTTTAAGCTTTTCTCTTTTTATTTTAAAATTGACACTGCAAAAATTAAAAAATTAAAAAATTAGACATAATAAAATAAAATAAATAAAATAAAATAAAATAAAATATTAATAAAATACTCTTATAAATTGGACTATTTGTGTATTTCCCAACCGCACTATTGTTCCAATCACTACCCCTGTCTTAAAAAGTCTTATTATTAAAACAGGGCAATGAAACATTCAATAAAAACGTTGTAAAACACTTGAGGGCTTTCCATTATATTGCCCACCCCAGGAATGGCGCGACCAGCAGTTATTTGTCCCGTTCTGTCCACCTTAATTTCTGGTTCTGCACCACGTTTCATTAAGAGTACGTGCAATTTATTGTCCTAATAAAAGGGACCTCAGTAGTTCTTTTTCATTAAGCCGCGAGTTTTCCCTCAGGTAAAGACCCCTTAATATTGAACTCGCCGGCCGAGCGACAAATTACTTCTTTTTGGGAGGTGGGGTTTGTTATGCAGACGAAAGGTTACACGTATGTCGAAGAAGTCGCGTTGGGTTTGTCTCACAGAATGTACGGAAATGTTGTCAATGCAAAACAGTTAGGTAATTCGCTATAATCCCATAGCTCAATTGGTAGGGCGTCTGCACCTTAAGCAGAAGGTCCATAGTTCGAATCCTGGTTGTTTTTTACTGCATCCAGATTCCCAAAACTATGGACATTTGTTTGCATTTCTATCGGACTTTTAAAAAAAGGAGTTTTCACTATTTTTATTATTTGAACAGATTTTTCAAATCACATTGGCAGAAGGGCCGTGGTTCGAATCCCAGTAAAGCCAAGTTGTTTTTCACTGCATCCAGATTTCCCAATCTCATCTATCGAACTGTAAAAAGGAGTTTTCACTATTTTCACAATTTAAACTATTTTTCAAATCAAATATAACTTCTAAAAAACGACATTCTAAATTTCTACAAAAAGAAAAACCTCAATTCCCTTTTAACCCAAATTCATGGATCACCATTTTCAAGAATTTGTCTGTGACTGTAGCCATCAGAAATCGCAGAAATAATTAACCAAGCATTCTCCAATCTGTCGTTATGGCTCTCCCCTAATTCCATGACCTATCCGTTGGCATTTTGTCCCAGTTTTATACTCCAAATATCACAGCGTCCTTAGGGTAACACGATCCGCCTGCAGTTGTCTGCGTGTTTCATAGCCGTCTATTCACCGGATCGGTTCGGCCAATTATTATGAAATGGGCATATAATGACGAGAATTATACCACAGAAATAGGCTTCTTTTGAACGGCATTGTGAACATTATGCGTGGGTTAATCATATACATTCTCCTTGTCTGGCCAATTGCCAGAAGAAAAAAGACATTCTGCAGAATGGAAAGGTTTTCTTAACATTTAAATCCAAGAATTATGTGATTTTAAATGAATGGTTTAAAAAATGCTTTACAAGTGCAAAATAATGAACAATGCGGCACATTTGTGTAATAAAAAATCCAAAAAAAATAATCATGGATTTAATGTTTGGTGTGATTTTTGCCAAGACAAGTCTTTTGGAAAAGTACAAGAAAATTGGTTTTAAAATCCATAAAATATGATAATTTTCTTCACAATCTCTTTCCAATGGTTATTTTTTCATCAATTTGGAGCTGTGTATTGACCCCTTTCGAACATGTGCAAAAACGCCATTTTGGGAGTCAAATAATGCTGAGTTATTGTGGAAGCGATGTGCGTGCGCGTTGTGTGTGTCTTTGGTGGGCGTAACGCAGTTTAATTCACCAATGAGAACCTTAGTATAGCGCCTTACACGTGCACGCACATTGCTTCCACAATGACGCGGCATTATTTGACTCCCAAAATGACGTCATTGGCACAAGCTCAACAGAACAGGTCTTCATTTTTACAATTTCTAAACTAATTTTTACATTCAGGAAAATTGTGAAAAAAAAGATAAAACGTGACAACCATCCGTAGTCTTAGCTGTTTCACCAAAATACGGAATATTTTTAAACTTCTAAGCGTTGACAAGAGCAACAAATTTAACTGAAACATGACTAAATTATATCAAATTTTCCAAACTGGACCCATAACCATGTTTGCAATCCTCTGTTGACGTCATACAATTATCTGTTTATCTCTGCTTCTTTGAAATGCCTGTTTTTAGAAACGAAAGCGAAAAAAATTGAGACCGCTATCATAAAAATCATCTCTTGATGACTAATTCGTAGCCGAGGCAGGAAAATCACGGGACAACATTTTTTGCCGGCACAGTCGATTGATTTCTTGCGATGTCGTGTTGATATTACACGAGTCCAAACGAGTACAGTGGTACCACCTTCCTAAGATCGTGCATATTACTCGTACGTCGGTCGCCGGCCTGCCACGGTGCCTCATGGCCATTATTGATTTCAACCAATCACCTCTGGGCATTGTTATGCTAACGGCCTATAATGAACGCTTAATTAATATTTCTCAGTTTGGTTGTGTTGTGGCATAGGCCTATGGCATTTAAAGGTGGAGAATTATTAGCCTGTTAAAATTATTTTACATGGAAAAGCAATGTATATATGCCATACTGTGCTCCCCCCTCCCCCCACCCCCTCCCCCCACCCCTAAATAAATAAATAAATAAAAATAATAGAAGAAGAATCAAAGTAAATTTCATAATCGTAAATTTCACAAGTAGCGTTGAAAAAAATACTGTTATAAGAATAGCGTTGAAAAATGAGTGTAATTCTTCTTGTATGTACCGTACATGCAGTTGTGTCTCTAAAACAAAATGCTCAACTCTCATTTCACAATGTTGTCATCGAGGAGGACCTCAGTATTTCGATTGATAATTTCAGGTCTTCATCAGGCAGTAAGCAGTTGAAATGCAATGGCGGATCCAACAATTCAGATTATGTATGTCAGTTCATTTGCAGTTTTTTCCTGACTTTAATTTCATTCATTTTTTTATCAACCTCCAATTCTGTCCAAACACTCGCGAATTCATCCCAAATGCCGGTATTGAGATGCAATAAATGCGTTAACACGGCACATTCTTAGAAGCGGAATCCGACAGTCGGTGTGCTCCAGTTAACAAAAAGGCTCCTCAGGGTTTCTTACAGTAAGTTGCAGAAATAAAATGGCTCTTGTCTTGCTGGCATTTTGTGCGTTTCCTGGACGGAAATCAAGGGAAAGTGATGCAAAATGGAAAGCCTGGAATCTGGCATATTGCTAAAATGAGAATGTTGGGAAATTATAATTCCGAACATGAAAGTGAATTAATGAGAATTGAAAAAAAAATTCTTGCTCTTTCCACATTAAAGATGTACATTTAGCAAACGGATTATATTTGTATACAATTACTTTTTTCTTGTTGTTCTAAGTGGTGTGGGTCACTGACTTGCATCACTCAGGTGAAAACTTGGGGTTGCGGGTTCGATACCCGGCTGGGGTACCTGTGCCCTTGAGTAAGGAACTTCAACACACTTGCTCCATCCTTCGGAAGGGATGTAAAGCCGTTAATCCAGTGTGTTCTGTAGCGCACTTGAAATAACCCACAGAACTCTTTTGTGAAAAGTAAGGGGATTTCCCGGTTGTCTCTGGCCGTTGGCTGCAAATGGCGCCACCCACCTCTGTATCTCGATGTTTAGGCGGAACATACTTTCTGCAATTCATTAAACCCATTAAAAAATGCAGCAAATAATTTGACAACAGGCCTGTCTGAAAACCTCCCTACATGTAGGTACATTTACAATGCAAAGTGCTTAACCACAATTGCTCCATCCTTCGGATGGGATGTAAAGCCGTCGGTCCAGTGTATTGTGAAAAGCACTTAAAGTACTTCAAGAGAGTTTTTTTGGCAAAAGAAGGGTTTTCTGTGCTGTTTTTTAATTGGCTGTTAAAATTCATCAGTTTACCGGATGGCCCAATAAAAATAATTTTTGAAAAGACAAGGGTACCATTGACAAATAATAGAGCTGTTTTGTTATTGATAAAAGTGCTCTTTCCAAGTTTAATATAAAAAAATATACCATATGCTAACTGTTGTGGAACACATTCAACTTGTTTTGTCACTGATTAAATCAGTTTGAATTGATTTTTTAATTAAGCAACCACACCGTCGCTGTAAACTAATTGGGACATATTGTTGGTTAAGATTGTGCCTGCAAAGACAAATTGACCCGACCTTCGGTTTAACTGTGGACGAATCGATAGTATTCTCATCTAGATTGTGAAAAAATCAGGGATGATTGATACGGGCGGAACTTAGACACACACAAGGACTAAAGGGAGGATTAATTGAAGTCAGATACATCTGTCTTGAAGGGTAAGAGCAGATGAGAGTTGTTGGCTGTAGAAAACAATTAGGATTGTGTGGGTTTCATTAAAAGGTCTGTTGCGCTGACGTGATTGTTATAAATGCATAGGTACTGGTTCTAGCTTGGCCGTGGTGCTTTTGCGCTCCTGAGTGAAACATAGCAGTACTTTCCTCGCCATCTACCTCTGTGGTCCCGGTTCGAATCCCGTCCGGGTCAGTATGTGGATTGGGTTCTCAGTCCCTGCTTGATTCTGTGGGTTTTCCCCGATACAGAAATGTGTAGGGGTTTTCTTCCCACCTCTAAAACTGAGCATTTCTTCGTCGTCTTCTCTTCTTCAGACCTGTTTAAGACCATTCGCAGATCTTCTTGTAATACATAAAAAAAGAATCATCAGTTTATATAAAAATGTAAAATTACAATAAGATTTTGGCAATTTTTATTCTTCGGATAATAACTTGTTCTGTGGCAAGTCTATGCGGCAGTGATATAGCCAACAGAAAATGCCTTGAGCGTTTTATCATACAGCAGTATAGTCATAACCTCTTTGATCGGATGCTTTAGAATTCTCCAATTTAAGAATTCAATGCTTATATAATTCAACCAACTTAAGTGATGCCGTCGGCATTGTGCATGATCTTGCACTCATCTGTGTAGTCTGTTGCGCTGATTCTTTGAAGGGGGGTGGGCGGTGGGGGGGGGAGGGGGGGGGGGGGTCGGGAGAGCCGGTTTACTCTAAGACTTGACGCTTTGATCTCATTTTTATTTTTGTCTCGCTGATGCGACGATCATGCTCCCCGAGGCTACATGACAAGTCGGCCGCTTGGCGTACGACTGAAGATGCACTTTTTGCCGTGAAATCTCACAACCGCGGCTTCCGAACGATCATCGATTGTCTGGGAACGAGAAATATTATCTGGGTTTTTGGCCAGCAATGCGGCAACTGGACATAATCATATTAAAAATTGACTGAACATTAACTGGACTGAAAATTAATTTTGCATGCAGTGAAATTGAAATTCAGTTCTAGTGTGATAAGGTTTTTAAATATTTTAACCGATTTTACATGTGTGGGTGGAAAATATCTCTGTATGCTCGCACTGTTGTACATAATACCATAGTAGTCAGAAGCCTTTTTTCATTACATGAGGGCGCCCCTTGTAAAAGTGTGTGTGCACACTCATATATATAAATTAATCCTCATTCACCTTAAAAACTCTTACACAGAGATAAGAAACAAAAAAATTGTATGATATTGAGAAACATGCGTCAAATCGCGACCTTCTCACGATTTGATTAATTTTAACGCCATCTTGGCAAATCGTGTGGGTGTTTACATTTTTTTTTACTGCATTGCCCAGAGCAGATGTTTTTAGCCAATATGGCAATGCCCCCTCAGAAACTTTAATTATTTTTCGTCATTGTCTTTGGAGATTTTAGAGTGTACTGTTCTTGACTTGACGCGAAGAATATTGAATTGAGTAAAATTAATTGCAGTCATTTTCACACAATCACATAACAACAATAGACAAGCGTGAAAAGTAAATTTGCCGTATGGAGTAATTTTGAGTGGACTACAAAAATAAACCAGACTTAATTTTGCAATAAAATTTAAAAGCTTTTTTCTGAAGCGTGACAAGGTATTTTGTCCATTTTCAGCACTAAGGAAGTAGAATTGCATTTGTACCACTTTATTTAAATGATGTCTATTTTTGTTCACATTAAGTTTTCGCACGAGAGATGTACAAAATTAGGTCCATTTACCGGCGCCATCCTTTGATGTAAATTACTGTATATTTGTATAATAAATTAGTTCTTTATCATGAATATTAATTGATTTTTTTGTTTGTCAAAGACTGCTTTCTGTGATAGAAAAATGGCAAACTAGAGCAATATTTTAAGTAGGTTGGTGTTGTTATTAAGGTCGACAGAATAGGAGGCGCGTTGGTCTAGTGGATAGTGCATCGGATTGTCAGGTGATACATGTAGGTCCATGGTTCGATGCCTGGTTACTGCTATCGCAATGTGTCCTTAGACAAGACACTTTACTCTTCAAAAACTAATGACATGTTGGGGAACTAACTGCTGGGTGACTGGCATTCCATCCAGGGGAAGTAGCAATGCTCCTAGTAACTCCATGCCATGGAAACTAACAACCTGTTGGGGAAACCCAACTGACTGTTGGTTGTAAACCTGTGATGGACTGGCATCCCATCCAGGGGGAGTAGCAATGCTCCTAGTAACTCCATGCCATGGAAACTAACAACCTGTTGGGGAAACCCAACTGACTGTTGGTTGTAAACCTGTGATGGACTGGCATCCCATCCAGGGGGAGTAGCAATGCTCCTAGTCACTCCATGCCATGGAAACTAACAACCTGTTGGGGAAACCCAACTGACTGTTGGTTGTAAACCTGTGATGGACTGGCATCCCATCCAGGGGGAGTAGCAATGCTCCTAGTCACTCCATGCCATGGAAACTAACAACCTGTTGGGGGAAACCCAACTGACTGCTGGTTGTAAACCTGCGATGGACTGGCATCCCATCAAGGGGGAGTAGCATTGCTCCTAGTCACTCATGCCATGTAAACTAACAACCTGTTGGGGAAACCCAACTAACTGCTGGGGTAAACCTGTGATGGACTAGCATCCCATCCAGGGGAAGTAGCAATGCTCCTAGTCACTCCACGCCATAGAAACTAACAACCTGTTGGGGAAACCAAATAACTGCTGGGGGTAAACCTGCGATGGACTGGCATCCCATTCAGGGGGAGTAGCAATGCTCCTAGTCACTCCTTGCCATGTAAACTAACAACCTGTTGGGGAAACCAAACTGACTGCTTGGTGTAAACCTGTGGTGGACTGGCATCCCATCCAGGGGGAGTAGCAATGCTCCTAGTCACTCAATGACATGGAAACTAACAACCTGTTAGGGACACCCATCTAACAATTTGCCCGCAAATTAAACTAACATTTTCCTTGTTTTTGATTTCAGAGATTTGCGCTCTGACGTGTTCCCATGGACAGCTAAATTTAAAACAATGCGGGTGTGTGTGCGACGATGGTTGGAATGGTCTACAGTGCAGTATTCCATTGGAACCAGTTACGCCGGCCGTACAGCCATGTGACCTGAATTGCGGGGAAAATGGCAGAGTGGCGTCTGACGAGTAAGTACAGATTGTTAGGATTAGTAGTATACGGGACAAGACCAGTCTTGGTTTCAATTCTTCCGTTCACTGTATTTTTCTGAAGTAGTTATAAAAAGTAAAAGTACAGTGCTCTTTACGCCGTGTTTACACTGGTCCCGAGCTCAGGATCAAGATTGATCCCCTGATAAAGATCAATGTGGTCATGTACTTATCTAACCGCAAACTGATCCCGAGCTTGGGGTTCGACCCTCTTCTGACACGAGACCAAATCTCGAGGTCTGATCCGGGGCCAATTTCGGTTCCGAGAGCATTTACACTCAGTTTGTGATCCGGAGTTGATCAAGTGTAAACAGGCTGTTAAAGGCCCAAAGAATGATTTACAAGATGGAACTTTTTACCGATATTCGTGGAATACGGAAGTAACATTTTTAAAGAAGAAAGTTGGTAAACTAGCCTGCAGAAATTTTAGCGACATTGATGCATCAATGTTTCGGAAAACTTTGAAAATACATGCATGGTTTTTGTGTTAAGTGAATGGCAAAAAATATGTGTGTGCACACACACCAAAATAAAACCTTCTTACAGAAAAGATATTTAGCTTGGACACAAATAAATACATGCTGGGTTTGTTACTATTGTTATCAACACTTTAAGCAATTATTTTTTTCTTGTCAACTTATGAGGTAAAACGTCTGGTCATTACAAATGATACAGTGGGCCTTTAATAATGTTCTGTTTACAAACAATTTATAACTTTATTTCAATATTTTTGGCTTTTCTTTCTTTTCTCTTTGACAACTCAATAGGTGCAGATGTCATTGCGACGGGAATTACATCGGCGAAACGTGCGACGTGCTGTGTGACAAAACATGTGACACGCACGGCACGCTCAACCGCGACACTTGCATGTGTGAGTGCGAAAGCGGTTACTATGGCGAAACGTGCTCCAGTGAGTTTTTCCCCTCATCCGGGGACGGAGGCGGTATCACGGCAGGTGCACACATCGACCAATCAAATCTTTTCGTTTTGCGTCCCCCACTCGTTTAAAAAATGTTTGGACTATGTTTCCTTGTCGTAAATGCAAAATTTGTTTTAAAGAAACGCTGTCTGTCAAAATGTGGTCTGTGTAGCATTTTTATGTGTAGCTTCGTCAAAAATATTAACGTTAGTTTAAGGATGCTGCAGTAGGAAGTCACCTCCCCGAAAAATAAATACGCATTTTTACTGACTGACTTGCCATACATGTGCTGTACCTTCTGCAAAAATTGAATATTAATTTTTTTCTAAAACAAAATCAAATGTGAATGTTATAAAATTTCAGCCAAAAATAGTTAATTCACATATTTTTAAGCAAAATTTCTGCAACTTAATTCCAAGAAAAGGCAACAAATTTTGCTAAACAGCATGAAAAACAAAATCTGAAAAACAAATTCCCCCCAAAATAGATTGTTAGACTGTGCACCTGCTTAACACTGCTTTGTATTTAACAAAATAATTGCTTAACTTTTACCCAGGAGCATATCCCATAATGTATAAGCCCTTATCAATGGCGGCCATTTTGATGTTCCCCCAAGATGTCCGCCATCAAATTTTACCCCAATATATTGTTTTTTGCTAGTTAGATAATTAAAACGGACAAAAGTCAATAGGTGTAAAACTATTGACTTTTATCAGATTGATTTCAAAATATGTCCATGGAATTTTATAATCATATGGGATATTTTTTTGAAATGGTAAAAAAGAAAATCTAAAACCTGTCTTAAGTTTCATATGTTATTCTCCTACTACACTGTAGTTTCAAAGCCAGGAAAACCTATGTGCAAACTGTTATTTCATTTCGTCCCACAGAGGTATGTATATTTGTGGAACTTGCAGATAGATGTCAATGTTTGTTTTAACATTGTAAATTACGCTCAATAAAAAACGAACATCCCTGCAAATTTGTCTTCCCTGTAGACAGCTAATCACTGTTGCCATTTTGACATATCCCAGCCTTATGTCATGCGTTATTAATTCACCCATGAACGTACTTTGTCCGTTGTACTCCAAACAAGCAAATACTTTTTGGAGCGGTCTAAATGACCAATATTTTGTTCGTGTGCAACTCCTCCGTTAATATCTATTTTTTTGTAAGTCATCTCCGGTTTTTTTTACGACCTCTCTCAACATTGCGTTTTTGTATTTTGGCATTTCCACACCCATTTTCGACACTTGCTAATTTGTCAGTCTCGAGTCACAGAAAAATGATAATGCCCTTCATGACAGCCTGATTGATACAAAAAGAGACGTTTTTCCGTACCTCCCAACTGTCCTAAAACATTTTCTAAGACACACGCTACCCCCATTTTTTTATAATCGTCCGACCAAAGCGTGCTTTATTAGGAGTAATAAGACATACTGTCGCGTGCAGAAATTTTTTAAAGATCCGCCGAGCAGACAGATATATATTACATCTTTGTTGCGTCTGTTTTAAGACAGGAAATGGTTTTGGCTCTCGTTTCATAAGGCAGTGCATTTTCAATTTGGGATGGCCATTTGGAATTTGAACTATTACAGGTCGATTGGGTAGCCATAGCAAAAGAACATGAATGATCTGTCACAGGCAGATTTCAGGAACAGAACGTAAATTTCACATCAAATATTTAAACAAGTTGAAACAAACATGAACATTTTGCAAATTTGCGGCACGAATATTATTGTGTGACTTGACTTATAATTTGCTAAATAGTGCCATAAAACTGGACAAACATACTCAAGTTCGTTAATTGCACAATTTAATTTTTCTTTTCTAGTTTGCATTTTTTTAAAATTCAAATGTTCATGTTTTACCGGAGTTATTTATGGTAAAATTCCGTTTTTTCTGTCCGTGTTTACTGCAATACAAAATATCCAGTACTCGTACCGTCTTGCTTACAGTAAATTTAACTGCCCTTTATGTACATGTAAATTAGTAGAAGTCTAGGTACCATACTGGGACCTCAAGCTAACCTGTGTTCAAATGTTATGTTTTGTGGTTAGAAAAACGTAACCTCGCTCATAACTGAAAGTGCTAGAGCCTTATTTGATCCCTGTAGTACAGAGCGTCTGAAAATTGCCACAGTCTTGTGTCTTGAACTAGTTTTATCTTTTATAAACAGGCACAGCGGATGAGTTATGTAATAGTGGCGAATTCTGCCTGAACGGGGGTACGTGTCACCAGATCGATGATCCTAAGACGAGGGAGCTCTTTTCCTTATGTCGGTAAGTTAGTACAAATTGTTAACTAACCACTGAGACCAGGTCATGCATTTAAATCAAGTAACGGGTCTCGCCAGTTAGTACAAATTGTTAACTAACCACTGAGACCTCGTCATGTATTTAAATCAAGTAACATGTCTCGCCAGTTAGTACAAATTGTTAACTAACCACCGAGACCTGGTCATGTATTTAAATCAAGTAACAGGTCTCGCCAGTTAGTACAAATATTCAACTAACCACTGAGACCTGGTCTGCATTCCACTTACAAAAACGTTGCCAATGTTCGTCACTGGATACAGTGCTTTTGTGCACTCGTCTATGGAAAGCCGGGTACCTGTTGTTGGTGAACGTTGCAAACGTTTGTGGTGTTTGTAGCGCAGCCCAGTCCTTTACAGTTATTATTTTTTTGTATTTTTCTGGCAGATGCGCGGATGGTTTCATCGGGGAACGTTGCGAGTTTGAAAGCGACACTCTACAATGCAACATAAACTGCAGTCCATACAGCACTAAGGACGTTGACCAGTGTCGATGTATTTGTGACAAAGATCACAGGGGCACGTACTGCCAATGTAAGATTGTAAAACAAGGGTTGAGAAAAATGTCAAAAAGTTGTTGGCAGGATTTTTGACGGGGGTGTGGACCCATGAAATGTAAAATCCCAACTACCATTCTCCCCCCTCACCCCCCCTCCCCCCAGCCTCCCCCCAAAACAGCTATAAAGAAATTGCGTGCGTGTAAAATGCACAGGCAATGCACATAACACGCGCAGTCAAAAACAACCAACCCAATGTGAAGCACTTTAAATGAACGCAGTGCGAGATTCCAACAAAAAGGATTTTACGAATGGGAATTTGGCTTGGGTCATTATCAGTGGCCAGCTCCCTAGCCGTTCTTAATCGTACATTTTAAGACGGGCCAAACACATTTATTCCTATTTGTCATGGGGAGCCATTTAAAATTCTAAAAAAAAAAACCTTCCTGTCTGTACTTTTTCTGCTGGTAAATTTTATGGGAACGACCCTCGCTTCAAATTTTCGGGACCAATTTTATAATTTTTTCCCCCTATGCTTTCTTACAGTGCTGAGGGATGACCACACTGAGCCGTGCGGCCCAAAATACGAGCATTATTGCATGAACGGCGGAATTTGCATTCATCTTAAAGGAATTGGGATGCCTTCGTGTAGGTAAGGTGATCAAAAAACATCGGAGTTATCCTGATGTTTATACTACAAAACGCTTCATCTAAAAACTAAGGGGCCGTCCAAAGTTGTCAACATTTTCACGGTTCTACAAAGCGGGGTAGGGGGGTCGAGGGCAGCGTACGACTTTACATGCACTGTTAAATGTTGACATTTCATGGTAGTGACAAAAAATGTTGATAAGTAGTATTTCGGGGGGAGGGAGGGGGTCTTGAAAAATATTACGCTCTGTAGAACCGTGAAAATGTTGACAACTTTGGGCAGCCCTAAACAATCATGTTCCTCCATGAGCGTGTTTCTCTACTGAGCATGATTACCGTTCCGGAAATGCTTCGGTACCGTTATCCGTCAAATAGAAACGGTTTGCCGATGCGCGAATGAGCAGATTAAAATGTTTGCCGATGCGCGCATTGGTATTTTGCAGTAGAAATGACTGATAATGCTTTTTTTTTTAGTCGAGCGCGTCGTTTTAACTGCCACGTACCAAGGTTGTACAGAATCTCTCTCTTCTTGAGTCAAGTCAAGTCAAGCTGCCCTCGCTGCCCAGTCAAGTCAAGCTGCCCTCGAGTCCCAAGTCAAGTCAGCCATACTGGTCAAGTTGGGTCAAGTCAAATAGTCACGACAGTAAATTTGTTCAAGCTAATTTCAAAAAAGGTCTAAACGCAGAAAGTCATATTCATGTTGCATGCTCTGGCCAATGTTACATTCGTGCTGAAATACAATTCAGTCCCAAATATGACAACAAAATACATAAAAGTCTATTTTATTTTTGGCAAACTCAAGTCAAAAAGTCTGAGTCAAGTCAAGTCATTCGAGGTTCGGTTGAGAGTCAAGTTAAGTCATTTGAGGTTTGAGTCTCAAGTCAAGTCAAGTCATTTGAGGTTCGAGTCTCAAGTCAAGTCATGTCAAGTCATTTGAGGTTCGAGTCTCAAGTCAAGTCATGTCAAGTCATTTGAGGTTCGAGTTTCAAGTCAAGTCATTTGAGATTCGAGTCTCAAGCCAAGTCAAGTCAGTGAAAATTGGGACTCAAATCGACTGGAGTCCGAGTCTCGAGTCCGAGTCATTACAACCCTGCTGGCACATACGCGTAACGTGCCAAATACCGGTATTTTGTTGGGATAATAATTATAAAAGATAATAATTATAAAAAATGCCTTCCCAGTCATATCGCAAAACAAAACGTTCAATGCAGATGTCCGCAGTAGAGACACGTTCATATAGTCGAGTCTATCACCAGTCTAGTTTTAATGAAATCACAAGTTCGTCATAAGTCCAGTTACAAGCAAAAAATGGATGAGTTCATTTGAATAGCTAATTGTGACTCGAATTAAGACCCAGGGCCTTGTGACAGACTTGTGAGGACTTGTGATGCACTCGACTACAACCCCAGTCAACCTTATTTCTCATAATACTTGTATGTTCTGTTCTTTAATAATTGTTTAGCTTTTAAATGTACGACGTTGCATGTTTGCATGGAGTCTTGTCTTTTGTTTTGGTTGAAACAATGACTAACGTGTAACATATTTTGAAACACGGACATAACTAGACAAATCAGACTGGTATGAATAAAGAAAAAAAAGCTATTTTCCCAGTGTTTTTGAAAAATCAAAGGCCAAGTTGAACATTCTTGTTTTGCAATGAAAATACTCCTTGATTTAAGTTCCACTAAAAAGTTCACGAATATGCATGATTGATGCTTTAAGGACCAATAAAAAACCTTGATGCATGAGTTTACATGCAAATTTTATGCATGTTTGTAATTGTATGCATAGACTGTATCAAATAGCCGCCATCTTGTAGGGCAGTTTCTTTGTTCCATGACGACATGCATGGTTCCACATTTCATGCTTACATTGTTGACCAATTTAAACAACAAAAGTTGTCCTTCAAGATGGCAGCCAATCGATACTGTCTATGGATTTGTTTGTGTAATCAGTACTAATATTTTGCATGCATTCTTATTTGTTGGTATTTAGAAACGTACATCTAAGAAACAATGAAAATATGTTTTTAAGTATATAGGTTTGGGCGAGCAAGATTTTAACATGCAAGTTCAATATTCTACTGTACTAACCCTAACGCTCTTCAGTCTTCCAAAATCAATATGATTTTACATACAACCTCACATTTCGTAAAATATCATAACATGTAACTTAATTTCCGAGAAATACTTCTCGGAAATAAACTAAATTTGTCGGGAAAACAACTATAATTGCAACATGCACAGTTACCAATTTTTAACGGTTTGACCCCAATTCAAAATATAGTGTAAATGCAAAATGTTATCCTTTTTCCAAATTTCTGAGCGCAGTGAAAATGCTTTTAAGTGAGTGATAAACTACAGTAAAACAAAGTTACAGTTAGCTTAGTTTTAATGTTATTTATTTTCCAAAGTTTTGTCCCTGTCAATCCCAAGATACATTGCAGAAGTGTATCAAAACCCACCTTGCGTTAAAGTCATTTCGCTTGGAATTACATTTTTGTGGTATTTGGTTCAAAGGCACAAAAGTAGGTTTTTAGCAGTTTATTTACAGTCAAAAGATATTTGTATATAGCATGTTTTGTGTGTTTGTGCAGTAGTAATTGCAGAATGACTGGACAAATTTAGTTGTTTTTTTTTTTTTTTTTTGTGGGTTCACTTGAGTTGGAGGTCTCGGGTTCAAATCCTGATAAAGACCATATGATTTTTCTGTCATCCCATGTTTGTTTTATTTCAGTGGTGATTAGGCACCGTACCAAATATGGCATTTGTTGTTTGGTAAAAATCATTTTCACGTCTTCATTTCGATGTCTTCATTTCGATGTCACACGTCCATTTTTCTGTTTTTCCACAATGTCCTCATGCTCATGGTGGCTGGCTCTAACTGGTCAAAACCATTGGTTGCCGGGTTACTGACAAATGTCGGCCGTGTAGTAACTATGTTCTGATTGGCAGGTGTCCTATGCTGTTTTACGGCCACCGATGCGATCTCGTGGAACCCAATCCCGACTGCGGTTGCCTCAATGGCGGCGGGTGTCGATTTAACGAAACTAAGCAAGAGTATGAGTGCATGTGAGTAAACATACAACAAACAAACAAAGTAATGTGAGTAAACGTACAACAAACAAACAAACAGTAATGTGAGTAAACATACAACAAACAAACAAACACTCAACATTTCAAAACAAAGTTCTTGAGTGCGTCAAAAAGCAAATGTAAATACATTTTAGACCAAAAGATTAGTTGATTTTTGTAGGAAAAGAAAAAATAATTCCCAAAACATTTCATAGAAAATACGGGATTTTTATCCAGCATTTAACAGGTAAGGAGGAAAATAAGAATAAGCTGAGTTTGAAAATAATGTTTTTGACGTTTATTTTGCGTTAATAGTATGCACTTTTGAAGAATGTTTAAGTGTCAGGCATAACATAATGTTTAAAGCAAAAAATTTAATTAGTTTTTTTGCCCATCTACAGGGTAACATTTTCCAGAATTGACAGTAGTTCTCTGAACGTCAAAGTAACAATCGATCACAAAATTGACCGAGTTTCTTTATAATCTCAACTAACCAAGAAACCGATTAACCATTAACTTTGCACCCTGTTTGAAACTCATTTTAACAGCATGGATGATTGCACAAGACTAAATTTTTAACGTTTTCTTTCATTTTATGGACTAATAATTTGAATGACTTTGCTTACTTTCCAAGAACTTACATCACAGAAAATGATTTTTATTGTTAAATTGTCAACTTTCATTAAAATTTGTACATTTTTTGTTGCCAATTTAAGCTCACACAAACATCACTGTTAATCTCGATAGATCTGTTTTAACTAATTTACACCAGAAATGAATTTGCCTTTTCCAGACAATTTCCATATTTCTTGACAAAATTTACTGTGTTGGTCATTCTATAAATTTGGGGTCCAATTTGTTTGTATCCTCTGTTAGGATTTTGTAAATTCAGGACACATTCTTGAATGCCTTCTATCTCCAAGAGTGATTACATAAAGTACAATTCCTGATAAAATGTTGATAATAATTTCATGGCAAATTGCAAATGGCATTTGTAACAGGGCACTAAAATGTCACACTTTTTGGACCCCTAATTTACAGAAATACCCGTGTCAAATATGACCCCGTTCTCACTGGAGAAATCACTTCGTTTGATGAAGATTAGTTAATCATCGATGGTTAATGAAGCGTGCGTTCACTTAACGAAGATCGAACGAAGAGTGACCGCTAACGAATATCAAATGAAGCCGTGGGAGGTCGTACATGTGCGTTGCGCATCAATCGCTGAGCTTCAAGCGTCTAGACGCACTGTGTGGTTTTCCAACGGTGCGTCAAAAATAACTCTTCGATAAATCGAACGAAGGGAGCCGTTCACATTACAAATTTGCTTCGTCGAATAAAGCGATCTCTTCATCGAATGAAGCTATTTGCTTCATCGAATGAAGTGATTCTAATCATCGAATGAAGTGATTCTAATCATCGAATGAAGCGATTCTAATCATCGTCGAATGAAGAGGCGGGCGTTCACATAAGGAAATCTCTTCGTCGAACGAAGCGATTTCTCTAGTGAGAACGGGGTCATTGAGATAGAACAAATGTCTTGGCTTTTTAAAGCTATTTTTAATGTTTTCTCTGGCCCTTTTTGACCACTGTGTCCCTATTTTGTTTCTCTCCATTCACCAAATATGGTCAACTTTCAAAAAAACAGTTGTCTCAAAAAATTTACCGGTGAAAGATGTCAACACAAAGCTCCACCACCACCTGAACCCATTCCCAACACAAGTAAGTACCTATAGAGGGCGCTGTTTTAAACAAAAACAGTGCCCATTTTTTTCCCCTGTCTCTCAATCTTTCTGCAGATTAACCTCTTGTGTTTTTTCCTCCCATCCTTTTTTTTTTTTTTTTATTGATCTGTGCGTTGCCACGGTTACAACAGCTGTCCCACACACTTTGGAGGGACCCGGTGTCAATTAGTCAAACCAGGTTATTCCAGAAGTAAGTAGTGCAATGACGTGCCCAGTATCCGAAAAACATATTTTAAAAAAGCATTTCACGCATCTTGTCACGTGGCTGCCAGTAGAGGACGCTGTTTATCATCGCTTGCATTTTTTATCTTTTATTTATTGCTGCTTCATTCTTTCATTCCTGGGATGTCCCGAGAAGGTTTCATTTCGCTGTTTCGCTGCTGAAAAGCAAATATTGGCACCGTAACAACAACAAAAGTCCCCGCAAGTTCTCACAAATTCAAGTCATTATCTGGTTGTTCACATAAACTACCAACTACCAGTATTTACAAAGTATTTATTCAACAATTAGAATCAACAAATTTGGGAGAAGAAAGCCTAATTTTATTATTAAAACCAGCTTTTTTTAAATTGACTGATCTTAAGTGCTGACAGTTTGACTAAAAATAAAGAATTTTTTTATTGGGAATCACTTCCCCAATTTCCAAATGGTTTATCGGCACTAGCTTTTCCTGAGAACCATGATACATTTAAAATATTTTGGTGTGTTTGGGTGGGACTCGAACCCACGACCTTCTGTATTCTAGAGCAGATTTCTTAAACTCTTAACCACTGAGTGAGCTTGTGGTTTATTCAAAGTAAAAACTTGGTCTAAGAAAATTTCTAAGATTTTGTTTTCTTCTTTTTTTGGCTGACTTGAATGAAACCTTGAAATAGTTCATGGGACATTCCTCATTCCCGATAAATATTTAGTTATTTGCATGAAACTGTATTAGTCCATCCACAAGTAGTTCTAGCGAGGCTGCCATGGCAAAAAGGTTTTATTTTTTAGATGTTAACAATAGACAGCCGAAGTGTGACGTGGTTGCCATGGCAATTGGCTCTAAACTAACATGGCCGTCGGGGAAAAGTACCATTGCCAAAGCACAGGGACACGGCTCAGTGATTTTTAGTTTAGAGCCAATTGCATAGGCAACCAACAAAAGATGACGTATTCACTTCGGCAGTCTATTCTGTTTTCAATGTTTTAGCTAGTATTTATACCGGCCTAAATGCATAATACATGGGCATAGCACCAGCAAATGTAAGCTACATTTTGATTGGTCACTGGAATACAACTTCCTGATTGGTTGACTGCACTGCCAATGAAAGCTGCGCTGTGATTGGCCAGTGAAAGAAAACCTTTGGCTTAGATGCGATCTGATTGGACAATCAAAGTTCAACATGGCTACTCAATACTTAGTCATCTTATTGGCTGGAAAAAAATGTCTAAAGTTTGCTATGGCGGCTGCTCATTAAGCAATTTTATAAATCTATAGAAATATCCTCATGTTATAGCTGCTTCTGTCACTCGGCTTATGAGGGCGCTCTTTATCATTTTTAGTCCACTAGTTACATGTTTATACCCCCTACGCTGCTTTCCACGTAGATATGCCGCTGTCTTCAGCAAATTGTCTTTGGTGTCAATATGTCTAGTGAATTTCCAAGTAGTTTTTCTTTTAAAAAGCAGTTGTTGAAATTGTCTGTTTTGTCATTGGTTTGCCAAATAAATTAACTTGGTTGCAGTGACGTTAAGATTTTCAATTTACTACATTCCATTCGTAATTTTTTTCTCAACCAATAATTTTTCTTTCTAAACAGTAAGATTTCCATACGCTGTCGTTAGACTAACCAAACTTTTAGTGTAGATTTTACAAGCCTTTTCCCCCACATTTAGCGCTTTTACCCCTAAACTGAGGCTTAATATTTTCGCAAGCTTAGAGTTTAACCCGCAAGCGCTGAATAACCAGCGATATGGGCACGTGTTGCATGGACTACTGCATTGTGGGTAATAGATGCGACATGTGACAGGGTTTACAACGATTTATTTACTTGAAAAATTCTGTAGAATCTTTCTGCAGTGCAATTGGTTCATTTGAAAAATTATATTTTTGCACTTTTCTTGGGGGTGTTTAATTTTGAATTTTTATGTTTGTGTTACAAGTTCACTGCATTCCTATAAGCATGTGAATGCCTTGTATGTTGCATTTCCTCGATTCCTTTCCCCCTATCCCAAGAATGAAATGTTCCTCAACCTTGCAAGAAATGTTTGTTTCCTTGTACTCGGTACTGTGTTAAATCAAGTCACTTGGAAAAAGCTGCAGAGGAATTTTTTCCAGAGAAATTATCTAAAATCACTAATATTTGCAGGCACCAGGGGCCAATTTCATGACGCTGTTTAGTGTTTAGCATTAAAATTTGCTTAGCACATCATTTCTTTGCTTTATTTTGCGAAAATGGGTTATCGGCCAAAATCATATGTGATGTGTATTTAACTGGTATTCTGCTACTGTTTCTAAGTTTGACATATTTTGGCTAGTAACCCATTTTACAAAGGAAATAAACTCTGTGCTAAGCAAAAGCAGCGCCATGAAATTGGTCCCAGGGGCCGATTTCACTAACACGCTGTTTTGCGACCATCGTTAGAATGATCGCTAAATTCAAATCCATCGTTATTGCGATGGCGATGGATTTTGCATTTCACTAAAGCCGTCGCAATAGCGATGAGTATTAATTATAAATACATTTATTGGACGAGGACGATCGCTTAGTAACGCGTAAACAACCAGAAATTCGGTGACTTGATGCACGATTCTGCAGCGCAGACACTATAGCGACAGATATGCCATGATGCTCGGATGTTGTGGAATAGAAGCATCCTGAGAGCTTAATACTTGAACGGTTGCATCTATTGCGTGGCTCCTAAGAGTTGAAGGGCGGAGATGTGGCTCTAAAATGTCAATAATTATCATGACACCATTCCGCGTAAACCGATAATATTTGTGCATCTTTTTGTCATTGTATGAATCCAGAGGATTTGTCCTGTCCCTGAGAACCCTCTCTCTCGGTAATGCTATTGCGTTGTTTATGTACAACAACTGAAACGCCATTTCGAGACACACTGAAAATCACCAAACCTTCAAAATACTAAACAAATGGCGCGAAATTGTATTTTAGCGATGAATGTTTCCATTTACGATCACAAATTAGTCGTCGCTAAATATTCATCGCTAAATAACAACTAGCGATGGCCAACGCCATCGCTAAGTTTTTGTGAAATCGCTCTTCGAAGTTGATCGCTAAACTGCGATGGATTTCGAGTTTAGCGATTGATTTGGGCATTAGCGATCATCGCAAAGCGTTAGTGAAATCGGCCCCAGGTCACATATTTTTCATAGAGAGTGCAGAACAGATTAGCTTTTCACAGTGACTTGTTTTATACATGTAGAGCACTGAGTTCCAATGAAGAAATGTTTGGTTCCCCATAACGACAGAGGGCGCTTTAGACATGCGTCAGTGATTGTTTGAATGAAAAGGCTCAATGTTTTAGCACAGTAAATGCTGTTTTTGTCAAGTTGCACTCTCTGTTGTACTTTGTGATGCACTGGACTTCAGACCTTGATTAATTCTAGCGGTTTTGGGTTCGAATCCCAGCTGCGTCCTTGGAGTTTGCCCTCACCCAGGAGTAAATGGGTACCTGCAAGGGTTGTAGCCCCTGAGTGCTTGTGTCGGGCTACCAGAGGGCTGCATACTCCCCAGGGGGTTGTGCCCAATGACCAAGGGTAATAATGTGGTAAAGCGCCATGAGTATCCTGCAGGGTAGATATGAGTGCTATATAAGACTGCATCATTTATTATTATTGAATGCACTCGAGGGAGTATAACCACTGGTCTCTGCTCAGTTAGTAGAGCATCTGCCCGGTCTTTCAAAGGTTTCAGGTTCGAATCCCTATAAGGACTATATGATTTTCTTTTCCTCTTTCACCACATGGTCACTGCATGTGATGCATGCAAAAGAATGTCCACTGAAAGTCAATTGGTGTTTTCGTGGTTGTCGTCTTTTTGTCTTGATCATGTGACCCTGTTTATTGTTAGGTCCAACTCCGCACCACCGCGCACGCCGAGTCAAACGCTATTGGTTATTCGGTATGTTCATTGTCTGCTTCGGTCATGAGTATGCATCGTGAATATGCATGAAGCAGCTGTGAATGGGATAATGCCACTTTATGCGCATGAAACTTGCATGTAATAAATTTAAGTTCGTTGAGATCTTTAAGAATGAAGATGCATTTAATATCTTTATGATGCTGAAGATTTAGAGTCAGAGCATGCTTATTAAATTGATCATGAAATTTGAACTCAATTTTACGTGTAGGGTTGTTATAACAATGATGCAAGCATTTATTTTCGTTTCAAAAATTGTTAACTTTTAAATTTTTCTTACAAAATAAGGCCGCTGTTGTTAATATAGCATTTCAATAACCACTAGCAAAGGTAAACAAAAATGTATTAAAACGTTTTTAAGTTCACCAAATTATGCTCTATATGCTGATACTCGTTCTGAAATAATTATTTGCAATAAGAGAACACAAAAATGTGGGTTGAATAATTTGGAGGAAAAGTAGTGTTTTTTTCTAAAGTGTTTTTTTTCTTTTCTTGAGTTATGAAAAGGGTCCCAATTTTTTTTATGGAAGTGGATAATTTGTGTTTCTTTATAAAGTGGGCAAAGGTTTCCTTTTTTTTGGGGGGGGGGGGGGGGGGGAAGGGGGGGTGGTGCCGATTGGCCGCATTGATAAATTAACAAGAATTTACAAAAAAAAAATGGCCTTAAATGTTACATTCTAAAATGTGAATGGAAATAAAACTAAATAAAATGATACCCGCTTGTAAAATGTAAGAAAGAATGTACTAATTTTTATGACTGAAAATAGACTAAAATGCATGACTTCTGTGCATCTTAATTTCGTTCCTTATATTTGTTCTCAAATATACGCATGTCAAAGCATTTATTATGCACAAACTATTTGCACAGTTAATTGATCTTTAATGCAAGTTCAGAGTTTTTGGGGAGGGGGGCCTAATATCTTTCACAATAATATACTTTTTGTTAATATAATTTTCTCTAATTTCCAGGGTTTTTCCTTCAATATATAAGTAATATCTTTCCAGGTTGTGGGTGAAAAGTGTGGGTCTAATTTGTTTGCCTTATAGGTAAAAAGGCAAACTACAGTATATTTAATTTTGAGGTCTCAAAATTTGGTATTTCTACTCAAATATTCACTCATAACAGCCCTCACAGCTTGCTCATTTGCATATGCATTGCATATGCAATATATTTTAAGTAATTTTTCCTTTCATTCCATTTTGGGCCAAAAGTATATCCACATGCATCTAGACTATTTCTTCACATTGCTATTCATTTCCATGGTACATGTACAGAATAAAGTCAAACCTCTTTATAATTATTTTGATTATTAATATTACTTCTTTCTGGTACTAAAACTAAAACCAAGGATTCCTCAAAAGTGCCATTGCACTGTCGCTCGCAAGCGTGAGGAAACCCATGACTGTGAATTGTATAGAAATGGCCAGAGACACAGAGGAATCCCTTTGCTCTTCATGAAAGAGTGCTCTGGGATCTTTAAAGTGCATTACCTAACACGGCTTTACGTCCCTTCCGAAGGAAGGAGCAAGTGTGTTTAAGTGCCTTAAGTTTTCACCCGAGTATTGCGAGCCAGTGACCCAAAGCACTCGGCCACGGTACCCCACAAGAGGTCCTTGGGACATTGCAGCTTACCTTGTTATAACAGAAATCTTGTTTTATCAGAAATTTATAAGAAAACAAATTAAGGCCTAACATATTAGACCCTTCTTATAAGCAGAATGCTGTATTAACAGTACTGATTATTATAATTTTGTATATTTTGACTAGTTTTTGGTCAAAAAGACAAATAATTTTCTTCTAAAGAAATGTTGATGAAATGAAGTTTAATTTGACACGTTGCTGCTTGTAGCCTCTGACAGCAGAAGCATAATTTATGTTTGATGAATATGCATAATCGTACCAGTTTTTTTTCCCACTTGCAAGCCCATGGCCAATGTGTGTCCTAAATCCCCACCCAGGAACTAGAATTTGGCCAAAGCTTATTGTAAGACTTCGGGCAGTGTTGAAAAGTTACATCATTGTCAAAATTTCCCCCACCAAAAACATAAAACTGAGTTGTTCAAAAAACCATTTTTTGTTGATGTAAGTTGAATCAAGTCCAAGAAATAAAATACTTTGTATTGCCCTTTGTGTGTTGCCAAGGTTACTGGGTCTACACTAAAACCAGTGAACTGTTTCCCTGCACTTTAGCAATGGACATTTCAGATTACCAGTGAATGTTTAGATCCAGTCACCCTGGCAACTGACGTCACACTTTAGTGGTCTACTGGCCTTACCCCATCTGGAAAATGGGTATAGCCCTTGCAAAGTGTGACATTTTTTTCCAGACATCTGCAGCATACTTTTCCATGGCGATAATTCAAAAAGTTGAGGTTTCACTTGCAAAATCTATTTCACCCAATGGACTCTTTGCATCGGCGGCCATGACAGGGGGCAGGTTTTCATATTTAAATCATGTGACAATAGATCCACAAAGTGCCTACTCATGCATGACGCACGGTGACAGTGTGAATTCCCCCCGTCATGGCCTCCCGTGCAAAGAAAAGTTCTGACCTGGGTCCAATTTCATGATGCTGCTTAGCAGATCTACTGCTTTCCAAAAAAAGGTTACCAACTACAATCTTGTGTTATCTGTATTGCATTTGATTGGTACTGTCCCATTTTTTTTTCTAAGCACAAAAATTAGCTGAGCAGAATTGTCTGCTAAACACCAACTCAGTTGTTACTTGTGTAATAGTTGAGTCCATCACAAGTCCAGAGCCGATCAAATCACAATTCTGTGACAAGTCCAGTAACAAGAAGCAAAGGATGAACATGCACAAAAGAATGCCTTTGTTGGAGTTTATTTGAATAGCTTGTGAATTAAGACCAAGGGACTTGTGATGGACTTGTGATGAACTCGACTACAACCCTGTTGTGTAATGATTAAACGATATCCATTTATCAGAACAGTTAGTATAAACACATTTCTATTTTCATTTAGTTTATTTATTTTTATTTATTTTATTTGTTTACAGATCAGGTGAAGAGTACTCAGAAGATGATTATAACGCTCTGCGTGATTTTCGTTGCGATGCTAATGGTTATTGGTCTGGTAATCATCGTATACATCAGAAACAGGTAAGATTACAACCAGGGAACCAGCCTAAATAGGACAGTGGCTTCGCACAATTTCTTGAAAGCATGGACACAGTTTTTCATTGTTTTCTTGGAACATAGATGAGGTACTGAGCTGACTTATACACGGGTTGGTTTTTATCATACACATACTCAATCACACATGGAGATAACACCGTTTGTTACAGTTTTCCAATCATGTAATCTGTCTTTTTATTGCTTTTTTTTCTCCCAGGAACGCACGTGAGAAAGAACGGCGCGAAAGACTGGAGCAGTTTATCCGGCAGCAACGTAACGGGATGCGATTACGCGCTTCATTGCAGTCCACGGGACCAGGAGCTGGCGGCAGCTACCCTGCTGATGACATCGAAATGACCAATGTAAGCCAGTTTAGGACAGTTTGTTTTATACACAAAGATATATATGGGGCCTGTCAGGAAATCTGGGTTCGCCCTGGAAATTTTGGGCTTAAAGGTGCACTCATCATATTTTTTGGCTGTGGCTGAAAGGGGACTTATGAAATTTTTGTACACAAAGATATGGGGGCCTGCCAGACAGTCTGGGTTTCTCCTGGAAAATTTGGACTTAAAGGTGACTCTGTATTTTTTGGTTTTGTCTGAAATGGGGAAGTTGTGAAGTTTGAAAAATGTTGGCTGATAAACTTGAGTAATTTAAAAAGACAAACTGTTTAAGATTTGGTTTTGTTTTTGCTCAGTTTTGCCCCGCTGCCTCCAAGCAGACAGATCTCAAAGTAGAAACAGAAGGCACCGCACCAGTGCCTAGCTACCCATATCAAGGTCAAGGGTCATTACCAAGGAGTCGCGGCAACAGTGCAAATGGCGGCTCCCAGGCTAGTCCCCACTCCAACAGCAAGCAGAGAGAGAACAGTCTCGAAACCAAGAGGGGGAAGGGTGGGTATGAAGCGGTACCCACGGAGGACGATAAAGGCGTGACAAACGATGATACGAAGAATGGGTCAGGAGAGTCGTCTCCAGAAGGGCTGGGGGATCCTGATACGCTACCGTTGAAGCATCCACGGGCGTCGAGTGATTTGGGCAGCGAAAGCGAAGAATCGGATGGGGAAGGTGACGCCGTAGATGTTCCGAACCCGCAGATACAAGCCATTCAAAGTCATCTCGGTAGCGATCACGACAGCGGAGACTACACATGGGACGAACACAGCTCCCCCGGGCTACGCATCACGGCGCCGTACCCGCCCAACGATGCGTCGCCATCGCGCAATAGAGGGTCTGGGAGATCGCCAGACCGCGTCAATATACACGATAATCCCATGGAGAATACGGGAGCGAAGCGAGATGCGATGAATAACGTCATGTCTAGTCCCAAGGATGCGTTCTATGCCGACCGGTTAAAAGACGTTGTAGAGGGTAGTCCGCCGTCGGCTGTTTGAAACACGCTCCCACCATCTGTATCATAAAAGCCTTGATATTTATATTTTGTAAGTGTATAGAGGAAGACGCATACTGTTCAAAGTTGTCTAAGCAGTTGGCATCTGCAAGATTTTTGCTTAGTAATTAGCAAAAACATTTCCTAGATTCAGCAGCAGGAAATATCTTGCTTACCGGTAATAAGCAATGAAAATCACGCTTAGCTGTAATCAACACTTACAAGTATGAAACTCGCTTACAAGCAGTAAGACGTCAAAATATCACTTAATTAGCAAACAATAAGAATCTTGCTTAGTGACAGTTTTCAGTAAATCAGTTTAGCTTAGTTACTCACGAAGGGGTGAGCATAAGAGAAAAGATGAAATTTCAGATTTGCTTCTCCATTTCTGATGTTTTTACTGCCCTTGTTCGGCTGATAAAAAGTATATATTATGCATGCATGTGTTACAGTATAACCTGCACATGTTAATAGCCCGCACAATGGTAGCCTACATTGCAAGTAAAAGGTATTTGTGATTTAGCAACATAGATGTGTACTATTTTGTTCAACAGTGGACCAAACAAATGTGAAATTTGCCGTTTTCCAAAAACAAAGGAACCTCTCCCAAACTGAGTAGTAAGTACTATACATACCGAAAATTGCAGAACTTGGTGAATTTTAGAAATTGAAAAAAAAAAATTCATTAATTTCATGTGGAGTACCGCAAGCTGGTTCACAAACAAATAAATACATAAATTGCAAATTCACGTAGAAAAAGTTCGAAGAATGTACTAAAACTTCCCAGACGAATTTGGGATTTCCTGTTTTCCCCCTCTTTTATCATTTTTTTGTGTGCTGATCTAAATATCTTGTAAACAAATAACAAAATTATTTATTTTTATCATTGATATTATTTTGTAATTACAAACATAGTTTTGCCAAAACATTAATTGGCAATACATAGTGTGTACCGTACCTTTTTGATCCAAAATTTCTCATGGTCCCCTGCTTGATTAGCTACAGAATTAAGGCTATTGGTAACCAGTTATTTTTTATGGTTTGGTAAGTCCACAACTGTTGATATTTGCCAATTAATGAAGGCAAATTTATTGCACTCGAGGACATGCAAGAACATGTGATGGACTTGTGAGGACTTGCAGGGACTTGTGATGGACTTGTGAGGACTCGCAGGGACTTGTGATAGGCTTGTGAGGACTTGCAGGGACTTGTGATGGACTTGTGAGGACTCGCAGGGACTTGTGATAGGCTTGTGAGGACTTGCAGGGACTTGTGATGGAGTTGTGAGGACTCGCAGGGACTTGTGGTGGACTTCTCTGAGGACTTGGAGGGACTTGTGGTAGACTTCTGAGGACTTGCAAAAGAGCTGTATGGACCTGTGAGGACTTGTGATGGACTTGTGAGGACTCAACAGCAACGTACCAATTCCATCTGTCTGGTTAAACCTGGCAAGTGTATCTACTTAACCAAATTATTTTCCCAGAATGTCCGAGGTTTACTTAATCATTTGGAGTTGTAAAATTGGCAACCTTCAAAGAAAAAAATGCTGACTTAACAATACTTAGCATGATTCGCTTAATGCGTCACAGCATGCATCTTCTATTAACAGTAACAATATTTTTTCTTAAAATACCAAACGAGATTATACTTATCAAATTTAAATGTACAATTATTATAAGTGCAGTTGACAAATAGTTTAATTTGCATCAATGCATTCACATGTAGATATGCTGTACATAGTTGTAATTATCGTCGTGTTTACGCATTACGTTTTATGTTAGTGCCACGTAAGTTTGCCTATCGAAAATACGAGAACTGATTCACGTAGTGTTCCGATTCAGACTATCTAAGATGACGTCACTCTTTGCTTAAATGTGTGTTTTTCTCTCAATTTTGGGAACAAAACAATTTGTAGCTCCATGGGAAAAAGTACATGTAAACAAAGTGCGACGTTTAGTGCTTATGGTAATACAAAAAATCAAGATGGCTCTGAACAAAAATCACCCAAACATGTTTTGCAATGGATGGACCTTGCAAATGATGTCATGCTTCGGTGCTCTTTAGCCCTTTATTTTTTTGTCATTTAATATTTTAGTAACCTCTCATTTTTCTTCCATAAAATTGTATGTAAATTACGCAATAGATGCAGTATGTATATTATATTGGTATTTGGTGATTCTTTGTTTCATTCTTCCATTATCAAGTTCAGTCATTTTTTTTTTACGAATCTGTTTTTTGTTTAACTTCCATTTTTCTCCAGTTTTTACGAAAGAGAAATGAATTCCAAACGTAATTGTGAAAAAAACGTTACATGTCTGTACAAAATATTATGAGTACTTAAAAAGCATAGCTATTCAATTTAAAATAAATTTAAAAAATAATTTAAGTGTTAGTGCCCCAGAAGTAAAGTAGTTGTGTCGAATATCATTATTGTTGAATATCATTTATTTATTGGACCTAAATGGAAATCTTCAAAAATGTGTTTTGAGGGTTTTTATTAAGCTTTTAAAGCTTGCGTAAGTTAGTTCTGAATCATTTTAAACCCTCGTATTAAATTTGGACGTATGAGACCAAGGCCCCTTCGTGTGTTCACTGCGCGCCATTTCGTGGGGCAGTTTCTTTGTTCCTTGAGGACATGCATGGTTGCACATATTGTGCTTCCATTGTTGAACGGTTTAAGTAACCAGTAACAAAAGATGCCCCACGAAATGGCGGCTATTCGATATGGTCTATATAGGCCTATAATCACTGGATGCGGCAACGACCTCTAAATTTGAAGCCACCGTCCGCCATTGTACTCTCCAAATACAATGCCTTGCCTAAACTGGTCATCCTGTCTTCACTAGTCTACATGTGTTGAGTAGAATGCAAGCGATTGCATGGACCGAGGAGCAGTCTAGGCAAAGCATTGTTTGGGGAGTACAATGGCGGCCGGCGCGTGGCTTCAAATCATGTTATAGTCAACTGCTATTGCATACTTCATCCAGTGATTATATATCGATGGTGCACGTTCACGTACATGTTGGAATTTGCTGTACCGGAAGAAAAATTTAAATGATTGCTACGCATGACGTTTATGGGAAACATTTGCAGTAGTCATACGTCTTATAAAAATCTGTTTGTATATTCTTTTGTGAAAGCTCTGTATATACCAGGAACAAGAATTTAAAAAAAAACTAAATATGTAAAAAAGGATTTGTACAAAGTTAGGAATTTGACGTCCATTTTCAATCCATAGCCTTTTGGCAAGGCCTTATGGCTTTGGGATTACATGTCTATTGTTTGGTAAATGTATGACAATTGGGCGTCTTGAGCGGAGTATACAAAGGCTGGGCCTTCCGTGAGCTACTCGGCGTGTGTAGACTCTACACAAGTCACTAAATCGCCGTGTGTAGAATCTACACAAGTCACCAAATCGCCCAAATTCACGAGGCCTTGTTATAAGGCTACTTTATTCAGTGCTGTCGGTTAAATAAGCTAATGACAGAAGTTTAGAAACCTGTATTAGGTAAGCTAAAGTTTACAGTATCGTCGTAATACGACTATAAATCGTGGAATTTTATTTTAATTAAGAAGTATGATTTGCCCAATCCTTTGGGTGAGAATGAGGAGCTGAATTTCATATGTCCCTTGAACGACGAGTGATATCTTTCGTTCAAGGGACTATGATCCAACTGTAGATAGGAGCAAGTTTGATCAAGTTTACTCATAGAGTTGTATAAGCCGTAAGGGCTTATACAATAGTTCACTATATAATAGTCGACTAGAGTCCCTCGAACAACTGAAATTACCCGTCGTTCGAGGGGCTCGTCGACTATAGTTAACGTCGCTTGATTGAACTTGCTCTAAATTGAATCGTTTCTCAAACATGAGCCTTGCCCTTCTGTTCGTGATCGTAACCAGAATTATGTTTCTGACCTAATCACAAAGTATTCAATCAATGAACAGCTTCGGTCGCAAGCAACCAAAGCGGATGATTGGTTGAACCAGTGATATTGTCCCAAACGTGTTTCTGCTTATGACCGCGAAAACAATCCCCGAATAAAATAACCATAGTTGCAGCGTACCGCCCTCTCGTGTTCAAAATGTATGTGTTCGACGCGTTATTAAAGGACATTGAATCAAACTTTCCACGATCTCGTGTGTAATTTCAAAATGTTGCAAATAATCGGACACGAATGTAGTTCGGAAACATTCTGACAAGACAGTTTTTGAATTATTGGCCAAAATATCCACTTTCGGGAAAATAAATTGCATTGAATTTTGTTATGAAAAGGAAATTCTGTTTTCTTTTTTGTTACATATGCAATTCGATTGTGGAAAATATGCAACACGCCTTTTACGCGTGAGCTCTTGTTTGAAACTTCATGAAACAGCCGTCTGATCAAGAAAGCCCCGAGATGGCAATTTGATGACTTTGCGTAACATAAAATGCAATTAGTCACTTGAACGGAGCGAAATGAGACAGACATAATGTTGAATTTTGGCCAAGGCGAAGAACAGGCTCGCTTGCCAGGCAGGCTGAAATCACACAATACCACACTGTTCCAGTTAACGCTTCGTGAGTAATCAAGTTTTCCCCGCCAATATTGAATTTCTTTCTCGTTCGTCAAGGCCACTACACCTCATCACCTTTACAAAAAACGAGTTAGTTTTTTTGGTGTTTTTTTTTCAGTACTTGGACACAGCGCACTGTGTCCTAAATTAGCATTTCTTCCAGAAAAAAAGAAGAAATTTTAAAAAATCTGGCAGATTGTAAAAGTTAACTGTATTTTTTTAACCTTTGTTTCAAATTTACAGCGTGATTTTGGCGCGAAAAAAAATCAAATTATGCTCGCGTATAATGTATAATTGCATGTTTGCAAGCCATTGACTGGAAGTCATATTCGTCCTTGGTTCGTAATTTCAGTGCACAGTACGCATGCGCAGTTTATTTGTATAATATGTTAGGTTACGTCATTTAATAAATTATGGAAATTTGTTTAGCTATACGTCCGTACTGTGTGGAAAAATCTCTGCCGGAACTGTAGCTTTTTAATTGTGCATTTGGAACAGCAGCGAAAATATACAAATTGGAGAAAAATACAAATTTAACTTAGCTCAGTGGATAAAAACTAGACTGGTTCCCTTGTCCACATATTTACTTCCCCTCCGTCGTATATGAGGACAGGTACACGCCGCCATGTTTGGCATAAATATCCAGGAATTCCTGGATGTTTATGCAAATTAAAAGGACTGTGTCACGGTTTGCGCAAGCGCCAAGCAGGCGCCCAGAATACAGCGTGTTGCGCGCCTTCGTTCGATTTGGCATCGCGCGCTACGCAATCAATGTCTGTTGGGAAAATTACAGCGGCGGCAGCAGCGGTATTTTTCCATCGACAGCAGAAGATATGCCTGTAAAATTGCTGTCAGGACCAAATAAACATCCTGGTTTCGGTGGGAATCAAGGTTGAACAAATAGCTCTATATCCAACCATGTCATTCGTATCATTCGATGGGGTTTCTGTCATGTTTTGTCGAGTTTTTTTATGCGATGAAAAACTTTTTTTGAACAACGTACGGCCGCACTGTGATATTGATGTTTGGCGGCTTAAAAATACGGCAAACAGCGCCATTTCAAGTAAAAAGTAATGTATCAGTACAAACCTGGGCGTTGACGAGTACACCACTGCCAAAATTACTAAATAAATATAAGGGATGGCAGAGATTGAATAGGATATGCAAAACCCAGCGACAAAATTAACGATTGCGAAATTCACTCGTTGTTGAGCAAACTCTAAAAATAGATCATGCATATATTTAATACAACGACCAATCACGCGTGGTAATACAACGGCCAATCACCCGTGGTTATTGCTCGGCGTGTGCCTGTCCTTGTATAGCGAGAGCAGCGTAGTGCACATGGACAGGGGACCAGTCTAGATAAAAACGTGCAGCAAAATCGAGCAGTCAATCATGCGCATGCGCAAATATCTATACCAAGGGCGAGTTTGTTTCGGACGGATTCAGATCTGCGCAGATTCAATTCACGTGACTTGAATTCCTAGTTGAGAGCAGTTTCGTTTGTTTCTGCGCGGTATTAAACTCGGTATCTGGATTCGGATCTGTCGTGAAACAAACACGCCCCAAGGTATGTTTTTGTCACAAATGACCTGTGACGTCACATGCACACCGCCTATTTTTTTGGTGTACATGTAATGAGTTAATTTCTGATTGACATTTCGTATTTTCCACCGCCATTTTGTTTTGGAAAAAAATTGGTTTTGTATTAAAACACGGAACAGTTCAGCCATGCCTGTATATTGAAAATCATTGTGATATATAGCTGCATTATTTATAATTTATGCACATGAAAATGTACATAAACATACATGTATATTGTAATAGTATTAAACCAACGCATAATCGCCTCTAATTAAAGATATGAACGTGATTATACACATGTAAATAATTATTAGTGTAATTTATACATGTAGCTGCATTTTTCTTTTAGATTTTCCCCCAAATAATACATCTCAATCAGTTACGATGTGTTAAAAAAACACATTCCATTCATAAAGAATGATATAATTGAGTTTGGTTTACAGAACAAAGGAGCTAATTTATTACTGTGACGTCGTTGTCGTGTTGGCTGTGTTTGTAAAAGTGTTTGTTTTTTACGTGAACATATTTTACGGTTCGGAAAAATGCATTGTAATAAAGCCGTATGCAATGTAAACGAAAAATGGTGTGCCTTTTGTTGGATGTATTATGATACGTGGAGTGCTCGGTGCAACTGCACAGCTAGCTAGACAGCGTAATAAAGATGTGATGGGCGATTTAAAACGTAACCTTACCTGAAGACGGGAATTGGACGGGAGCTAGGGAGAGAATCAAATCAAATATTAAATTATCCTCGGGTAAGTGGCTTAAGGCAAATTAGATTATCTTTGGATGGGATTTGTATGATGTCGCGCATGACCAGTAGTGCAATAACAAGCCGTAAGCAGGATGCGTCGCTCTTACAACTTTACTTAATGCGCAATAGTATCAAACTCGACGGCTGTTTTATGTACGAACATTTCATAACCAACCAATACCTCTATATAATGTTACATCTTCGACATTTTTTCGTAAAGGTTTGCATACTTGAACAGCCGTTGATCAAGCACCTCGTGCGTTAACTCGCGCGCTTCACGGACCAATCATGCGAATCCAATCTCGACATCTGAAATATTCATGCGCGTGTTATACGCGCCAAATCCACGCGTGTCACTGTACTGCATGGAGTCTAGCCTTTGGGCTCGTGGAACGAAAGCCGCCTAATTATAAAATGCAGCAGTGCGTTGTTATTTTGTGCGGAGTCGTGTTTTCGAGTCAATTAATGTTTGTCAAATTGTCGGCTGCCGGCGACGTGGGTGAAAAAAAGACTTCGTAAAGCTGCGAAATGGGCCAGTGACCCATTTGCACACGGCAATTAAGGTAAACTAGAGTTGTCGCATTATGGAAAATGTAAGCCTCCAACGTTTGGCAGTTAAACGGGCTTTATTGCAGTAAAATCCTTCCTACACAGTAAGCGTATAGATGTCCTGATTCTAGATTTGTATTCGTTATTTAAAAATACTATTTGTTACGGCTTACGCGCCGCTGGGCGAACCATCAGCGTTGGTTGCATCCTGTTTGTAAACACACCCACTACTCGACCAATCACAGGCGAAGTCAATTAACCTTCCCATTGTTTCGTCTTGTAATAGCACCTACTCGTCGACCAATCACAGGCGATGTTAATTAATCTTCCCGCTGTTCCATCTTGTAAACACACCCACTTATCGACCAATCGGGGGCGGTGTTATTAACCTTCCTGCTGTTCCATCTTGTAAACACACCCAATCCCCGACCAATCACAGGCGATGTTATTTACCTTCCCGCCGTTCATCGTCACCCACTCGTTGACTAATCAGAGGCGATGTTGCTAACCTGCAACTTTTCTCAGCCAATCAAAGCATGTGCTTTATTTTCCTTTATGAAATCGGTGGATCATCTAGCGTAGGATACAAAATGTCAACGCTAATCTGTAATGTGCTCTTTCATTTCCTTATTATAATTATTCATGATGGAAATTTAAAAACACAAAAGTCTAAACGTACGTAGGCCTATTTGACCTAATTTTTAACAGACAGCGGTTATTTTGATATACTATAGTGCACATCAACTACGATTTACACAATAATGCCGCGCCTTAACCATGATTTTTCCTCCTTTTTTGTAAAATATTCATTGAGTAAAATAATGTCATCAGACGTACATCAATTTTCTCCAATTTTCGCAACCCCCATCCGTGACCCACTTTTTCCCCACTCTTTAATTTCATCATCGCCGAACACCAATCTTGAATCAAATATGGTTTTAACTTGGCCAGGAAATGTAGTTTCAACTTGCGTCGACACGGACAGCTTAAGTCCCGTGGCAATGCCTGTTGTTTTTCTATACTTTGCCGGTTGGCAAACCTGTCTTTTGTATCGCTGTGGGAATTTTTTTTTATTCACAAATTAAGCGCACGTTACTATCCCGTTTGATTGAACCGCCGTATGATGGATGGGTTTTGTGCTGTTGAATGAAATACATTAGCCCATATGATCCGCTGTACGCTACCTAAGTACGTAATCTGTGTTGTACGTAACGAAAAGAGGCTACTGACATAAATGTTAATATGCATATAGTTAAGGATAGGGGTTATCTTATAATGCAATATGAATTCCAGTTCGGTTTTGGGTTTGGAGATTTTAAATCACCCTGTGATCTGACGAAATTGAATTTCAAAGGCATATTTCAATGCCTGTTTTGAATGCTTTTACCCATAATCCTGTTGCTATTTCGATTACAGGTCGCTTCTTTGACAAAGAGTGGAGGATCGTGATACCGTCTTGTATACAGTGTGAACGATCCATTGTTGAATTTCGTAACTTTTTTTGATCATTATTTGCAGAACATGAAACAGTCGTCGATGATTCCACCGTCTAAAGTTGAGACTAAACCGATTAGGCAGTTCAAGTTGTCACCGCGTATAATTCACTGATTCGATCAGCACACCCGGGTACCAGCTTAATTCCCCCTTCTGTCCGTACACCCTACAATAAAACAAACGGCTATTTTGCCAGACCAACCCTTCATTCGCTCAATGCCATTGTTTTAAGGCATTTTGAGAATTATCTTCGATAGTTTGAGGATTTTGATTTTACTGTCATCCGCCGTCACAAGATAGGATCTGTCTTTGCATTCACGAGAGGGTGTCTGCACTTTATGGAATTATACCAATATTATCGTTTTACATTTGTCCTTTTCTGAACCAAAATTTTGACATACACATTTTATCCATGCACACGTGTTTTGTCTGTTCTGTAATCGGCGGTCTACTTTCCGAACTGACTCAAGTCACAATCTGAGCTGACTCGAGTCAATTTTTTACCGTGCATGAGTTCCGTCCTACGCCCACTCAAGCCATGCACTTTATGACTTGTCTTGAGTTGCTCCCTACCCTGACCTGGGTCATTTTTTGAGCTGACCCGAGTCACCCCCTCAGTGACTCGAATCGCTCTTTAACCTGACCCGAATCGCTCTTTAACATGACCCGAGTTGGATTAAGTTTCTGATTTGAGTTTCTCGCTGTATCCTGGCTCGATTTATTTCCTTTTCAACCGAATTGTTAGGTATTCTGATTCCAGTTGTTCTCTTACCTCAATGGACCCCACTTTCTGGCCCGAATAGAACCACAACCAGACTTTTACCCGAGTTGATGCCTGATCTGACTCGAGTCACTTAATTCCCTGACATGTATCGAGTTGCTACTACTCCAGATGCTCTCTATCTGACCTGAATCGAATCGCTATCTGACCCGACTAGAATTGGCCACTGAAATGACCGTGAATAGCTGCTGGATTTGACCCGAGTTGCGTGCTAATCTGACTCGAGTCACTCACATGACATGTATCGAGTTGCTATTTAACATGACTCCAGATGATCCTTATACTTGACCTGAATTAAATCGCTACCTGGCCGACTATAATTGGCCAATTACATGACTTGAACTGCTACCGGATTTGACCCGAGTCAAATCTGACCCGGTCACTCCTATAAATGACTCGAGTCAAAGAATCGTTCCCCTACTGTGACTGAGCGAAAGTTTAAAACATTCACTGTTTCGTGTCTATATTTCGCAAGCTACGTTGAAAGGCAAGGCAAGTGCAATCGTTTGTATGGCTATAGAGTATTCCCAAGACATCGCGAGAGCATGTTGTGTCACTTCCCTCCGCCTCCAAACCCAAAGCTAAAGTCTCGTAGACAAACATCAGAGATTATCTCTCCACCTTTTAATTCCCGACTCTATTCCTCAGGGGTGGATGTTGAAAATCTTCATCATCACCTCAGCTTCTGCGTGTGAGTGCACTTTACGATGTGTCTCTCTCCAGCCGCCATTAGATTAAATCCATTCTGTAAAAAAAATAAAAAATTGTTTTTCCCTGGACGAATTTTACGCCAATGAATACAGTTATGAAAAGAAAACTAGGTGATTTCTGAGCAACATTTCAAGTTCAAAATTAAGTCGTATTTTAATGTTTCACGTCGAATTTGATTTGCCTCCCAAATTTCCATGTAATTCACCAATTCGCAGCTCTGATTGCATCAACTGTTATTTCACTATTCCTTGCCAACTTTTTGTGTCTCGAGAGTAATTGTATTTCTCTTTTGAAGTGGAATTATTTTTAGCGTGGCTCCATCGAATTAGTTCTGTTGATTATATTATTTCCATGACAACAACATTTTGATTTGTTTAAGTTTTTTGCTCGTCACCAATCACATCGTGCAACGAGGCAGACATACTACAAAACTAGTGGTGTGTGAATTGGCAATAATTGGCAAGGAAATTGAAGTTATTTACCAAGAAATACTAACAAATAAACGCGACGAAGACAAATCAATAAAAATGGCGCGACGTTGCCTTTTCCTTTCAAGGCCGAGCGCACAGTCATTAGACGGGTAGACAATACTTCATTAATTGTCAGTAATAAACACAAACAAACAGCAATTGTGTTTACAGACCTTTTGCCTCAAAACAACTTTGAAAGAAGAGACACATAAAATTTTGCAATTGTCGCACGCCCAATTATCGTCAATTGTTAAGTTGTGGGCGTGCGTTATACTGCCTTGGAATTCTTGAGCAAAACAACTCGTTGTAACCAACAATAAACAACAACATTTCAGACGAAAACGTTAAATTGCGGACAGTGCAGAACGTGCAAAAATAAATGCGTGCCATTGGTGTAGCTGCGTGCGTACGCGTTGCGCGCGTTTCCATTACGCGCAACGCGCTTCTGTTGCACCTGTTTATATTGTGCTAAGACTAAGAAAATAAAGATATATAGAATTCAGGAATTTAAGGTACAATATTGACAACACAACGTCTGAAACTTTGTATATTAATCCAAATCAGTCGACTTCTTTATAATTTCTTATAGAGATATACAAAATCTTTTCGTACGGAATTTCCCTTTCTTGTGTCACGTGACTGTGTTGCTCAAAGGGAAAAAGAAACAAGGAATTAGTTTGTACAGAACATGAATTTGCAGGTGCGAATTAAACACGAAAGTGACAAGGTGCGCCATACGCAGCCACGGGGCATAAACGGTATAGGCCTACTCGGGCCGACATGGAACGTTATACGTGCATTCGATTAGCTGCAGATTTCAACACAGGTTAGGGGTTCGGGACGCAGTGGAGCCTGTTTTCGCGACCACAACCAGAATTATGTTTGTGACGTAGCTGCGAAATCAACCAATGGCAAGCCATGGTCGTTGGCAAACGAAGCCGTTCATTGGTTGAGCCAGTAATTACGTCATCCAGAAACATGTGTCTGGTTATGGTCGCAAAAAGAGGCCCCTGGAATGCGTCCGAATCATCTGGCTTTGGATTTGGCTATGACCGTTGGCTAGTCGGCCATTTTGAAGTCATGTCCGGATTTCAGGGGCTCCGAGCCCCTGAATTCCATTGTATTCCTGTATTTTAATGAGGCTGGATCCGCCTCTGCTCAACAAGCATCGGTAAGTGCAGATTTGATGGAAAACCCCTAAATTTATGAGTGACGAAAAATTAAGATTTTGTTAAGAAACACATTTTTCAGCCTATCTCATATTATGTTTTGCACACAAGGTCTGAAGCCATGATCAACTGTACTCGATTCTTTCACCACTTTAATGCGCAAATATAATTTTTGTCAATTTTACATTTGACTACACATAAAAAAAGACACTCAATGATACTAACTCATGACACATCTCAGAGAGAAAATTCTCAAATACAAAGAGCATTTTAACTTTTGTTGAGGCTGCATGGTAATTTAGAAAAAATAGAAAAAAATCTGATTTGTTTACCAAAAACTTCAATTTCGAACTGATGACATGCAGCCTTCTAAACCTGCATAAACACACATTCTTCCTTATTCCCCTTTTCTGGCCAAAAAAAACTAATAATTAAATTAGGAAAGCTGGAAAAATTATGAAATATTGTAGAAAATAATCAAATTTGGTCATAATTTTCCATTGTAGCCGCTGCCCCAAACATACAGAATGAGTTAATTTTATTATATTCATCTGGGTCTCTCTATTCAAATTTCGTTCTCTATCATTTTTTCCTTCTCTCAATTACAGAATCCGCGGCGGTACTTTTCTCGCGAGTGGGATGTCCTTTGTGATTTTACACGCGGTGCGTAATTACTCCGCGCTGTTCGGGCCCGTGTAATCTAATTGAGCCGCACAGCATTTTCATTTGGCCATTTTACCCGTACGTACGTGTGCATAGGATAACTATACGCGCGCATTCCGTGTTGGTCGAGTCAGTGAGTGGTTGTTTGCGATCAAAGCAGCACCACGTCGCGCATGGTGTCTCAAATCGGCAGTCTTTAGAACCGAGAATTCACGGCTATATACCTGCTTGACGTTTTCTTGCCGTTTCTGAAGCTTCACGAACAGGCAAATTTGCTCTGCAAGTATCACAATTTGTAAATTAATTTCAATGCGCCGTTGTCGGACGCACCAGGGCCTACCTGCTTTTTGTATGTTCCACGTGCTTTAGTCAAAGCAAATTTTCTCGCCACAACAAACCAACTTTACGCCTCAAACTGTAAAATTCTTGAACTAAATTTTATCCAGCAACTGGCAGTGTGTTTATGGTTTCTACCTGGGACATCATTTCTTAACACTTTTGAAAAGCGAGGACTTTTTAAAAAGACGGGGCCTTTGAAAACTGAACATCTGTAAATTCGTGGCCAAACTTCAAAAACAGCGAAACAACCGGTTATTCATTTGAACTTCTAAACAACGGACATTTCAAACAACACCAGGGACTGGAATCTTCAAAAATTCATCGAAATTTATGGTCTCCGAGGCGAAAACATTCCCTTTTGAACTTCGAGCAGACGACTTTTGGAGTTTGTGAAAAAGCGCGGGAAAAAGTGCACGGCAACGATGTATTGCTACCAGTGTTCGTCGATTCACGCACCGCCATCGCAACTGGACCTTCCAACATCGGCGTGTGAGGACACCGGCTGCTCATGTGAGTACACTTCGTTTTCATCCATCTAATAATTTTGAAAACATTGCGATTTCAGGGGTCGATTTCACAAAGATTTGCGACGCGTCGTAAATATACCAAATCCCTCGCAACTCGCCGAACCCGTGGCAAACTTACAAAGGGTTCGGCGACTTGCGATGGATTTGGTACTACATGTATAACGCGTCGCATGTCTTTGTGAAACCGAGCCCTGGTCAGCTTTTAAAAGACCCATTGTATCATTTCATTGTGTACAAAACATATGAGACAGGCGGACAATTTTACAAGTTGTTTTATCACCAAATCCTAAAATTTTCTCACTCCTAAATTTGGGATTTTACATCAAATTCTGATCAACTGTTACCAATTCTTACCAAAGTCTTCACCAGTTAATTTCCAGAACCTTACCATTTTGAACATGGTATTTGTTACTATATTGCTATGCAAGTACATTTACTGGTATAGTTTTTAATACGGGTAGTATGTAATACAATTTTGGTAAAATAAGGGCCTTCTCTTTTCCACTATGAACAAAAATATTTTGCCTCAAGTTAATTTTGTCACATCTGCGAATTGTATACTGAACTAGACTGTAAATACACTGTATAGTCAAAAGTTGACAATACGAGCACTAGTCTTATTATACCAATAAGAAGGTCCGCGGTTTGAATCGGTGGAACCAAGTTGCTTTTCACTGCATCCAGATTTCTCAAACTCATATGGACATTTGTCCACATTTGTATCGAATTCATTTACCCCGGCGGTCCCTGGGTCATCCCTAAAAATAATCACTTAGGCCTATTCATACAAAAAAAATGCAACATTTTGATTATAACAAGGAAAATGTCAAGTCCTAATCCTTTGTTAATTGTTTTTATTCACGATATCACACAATTCCTATTGCCTAAAATAGTATACCTTTATACCAACAAAGAAATGTTTTCCATTCGCTTTAATGGCGCGGGTGTAAAAACAAACCAGGAGAGTTTTTGAAACTAAATTTTGAATGAAAGAAACGACCACAAACGCCCCCAAAAAAGGATGCACTAAAACGTGAATATGGGTTGACGCGTGAACGTTGTTGGATGAAAATAGGGCTGCGGGCGATGGGAGCACTCGTCCAACTTAACTCGAAAGGTGACAGGTTAAAAGCAGAAGGACCCAGAAACGAAGAAATCATGACTTAACCGTGTCTCTAGCAATTATGTTAGCTCTCTTTGCAAATTGGGACGTGGTGATGCTGCTGTTTTGCTCTTGTGTTGTTGGTCTGACATGCATGTTTTCGAGTTAAAAATGTTGAGTTATCCTATACTATAGATTGTTGTGTGTGGGTGTGGGAAGGGGGCGGTGCCCTAAACTTTAAACTTTGTCTCTTTTATTTTTGGGGATTACTATTATCGGATTTTGATTCTATTAGACGTGGTATAGTTTAGTATCCTCTGTTAACCCAAGATGTATTTTATTTCGAGGTGGATACTCACTTTAGTGAAACATGGTGATCATGCTGACAGTGTTGTAGTACTCGAGTCCAGGATTCGGACTCGAGTCCGACTCGAGTCACAATTTTCGTGACTCGGACTCGACTCGAGCCACATTGGAAAATGACTCGGACTCGGACTCGACCATGATGACTCGGACTCGACCATGGTGACTCGTGACTCACGAGTCACATATTTCCAAAAAAAAAGAAGATATATATTTGCCCGCTTAATGCAGGATTATTGGGGGGAAAACAGTCCGATGCGTGAATATGTACACTCCCCCACTGCCACACTGAACGAAATATAGCAGATTCAGTTTCATTAAAGGCGGAGACTCGTCAATGCGCGCATGAGGCCAGATTCGTGCCACGAAATACGCAGCTCCATAGCAAAGGCATGGAGCTGCGTATTTCGTGGCACGAATATAGCCTCACGCGCGCATTGACGAGCCTGTGCCTTTAATTTGGCGAACAAGTGACTCGTGACTCGGACTCGGACTCGAGGAAAGTGACTCGTGACTCGTGACTTGGACTCGAGGCTAGTGACTCGAGACTCGGACTCGATATTGGTGACTCGACTACAATACTGACATTACAATAAATTTCCCTGAAATATTCGGGGGGAAATCAGTTTTGTATCCCTGACAAAACTGTTCATGAAAATGTGCAAAAATGAAGACGCATTGCGAAATCTGTTGACTTGGCATCTTGGGAAATATCAAGTCAGTATATAGGGTTCTGCACGACTTTTAACACTAACACTAACACAGAATTGTGACCCCCGGTCCGTGTTACCCAAGCTATAACCACTAAGTGATTGAAATTTTCAAAATGTTCACGGAGCCAGAAAAGATGTCTCAATAGTAGAATACAAGATCCAACACATAGTTGTGTTGGAAAATGAAACTCAATTTATTGAGAATTACGACAGTTCTAAAATAATTAAAATTAACACCACACACTTCGTTCAGATTAACTTAACAGATCTTTTAACAGATCTGTTACACTAACACGATGTGTAACATGAGGTGTTCAACTAACATGAGATGTAATACTAACACGTCCTAAACACCATGTTAACATCGAGTTAACACAGTGTTTGTTCTGAGGTCACAATTCTGATTAAGTTAACAGATCTGTTACACTAACACGCAACCCAGAGTTGTGACTTCGCCCTATGTATAGTGCAGAGAATTAACATGGTGTTAACACCGTGTAAACAGATCTGTTAACATGATGTTAATCTGGACGTTCAGTTAGAGGTCGAGATTAACGCGTAACATACACACAATTGTGACCTCCCCCCAGTGGATTCGGATTTGAAAATTCTTCTTTTGAAGGAATCGATTCCCATTATCTTGACGTTTCCAAGAAGTACCCGGCGATTCTGAATAAAAAAGACAAAATTCCAGGAATTTTGTAGTATTTTGTATCACGTTTGCGATATATTTTTGGCCGAGTGGTCTGCAGGGTGGGGTACCGTGACCGAGTGGTTTTGGGTGGGGTACCGTGGCCGAGTGGTTTAGGTCATTGACTCGCAATCATATATTTGCAAACTTGGGGTTTCGGGTACCTGTGCCCTTGAGCAAGGCACACACTTGCTCCATCCTTCGCAAGGGATGTAAAGCCGTGTGTCCAGTGTGCTCAACCACACTTGCTCCATGTAAAGCCGTTGGTCCAGTTTGTTAGGTAACGGTAACGCAAGGGGATTCCTCGGTGCCTCTGGCCATTTCTAATTCTTCATGGGTTTCCTCACGCTTGCGAGTGACAGTGCAATGGGCACTTTTGAGGAATCCTTGGTTCAATACCATGCAGAAAGAAATAATAATAATAATAATATTTGTAAGAACTCTGAATGCCGCAATAGGGCGACATTTCGGGAAGACTCTCCCCGGAGACCACCGAAATTTCGGCAAGAACCACTCAAAACGACACCTTATTTGTTTACCCAAAGCTTCCAAAAATGCTTCCAGACCTAAGAGAATTGGTTTTAGACCTAATAAAAATGGTTCTCGATTTAAAAAAAATTTACCTAAAATAATTCTTTAAAAAAATAAAATATTAGGGCGACACCGAAATGTCGCCCTTTTATTGAGCATGTCGCCCTAATATAGCTTTTTTACACACAAATTGTCGCCCTATCCTAGCATCCATAGTTTTTGTTTTGAAAATGGATCGAATCGAACGAAATTAAGATTTCTACAAGTGAAATGGAAATCGATTCCATGCAAGAATCACTAAAGCTTGGAAGAAAACCTTCTAAATTCATGATGGTACATGTATATATTTGTGTTAAGTGAATCATTATGGTAAAAATGTGTTATTAATTTCTTATTTTGCACAGAAATAAACCCATGTCATGTTTGCCATTGCTATCAACACTTTCGGTTTTGTAAAAATTGAAAAAACAATATAATACCATAATGAAATCGGGTTTGCAATTAGGTGGGTTCCTTTTTGCTAAAGACACGGATTTGTCAACCTGAGCCCTGACCGATTCACTATACCTCTTCTGTATCCATCGAATCCCCAACAACCTTCTGTAACATTTCATCTCAAATCTTGGACCATTGCAAATATTGTAATGGCCTTTATGGAGGTTACAGAAGATTAAAAATCGTCTGCTCTCTAATCACGCCTTGTGAGATATTCAATATGAGCTAAAATAAAATAAAAAAATCACCCAAGAGCTAATTTTGTACGGCTGGCAGAAAGCGTAAAATTGCGTGATCGGGTAATAATTATTATCCTATACATGACGTCAACGCCATTTTTAATTTTGTTTCAATGACGAACGTGATTTGTCTGCGAAAAATAAACCGGCGAAATTCATTTTACAACTTTTTTTTCAAAACGTACGGCAAAATGGCGGCAACCATTATGACAAATTGTTAGCCAGCCTGGTTTTTACCATTAGCTTCACATAAATGGAAATGGATCAAAGAGTCCGTTCCTAGACTAGTTTGGTATCCAGACTTAAACATCATAAAAGTGATTAAAACTGACCGGGAAATGGCGAGAAATACACGCAGTATAATTTTCTTTCCTTGCAAGTCAACTGCCAGCTTATATCTTAGCGTTCTTGCATTTTCTTGTCAAAGTCTTAGATCTAGCATCTTTTTTCCTTTAGCAGTGCAATTCTTCCCTCCTGTGCTCCTGAGACGCAATAGCTGGGGGTTCCCTTCGCGTGTAAGCTGAGGGGGGAACAGCAGCCCTTAGCCCCTGTACCCCGGGGGAAAAGAAAGCTCTGCAGTCAGGAAAAATTCGCCTCTAATCAAGTTAGCTTTGGGCCTTCGTAATACGCGTCCCTCACACGCATCAGCCATTACAGCGCGGCTCACGGGTTATGAATAATACAATTACTAAATTACGTCCGCAGTAATTTTCTCCCCCTAATGCAATTACATGGGATGTGCTTAACGTGAGCTTTTGAAATATTTAGCTCTCTGTCAATACAATTATAATGAGTCGGAATCGTCTGTATAATAATGCGACGCTCTATAATATGCAGATTCTTTTTCTGTGCCAAATTTAATTTCACGATTGGGGACCCTTTTGTGAGTAGCGGGGCCTAAGTCACATTATCACCGGCCAAACGCCAACAGATTGCCCCGTATAATGTGGACACAGTATGAGGGTTTTGATGAATTTAGGGGGCTTGTTCATTGCAGCGGAAGAGGGTATTTTATGGAGGTCTGAACCGGGGGTGTGTAATTCTCCCTTCACGCCTGATCGACGCAAAATTCGCCGGGTATATGGTGGCTGATGCGGTCTGGCCACGGCAGAGATTTTTGGCCGTGCAGCGCTGCTAACGCGACGCCCCGCTAATCTATCGCAATTAGGAGACACAATTTGACGGCGGTTTGGCGAATGCGAGCTAAATCCTCAAATCACGATGGCCGACTGCATTGCACGTATAGGCCTACTGTTTACTTTTTTGTATTTTTCCGAACTTAAATTACCGCTACATAGTAGATACATGTAAAATGTTGGTGAAAAAAGAAGAAAAAAACTACAAGAACGCGAATTTCGGGAGTCGTTTAGAATCGATACCAAGTTGGGAATCGAATTATCGAAATCGCAATTCCATCTTTCGAAGGAATCGATTCCCATTATCTTGGTGATTCCAGGAAGTACCCAGCGATTCTGAATGTTAATGGGTGCAGAAATTACAAAACTAGCCCAGGAATTTGGTAGTTTCGTGTCACGTCAGGGTTTGGAGATTTTTCTTCAAATTTTAGTGCTAATTTAAAGGCACAGGCTCGTCAGCAATGCGCGCGCGCCAAATTCGTGCTACGAAATACGCAGCTCAATAGCAAAGGTGTGGAGCTGCGTATTTCGTGGCACGAATTTGGTGCGCGCGCATTGCTAGACGTGCCTTTAAGTAATGTTTGTTTTGAAAATGGAATGAAAATGGGATAGAATTGATCGCGGTTTCGATTTCTAAGTTGAATCGGTATCGATTCCAAGCTAGATGCAGCAACTGTTGAACTTCCAACTATAGACAAAAGCAGACCGCCTTCTTTTATCTTCCCGCCAAAAATTTTGCCCAGTTATCTATGTTATCATCCATAAATATGCTATTTAAATACAGAAACCCAGCTTTAGATTAACAAGTCGGCAGTGAAAAGGCGGCAATTGCGCAAAAGCTGTTCCATCTGCCGCGCAGCCGACCAACTCTTTGGTTGTGAAAAAAGCGCGGGAGAAAATTACTGACACGTGTAACGTGTGATGAATCTGAAATGATCGTCTGCGCCGTCAATATGCGTGAATAGAGCTAGCTAGGCTATATTATGTCACGTTGTGGATAACTTTAATATATAGATGATCGACGTTCGGAAAGTAATGACATAGCAATATACCGTGCCATAATCTCTTGTATTTATGTTGGCTGCCATAATGTAGTCAAGCTACCTCTGCATATTTTATACCCTTTAAAAAAGTCACGTGACAATGTGCGCAGAATCGACGAACCAAACACTGCAAAAACTGTGGTGTTCAATTAATACCCTTGGTGTTGTCTTATATAGATACCAAGCCTGGTTAAAATTTAACACCATAGGTGTTAGTTTTAATTCAACACTTGGTATAAATCCATTATTTTTATAATGTTTTAGTGGTAACAAAATACTTGTGGTGTTAAAATTTAACACCAGGCTCGGTATCTATATAAGACAACACCACTAGTGTTAATTTAACACCACAGCTTTTGCAGTGAACGACTGTCTATCATTTTAACAATATTTATAAGACATTGAGTTACCAAAAATCCTTTTAAATGCCGTCTGTTTTAAAGGACATATCTTTAAAGGCTTTGGTTATATTTGTACTCGTTTAAAAAAAAAAAAATTCGTTCTATGTTATTTAATTTTATTATTTTTTGTAGTTTTATTTATTATTTGTTATATTAACATTTTTTAAACGCCGTAGGTCATTTAAGCTGAATTTTTTAAATATAAAATATTTCGTGTCACTGATATAGGTGTGTTCAAATTCTTCATTTCTTTACAATTACGACTTTCAGAGATTCCTTCTTTTGAACAGTAACAGATTTTGCGATCGCTTTCGTGAAAAAAATAGCAGGCCTACATTAATTTTGTTGCAAAATCTATGTTGCCGGACATGTCTGGAAATTTGGTTGTACATTGAATATACAATGTAATATTCATAAACACGGGTTATGTGCCTAGTGTCATTTTCCCCTATACCCATCAGACGGACAGCGCACAATAAAAAAAGACAGACGTGGCGAATATAATGCTTGCATCATCAACGCCGTTGTCATGGCGACCGTAGCCCACGAAGATTCTTCCTTTTCGCGCTCAAATTAAATTAAGTCGCGAGAAAATGTCATTGTGAGTTTGTTGTCCCGCGTGTGACTAGCCAGCCGTAAATTAATTTTAGGCAATTGAAACGCAAACATTTTTCGTCACGTCCATTCTTTTTCCAGAAACTTTGTGCATTGTTCTGTCTTTATTGGTTTTTAATCATATTCAGTGAGAGATTGTGTTGTATTGTCTGTGGCCAATGTCGTCACTATAGCAAAATAGGAAAATTTATCATGTTATTGTTTTTTAATGTAAAATCAGCCCCATACATTTCTTAGTGTTGTGGCCGTTGACTTTACTTAATTACATACAGTTAACGCATTGCATAATTCTTTTTGTTTTTAAGGTATCAATTCACTTCGTGTCAAGGGCAAGAAAATTAGTTTCAAATGCGGAATGCTGTAGCAAATTGATTGCGATAATATAATAAATGCCTGGGACAATAGTTACATGAATGTACTCAATTTTACATCCGTACAGATAAACGTAAACAAATTAATATGTCAGACACATCACTGTAATGTGGTAAAATACACTCGTTTGTCAAAACGCGTCGATGGCAAATTAAGTTAATCACGCGACCAAACGAAAAAGTTGGAATTGTTAAAAATAATGTACCATGTACACAAAGACACTATGGCAGGTATTAAATGAGTTTGTGTATAGACATTTTTGTAACAGAAGTCTTACCCATTTAAAACAAATTTTTTTAAACCGTATTAAATATCAGAATCGTTTCTCAGTAATTATCCACAATAACTGGACCATAAAAGCCCCATCCCACCAACCTGAACCTTTTTTTGAAAACTGCACGCAAAGATTTGTTTCCGCAATAATAATGATCAAACATTTTTCTATAACTTCCCAGACCCAGCAAATATTGTTCCAGCTAACTCGATTATACAGTCCCCTCACTCTGGAGTACCTTTTAAGCTATTAAAACTCGTCTTCGTGACTGAGACATTTCATAATTCGTGTCCCCCGCGGCCTAAACACTTCTTCGTTCACCTACTTTAAAGTGTGCAGCCATAAACTCGTGCCAAATCCTAGCGCGCGTTGAGCTCGAGCGCGCGCTTTTTTCCCCCTAAACTCTACCATACCCCTCCAGTTTATTGTTAAGTAAATGTTGCTCCCTTTTTTCCCGTTCATTCCGATGATGTTGTTTGTGCAGGCAGACGGCGGGGGAAAAGCCATCGTTTTAAATCGAATTAGGAAACCAGATCCCATTAGACCCGAACTAATTTTATTGACATGCTACAAAGATGTCGCGCTCACGATTTTTCTCTCCGTAATTGGGGCAACCGAATAAATCTTTGTATAGAGCGGATAAAGTGCCTGATATATAGCAGACCCATTATAACGACGATTTAAAACAGGCCAGTCCCATTTATTTCTTTGTTTCTTTTGATTTCTTGAGGACCCAATCCATGCATGAATTTCAAACGTATTCTGATTACCATAGCCTACAAATCCATATAAGTCGCACAATTTTGCTTTAATTTCTGTTTTACTTTTCCCGCTCTTTTTGTTGCAGATGGTGATTTGTCCTACACGAGTGACGCAGACGACAATTTTGCACGCCGAAAACAGCGCCGCAATCGGACTACGTTCACCTTACAGCAGGTAAACTTAGAGAAATTTGTAAAACTGAAAACAGCCGTTGTGTAAACCCATGGTCTCCTTTCACACTGACTAGGCATCTCATTGGCTCAGCAATGTGCGTACGCGTCGTGCGTGCTGGTATGCGCGTATACAACGCGCTCTGTTGCACCAATGAGATGCGTTCATTTTATTGTACAGACACAGAGCTGAGGCATGCTATTTTCGCGGTCACGACCAGAAACATGATTCTGACGAAACTGCATGGTTGTCGACAACTGAACCAGTGAAACATGTCACTGGTTACGTTATAGTCGCGAAAACATGTAGGCCTGTTGTTCACGTCACCCCTACAATTTATTACGGTTTTATTTTACAATTGGCGGGAATGTTTGAATAAAAATGCACATCACCCAACCTCACATTTTCCCCTTGATCTTAGCTCGAGGAACTTGAAACCGCCTTCGCCAAAACGCATTACCCCGATGTGTTCACACGGGAAGATTTAGCAATGAGGATCAATCTGACAGAGGCCAGGGTTCAGGTAAGGTCACTTCCGGTTTATAACAAGTTCACTTCCGGTTTGGATAAAAAACAGTTGCCACTTTAACAACGTCTACAAACTTATTGTGTGACTACTTTTGTGCAGATGATTTATATTAATATTAAAGGAGCGTGACCATAATATATTTTCGACACCCCATGTTTCCATGGGTATTATTGAGATTCTGATACTATTATCATGTGCCATATCATGTGCCATTTTGAAATTCCATGCTCTCAATCCGTAATTCCAGGGATATCGTCAAAAATCCACCAAAGTTTAGTATATAAACTAATTAATCCGTTTCATAAAGCAGTGCAGTAATTACACCAACCGTTTTGCTTTCATGCACGTCCAAATTGAAGAATGCAAGTTTCCTGTTTTCTTCCCATGGATAGTATTTTGGGGAGGTATTTTGTATGATTGTTGTTATAACAAAATTCATTTCGGAACAATCTGGTCACGCTCTTTTAAAATAACTGTTTTTTTTAATATTTAAAATCGTTCCCGAAGAGCACAGAACTAGTTTTATATCGGATTTTCGTTTTCCGTATTGCATATTTTTAAAAGCACAAAATGTTCATTAAAGCAAAGCCAGTGTTGATTTGTGGATTTCATTCACGCGATTTATGATCCTGTTCTCGTAACCTTTCGCTAATCACATTATTTTCTCCGTACATCGTCAACTAAATACGGGGCGGAAGTTTAAAGCTGTGAAAATTGCACGTGCTCCTATAAATATTAAAAGTATCTATCGCCGTTATCCGTGACTCACGACCATAACTCAGTTGCAGCAGTTTAACACCACGGGTCCCGTCCAAATTCCCCTTAATTTTAAGCTCTCCGTAAATTACCGGTATAACGAACAAAATGGCGCGGCCCAGGGACCGAGGTGTGATGCCATCTGCCGTGATTGCGCGTAGGAGGTGATGGGGCTGAGGGTCCCTCGAGTCCCGTGTGGCTCGCGTGTCGTGACGCGGCGCGTTACGGGTCCCTTGCTTGGCTGAACAGGGATGAACAATTAGGCAGCTGATAAACTTTACTGTCGTTTAATGTCGTTTTACCCCGGCTCGATGTGTTATGTCATCCAAGGGACTCATTTTTCATTAAAACAAAGGTTTTATCATCAATATGGCGAGGTCAGCGCACAGCGGTTAAAATTCAACAAATTTGAACTTTGACCCAGCTCAAAACTTTTCCGCAATAGTGTGAACGCGCCCATCGATATACACTGCATGGATAAAGCAACGACGTCTAAAATTGAAGCCATCATCCGCCATTGTACCCCACCAAATACAATGCCTTGCCTAGACTGGTCATACTGTCCTCACTTGTCTACATCGTGGTCTACATGTGTTAAATGGAATGCAAGCGATCGCATGGACCGGGGAGCAGTCTAGGCCAAGCATTGTTCGTTGGGTACAATGGCAGCCGGCGAGTGGCTTCAATTCTCGTACAGCCAACTGCTATTGCATACTCCATCCAGTGTATATTCATCGATGAACGCGCCTCATAGCTCAAGGCGTCGCTGCGTTTGTGAATTTACTGTCCGCTTTTGAGTGGGTAATATTTATTGCTCTTCGTATAAAAATGTATACGAGTTGCATTTGTTTAACAGAATGTATATTTTTTTGGGGGGAGGGGCGGGGGGGGGGGGGGGTGCAGGTGCGATACTTCTGCTTTAACCATTCATACACGGTAACAAAAACTCTACTCGGCTCCCAAGGTATATTGCTTACGAACATGTTAATGTCGTTAAGCATAAAAGCAACATAAAGTACTCTTCTTGGGAAATTATTAGAAAATTATAAGAAAATAAAAATCATGCGAAAATTACTTTGTTTCCCGTGTGGTTGGTTGATGACGTCATCATACGCACATAGTGACGTCAGACATGGCAAAACTCACCTCAATATTGTATAGGACAGATTTATTGATTTATTTTTTCGATTGGAGTTCAAACACCGAGGAAAGTTCTCAAAATTAATGCTATCCTGAAGAATAATACTTTTTTTAAAGAGACAAAATATGTTTTAACAGAGAAAACTTTACAGACAAATGTTCAGTCTTTTTTTTTTAAATAAGGGAATAGGCGTGCATGTGGTTGGCCGGTTTTGAACTGTAGAGGCCTGGACGTGAATAATCCCCGAGGCGATGCCGACGGGCAACTATGATGCGTGCAAGCCCTATATAGCCGGTTAAACACAAGGTTTAAAACTGACTACAGCATAGCAACATGAAAAGCCAAGATTTAAATTTAATATAGCAACGGCAGTTTCTATAAAATTGAAAATTCGTTAATAATCGTTCCATGTTTCCCGGTGTGTTCATAATGTCCCTGAAATTATTTTTCACGATTTTTAATTTCTTCCACTCACACCATTTCGTAATATTGATTTTGAATGAAGTGCCATGACACCTGGACACGAGGGTGTAAACAAACCCCTTCTGAACCCCTAGAGAGCGCCCTCTACCGTCCCCCAGCGGACTCAGCGACCAAGGTTTCGCGCGCTTTGCCCGTTCCGTGCGGCCAAAACCCCGCGCCCAGGTGCGCGGGACCCTAATGATAGTAATTGAGTTTTTCTCCCATAACATGATAAAGAAGCGAGTCAATTAGATTACGCGTCTCCGAAGTGGCTCCGTTACCTTGGAACGAGCTTGTTCAGCGCCGGGAAGATTCTTGCGCGGCTTCGCGAGCCAGATTTCTTTTCCAAGACGCGACATTTTCTTGATTGCATTTACGGGTTCGAATGTGTTCGCAATGTGATCAAATTAGGAGTGCGCACGCTGCATACAGAAAAAAAATGGCGCACGTATATGAAGATAGAAAAAAACCGCACGCATCATAAAGATTTGTTTTGGGAGAGAAAAAAACATGCTTCTGTTAATAATTATGATAAATAGCGCACAGGGAGACTTATTTTGGTTAAATAAAACTTCAGAGAAAATTTCACGAATTTTGGTGACATCATAAAAGCGGTTGATTACCGGTAACCGCCTGAAAAAAAGTAGGAAAATTGGGGTAAATATATATGTAACCAGTAGGAAAATAAACAAAGACAAAACGTTATCATTTCTCTCCAAAGTGAACATTAACTTTAAAACACAAATTAGAAGATATAAGTTAGCAAATTTGAAAGGACTTATTTCAAATTTTGACTGATGGAGCAGATTTTGAGTTCAGTATAAGCAGAGACGTATTTCTCTCTACGTCTCTGGTATAAGTATACAGTCAACGCTTTTGTTATATAGTCAATATACATATGTTTTTATATATACCGGTAGTGTTTTACTTATCATACAGTAATAAGTATTTCAACAAAAGTTCGGTGACAAAGATTTACCATTTTACACAGTCTTTCTCAAATTTGGTTTTCCATACAAAGCTACAACAACCATACAGATTTTGTTATTTCACGGCCCGTTGCGTTTCGCCACAGTTCGCCGCGCTTGAACGACCTGCACGCGGCCGGCTCGGCCTACACCGGGGCTCGCTCAATTTTCCCCACGCATAACCCCGGCCTCGCTCCACGAATCTGTTAAAACCGCCACCGTATTACTGCCCTGAGGCCCAGAAACAAGGGTAATTAATGTCCGTGTGGCTACATGAAATTCTAGCCGAGGTGTCATGAATAATATAAAGCTGGACCGACAAGATAATAACCCAAATTTGATAGTATTTCCATAATTTTCTTCGTGTCGTTCTTTCGTATAGCCGCATCGCGTCCGGCCGGCCGTACGCAGTGTGCGTTACGGGTCATATACTTGTTAGTTTTTAACGCCGCATAGAGACTTAAACACACGTGGCAACGCATCTGTTGTTCTTTTGTACATCTGCACACTTTTAACTGTTACACTATCAACAATTTGAAGGATTTTTATCCTCTTAAAGATGCACTTTTTAGGTTCATGGTAGATTTTCCCTTCAAATATATTTGAATAAAGTAATCTATGACAAAATGTCCGTCCAGTTGCCAATGGCGCCACCCACCTATGTATTAGGTGGAACATATTTGTAAGCTTCATGCAATTCAGCCAACAGGCTGCGAATTGAAGTTCATTAAACCCATTAAATAAAACAAATATCAGGGCTGCACAAATCGCAGTCCGGTAATTTTATTCATAACTTGCAGTTAGTCGACTTGCAGTTTTGAAAATTCATTTGAAAGATACATAGGCCTATAAACTATGGGAGGAAAATGAATATTCAATTTTAATTAAATATATTTTTGAATTTGCACAGATACTGAAAATTGTTAACATGAAAAATTGTTAACATGAAAAATCTTTACTCAAACTTGTAAAAAAAACGACATGCTATTTTTTTCCCGCCTTTTCTTCAAAGGTTTGGTTCCAAAATCGACGCGCAAAATGGCGGAAAGCCGAACGAATGAAAGGCGACCACAAAACCGGAGGAGGTGGCCACTCCAGCGATTCCAACTCCGCCGACGAGTCGATAAAAGTCGACAACGACAACTCGCCAGTGTCGACAACCGGCTGCGGGGCCGGTGGAAGCGAAGTCGACGAAGCGTCGAACGCCGAGAGGACTGATACAAGTCCAACACGGGCTGTTGTTTCTCCGGGGGGAATGCTGTCGATGAGGACTAACAACCCCGTGGCCACGCCCATATCGCCTGGATCGCTGCGTCAAGGACACGCCCCTGTATTGTGGGCGGGGCCTGCCCCACCTGGGTTAGAAAGGTAAAATCTTTCAGTCCGAAACGAATTTAAACTAAATGTATAACCACTGTTAAAAGCACAGGCTCGTCAGCAATGCGCGGGCTAAATTCGTGCCACAAAATACGCAGCTCCATGCCTTTGCTATGGAGCTGTGTATTTCGTGGCACGAATTTGGGTCGCGCGCATTGCTGACGATCCTGTGCCTTTAAAGGAGCGTATCCAAATTACATTTTTTAACACCCCATTTTCCCATAGGTATTGAGATTTTGATACCATATCATGTGTCATGATTTATTTTCTCTTTACCATTTTGCAATTTCGCTCCCTCAATCCGTATATTTACAGATATCGTCAAAAGTCCACCTATGTTTTGTAAACTAATTTAGGCTTATCCGGTTCCATAGCGGTACAGTGATCACACCGACCTTTTTTTTCCACATCAAAATTGGAGATTACAAATTTCCTTTCTTCCTCCTAGTATTTTCTTATGAGTATTAGGTTGGAACAAACAATTTTCTAGAAAAAAATCTGAACAAACTTTTTTAACTTTAGCTGCCAACGGAATTGATCAAAAAAATGGCGTAAATACGGACCACAGCTGTTCACTTAGAAAATTTCCCGCCCTTTTCTTCTTTGTACAGATACAACCCGTCTATGTGTTCATTCCCTGCCTCACTCGCAACGCCTTACGCCTCGCAACTGATGTCATATGCCGCCAGAAAAGGTAAGACAAAGTAGCCTTTGTTGATAATTTCTTTCGCACGATTCTCCAATTGTCTGCATATTGCCGAAAACTTTTGATATTTTGTCATATGGAACTCTGAAAATGAAATCACGAGTCTGTGACGAGTCCCACACAACTCCGTCAAAAGTCCAGTAACAAGAAGCAAAGTATGAACACGCACAAAAGAATGCCTTTGTTGGAGTTCATTTGAAGAGCTTGTGACTTGAATTAAGACCCAAGGACTTGTGAAGGCTTAGGTCGTGATGGACTCGACTTCAAACCTGATATGTATCACTCATGAGTATAGGAACTTGTGTTATTTTCACATCATTTGGGAAAGAAAGGTGACCCAGTGCCCACCAATATTCATTTCGGTGTTCAAACGAAAATGTTTCTGATGCTTGGTAAATTGCGTGAAATATCGGTACTATATATTCCACTGCAAAAACAAAAGTAGGCCTATACGTGCATGTGCTTAAAACGCCAATAACGACATAGGCCACTAAGTTCTTATTTCGAAGCATGCTTTCTCAACGTTTCCGAGAAAACTCTCACAAAAGAATGAAAATATTTGAAATAAACTTTAAAATAACAATATTAGCGTACGATGTCCTAAAAATTATACCATTTCATTGACACAGGTTCCTACAATCCATTCATGTACGGGAGCTACGGTCTGGCAACCAGACTCAAATCGCCGCAGCTGTCGTCTTTTGCCGTAATGGACACACAGGAAAAGAGATCTCTTAGTCTGGCAGCCCTGCGCATGCGCGCTAGAGAGTACAGCGAAGCCGTAGCGAGAGCCGCTATCGGGGGACCACGTGCCTCGATCATGTGACAAAATTTTAAAATTAAATACACCCCAATTTTTCTCTGTTCTAATCACGGGGCCTTCAACTATTATTGTATTACATGTATCACTGTTTTCTCACATGTATACTGATTTTGCAAGCTGACAAAAATGTACTATTATGCCACATTATGTATATGTAAAAATATGTGGTAATTCTTTACTTCATAACATTAAAGATAGTATACATGATTGGTAAACTGTTACAAATAGTTTTATCCCCCTGTGTGATTGAAGATATGCATGATTAAAACCAACCTGAGCAAAAACCAGCTCCTTATTCCTTACGTCTAACTTTTGAGAAAACAGTCAAAAAAGGGTTTGCAGTAATTTCGCCCCAAAACCACTTCGCCCCAAACCATTTCGCCCTGAACCATTTCGCCCTGAACCACGGCCTGTGCACGAAGTGGTTTTGGGCGAAGTAGCATTTGGGCGATTAGTGTTTGGACGAAGTGATTTGGGGCGAAATGGCAATCGGGAAAAGTGGTTTGGGGGCGAAATGGCTCTTGGGCGAAATGGTTTTGGGGCGAATTTAATTTTGTCTCATGAGACGAAAACAAATAAATTGTTTTACTCATTTCTCAAAGACTATAGCCCTTTAGACCAAACCATTTCAGGGGAAGTTTTATACGGTCATCATGTTTATATTGTGTAAGTTATGCGTAAATCTGTGAACATTTCTGATTTTCGAGATACCAATCATGTATACTGCCTTTAAATAACGTTTTCGAAATTAATTTTTATAAATTTTAATTAATAAATAAATTTAATTAAGTCACGCTGTATGTTTGGTACATGCACATCAATTATATCTATTTCAAGACTCATAAGTACTTTTTCACATCATCGAAGCACCGCATATAGTAGTTAAATGTGGTTTTCTTTTACAATGTTTATCATTTTCTTTATGTTCAGCACAATTCCTTATTGTGTAGCTTAAAATACATGGTCATTTTTTTTCTGTAATGTAGGTTTTCTCGCTCGAATTCATCCGAAATTTATTTGATTTCGGTTGTGGAAGTACGTATTCAAGTGATTTTGATCAGGATGCAATTTCTCTGGTTCTTATTCATTTGCATGTTATTCAATTTCGTTTAAAGACATTCACTTGTTTGCTAAGACATGTAGATTATAGTTTTTCGCGTTCTCAATCCGTATATTTCCAAGGATATCGTCACAAAACTACTCACGATTTGTAAACTAATTTATCCGGTTCCATAAGGCAGTACAGTGATTACATCAACATTTTTGCTTTCAAATCAAAATTGGAGATTGCAAATTTCCCGTCTTCGTCCCATGGATAGCTGGGGAGGTATTTTATATACATGTAATTGTTGGGTTATAACGAAATCCATTTTTCAGAAAAATCTTGGCAACACCTTTAACGAAATGCAATATTTTTGGGCGTCGTTTGGGCGACTTCATTTTATATAGTCCACACTTTCTCTTCACTGTTATTGATTTTGTTGAACATTTCCGGTGTTTATTATTAATATTCCATCAATATTTACTCTCATTATCACACGAACCATATCTTCCACTTTCCAGTTACTCTTTCACTTGTGAAATAGACTAAACACGCATTCCAATCTCGTTCTAGTTTCGAAAGTTATAATTGGCCTATAAAAAAAAATAGCGATCGATTTTTAGCGTGCACAGCCCGCGCTATCACGCCATATCAAGGTAAATTTTATTCAAGCATGGCACTCCTATGTAATGGCAATTCCATCGCATTAGTCACGACCGAAACTTTCGCTTTCTGACAACATTTTTGAATTTTGTTTTACTCTAGACTTGTGATATCTCTAAATAACGTTGCATTTGTGAAAGACAAAGGTGTATTTTCTCAAAAGATATTTATTGGACAGACACATCAGGCACCCTAAAAATGGGCTTAAAGGCAGAGGCTCGTCAATGCGCGCGTGAGGCCAAATTCGTGCCACGTAATACGCAGCTCCATGTCTTTGCTATGGAGCTGTCTTTGCTATGGAGCTGCGTATTTCGTGGCACGAATTTGGCCTCACGCGCGCATTGACGAGCCTCTGCCTTTAAACGCCAATTGTATAATCTTGCAGATATTTATTTAAATAAAAAAGACGAAAATTTATCAACTTCAGTTGTAAATTGTCTACAGAACGGTACCATTGCTATAGACCATATCGAATAGCTGCCATCTTGTAGGGCAGTTTCTTTGTTCCTTGAAGACATGCATGGTTGCACATTTTGTGATTACATTGTTTACCAATTTCAAGGCAGCTATTCGATAATTAACATTGAGTAAGGTTTTTAATGTCAAATCATCAAGCGAGATTTTGGGTCGTTGCAAGTGATACAACGGACTTTAACTGCGCTTAGAAAGGCGCCATTTTCAATTTTCATTTCACACAATGTTTTGTTATAGTTTCATTAAATTTTCCACATGCATTTAAAACAAGTTGTGATAAAAGGTCAATTATGTCATTACAATTATTTGAAATGGTCTTTAGAACAGCAACCAGGGGCATGCTTGCTACAGTAACCAGCTCAACCAATGACCAGCGTCTGCCATCATCCATCAAAGATGCTCATTGGTTGACTCAGAGCCAACTTCGCAAGCTTGTTTTTGATTGGTCGCGGAAACTCGGCTCTAATGGCTGAAAACATGTACAGTAGAGTGTATACAACAACGTTATGACTATGCTAGAATTAAAGCAACGCATCTGCCATCTTGCTCCAGCATAACAATGCTTTTCTAGATTGGTTCCCTGTCCACAGATTCGTTTGTAGTAAACATATTCTATGTACCAGAGTAAAAGTGGTATAACAAGTCTAGGTAAGGTATTGTTAGCTGGAGCAAGATGGCGAACGTTTGATTGCTGCACTTAGAGAGCTGCGGTGATTCCATTGTATAGACGTAGATCGGTGGAGATTTTATGTTTATCGCCGACAGAGGGCGCTTCACGCGCCAACTGCTAGAGTTTCTTGTAATGCAGGTCCGGTCTCGTGTCAGGCTAGTACGTGACCCCGGGCCCCGGGACTGACACCCCTCCTCGCTCGAGCGAACCCTCTCCTCCTCCCCCTAAATGCGATAAGCACGCTGCACGCTTAAATCCAATCTCAGCCCGAAAGCCCTGCGGCAACAGGCCCTTCAAAACGTGTCTTCTTTCAACCCTAACAAGCCCTTATCTTGTCAAAGGTGCAACTAGCGAGTATGATGTAGCCCAAGGGGATATGGGCGAATTTTGATAAAACAGTGCAGTTGCCTCACCGCCATTGTACACTGAATAAAGAAGTTCAAGGTTGGAATTAGAAGAACCTTTTGGACCAAATTCTTCAGCTGCTGCCCATCTGCCGCGCAGAAAAACACTGTCAACTTTCTGGGTTTTCTTAATTTGCTAAAAGCTGGTTGTTTTGTTGTTGAACTAAGAAGAGAGAGGCCAATTTAAGCAATTTTAGTCCGAATGCAACATTGAGAGAAAAGTTGGGTTTTAAGGAGAATTCTTTTTCACATTAACGACTTCAATTCGGCTTCAACTGCTAGCTGCTGGCGATAAAAGCTAAACATGTTTCGTAGCTCGCGAAACCATATGCCCCTGGTTTTTCTCAAGTTAATGCCCCGCCCATCCCTCTTCTATAACGACTTATCGTAAAGAGTCATAAAGCATTTCTAAAAGCGAAAAATCCTGCCTCAAACTTCGATAAGATCTGATTGTCAGAATCCGTCAAATGTAAAGTCACTTTCTCTCGATGATAAATTTCAATCATAAAACACAAGACACGCCCATTTCTTGCAATCGCACAGGCGACCGATAGTGCGCCCTCAACCGATAAAAGACAGTGCAACTCATTGGACGTAAAATGGCGGATTCTTCTGTCGCAAGACGTGCAGCAGCAAGACGGCGGAAACTGCTCGAGGGATCTGAAGCACGGCTTCAAAAAATAAAGCAGTTAAACGATGAAGTGAAACGTAAGTGTGGTGTTAATACTGAGTTGAGTGAAAATGTGAAATTATTTTCTGACGGATGGTGTCGTTCCGATGTCGGTCACTTCGCCCCATTCAAATTCAATGCCACTTCGCCCACTTCGCCCCACCATGGTGTTTCTTCCTCCATAGACCATATCGCAAATCGTTTTTCACCAACAGAGGACGCCTTTTGCAATGCATTATGGGATCGAAAATGGGTCAACGATCCCATAATGCATTGCAAAGAAAAACGATTTGCGATATGGTCTATGGCCCCACTAACGGCACTGTCACTTTTTTTAACCTAGACATCTAACTGACATGACTGATTGGCCTAGGTACCTAGTAATATGAATTCCATTCACTGGTCGCCACGGGCACTGAGACGCTGTGCCTGTGTGTTTAATGGTTAAGTCTACTGATTGAAACAGGGTAGAAAGGTATTTTCAAGGAAATTTATCAATATTTTTCACTCCTAAAATCACTTCCCTTTAAAATATTAACACGTTTTGGTGGAACATTATGATTATGAGGAGAACAAGTGGCGACCAGTAAACATAATTCTTTCCCACAGAAAAAGTTTAGATACAAAACAAAAATCTCATCTTTATCTTTTCAAAAATTTACAGGCAGTTTGGATGAAGACCCAAGTGAAAAGGCCCAGGCCGATTCTGCTGGCACGACTGCATCATCAACCCCAGCCTACATTCCCCAAACACAGTCTGAACACGCTGACGAAGGAGAGGGCAGCGTCTCGGAATTTCCGTGCGAGGACTCGCAAGAACAGCGCCCTCTACAGGCGGAAGCTCACACAACCACTGATGCGCAACTATCGGAACAAGAATTGCCTTGTATGAGGGCGGATGGTACCGTAGAATCGGACACGGATATTAAACGACATGAAGAATTCAGCGCAGATGAACATTTGGCGAAGGCAAATTTTGCGACTGATGAGAAAACATCAACGACAGATGTCTTCGATCGCCATCTTAGTAGCTGTAGTTCAACCGGATTTTCTCTTCATTCCAGCGACCATATTCCGAAAAATCCCCAGAGTGAAATTAAACATTCCCTTAGTACTTCTGTCGACAACATTCCTAAGCCTACTGTTGAAGAATCATTGTCCGAACAGCCAGAGCCGCAAGCCCTAGCCACTGATGAAACACCGGCTGCCCAAACTCCGGTAGCGGAGGTCCAACCTGTCCATTTCCTGACAACGAGGGAGCTGTTTGTTGTCCTAGTTGCGGTCCTTATGCGTCTCATGTTTGCTTTCGAATCGCTCCAAAAGTTGACTGGAAAGGTGATTTTTATTTTGTTTTTCTTTAATGGTTTTATCTTGAACTTACAATTTGGTGAAATTGACAAATCTCCGAATTTCAAAGCTGTACATCTTGTTGTGGGAAAGATTACCATGCACGGACACCTACTGTGACCCCATGCACTAAACCTATGGGGCAACGCTAAACAATTGTAAGTTTGTCCTTTGTAAAATCATGACATTTTCTCCTAATTCCTAATTTTTATCATAAAACTAAAATTTTTACATGGTTTATGTCATAACAAGGAAAATCCTTGGTGTCTGTGCATGTAGTATAAATCTACCCCAGGTATATTGTAGTTGGTTACATAATTTGATTGATTTTGATTTTACCGATTTAAAAAAAAATCCTTTACTTTGAACAGTCCGTCATCATTCCCTTCGTTGTGCTCCAAGTTACGCTTTTCTTCATGAGTTCACAGAAACGGGTGAGTTTTTAGAAAATAAATTAGAAATCGATCACGGCTTTAGACTTTGTGCACAAATCATATGAGACAGGCTGAAAAAAAATTCCAAGTGTTTCCTCACAAAATCTTTTCTCTCTCCTAAATTTAGGTTCTTTCCATCAAATCTACACAGATGTTTGATGAGTCATTTTAAACGAAACAAATCTGATCAACTTCTCAACTCTTAACGAGTTTTGAAATGCAATAGCTATTAAAAATTGTTGCATTAATTTTAGTTGGCAGTTTTCGCCAAATTTGTGCCACGAAATAAGCAGCTCAATGTAGCAAAGGCACGAGGCTGCGTATTTTGTGGCACTAATTTGGCGCGCACGCATTGCTGAAAATAAATGGCGGGTCACTCCGGCCTTGATATTGTCCAAATTTCAAAGGGCACTGAAGCCAACTGGAGGCGCACCACGGCCAACATTGTTCCAAATGTGTACTGGTCATTAGTGCATACAAGCCTCATAAAATTTAAGAGGATAGGGCATGCTGGCCAAGTTGGCCTCAGAAAGTGTATATCTTGAAGGGGCGTCAGGGCCAACTCGGGGCAAGAGGCCATTGGCCTCAGTGACCTTGGTTAATGTAACTGTTCTCCATATCATAACCCTTTTTTTTTTATTTCTTTGTTTACATAGCAACCACCAGCGGGAATGTTGTTCCGCGTCCTAAGTTTCGCAGCCATGATGGCCAAAATTCCGCAGACATCCATACAGAAATTTCAGCACATGTTGACCATCATTAGCAAATTCTTTGAAGATTTCGCTCTATATCTGTTTGTTTTCTTTGTAACACATGAAGTGGTCGAACTAATTTCATGAGAAAAATCTTGAATTAGCAATTTGGGGAGCTGTTGAATTTCTTGCAACTCTCTCGGATTTTAGGGACGTCTGTAGAAATTTAATAATCCAATGTGCGACATGTGACAGAAGCACTTTGGTTTAGTGCTTACGCAGCTAGCAGTGCTTGTGGGTTCGAGTCTCACTTAAGCCAACTTGTTTGTGTCCCTGGGCAAGACACTTAAAGGTTTAGTGAAGTGAAAATTATCAACCATTTGTTTTTATACACGAATCAGAAGATCAAAGTGTTGCAGACAAAGGGGCAAACTCAAATTTGTTTTTATTTCAGAAAGAAGTGACCTTTTCTTTACTTCAAAAATGTTCATGACAGGTGAGGGCGCTGTTTAAAGCTAGTCATGGAGGGAACCCACAGTTAAAAAACAAATAAAAAACCATTACATTTCAAACAGTAACAGTACCCAACTGATCCATTTTTGGCTCAAACAAACTTGTCAGGATTGTTGCAAATGACATACTAAACAAACTCAGTAAACTGATACAGTTCATGATATCAAGAAGCCACTGAAAATGACACCAACTTTTGTACACAACTCAATGGAGATTTCCTCTGTTGTCCTGAGATGACATCACAGATTTGCTCATGAATATGGAAATCATTAGCATAAAAATAGAAAACTTGCAATTACACCAAAACGCAACTATTAAATTCTCTGAAATTGATTGAAATGTGTAAATAATTTTATGTAATAAAAATCATATTTCACACGTAATTGTGGCATCCCAGTACTGGTATTTATACACGTGTCCAAAAACAAAAAGTCCTACTTTTTATCTTAAGTAACTTTGTCATTTTCCAACGGATTTTAACAACATTTTTACATCATGCAAACAAGGCTTGACAAATTATATTGAGTAAGTTTCATCAGTTTTGACCAAGAGGGTGAGATTTTATAGCCAAACGAAAAACGGGTCAATTTCAGAATTCCCCACTTTCGACTTGGCCTCCTCCAATGTCGATACCTAGCTGCAGATTGGTGGAATGTGCGTGCATGCTGCAGCCAAAAGCTTCGGAAGAAATGCAGGATCACCCCTAATGTTATTGCAAACCATCTTGATCGCTTTGCGCAACTAAACAAGAGGTGTAACACTATGAGCAACTAACAATGGAAATTGGGCACAAACCATTGTTATTAACAATGGTGTGTGCCCAATTTCCATTGTAAGTTGCTCAAAGTGTAGAGGGACCTCAGACCTTGACAATGGAGGATGCAAAGTCGAAAGTGGCAAATTCTGAAATTTAGGGTTTTTTCCTTGTGGCTTTTAAATCTCACCCTCGTGTCCAAAACTAATGAAACTCACTCAATAAATTTTGTCAGGCATTGTTTACATGCATGATGTGAAAATTTGGTTTAAATCCGTTGGAAAATGAAAAAGTTATTTGAGATCAAAAGGAGGACGTTTTTTTGACACGTAGGTTACTCATGTTTGGGTTTTCCTCGAGATTTGTTTTTTGATCAAACGAAAAGATATAAACTCAAAAAAGTTCGGAAAGTCAAGTTTGACTGACGATTTCTCTCTTGTTGCAAAATAATTTTCCTTGAATTCTATATCATTGGAAAGCCCTGTTATTCTTCTTTACGATGATGTGTCATTTGTTACGATTAAGCAATTGGGGGATGTGCAGCACAGCTGAATACGCGGGCGGGTGTAAAGTGAAATGTCACAAAATGCATTGCTATTGTCAAAAAGTGCATTGAAACATTCCCATCCTCCAAGCAAAAGAGGAATGCACTGCATGACAATAGCAGTGAATTTTGTGACATTTCACTTTCCACCCATCCCTGTACTCCGCTATAGTGCACATCCCCCAATTTATTAATCATAACAAATGACACATCACTGTAAAGAGGAATAACATGGCTTTCCAATGATACCAAATTCAAGGGAGATGATTTAGTAACAAGAGATAAATCGTCAGTCAAACTTGACCTTCCGACAATATTGTTTGGTGCGTTTTTAGTAAATTGGTAGTGGTTTTAGTGATGGAGGTTTAACTTTGTAAACGACAACATAATCATTAAAATATACATGTAGTTCTGGAATTCATTTTTGAAAATGAAATAAATTTGTATAGTGGGATGCTACCAAGTTTTTTCCGTGTCAAAGCTAATCTGTGTTTCTTTGTGTTTTTATTAAGTGTACTTTTCAAATTCGCAGTGGCTGTAGTTACGGTAACCGTAACGCGATAATGAATGGCTATAGTTACGGGATTGCAACAGCACAACATGGAGCTCACTGGTAGTCTGGTTCCCGGACCAAAAAATCGATCACTAGACTAATTTTAAGGTGCGCGGCAACCGCCAGTATGGCCAGTATACATGTTAGTCCGCCGTATTGAAACGGGAGGAATTCCTCCTTTTTCCGAAGGTTCCCGAAGTTACCCGAATGCACGTCCGGACGTTATCGTCAATCGTCGGGTACGATTCGTCAGTGTTTATTTTACGATGTAGTCTAGTAGTCTAGTGGTAGAACCGCGTAGGACTACTAATCAAGAGTTGCGGGTTCGAATCTGCTCTTGTACACAATTTTTGTCATTAAATGAGGAAGACCTAAGCACTTTCTATCTGTATCTGTCAAATACTGCAACAATCTCCTAGTCGGGATATATCAGTTGCAGGCGCAGGCCTGCAGCCGATTTCACGAAACTTATGCAGTTGCGTAAGCCCACTTGCGCAACGTTTTATTGCGTAAGTCGCGCAACAATTTAGCGATGATAACACGCAAGCTATGGGGCTTGCGCAATTTTTCAAAAGTTGCGCAGGCTGCGCACTCTTTCGTGAAATCGGCTGCAGGAGGCTAGGCATGGAGTTGTGTTAAGTAACAGATATCAACAAATTACATGCTTGAGCAAGTTCGGGCGGGCGACTATAGTTAACTAGACTAACCTACCCCGGAGCTTGGTTCCTCAAGTCAGACTAGCTTTTTAAATTACACAGCGTTCGGGTAACATCTAGGAGCAAGTTCGGGCGGGCGCAACTATAACTAGGGGCGTTCGAGATGCTTACACCGGGTAACGGGGGGTTTACACCGGGGGGAGCCCCAAGAAGATGCAAAACGAACGACACGGGGTCTCGCTTTGAATTCTGGGAACACGTGGTCAAAGGTTGTTGCCGGGTGGGGGTTTTATACGCCTTTCTTAATATTTATTCATAAACTGACCAAAGCGAGGCTATAGTTCCTCCGAAAAGTAAACAAACCATTCAACGCACGCACGATGCATGGCAGCTATCGACGTCAACGCAAGGGACCTTGGCTTAGCCTCAAGTTTCGTCGATTTATGGTCGACTCCAGGATTATATCAAAAGACAGACAGTTTGCAAAGAATGCAGGTACTTCTCAGCGGCGTAGGTGCAATATTTGAAAGGTAGGAATGCTGTAAAATGATGGTGTTTACATCCGCATAACCTGATGAAATATCGTAACGTACGAACTGCATGTTTGCATATGCCTACACTACACCATGTACACAGTACATGCAGATTCACTCGTCATGCTCGTGTCGTGCCTTCGTGGTAAAACTGTACTGAAATGCCTGCACTACATTTTCCTTTATTACGGCATATTAAAATCAACCACCAAAACGTGAAATTCTGTTAAGAAATCGTAATATTAGCATGGAAATGTTAACAAATTTCAGGAAAGAATTGGGAAGTTGGTCATGGCACCTTGTGTGCATACTGTGCAAAACATGAAACATTTTTATGATCAACTTCCCAAATCTTGTCAAGGTGACGACCGTCCCAAGTTTGTCCTCCGTATGTTTTTTGGGGGGTAGGGGAGGGGAGTTCGCAAAATAGCCATGTGGGGAAACGCACGTAGCTGCTAGCAGAAAAACATGGGCAAATACTAGGGTAAATTCGGTCAGGAAACTTGATTTTAGCAATGAAAACACTTTAATTATGTCATGCTCCATTGCATTATAACAATTTCTTTCTCTTTCGTTTTTCTACTCCTCAGATCAGACACACAAATTAGCAGAGTTGCAATAAAGTACGGCATGGAAGATGGAATCTCTGTCGGCAAAGTATTTCTGCGAGGTAAAATTTGTTGTAATTTAGGGTCTTTTTTTCAACCAAAAATTCCAATGTCACATTTAAGGTAGCAGTCAATCCACCCATGCTGGCACACACAAACCCCGAGCACAAACCCATGTTGAGCATTTACTAGTACATGTATTTACTTTTGCAGTCTCTATACTAGGGGAACAGTGACAATTATTAATACAAGAATAGATCCACCTTTATAAGAAGCTTTTCATGCTGATATTACAAAAATCCTGTTAAAACAGGGCACTTTTGCAGTGCCTATACACAAGTGTTGAGTTCAGCTGTGTGCATACAACTCGTACCTGCTGGATACAGTGTACTAGCTAGAGACCAGGTGGACAAGGCTAGCTGTGTCCTCAATGTGCCATGGGGAAAAGGAATTTAGTAATTACAATTAAATGCCGTTTTAGGCAAATTCCTAACAAAAGCGATTCCTTTTCCTTTTTTTCTTCAGAAAATGAGGAATAAGATTGACCTCCATCTACACGGGATTCTCATCAGTCTGTATACTTCCTGACTACTCCCGACAGAAGAGTGTGCAATCCTTTGTCTCCACGCTTTGGTCTTCTTTAAGTAAAATGTCCTGTTGCTACTTAGTGTCTGGGGCTTCCATATTTGATAAATGATGATAAAATTACAGCTACACAAGACTTTTTTCCTAAATGCCCTGCAGCTAGCTGTATGGACTTTGTGACTTATATTAATTGCGAAGGACAACCACACACAAAACTGTTAAAGCCTTGCTTGACACATTCTATTTTGAGCATGTGATCAGCTACATGTAAGTACATGTACACTCCATGGTGTATTCACATAACATGGAGGCCTACTTGGCAGATGTACATGCAACTACGACAGTTATTTGATAATCATGAATGAACCTCCACTGTACATGTACAGTATTTAACATTTTTGTTGAAATTTTTAGCAAACTGTCCAAGGAGTGAATACATGTAGACACACTTTGTGTGCTCTTATGAAAGCTCCACTGTAAAAGTGCCCAATTTCACGGTGCTGCTTGGCTTATGTCATGAGATTAGCTAGTGGATTTTGAAAGTTAATTTTTCTGAGCTATGAAGGTACATGTATATTCCTGCCTAAAGGCACAGGCTCGTCAGCAATGCACGCGCGCCAAATTCGTGCCACGAAATACGCAGCTCCATACATAGCAAAGGCATGGAGCTGCGTATTTTGTGGCACGAATTTGACGCGCGCGCATTGCTGACGAGCCTGTACCTTTAAGCTTAAACAGCACCCAAGGGGTCAAAGACTTGCGACGCGTCGCAAGTATACCAAATCCATTGCATCTCGCAACAGGTTCAGCGAGTTGCGACGGATGTGGCTATATCTGCGACGCGTCACAAATCTTTGTGATATCGACTCCTGTGTACATGTGAACAAAATTTGACAGTTTGACTTTGAGTCCACTTGGAAGCATGCATGCCTCCGACTACACAAAATAAATGCTACATTACAATTGAACTCTGACCTCCAAGTTTGTTTATTCTTTACAATTTACATGTATAGACTCTAGTCATCACTCATCAGTGCTTGGGACAATTATTTTTCTGTTAAAAAATTAGATTTGTGGAAAGACTGACATTAGCAACTAAGACAGCAAGCTGTATACTAATAATAACGTCAATTAATCTGCTTATCACGAGAAAATGTTCAGGCCCTATCTTTCAATTATTGCTTTCCTTCATTAGGTTTAAAGACACGATTGATTGGTAAACTTTTAAAATGGTACGCACAGCATTACAGAACTAAAGGTGCCTTTTAAAATTTCACTCATCCATAATTCAAAAACCTTTAAAATACATGCTGCTTTGATGCATGATTTTTTTAATGGTAGGCCTAGGCCTAAATAATTCATTTGCAAATTGTCAAAAAAAAAACTAGTTGGCAATTTCTCGCACAAAGGTACCCAAAAGAATTGAGAAGTTGATCATGGCCTCAGACCTTGTGTGCAAAACAAGTACAGGCTGAACAAAATCTTAAATGTTTTCCACTTGAAAATTAATCCATCAAATCTGCACAGGCATTCCAATGCTAGATGGGTCATTTTAAAGAAAATAAATTCTGATCAACTTCTCAACTCTTACCAATGGTACCATTTTATATGAAAAGGGAGAGAATTTACAAGTCAGACTTCTTCTACTGCCTCATATTACGAATACGAGATCGGCTGAAAAATGGCAAAGATTTGTTACTAATATGAATCGTAATTTCTTCCTGCCAAATTTTTGTTTTTCAATCAGATATGCACTTACTGACGGCTAACATTAGTTAATTAGTCATTTTTCAACTTTATCGTGATGTCCGACTTGTAAATTCTTACCCGTAATAAATCAACAGACATGACAGAGGGAGGAAAAAGAGTCATCGTCGCTGCATGGCCCAATTTCCGGACACGGTTCAAAATAATTTTTAAAAAATGTCCTTCGAAGATCTGTCCTTCGTCTCTCCTGATTTTGATGTGCCCCTGCTTCTGTCGGTCATTATCACTCAGAAATCTACAAAAGCAAACCTCAAAAGGTCCAAACGACGAACGTTTTACGCTGTCAACTTGGAGCACATCGGTACGTTCGTAGGCTTATCGCACGCATACAATCCGGCACTGAAATGAGTGGAACTATAGCCTCGCTTTGGTCCGTCATGAATAAATATTAAGAAAGGCGTATAAACGCCGTTAATGTTTGACTCAGAATGAAAAATGAAGCCGGCGCCACGCAAAAACAGTAGCCCTAAATGAGTACCGAAATAAACTTCGTCAATGCCCACAGACGTCTACTGATTCAGCAAAATGTATTTACAGCCCTATTCCCCCCTATTTTGTGTCATAAATCTGTGTTTTTCTTCGTACTCACGTCGCGATTCCAAGCTGTCCGCCATGTTTTACTACTCGCGGTTACTAGGTGACGTCATTACACCTTGCTTTACACCACATATACGCCCGCGAGCTCGGGTAGTGGTGGCTGCCACCGGGGCAGACTCGTGTAACACGTGATGGTTAAAAGAACGCTCCGGTGTAAGCATCTCGAACGCCCCTGTTATAGACTAAACCAGTACCATAGGATGTAGATGCCACTCGAACGATGCGTGGTTTGACTAGCTAGTCTAACCACAGGAACCAAGCCCCGCGGGTAGGTTAGTCTAGTTAACTATAGTCGCCCGCCCGAGCTTGCTCCGCGTATCATAGAGTTGTATGCTCCGTATCGACAATGGTGCAGTTAATTACAGTCGCCCGCCCGAACTTGCTCATGATCGACTATGGTTAGTCTAGTTAACGCCCGCCCGAACGTCTCCTTATGCAACTCATACGCATGTGGTTACTGCATGGTTAGGCCAATCAGGAGCATGGTGTGCCCTCGACCCTCTCCTAGGAAAAAAATACGCCGGCCAGAAGGGGCACGCAAAGAACATTGTGGGTTTTTTAGACGTGGGATAATAATACGTGGACTTAAAACCAGTCTGATAGAACGTCACTCGATGTTTCCCTGCAGTGGTGCCGTATGGTACCAGACTAATTCATGGTCAGCTCGACAACTAGACTGGTTCCCTGTCCTCATATTTACTTCCCCTCCGTCGTATCGCACATGGACAGGGGACCAGTCTACTCGACAACGGCAGGGAGTACGCTTCTGTGCATGCGCATTATATTACGTGAGCGTTTCGCTCGTTTCCCAGCCGCCCATAGCTATATATAGGCGCGCTGGGTACCTACGAGTGAAGTGGAGCGTGTGAACAAATTCTCTTCGCGGGCAAGCTTACAATAAACGCGCAACATTTTTCGAAGTGACAACATATTATGTAACAGCTTATCATCAACACAAAACGCCAGTTCATGGCACTGGATGGCCCCCAGTTATGGCGGACGTACGAGGAGAGGACTTCAACTATCAGGTGGGCTGCGTTCCAAATACGCGAACGTTTGCAAACGTTGGCAACAGCTATTAAAAATACTTTTGTTGCAAAAATTCATCAAGCAGTTCCTGTTTTATGCTTGTTAAAATGTGCCAAATTTACGTGCGGAATCGTCAATAAAAATAAATAGACAGCAACTTTAAAAATTGTGATGTGATTTTGGTGATATTTTGGGGCGGAAAATCTCACCACTGGATTTGCGTGATATTTGGCACAAATACAAAGAAAACCAGCCCCAATATGCCTGTACCAAAAATAAATCAGCCTGGCAGATTAAATGACAGAAACTAAAGTGCAATTTCACGCAGCAGTCTATCAAGCTTGCAAACTTCGGTTACGGATTTGACCAAGTTGACGTAATTAGTCACAAAAATTAATTGCGAAGTTGTATCAGTGCGCGAATTAAGCCGCTTCTAGCTTAGAGAAATTATGAAATAAGAAGGGGTCTTAAAATCGATTTATTCAGACAAGTAGGCACTTTTTGTTACGATTTTCAGCTGTAATATAAGAAATATTCATGTAGAATCATCATCAATCAGCTTTATCGTCATAGCAATCGATTTAATTAGTCAAACAAATTAATTGCGAAGTTGTATCCAGTGCCGGAATCAAGCCGCCTTAATCTTAGAGAAATTGGGAAATAAGAAGGGGTCTTAAAATGCGATTTATTCAGACAAGAAGGCACTTTTAATTTAGATTTTTTAACTGAAGCATAAGAACAAATCATTAGAATCACAATCAACCAGCTTTATAGTCAAAGCCATCGATTTAATTAGTCAAAAAAACTAATTGCGAAGTTGTATCCAGTGCGCGAAGCCGCCTTAGATATGTTTTGTGCAGCACATGCGTCGCTTGAGGGCGCTCTTTGCACCTCCTTCAAAATGGCCGCGAAAATGTCGAAATGGCCTTACGAGCAAAAACAATGAACAACCATGGAGGAAGGAAAGACATGAACAACAAAGACACGTTTTGTGTCAAATTTGGGGATTCCGTGGCCTGCTTTTTGGAACAAGAGATGTTCGCCTGCTCGTCTGTTCACGCCAAACTGAGGGGCGCCGAAGCCAGTTGGCACGATCGATTTTGCTTGCATTAATAAATTTCGTCATGAATCTTTGTGAACAACGTCGGCGCATGGTGGGTCGGCGCCTGTCTGTGCAGCTTCGCCGCCGAGTGGCTATACGCCTACATGTATAGTTAGGTAATGTTATGCACCTTGTACTGATACTGTATACCTATCGGTAAGAGTTGAGAAGCTGACCCTGTTGACTTATTAAGCATCGTTAAAAGGGTTAACATGTGCAGATTTGATGGGAAAAACCAATATTTTGAGGAAACACTTAGAAATTTTCCAGTCTGTTTGTACACGAGTTCTGAAGCCATAATAAACCTCTCAATTCTTTAAAGATGAGCACAAATTTTTTGTATTTGTGAATATATACTCTACAATTCTTTAAAGATGCTCGTCATACTATAGGGACTGCTAACCCAATCCACATACACGCCCAGGATTCGAAACGGATACGCCAGAGGAAAGGCGAGGAAAGAACCACTACGCCAACCGGACCGCCCTTAAGCAAATTAAATTTAAAATGATCAACGGGGGTTTTACTGCAGGTTGTTTCTTTCTTATTTGTTTGTTTGAAAGTAGAAATACAAATAAAGCAAACTAACAAAACAGACAAAGTGAGAATTTTATCAATATAAATTTCTTTATTTAAATTTATAACAATTTAAAACAATGTAACGGTACAATCTTATGTAATAATGTACGACTAACTATTTTTTTGACAAAATTAAAACCTCCCAGATATAGATGTTTAAAAATCATACACCTCAGACGACGGACAAAAAAAGGAATATAGTTAGTCACACGAATGTGGTCACGTGACGTCTGACTGTCACGTTCCTACATAATCATGATAATGCCGTATTCCACTCGTGCTCAAGCAAAATTGACGCACTAATAACACGCGCACTCTGCAAGTACTACATGTACTCCGCGCATATGCGTAGGGACACACTTATGAGAATCGGAAGAGTATTATGAAACATTATCACACTGTTGGTTGCCATGGATCCACCAATCAAAACGAAACATGTGGAGGGCATTGGACAGTGAAACAAGTTAAACGTGTTTGGGAATTTCTTGAATAAAATTTCAGAGAAAAAAATACGAGTGAGTGTTAATTTTGTTGCATATATCAAAGTGAGCCACCTCCAAAAATTGACCCAAATTCCAACACACTGCTGCTCAGCGATGCGTAACCGAAAATTCATGAATGAAGTATCGTCGGAAAGCATTTGTCGTCTACTTTTAGATGATACCATGGTTTCTGCTGTAAAGTGTATAGTTTTGCCACAGTGACTATTTTAAGTTGGGTTTCCTTTTTTTTGATACACCCTGTATATAATATCCAACTTTTACTACTGCACAGCTAACATTCCGCAACACAACAACGAAGTCCCGTGTGCATCTTAAGCACACCGCGCGCACAGCAAGCAAGACTAATACAAAGATTTAGTAATACAATGTTATACAATGTAATACATAACCCCAGGCGGCACGTGGCCAGACATTTATGGCGCGTGCCGGCACGTGCTCTATACGCAAACTAGGTCAGTACTCGGCAGAAGTTCCGTTCTGCCTCCATAGTCTGATTAAAGGCACAGTCTCGTCAGCAATGCGTGCGCGGCATATTCGTGCCGTAGCACCACGAAATACGCAGCTCCATATACTCCATATCAAAGGCATGGAGCTGCCTATTTCGTGCGCACATTGCTCACAAGGCTCTTGGCTCACGTGTGCGGTGACATTTTGCTGCATTTTTTGCCTCGCGAGGCCATGAGACAAAAATCTAACGTGTTTGATTTTTGTTGCTTCGCGTGGCCAAAATCTCACGTGCGCGGGGTTGCTGAGCCAAGTGCTGAGCTAAAATAAATGTAGCTGGCCAATTAAAAACCATCCCCATATTCACGTGATATGAATACAGTGCGCGCGGGCACCGCTAAGGTCACCAAACTTTTGCTAAAGTGTGGTGACCTTGGCAGGGTTCGCGTGCGCACGCTGTTTTCGTATCGCGCGCATGGTTTTAATTGGCCAGCTACATTCATTTTAGCTCAGCACTTGGCTCATCACCCCCGCACACATGAGATTTTAGCCACGCGAGGCAAAAAACGCAGCAAAATAGCCACCGCACATGTGAGCCAAGTGCTGAGCAAACGGCCACGAATGACCGTTTGCTCAGCAAACGACCTCACGTGTGCAGCGGGCTTAGCCCAATTTATACTCGCTCGGCGACCTACATTGTACAAGCGGAACGACAAATTTGTCTGCGGCGAGTCGGGTAAAAAAAAATGCCACAGTGCGCGAGTTATCCGCATCTGAGCGCACGGGCCAATTTCATAAAGGTGTTTAGCAGGAAAAAATTGCTTAATCAAAAATTTGTTTGCTTTATAAAAATGGGTTAATAGTCCAAATTGTATGTCAACTTGTGTTTTTACCAAGAATAACAGAACACCAAATCAGTTTTAATACACATCATATCAGATTTTGACCATTAACCCATTTTTATAAAGCAAACAAATTTTGAATTAGGCATTTTTTTCTGCTAAACACCTTTATGAAATTTCCGGTGCGCTCTCAATCCGTTCCGAATTGCGCCCTGTGCTCGATTTTACCTCGGCAACTATAGTATGCGCAAAGCGGACTATTTCACTCCGACTTGTATATTGACGCGTGACAAACTCTGCGGCCACTGCACTCGGCGATCGCGAGTGTCCGGCGAGTGAGTTTGGCGGAGAAGTATGAACCTAGCTTCACATTTTTCGTGTCTAATGAAAGTTTTTAGGATGTGAATGTCAGTGTTGTACAATATAGGTCTTACAATCATTATATTCAGTCACTCAGCTCTGCAAATTACAATTTTCTGCAATAAAATTGCATTGGACGAAAAACACAATACCACAGTCGATTTCCACATCATCAAGACCTCATCTTGGTACCCAAGCTGCAACCTCATCCACCGGTCCACCAGTTTGGGGCTTGATGCAAATGAAAGACAATTTACCTCGGCATGCAATTGTCGAAATGTTTTGCCTCGCCCCTCCTCAGATGCAACTTTTATACTCAAATGAACCTTATCCGGTCGAATACCCCCACCTTTACCCATAGTTTTAGTTCGACCAATCATAAGCAGATAAACTTCTTATACGCTTCACACCCCCCAAAAAAAATACGCATGCCGCGATCGTTCCGTACGTGGACAGGATATGCGCCAAGCGCCGCGCGCAATATCTGACTGCTTGAGCTGACGTCTAGTCAAAAGCAGTCCCAGTTTTCTGGCAGTCCTAGCTTGTTGGCCCAGTGGTGTGTGTTGCAAAACTTTATTGCAATGCGGCGGTGCTCGGCCCGGTCACAAGTAAAGTTGCAAAACCCATTAACTGTGCAGGAGGTTTTTGGCTCAAATTTTCACCTTTCTTTTGCGGATATTTTCTTTCGTACTGGACGAAACATGCTCATCTTGGTATTGTTAGATTATTTACGTCGTGTTCTGTTCAATGACATTGATTTCACTGAAGTAAAGTAACTTTGAAAATTTTTGTCACATACCTAAAATATCGGTAGACATAGGTTTCGAGTTTTCATTAACGTCGTCATCATGTTGGGAATTTCACACCTGGCTGAACAGGGGCTAGTTTTGTAAACAAAGCTAAAATTAACTTGCGCATAAAAATGGAAGATGCAAAACAGGATCAAGGAGCACGAGAGGTCAATTTGACATGTCCATTTTTTGCTATCAGCTTATCAGAAAGTATAGCTTTACAGAAAGTGTGTACCTTGAAAGGGCATCAGGGCCAACTAAGCAGGGCATGAGGCCATTGGCCTTGGTAGCCTTGGTTAGGGTATGCTGGCCAAGTTGGCCTCGGAAAGTGTATATCTTGAAGGGGCATCGAGGCCAACTCAGCAGGGCATGAGGCCAACTCAGCAGGGCATCAGGCCATTGGCTTTGGTAGCCTTGGTTAATGTCAAAGCCTGGGATTGAACCCTTTCGAACACGTGCGAATATGCCATTTTGGGAGTCAAATAATGCCGAGTCATTGTGGAAGCAATGTGCGTGCGCGTTGTGTGTGTCTTTGGTGGGCGTAACGCGGTTTAGTTCACCAATGGGAGCCTCATCATAGCGCGTTACGCGCGCTATGGACATACACAACGCGCACGCACATTGCTTCCACAACGACGCAGCATTGTTTTACTCAATAGGGCATGATGGCCAAGTTGGCTTCAGAAAGTGTATCTTGAAGGGGCATCGGGGCCAACTCAGCAGGGCATGAGGCCATTGGCCTTGGTGACTTTGGTTAATGTCAAAGCCTGGATTGGTTGCATTTCTGTCACAGTTGCTAATTTTTGTTCATTATGTATTCACAGATTGGAGATGGAGCCCACAGACTGTGGAGCTTCATATTACACACTACAAAAATGGACGTGTTGCCATGGATACTGAAACCACAGGAGAGGTGAGTTTTTGGCCATCATTCCAATTTTATTACAGTGGAAATTCGCTAAAGTGAACACCAAAAAGAACATTCAGCTACAGTGAACATCGCTCATGGCTCCCAATCATTTGTTCGCGTCAAACGCCACCAAAACAAACACTTGTATGGTTCAGATACGATGCCCATTTATGGTGACTTTCCACTGTATTAAAACTTGTCTAGCTTCCGCTTATAGGCATGCATGGGTAGGGCTTCCTCAAAGATGATATAGCAGCAAAAGTGCAAGATAGCCCACCCGTGCGAAATCAATTCAATAAAGTGAAGTATGTAAAGGCACCATTTTAGTAATAAGCAAACTAGACGCGCCTTGTGTCTGTTTGACATGCCTCTCGTAGTGTAATCTGTGTCGTGGCGAATAGTTACAGCGGCATCCACACTTGGGATGAGAGAAAAGTCGTAAGGGCTTTATCGGGATTCCAACCTGACACCTGTGACTCACTGGGCAGAAGCTCTACCATCTGAGCTATAAGGCACAGTGGTATACTCCCTCAGATTTTCCCCAAGACCTCTGCCACACCAGGCAGATGCTCTACCAGCTGAGCCATAAGGCACAGTGGTATATTCCCTCAGATTTTCCCCAAGACTTCTGACTCACCAGACAGACACTCCACCAGCTGCTGAGCTATTTGAAGCACAGTAGTATACTCCCTCAGGTTTCCCCCAAGACCTATGACACACCAGGCAGATGCTCTACCAGCTGAGCTATAAGGCACAGTGGTATACTCCCTCAGGTTTTCCCCAAGACCTCTGACACACCAGGCAGATGCTCTACCAGCTGAGCTATAAGGCAAAGTGGTATACTCCCTCAGATTTTCCCCAAGACCTCTGACACACCGGACAGATATTCTACCAGCTGAGCTATAAGGCACAGTGGTATACTCCCTCAGATTTTCCCCAAGACCTCTAACTCACCAGACAGACGCTCTACCAGCTGAGCTATAAGGCACAGTGGTATACTCCCTCATATTTTCCTTAAGACCTTTTACACACCAGGCAGATGCTCTACCAGCTGAGCTATAAGGCACAGTAGTACATGTATACACCCTCAGATTTTCCCCAAGACCTCTTAAACATCAGGCAGATGCTCTACCAGCTGAGCTATAAGGCACAGTGTTATACTCCCTCAGGTTTTCCCCAAGACCTCTGACACACCGGGCAGATGCTCTACCAGCTGAGCTATAAGGCACAGTGGTATACTCCCTCAGGTTGTCCCCAAGACCTCTGACACACCGGGCAGATGCTCTACCAGCTGAGCTATAAGGCACACTGGTATACTCCCTCAGGTTTTCTCCAAGACCTCTGACACACCAGGCAGATGCTCTACCAGCTGAGCTATAAGGCAAAGTGGTATACTCCCTCAGATTTTCCCCAAGACCTCTGACACACCGGGCAGATACTCTACCAGCTGACCTATAAGGCCTCTGACACACCGGGCAGATACTCTACCAGCCGAGCTATAAGGCACAGTAGTACATGTATACTATGGGGCGCCGTTCGTCAACTAATTATTTAGGCGAATTATAGCATGTATTTTTCCATGGTTTATCTTAATTCTGTGTAAATAATGCATTTGTGTCAAAGGCCGTTTATGGTTTACAAACCTTTAAAACTTCGTCTTGTACCAACACGATTCTTAAACGATTCAAAAAATATACTTGTAGCTGTGCAAATTCATTATTTACAAATAATGAAAATGACCTCGGCGTTCCATACTTTATTAATGAAACCGACGAGTGTACATTTCAATGGTTTACAAACAAGAGAATTGTATCGTTCATAGACAATTCCATGGTTTATAAATAATGAATACTGCACATTGCTGCACGTTTTTCTGGTTTACAAATAATACAAAACTATCCAGTGCGCAATTACACTTTGAACGAGCACCCTTATGACTCGATGATAGCTAATTGAACGCACCCATTGCTCTCGCAACCGGCACGCAACGGGCGAGTATAAGAGCGCCCTCTAACCGGGATGAAACTGGATTATAATAAACGTTTATGAAGCGTGTATTTCATGGTTTACAAACCCTTCAATTGTTCGTCAATTATCGTATTTTGAGATGTACCGAGTGCATAATACTTCTCTTTTTTATCGATAGTCAACCTTTACAAACGACAGACAAGTGTATAAAGCTTTAATTTTCTCTGTTTGTAAACCATGAAATTTTGCGACAACGCTAACTAGTTCATTTTCATTATTTATAAACCATGAAATTGTGAGCCAACGATCACTTTCAATTATTTACAAACCATCGAAATGCACGCCTATTGACTATTTTAAATTGTTTACAAACCACAGAATTCACAAAATTGATTAGAAAGGCGCAGTTTTGATTGTTTATAAACCATGGAATTGTACGTCCACTAACCAATTTTCATTAGGCCAAACAAAATAAATGGTGTGTTTACGGTAACCCGACCTACCTGGAATTTTTTAGGCCAAATTACCGACCTCAAACTTTTTATTGCCAATTTTCAAGTTGATAATTTTAAAAGAGCACTATTTGCAATAATTTCCAACGAACATAACATTTTCTACACTTGTACATGAACATGGTTAATAGTGTTAATAGTGAGTTTCAAACATTGCATAACAACATGCAAATGCATGAACTGAAATGTAAAAAAAAAAAAAGACAAAATAAAATTATTTTCCTACCTACCTACCTGGATTTTTTTAGGCCGTTACCGTAAACGCACCATTTATTTTGTTTGGCCTTATTTATAAACCATAGAAAATCAGACCCCGGTGCAAGTTTCTTGGTTTATAAACCATGTAATTGCGCACCAGTGATAGTTTTGTATTATTTGTAAACCAGAAAAACGTGCAGCAATGTGCAGTATTCATTATTTATAAACCATGGAATTGTCTATGGACGATACAATTCTCTTGTTTGTAAACCATTGAATAATGAATTTGCACAGCTACAAGTATATTTCCTGTTTTGTAAAGAATCGTGTTGGTACAAAACGAAGTTTTAAAGGTTTGTAAACCATAAACGGCCTTTGACACAAATGCATTATTTACACAGAATTAAGATAAACCATGGATAAAAACATGCTATAATTCGCCTAAATAATTAGTTGACGAACGGCGCCCCATAGTATACACCCTCAGATTTTCCTTAAGACCTCTGACACACCAGGCAGATGCTCTACCAGCTGAGCTATAAGGCACAGTAGTACATGTATACACCCTCAGATTTTCCCCAAGACCTCTGACACACCAGGCAGATGCTCTACCAGCTGAGCTATAAGGCACAGTGGTATACTCCCTCAGGTTTCCCCAAGACCTCTGACACACTGGGCAGACGCTCTACCAGCTGAGCTATAAGGCACAGTGGTATACTCTCTCAGGTTTTCCCCCAAGACCTCTGACACACCAGACAGATGCTCTACCAGCTGAGCTATAAGGCACAGTGGTATACACCCTTGGGTTTCCCCCAAGACCTCTGACACACCGGGCAGATGCTCTACCAGCTGAGCTATAAAGCACAGTGGTATACTCTCTCAGGTTTTCCCCAAGACCTCTGACACACCGGGCAGACGCTCCACCAGCTGAGCTATAAGGCACAGTGGTATACTCCCTCAGGTTTTCCCCCAAGACCTCCGACACACCGGGCAGATGCTCCACCAGCTGAGCTATAAGGCACAGTGGTACATGTGTACATGTATTCTCTGTCAGGTTTTCCCCAAGACCTCTGACACACCGCGCAGATGCTCCACCAGCTGAGCTATAAGGCACAGTAGTATACATGTACACCCTTAGATTTTTCCCAAGACCTATGACACACCAGGCAGATGCTCTACCAGCTGAACTATAAGGCAAAGTGGTATACTCCCTCAGGTTTTCCCCAAGACCTCTGACTCACCAGACAGATGAGCTACAGGGCAGACGCTCTACCATCTGAGCTATAAGGCACAGTGGTATACTCCCTCAGGTTTTCCCCAAGCCCTCTGACTCACCAGACAGATGAGCTACAGGGCAGACGCTCTACCATCTGAGCTATAAGGCACAGTGGTATACTCCCTCAGGTTTTCCTCAAGAACCCAATTGTTCTCTTATTGTTGCATGAGACCGCAACTGAGCAAAGTAACAAACACAATATTTGGTATGGTACCTAATCACCATTGAAATGAAACAACCAAACTATGGGATGAGAAAAAAATCAGCAACCGCGAGAGTCATGTCAAACGGACATGAGGCGCATCTACCGGTAGTTTGCTTACTAAAATGGCACCTTGAATTTCTACGGAGGTCAGCCCCTGGTAGAGTAGTCTATCTTGCAGCAGGCATTTAACTTTAATAGTTTGTGTAGTATTCAATTGTTCGTATTCAAATTTATGCAAATAAATGCTTAATTTACATATTACTGCACCATTAATTAATACTGACATATTGATGTACTGTTCTTGCCTTAATCAAAATTATGCAAATCTGCTACTTATTTACATGTCACTGCAGCATGCTAATTTTACTATTTTGCCCTTGCTCATGTATGGTGTTCCCCTGAAGCGGAGTTCCAGTTTTGTTTTTTAGAAGTCACATCATGGCCATGGTTTCATCATGATGTTACCCAGAATGCCCCAATATTTTCTCATGTTTATTCATGCATGGTGTCCCTCTGAAACTGAGTTCCAGTTTTGTTTTTTGGAAGTCACATCATGGCCATGGTTTCATCATGATGTTACCCAGAATGCCCCAATATTTTCTCATGTTTATTCATGAATGGTGTCCCCCTGAAGCCGAGTTCCAGTTTGGTTTTTTGGAAGTCACATCATGGCCATGGTTTTATCAGGATGTTACCCAGAATGCCCCAATACACTGCTCCAAACACATTTTCTTCTTTTGCCCCTTTCTCATGTTTATTCATGAATGGTGTTTCCCTGAAGCTGAGTTCCAGTTTTGTTTTTTGGAAGTCACATCATGGCCATGGTTTCATCAGGATGTTACCCAGAATGCCCCAATACACTGCTCCAAACACATTTTCTTCTTTTGCCCCTTTCTCATGTTTATTCATGAATGGTGTTTCCCTGAAGCTGAGTTCCAGTTTGGTTTTTTAGAAGTCACATAGTGGCCATGGTTTCATCAGGATGCTACCCAGAATGCCCCAACACATTGAATGAAATGAGTTAATACTGACATCTGGGTGTATTATCCTTACCTTAATCAAAAACCTTGCTCATTTACATACCTGTATTACTGCAACATGTTAATTTCCCCTCTTTTACACTTACATGTATAACGAAGAGAAAGTTAGATCCCAATCCTTTGTAAATTGTTTAATTTTTGATAATACAAGGTTTCTGTTATAACAAGGTAATCTACAAAGCCTTAACAGGGGCGGATCCAGGGGGGGGGCACGCCCTCCCTCTTTTCAAAAAAACACCAAAAAAACCACTTTTTGTGCACACTTTTTCTGCTTAAACTGGTTAAATATTGCCCTAGATCGCACCACAGAGCATCTTAAATCCATCTAGAAACTGTTAGGACTTCGCGCTATGCACTCCCTATTTCATTGTCATCAGCATTTCATGCTTAAAAATTTCACCCAGCCCCCCCCCCCCCTTTTCAAAATCATGGATCCGCCCCTGCTTAAGGACCTCTTATTAACAGGGTTCAGCTGTATATTTTTGCATTTCATACATGCATCTGGTATAGAAAGATATCAAGCTCTATAGATACTATTTTTAATGCCCTTGAAATATTCTTTTTAAATACTGATTTTCCATGAAAGGCAATGAATGAGCTAAGTTCTGTCGATACAACACATGATATGAACAGGTCACAAATAATTGAGATATTGAAAACAAATTTCCAAACTTGTAAGGAGTAAACTTTACATACTAATGCATTTCATTTGATTTCCTTTTAACAGGACCAGTTTGTGAAGCTCCCTAGTGTTGCTGCCCAAGCTTGGCCTCACCTGGACTATTGGACTCCACGTACATGTCTCTCTCCTGTTGGAATTCATTTGTCATCATGAGCAGCTTTCAGGTATTGTAATATCAGCTTGTTACTACTTCTCTACATTAGGAATAGCTTGACCATTCCCAATATAATCTATCAGCACTTTTGCTGGGTGCTTTCCAAAGAACTGCGTCAACAATTTGTGCTTGGGTTGGGACTCGAACCCACAACCTTCTGCATTCTATAGCAGTTGCCTTAACTGCTCGACCTCTCAGTGTGCTGGTGTCATCGGGCCTGTTTGATTCTTGCAACAGTTGGTATCACAACTAATCCCTTGCTCTTTTCCGACAATTTATGAGAACGATTAAAAACATCAAAATGTGTTTGGGTAGGACTCGAACCCATATCCTCCTACATTTTACAACAGTTGACTTGACCACTCAGTGAGCTGGTTTAAATCATGGAGCAGTTGGGACTTGAACCTCAATCATTCGATCACTCAGTGCGCTGGTGTCAAGGGGCCAGTTTGAATCATGGAGCAGTTGGTATCACAACCAATCCCCATGTCTCTTTTTTGACAAGATTTATCAACACTGTGCTCAGTGCTTTTCCAAGAACTCTGTTAAAACCTTGTGCTTGGATGGGACTTGAACCCACAGCATTCTAGAACAGTTGTCTTAACCACTCGCCCACTCAGTGTGCTGGTGTCGGAGTGTCAGTTTGAATCATTCATTAAAAACCTGTGCTTAGGTGGGACTCGAACCCACAGCCTTTTGTAAGGCATATTTTTGTATTTTTTTTCAAAAATTGTCAATTCGTATATGAATTCAGAAACTATTCACCTTTAATTTCCTCTAAATTTGCAGTATTTTGTAACATATTTTCCACAGGTGACAAAGACTTGTGTGCGGCAAGCGATGTCGACCAGCTGAATATTTTCAAGATCTGTTTGTACTTTGGCAGACCTCACTGCATCGTCTTCAGAGTGACCCATGGTAAGTACCAATACACACGCATTACTGTATAAAGTATCTCGTCTCTGACAAATGACTAGCGATGCATTGGGCCTTGAGGAGTTGCAGTTTACAGCATGGAAAAACATTTTCTGACTCGTCAAACATGGAATTCTTTCCACTACGGATGGGAATTTACGGTTAATCCAGAAACCGGTTTGCAATTCTTTCAAGTGTCGGCTAACACTAAAGATTGTTGCTGGTGTTTATAGATGCATGTGCAATGTACACAATACCCCTACATGTAGGCCCCCAAAATAATAATTGTACCTTTACATGTATCTGGTCAAAATTGAACAATGACCCCATTTAAATTTATTTCAGTTTTATGAAGTCATTACAAATAACCTTCTGAAAACTATTGTAAATTCTTTAAGTCTCATCCCTATTTTCCACAATGTTAAATTTAATATTTTCCCCCCCACAGACATGTTGAAAGAATCAAGTCGACTGAACCTTCTGCTCAACCTACCATAGTTCCTGAATCCAACAGTCAGTTCCCAAGTCTCAACAAAAACCTATCAGTTTGTAAACATTGAATCAACTCAACTGATCCTTCCATCAGTTCCTAAGCATATAACTCTTCAGTGTCTAAAAAAAAGACTATCAGTTTGTAAACAAACCAGAACTTGCTCAATTTATTCTTTCAAAAAATGACTATCTGTTTGTAAACAAACCAAAACTTGCTCAATTTATTCTTTCAAAAAAAGACTATCTGTTTGTAAACAAACCAAAACTTGCTCAATTTATTCTTTCAAAAAAAGACTTATCTGTTTGTAAACAAACCAAAACTCTCTCAATTTATTCTTTCAAAAAATGACTATCTGTTTGTAAACATTGACTTGTACTAACAACCAATTGTATTTATTTCTCTTGTAGCATTGTATAATGTACTTTAACAAATATAGTAAGTTGTTTGTAAACAATCTTATTTAAATAGTGTTATATAGTTAAAGTAACTTCCAAAGTCAAAATAAAAGTCACTGACAACAAAAGTTTCATTTGTAAACAAGTCTCATTTTATTCTGTACTCCACTAAAGTAAACCAAGTAATATATGCAAGCAAAATGTTCATTAACTTAATTTATGCAAGGTCCTAATTGCTATTGTCTTTACAGATAGTCCAGGGTTCGGTGGTCCAAATTTTAAATTTGAAAATCGAACAGGGGTTGCCCCCTGTACGATTTTCTAACGTATTGAAATGGAGGTTTCCCTCCTCTACCTGTTAAAGAAAACATTAATAAAAATGGTGTACAAAGAAATGCAATTAAACACAGAAAATCGAACCGCTGTCCGATTTTCTAATGTATTGAAATGGAGGTTTCCCTCCTCTACCTGTTAAAGAAAACATTAATAAAAATGGTGTACAAAGAAATACAATTCAAATGATTTATTAAACAAGAAAATATAGTTACAAAATAAGCGGTAACTGCAATCTCAAAACACATCATTTGTCAAGAATCGTCTTTTCATGAGCAAACATTTTGACTTGGTGAATCAAGTCACAGATTGTCAGTAAATACATCATGACAAACTGAAAATGGACTTTCTCAAGTTTTCCATCTACATACCCGATTACGACGTACCAAGTCAAAAAGACAGTCACGAAAACATTTAAAAACTTATTCTGTCTGGAACTGGACTGCTTGCGGCCTCTGGAGATGCCGTTTCTGAAAAAGAAAAATAACAAAATATTAGTTTCAGATAAACACATTTTACAATGGCTTTCATTTCATACCAAAATTTATTAATTTTCAGTTAATTTCTCTTTAGAACATTACTTGGTGCATTTGCCTACAACAATTTACTATTTGTACAAAACATGCATTTTAGCTGGAAATCATAGGTTTTTTATATGTGCTATCCAAATAATAAATTTGTTGACGGGAACATTTCAATATGATTTTTAGCTGAGAATTGGAATCCAATTAGTTTTACTAGTTAAACTTTGAAAATGCACACGTTCATGTTTTTAGATGATTATCAATTTATGGGTAAGAATTAAAGGCAGTATACATGATTGGTATCTCAGAAATGTTCACAGATTTATGCCCAACTTACACAATATAAACATGACGACAGTAGAAAACTTCCCCTGAAATGGTTTTGTCTGAAGTGCTATAGTCTTTGAGAAATGAGTCAAACAATTAGTTTTCACCTCATAAGACGAAAATTCAATTCGCCCCAAATTACTTCATTCATGCACTGTGATTCAGGGGAGAAATGACTGCAAACTCTTTTTTTGACCGTTTTCTCAAAACTTAGAAGGAGCTGGTTTTTGCTCAGGTTGGTTTTAATCATGCATATATTCAATCACACAGGGGGATAAAATTATTTGTAACAGTTTACCAATTATGTATACTATCTTTAAGTTTATTTTTTCTTTTAAAATGACTTGAGCATTAGTGAGTACAAATTTAACCAAAAACCCAAATTTAGTTTCATATTACAGCACACATTATCAACTTGCATATTGGTTATTTTTCAGAAATTTTGAAAGAGCTTCATACAATAAACGGTAGGAATTTAGCACTCGACCATCACTTTGTCCTTAAAGGCTTATTGTATCATTTGCAATGACCCAATTTTGTTCTTCATGAGTTGACAAGGAAAACCTTACTCAAAGTGTCGATAGCAATGGTAACAACAAACACCACATTTATTTCCGTCAAAAATGGTATTTCATGTTGGAAATTGACAACAAAGGTGGGTTTCTAAAAAAGTCCTGTGCACGGGACCTTTTCAAGGTTTTCGGAAGCATTGATGCATCTATGTAGCTAAATATTCTTCAGGCTAGTTTACCAACATTCTTCCTTAGATATGTTACACTCTTCTTCTACGAATCTGCAAAAAGTTGTATCTTGCGAATGACACATAAGGCCTTTAAAAAACTTGTAACCATCAGAAATTGCACATTTGATAAGGAAACACCCCGAAAGTAAGTTAGATGTTTCACAGCCCAGGTCAAGTTTTTGCAAACTACAACTGGAAATCGGTGGCAGATCTAGGCTCACGGAAATTTCAAGTACTACCCCCAGATAGTGCTTGGATCCACTGCCGATTTCTAGTCATGATCACAAAAACCTAGCCCAGGCTCATGGACATTTCAAGCACTACCCAGATAGTGCCTGGATCCACTGCCGATTTCTAGTCATGATCACAAAAACTCGGCCCAAGCTCTGTGACAGATATTTTCCTTAACATTTTTGTGTAGTTTTCTACAGGTCTAAGTGATAATCGAGTACTAAATTCTTTCCTCAAACTAGTTTAATTTTGTTAAACTTTGAAAATGCACACAAACTTGTTTATGGTTTTTCAATGATTATCAATTTATTGGTAAGAATTAAGGGTTTTTTTCCCTATAAAAAAAAAAAAACTAAATTTAAGAATTTGCTTAGAAACAATTTTTAGCCATTCTCGTGTTTTGAGTACAAACTGCATGTTACACATTTCATTTTCTACAAAAAAGAAAAGGTCAATTCATGTCGCGTGGATTGCATTTGAGACCATAGAGAGGTTTCGCAAGGTGACGAATAGGAATACAGATAACGGTAACCGTTCACGTTGATGCGCTCACTGAACTGGGTTTCGCACTGTGTGACTACGTGCATACATTCATCTGCTAAATATGCTCTGCGCTTGGCTTTGTTTGCAGCAGATTTTCCTCACTTTCACGTGGGAATGATTCATTAAATTCGATCGGTATTCATGGAAGATACATCACAAAGAAACAAAATGCATAAAACTTATTAATCCATCACGGAAAAAGCGAAAAATCTGCATAACCGGTATCCGTTTTTATGCTACGCGTATGGAGGCCGATAACCGTTGTTCACGCATATGAAAACATGTGTACTATATACGGTTGCGCGTCACGAGACGCGCATAAAGTCATGACGTATCGGTATCCGTGACGGTGCGAAAACTTCCCTATTGATTAGTTCTTAACGTGGGTTCTCGATCTCCACCCAGGAGTAAATGGGTACCTATAAGGACAGTGAATGTTGATATGTTTGCTGGAATACATGTATCATAATGGCAGACAGTTCATGTTGTAACATGCAGTTTGTACTCCAATTTTAAACCACTTCAGCAAGTAAATTAATTCCCTTCGCACATATGCAATAAGTAAAGTTTGTTTAATCTACATGCCAAACATATTTGATTTTGTGCTGTACATTTACCAGCGTGTCTGAATGAAAATTGTGGCCATGGATGCACAACATGGAACCTTCCGACTTTTGACACATATGTTTTGCCAAACATATTTAATCTACATGCCAAACATATTTGATTTTGTGCTGTACATTTACCAGCATGTCTGAATGAAAATTGTGGCCATGCACAACATGGAACCTTCCGACTTTTGACACAGATGAGTAGGTGAAGTCTGTACGATGTATGCATTCATGTAGCCTTTTCGCAAATTCAACTTGATGTGCACAGGTTTCAGGATGATATACGGATACAAATACGTTGCTATATTTTCTTCTTTAATAGCATAGTGCAGGTAATTTGCAGAATGAGTTATAAGTATCGTGGCAGTTTGGGTCATTAACTTACAAACTTCAGGTGGAAACACCCGAAGGTTGTGGTTTTCAGACTACTTAGGTACTTGTGCCCTTAAGCAAGGCACTTTACCCCAATTGCTCCATCCTGTGGACATGGTGGATGGGATGTAAAGCCCTAGGTCCAGTATTGTGTAATGCATCTTAAAGATCCTAGAACATTCTTTCGGAAGAGAAGGGGAATTTTCCCAATGTCTCTGGCTTAGCTGCCACTTGCCGATCTATGTATCAATATTGAGGTGTTTCGCATTGAGATGTCAAGAGACATGAAATGCGCTATTAAAGGACACCAGAAATTTATCAGTAAATTTATTTGTGTACACTGATTTTGCCACTGATTTCTCAAGCAATGAAATTGCGAAAAGGCCAATAATTTAGTTATTTTCCTAACTTAATTATAGTTTTAAAATTATCAAAAACTAATGGTTTCCGGAAAATGCAGGTATTGATTTTCATCATCGCTCAAGCCAAGTTTCTTTCATGTCACTGCAGGGCCACATATTCCAATTTTGTTTTAGTTTTACTTTTTGCCACAAGATTTAAATTTGCAGGTTATAGTTCTTTCCTTCAAAATATACGTGGGGTTCATTACCATGCACGGACACCCAGGATTTGCCTTTTTATGATCAATAAACCAAGTAAAAACACAAAATAATGTCTGGGCCAATTTTAATATGAAATTTAGATATCCAAACAGTCAGGTGTCATGTACTCAATACCTTGGTTAATTCAAAAGGTTGTAGATGTGCCTTTGGGCAAGGCATTTTACCATAAATTGCCTCTCCACACAGAACAATATAGGTACCTACTTTGGTGGTGAATGTATAAAACTCCAGTACTATTTATATCATTAACATCAACCTAAGAATTGCATGCCCAGATATTCATGGTAAAATTGGCTCCAAGCTCAAACAATGCATCTTTAAAGTTACAATAGAGACTATATGATACTTACATTTAAACTGGACCCTTGGCTGGTGATCAAAAACCTGAGGAGAAAAGACAAAGTATATTGCTGTTAATAAAATAAATAAAAGGTTCCCAAAACCCTAACCATGATCATTCAAAATGGCCTCATTTTGTTGAATTATTGTTTTGTGGTAATTTTAATTGTTCCTATGTGGATTAAATAAGAGAATTCTAGTTAAGAGTTGAGAAGTTTATCAGAATTGTTTTCCTTTAAAATAACTTATGTCGCGCTTACGCAATGTATTTTCAATGTATAAGGGAAAAAATACCGGGAATTATTCCCAGTTGTTCGATGGGTTTAGTGCAGGAAAGCATAAATATGTGATGTCCGACTTGTAAATTCTTTCCAAAATTACACTATCCACTATAAAATTCATTTTACGGTATGACTACCGTCATACGGTAGTACACGACTCCATCCTGAAAGCGAAAACAACAATCAGATTAGAAGGATGGTTACTTGATTAGCCCCATTATAAGCAAGGAATCATAACAAGTTCATTTCACTCAACTCTAGACAAGGTTACCTCGGCTCGAAATTTTTCATGTGGTAATCTTTTAGACAAAAAACAAGGTTACCTCGGCTCGAAATTGTTCATGTGGTAGCCTAATCTTTTGGAGATTACCACATAAAAAAATTCGAGCCGAGGTAATTGTCTAACCATAGAGCAAGGAACTGTTCCTTACTGACTATGGTCTAACTAAACCCACGTATTTTAAATCCCGAACCCCACATAACTACTTTTCCCTTCTTCAAGTAGGTAAAAGACCCAGAAAAAAATTTAATCTTTACCATTCCCACATAGCATGAAAACATAGGAATAGGATAACCGTTACAATCGTAGTTTACGTACCTAAAAATCCCACTAGCGTAGATTGTCGAGGACGTCCATTTGACCGGCCGTCGGCAGTTCGTCTGTTGCAAAATCTACCTGCTGCTTCCACGGTTCATTGCGTCCGCGTATCCGGAATGCGGTGCATGGTTACGTAACCGAATAATGGAAACGCGGGCTTGGGCGACTCTGGACAGCATTTTCGATTCCGATTCCAATCGATCGCAATTCTAGCTACCCGGAATCGATTCCATAAGTGGCACTGAGCGGTACCGAACATTCATGATATGATATCAGAACCAAGCCGAGTACTCTTGCAAAACCCAATCTTCCTTTCGCAAGAGTCTTTGCTGCACACCGGAAACTCGGTAACTCGGTGTGCAGCGTGCAGCAAAGACCCTTGCGAAAGGAAGACGGCAAAACCCGTGTATTTTAGTTCCGGAATTTCTAAGAATCGGCATTCGGCAACCTATCACTGGGGATCAAATCTAGATAAAAGGAATCGATTCCTGAAAATTTGGAATAGTGACTCAGATTCTTAAAGTAGAATCGATTCTACTCGACTCCAGCGTGGAATCGATTCTACTCGACTCCAGCGTGGAATCGCCCAAGCAGACGCCCACATAGCATCTGAGAGTACACCTGTTCCTATTGTTATTTAAACATCTTAGGAATGTATATGCAGCACGATGTGGCAGAGGGTATGCCATTGTTCCCCCATTGTGTCTTAAACATCCAAGGAATTCCTTTCAGTTTTTAGGGGAGTTGGTGCGTTAACAGAAGGGAAGGGAGTGTTAATATTTTAAAGTAGACTTGGTTCCAAGTCCGAGATCCTGTTTTGTTTTCCGTTTCCGATTTTTGAAATGTATGGACAGGGAACTAGTCTATTTCGGTTCAGATTCTGAACCGAAAAAATTTGGCCATTTTTCACAAAATTGTATATGATTAAGATTTTCCTCATAATTTCAGGAATTGTTGCTTAGACCCAATAGATGTTATTTCTTGAATTTGACCTTGACTGCTCAACTAAAGAATGAAATTTCAAAAAGGCAATTTTTGGCCATTTTTGACAAAAATTGTATGATTCAGATTTTCCTCATAATTTCAGGAAATGTGGCTTAGACCCGATAGATGTTATTTCTTGAATTTGACCTTGACTGCTCACCTAGAAAATGAAATTTCAAATTTTGATAATTTCAGATTTTGATAAAAAATTTCATTCTTTTTGCCAAATTTTTCATAGAAATTGGCTTCGAAAACTGCCGAAATGGGCTCAACTTTCGTTAGTAGTCATTTATTAGACATTTAAAAAAAAGGAAATTTTTGGCCATTTTTGAAAAAAATTGTATATGATTCAGATTTTCCTCATAATTTCAGGAAATTTGACCTTGACTGCTCACCTAGAAAATAAAATTTCAAATTTTGATAATTTCAGATTTTGATAAAATTTTTTCGGTTCAGAATCTGAACCGAAATAGACTAGTTCCCTGTCCATATATTTCAAAAATCGGAAACGGAAAACAAAACAGGATCTCGGACTTGGAACCAAGTCTACCGTTAACTTGGCCCACATGCGCCAAAAACAAAAAAGATATGGTGCACGAAAAAAACCAAAATCTGCACCCTCCCCCCAAAAAAAGACGCCTGTAGCCAATCAACTACCAGGATTTTGGCGCATGCGCACTAAACGTTACATTTTAAATCGGCCACTTTTTGAGAGAAATTGCTGAACTAACTAACCCTGATGAATTTTGTAACTTCGGCCAAATCTTGTTATGATTCAGACTTTCTTTAAAATTGCAGGAAATGTGGTTATAGAGTCCAGAGCTGACACTCGGGTCCAGGTTAAATTCACCACTCTTTTTCGATATCCATAAGGTATACATAAAAGTTGTTGTTGTTGTTGTTGTTGTTGGCATCTAAGGCCCTTTATGCCATAAACTATACGGTTTTAGCTTCAACTATACTATATTATCAACTTGAGATGACGAAGAAGGAGTTGCAGTTTTAGAATGGGAGGAAAACCCCCAGAGAAATGCCCCAGGGGAAAACCCACGCGGTCAAGTAGGGACTATACATAAAAGAAAACCTTGTACAGATAGTCTAGCCACAAATACAACGTTGTGTCTAAGGTTTGTGTGTGCAAACGTTGAGAAACGGTAAGAAACTCATGCAACCAATCAAGTAGCTGAGTTTTGGCGTACCCCCACTTAGAGTTACACTAAGATTTTGTACAGTGCAAATGAAATAGAGAATGTTGAACATTTTGAAAAATAAACTTTTTTTTTGCAACATTTTTATTTTTCGTAGAAAATACCTTCGAAAACTGCCGAAATAGATTCCAAATGGGCTGAATTTTTCGATAAGAGTCATCTCAGAGACATTTACAAAAAAGGCAATTTTTTTGACAAAATTGAGAAAAATTGCTTGATAGTACTCTCTTTCATTTTTAGTATTTCCTAAAAATAATACTGTACAAAATCTTAGTGTAACTCTAAGTGGGCGTACGCCAAAATTCAGCTACTTTATTAAGTTGATTGGTTGCATGAGTTGCTACTGCTACTGCTACTACTACTGCTGCTACTGAATTTGACCTTGACTGCTCACCTAGAAAATGATTTTGATTAAAAGTTTAATTTGTTTTGCCAAATTGTCAATTTTTCATAGAAATTGGCTTCGAAAACTGCCGAAATGGGCTCAACTTTCGTTAGTAGTCATTTATTAGACTTTTTAAAAAAGGAAATTTTTGGCCATTTTTCACAAAATTGTATATGATTCAGATTTTCCTCATAATTTCAGGAAATGTTGCTTAGACCCAATAGATGTTATTTTTTTGAATTTGACCTTAACTGCTCAACTAAAAAATGAAATTTCAAATTTTGATAATTTCAGATTTTGATAAAATTTTTCATGTTTTTTGCCAAAATGTCAATTTTTCATAGAAATTGGCTTCGAAAACTGCCCAAATGGGCTCAACTTTCGTTAGTAGTCATTTATGAGACATTTAAAAAAAAGGAAATTTTTGGCCATTTTTGACAATAATTGCTGAAACTGGAATAATTGCTGCAACTGGAATAATTGCAATTTTTGGCTGCAACTGGAATAATTGCTGCGATTGGAATAATTGCTGCGACTGGAATGATTGCTGCGACTGGAATAATTGCTGCAACTGGAATAATTGCTGCAACTGGAATAATTGCTGCAACTGGAATAATTGCAATTTTTGGTAAACGTAGCGTTTTATGTAAAATGGCTACGGTAACCCTATAGCTTTTTGTAAATAATTGTTGGCCAAAAAGTGTATGATTAAGATTTTCCTCATAATGTAAGAATGAGAAGAATGAGAAGTGAAATCAAAAAGAGTGGTGAATTTAACACCCCAGTTTTGTTTAGTGTGTTGGGTGAGCAGTCAAAATCAAGGTAGAGTGTCAGCTCTAGGTTCTATAACCACGTTTTCTGCAATTTTGTTAAGAATGAGAAGAATGAGAAGTGAATGAAAAAGAGTGGTGAATTTAACACCCCAGTTTTGTTTAGTGTGTTTGGTGAGCAGTCAAAATCAAGGATAGAGTGTCAGCTCTGGGCTCTTCAACCACGTTTTCTGCAATTTTGTTAAGAATGAGAAGTGAATGAAAAAGAGTGGTGAATTTAACACTCCAGTTTTGTTTAGTGTGTTGGGTGAGCAGTCAAAATCAAGGATAGAGTGTCAGCTCTGGGCTCTTTAACCACGTTTTCTGCAATTTTGTTAAGAATGAGAAGAATGAGAAGAATGAGAAGTGAATGAAAAAGAGTAGTGAATTTAACACCCCAGTTTTGTTTAGTGTGTTGGGTGAGCAGTCAAAATCAAGGATAGAGTGTCAGCTCACCGGGAAGAGGGCGCTATACAGGCGCATCGATGGCGCGAGCACTGTGAGGGCGCTATACCGGCGCTTGTAAAGCACAGCCTTAACAAAAGGCTAACCAATCTATAGGGATCGGGAACCAATCTATGAAAGATCATGCCCACATATCACCATGGAGGAAGAAGCAAATATCACGAACACCGCGACCCCACACATTTAAATATCCCACATATAGGGCCTATGTCGAATTATCGCACATATATTTGTAACAACTTACTCTTTCGCGTTTAGGTCGACCGCGGTTATGGGTAAAAAAGGCGTATTAGGACGACCGACCGCATTAGGGCGACCGATAGCCGGTCGTCTTAACGCCAAATGCTTCAAAAACCATCTTTATTAGGTCAAAAATCATTTTTATTAGGTTCTTAACCATTTTTATTAGGTCACAAACCATTTTCGTCTAGGTCGCAAAACTTTTTTTCAGAGAATTAGGTCGAGAAAATGGGTGTCAATTCATGAGTTTCTTTCCGACAATTTTGTGGTTTTAGTGGTCTCTGTAACTGAGCACTCTATCCAAAACGGTCGTCCTAATACGGGAAAAATAGTTATCAAACATTGCACATATATGTCAGCATTTCGCATATATATTTTTAACATTGCATATATATTTAACATCGCATACATATGAAAAAACATCGCACATATATATCAATTAACATCGCACATATATTTGTGCATTATCGAATATTGCAACATTTCACACGCCATAGTATATGGTTTGTGCAAACGTTGAGAAACCTGGAACCAATCAAGTAGCTGAATTTTGGCGCACGTACCGGTACGACCACTTAGAGTTACACTGAGATTTTGTACAGTGCAGATGAAATAGAGAATTTTGAAAATGTTTGGGGGTGCAAAATTTACATTTTTCGTAGAAAATACCTTCGAAAACTGCCGAAATAGATTCCAAATGGGCTTAATTTTTCGATAAGAGTCATCTCAGAGACATTTACAAAAAATGCATTTTTTTTGCCAAAATTTAGAAAAATTGCTGTTCAGCTAGTATTCCATTTCATTTTTAGTTAGTATTTCCAAAAAAATACTATAAATGAAATGGAGTACTAACTCCCCTCCATGAGGAGAATGAGGAGCGCAGGGGAATGAGGGTTATAAGGAGAATGAGGGGGCGGGGGGAGGGGGGGGGGGGTGTGGGGAGGCCGGGTAGGAGGGAAATGGAATAATTGCTGCAACTGGAATATTAATAGGCAATTTTTGATTTTCCTCATAATGTTAAAGAATGAGGGTTATGAGGGAATGAGGGCGAGGGAATAGGGGAGGGGGACGGAATAGGGCTAGGGTTACACTAGTGCTTTTTTGTAGAAGCGCTAAGGTAACCCTAGCGCTTTCTTTTTTGAAGCGCTACGGTAACCCTAGCGCTTTTTGTAGAAGCGCTAAGGTAACCCCAGCATTTAAAAAAAAAAAATTTGGAAAGCGCTACAGTAACCGCAGCGTTTTTTTCCTTTTTTGGAAAGCGTTACGGTAACCCCAGTGTTTAAAAAAAATATTTTGTTTAAGCGCTAAGGTAACCCTAGCGCTTGTAGCATTTTTTTTTACCCTAGGGTAAAAAAAAAAACAAGCGCTAGTAGTTCAGGAAACATTCAAAACAATGAACACTCGGGAAACAAGTTTTCGAACATATTTATTAACAGCTCATGCGAGTGCCTAAAACAAAGGTAATAGCCACACAAAAGTACATGTATACTATAAAATATTGCACATTGTGGGCATGCATATACCCAACCAAGAATATGATACAATTTGATAAGTTTGGAAATTTGTTTTCTTTGTTCTTTTTTCTAATGAGAAACATATCCATAGTCTAAAAATTGGTGGGATATTTATTTATGGTGTTTTAATTTTTTTAAATATCCATTTTCGGGTCAACCTATAAATCAAACTGAATAGAGATTCTGCTTCTTCTGTTCCTTTGACCTAGCACCATGACAATGTCATGCATCAACCTTTAAAGCAAAATCGTAATACATAAACAAAATTAAACATTGTTGTTACAATTCGTCGGTGACAACATGAACTGACATGCAATGGCACTTCAGTGGTACAAAATGACGTCAGCACGTAAATTGTGTTTTCACGAACTGACATCTATTGTAAATTAACAAATAAGAGTGTTGCGGTCAAATATTTTACTATATTCCACAAGTATATATGGATGATATCGTTTGTGTTGGGTATTATCAAAGCTTTTCTTCGAATAAATTCAACGTTTATTTGGGCGTCATGTCTTTTGAGGCCAGTCATGTCTTTTGAGGCCAGTATACGCACGCACACTCGGATGTCAGTTTGTGAAAACTTGTGTTCCACTTGGGTGTCACTTCGTGATGTCAGCGACGAATTAATCTGAAACATAATGACGTGTTTTCCTTTGACCCAACAAATGGTTTGGTACCCGGACACTCAACAAAACATGACATCATTATGTTTTAGGAGAATTCTTTAAATACAGGGGTATGTTTTTACCTGTAAACCTTTTTAATTTGAATATAATAATGTACCTATTCGCTGGCAGAGTGTGATGTCAACTTAATTGAAGTAAAACGTGAGCATGAACTAGTGACTTTAGCAATGATCCAGTGAACCCGATGTGACATCACGACTCTGCCAGCTAATAGTTCCTGTGGTTAAAGAAGAAAAAACAGTTTAACACATGTATATATATATTTATTATTTAACAACAGAGGGTGCCCCGAAACACCGCTAATAATAGAGATAAATACTTCAAACACACACTTCAACTAAATATATGATTTCTTTAACACAAGATATACATGGCTAAATGAAAAACAAATATAAAGTACTGTCGATTACATGTGACCGTGTTTACCCGCTTAGCTACGCCCGTCGGCATCAAATTAGTCGGCGATTGATTTTAAACCCGTGTGAAGCTGCGAGGACATCACGACAATCGGCATCAGGTGGCGCTAAATAAAATCAACAATCGCAAGAGTTAAACATGTTCAACTTTTGCGACGTGATGCCGATCGTCACAGCCAATTGGCTAAGTTCAACGAAAGAAAACGAGATGTGCGCATCTAGTTTTTCTTCAGCCAATCGGTGTGCGGAAAAAATCACGCTTTTGTGCAAAAACTGAGCATATTAGTATTTTTTTTTATTTGAGTTGCAGCTTTTTCAAGATTTTGATCAGTTTTGTCACCCGAGTGTTATTTGTTTGCTTGATGCCGAATGTTCCGTCGCGGCACAAGAGAATCGTGGAATTGACCTGTAATGTTAAATATTAGTAGAACGCTAAACCATATATAGAGATGTAAATTAGTACATGTAGCTATAGTACTGTTTAACAAACGACGAATTTAGTTGTGCTTCACCAATATTTTCACAAGTATCATGCAATTTATACATTTTTTTGAATGAAGATCAGACATAGATTTTTAGGAATACCCGAAAGAAAAGAGAAAGTTTCATTTTTATTTTTTAAGGTTTTGGTCGCAAGTTCAAGCACGGTTGTGCCACTGGAACATTTAAACCCAATTGCTCCATCCTTCGGATGGGATTTCAAGCAGAGGCGCAGTGTGTTGTCATTTTTTTTTAACATTAATTTTTTTAACAGTAACACCCAACTATTTTTATGAAATATACTTTGTTAATATATGTCAATTTATTTTGCAACATATGCTCTCAATATTTAATGGACGAAATTGTGAACTTTGCACTTCACAAATCCACCTGAGTTATATGCTCGATAACAAAGATTAATTTTCCTAAACCCATATACCCCATTTACACATCATGATCACCAAACAACTATTTACTAAAATGTGTATGGGTTTCCAGTTGCACCATGTGAATCTCTTTTGTATGTGTGTGGTTCTGAAAAGAACCGGTGAGTGTGAACTCGACGTTTCGAACATTGTGCTCTGTTCGTCTTCAGGAGAAGTGCCGGACTCATTACCTCAAGACATTGGCTTCAACATCAGCAATATCTGGCACTCCCTATTAACCAATCAGACCGATGGGTCACCTATACCCTAGGTCCTCTCCCTACGACAGCCACTGCCACAATGACACGCACCAGTGAGCACACCACAGCCAACCACAGGATTAGGATCCTAGCATACCCACGACTCCACAACCCAAGCCAAGCCATTCCGCTTCAGTGCACACATTGTACACTGAATCCCTCAACCAGTACTTAAGCCCTGTATCATGACGAGTCCGGCACTTCTCCTGAAGACGAACAGAGCACACTGTTCGAAACGTTGAGTTCACACTCACCGGTTCTTTTCAGAACCACACATATACGAAAGATATTCACATGGTGCTACCACAAACCCATACACACATTGATTTTCACCTCAAGTCTTTTACTAAAAGCAAGTTGGATTCACGACTAAAGTCAACCGCTGGTCAAACGTCATCCTGGCAACACACATGCACTCTAACATGCAAGTGCGAATGCTTTCGGTGAATCAATTGTTTCTGTGGGCTGGTTCCAAATGGTCGACCAGACACGACTAACCATCGTTAACTAGAATGCATTCGGTTGGAAACAGTCGAACTATAGTCGTGAATCAAACTTGCCCCCTGTTTACTCACGTTACCAGAATCACACTTTTCATGTTACATGTACAACATATATTGCTTCGTTGAACTATCACAAAACACTCGACTCCACAACACCCATTTCTACCCAAAATGTACATATAATAACACTGTACATTTTCTATACCGTGTCACAAGTACTTGCCTAAATGTGGCTAAGACAAAAATAGTGTGGGACATTTTTTATTAATGTACAAGTGTGTGTAATTTTAGTTCCTAAAAACAGCGGAGTCTTTTTATTGAACACAAAGATACAAGTAACATGAATTGTAATGCGAGAGATTTTTTGTACCTATTATGGTACTTAAATGTGCTTGTCAAGATCACATTTTTTACGCACCCGCCTCCCCCACCCCCCAGTTTTTTTCATGGGTGTTGAGATTTTGATACTATATCATTTGTCATATTTTTCTCATCACCATTCTGAAATTTTGCGCTCTCAATCCATATATTATAAAGGATATCATAAAAAAAAATAAATGTTTTGTAAACTAATTTATCTGTTTACATAAAGCAGTGCAGTAATTACACCAACCTTTTTGCTTCCACATCCAAATTAGAGATTTGCAAATTTCCTGTTTTCTCCCAATGGATAGTATTTTGGGGAGGTATTTTATATGATTGTTTAGTTAAAACAAAATCCACATTCTGAAAAAAAATCTGGGGTACTCCTTTAAGATACAACTTAACTTGTGACTGAATTTACGTCGCAGTTTGAGACGAGATCTGTGACAGCCTTGTGACCTTATGTTTTAAACTGACAAATCTGGCAGCCGATTTGCTTAAAAACCAAGTCAATATAATTTTGGAGTTTGCTTTACCTGTTCGAGCCTAGATGACGTACTTTCCCAACTCTTTCTTCAGTAATTCAAGCTTTTTCTTCGATTTGACTGAATGTGAATTTTCTTTTTTTTTCTCGAGCTCAAAGTTGCACTTCGTAGCTTGTAAATCGTCGCTGACTTCTTTAACGGTACAGATTTGCCACTCGGAATCCTTGTAGTTGGGTGCTGAGGCCATTATGGAATAGTCGCGGGCGGAGCCGTCTTGGTTAGGGGCTAAGAGTCGCCAGTAATCGCCGTCAGCAGCTGGAGTAAAATTAAGCAAAAATTTACAACACTTTAGAATTGTTTAACATCAATTTTAATAGTATACTGTGTTCGAGTGGTTTGGGTCATTGACTCGCAACGCTTGCGTGAAATATTGGGGTTGCGAGTTCAACACCCGGTCGTGGTACCTGTGCCCTTGAGCAAGGCACTTAAACACTTGCTCCACCCTTCGGAAGGGATGTAAAGCCGTTGGTCCAGTGTGTTGTGTAACGCACTTAAAAAAAATCCCAGAGCACTCTTTTGTAAAGAGTAAGGGGATTCCCCGGTGTCTCTGGCCGTTAGCTGCCAATGGCACCACCCATCTTTTTATCTCGATGTTTAGGTGGAAGTTACCATTAAGTTCCATAAATCATTATGATGTGCAGTAAATGTGAACATATTCAGATGAAAAAAATGCTATATATCTAACCTGTCCAACGAAATGACCTGAACGTCGGAAATTCCAAAAATTGGATATTGTTATTTTTTGAATTTAGCAGAAATGGAGCTTTCCAATGGTATATAACACATAAGGTAAAACTATTCCCCCAATGCAACACAGCTTGGAGAGGTGGTAGTGTTTAAACAAATCTTCAAACAAAAATTCTTACGAGGCACGAAGAAAGCTATCGTTAAATTTGGTCTGAAAATGATGTTTTTAATTGTTGGATGACGCTGTTGGATGACGGATGACGCTGTGACAATGCAGTCATGTCGATATGGTTACTGAGCATGTCTGGTGAATGAATCATTAATTTTTACAAAAAAAAGAGGTTTTTTTTACTCTCCCTATATAAATGTAATAATTATAATCGTCATTTAGTATTCAAACGAACCTGTCGTGACATCGTGGGTAATTCCGTCAACTCTGACCATAGCGTGTTCGATGCCATTTCCTTCCGTGTCTGTCACAAGTCCTGTTATGCCGAGGTGGCTCTAAAAACGAAAAACAGTTTAAACTTGTCAACAATTTCACACTTTACAAACGAAAGACAGCAAAACTAAACCAGCAAAAATCAAATAAACTCCTTAAAAAGTTCAGAAACTCAAGTTTGAATGATGATTTCTCTCTTGTTTAAATACCAAATAATTTTCCTTGAATATTGTATCACTTTTGTTTGGAGGATGGGAATGTGTCAATACACTTTTTGACAAGAGCATTGCATTTTGTAACATTTCACTTCATACCCGCCCCCGTATTCAGCTGTGCTGCACATCCCCCAATTGCTTAATCATAACAAATGACACATCATTGTAAAGAGGAATAACGGGGCTTTCCAATGATACAAAATTCAAGGAAAATAATTTTGTAACAAGAGAGAAATTGTCAGTCAAACTTGAGTTTCCAAACCTTTTTGAGGAGTTTATAATTTTATATAAACACAAAGAGCGTTGACCATTGAGTAAGATCTCAATTCTTATGTGCTAGGTTAGTGTAACAAAATTGTTAACAGATCTGTTAACTTCGTCATAATCTGGACCCCCACATAATGTTGAGGTTAACACCATGTTAATATATCTGCTTACATGGTGCCGAAAAGATTTAATTCCCTGTTACCAGAACTGATAACTCCACATATCAGAAAATTTCAAAGTAGGAGGAAGTATACACCTGCATAACTTTCAACACTAACACGGAATTGTGACCAGCAGCCGATTTCACGAATCCTTACGCACTGCGTAAGCCCGCTTGCACAACTTTTTGTTGCGTAAGCTGCGCAACATTCTTGTGATAATTACACGCAAGACTATGGGGCTTATGCAATTTTCAAAAATTGCGCAAGCTACGAAATTTTTCGTGAAATCGGTTGCTGCGGTCCATGTTAACCACTAAGTAATTGAAATTTGTAAAATCTTCATGGAGCCAAAATAAATTGTCTCAATAATATGTAGAGTCTAAGACTCTAATTTGTTGAGAATCAAAAAAGTTCTAAATATCAAAATTAATACAATCCACTCCATGCAGATTTAGTTATCTGTAGTTAACGGATCTGTTAACAGAGACGTGCAGATGCAATGATCAGCTCATCCCACGCAGGTTCGATCAGGTTGATAACCCAACAAGATTGGTTTTCTGAGAGCCCTCAACTACAGGATTCTCCCAGAAACAGATAATGTCACATTTCATTACTGTGGGAAGTGATTTGGACCCGGAGGAAATCACTGAAGCAGAACAGTCTTGAAAGTGATTCCAAAGTGATTGGTCGATCAGTGCCTTGTTATCCACAAGTTCACTGTATTCAACAAATTTCTGTTCTGATGAAGAATTGATACTTTTAAGAAAATTGTGTTTCAATTTTGGAAGAATTTATAATAAAGAGATACCATACAATTTCCATGTATTTCAGCAATGCTGGTTTGTTGTCTTCCCAGTAACTTTTCAGCTCCGAGGCGTGGGGAAATTTGTCGCATCCTAATTCGAGGGTCAGCTCAAAGCAGTTGGTGTGAAGGTAGTTGTAATCTTGCATGCCTAAGATAAGGGGCGAAAAAATTAAGAACAAATTGCCGTCATTTTCAGAAATATGTCGGTTTGGGGTTTTAGCTAATATTGAAACACTGACATGTTCGAAGATTTTTGTTTGTGACCTGTCACGACGAAATGAGCGTACAGTCGCACTCAGCTATTTCTTATAACGACGGTTCAAAGTCAAAAATTGAAGGGAGGTCAATTTGAGGGTTTTCTAATATTTGGAAAGAGTAACTCTTATTCTATTTGATTCCAAATTGTTAGCATCATCCAACAATTAAAAACATCATTTTCAGACCAATTTTGATGATAGCTTTCTTCGTGCCTCGTAAGAAATTTAGTTTGAAGATTTTGTAAGATTTGTTTCAACACTACCACTTCTCCAAGCTGTGTTGCATTGGGGGAATAGTTTTACCTTATGTGTTATATACCATTGGAAAGCTCTTTTTCTGCTGAATTCAAAAATACCAATATCTAATTTTTGAAAAATCCGACTTTCAGCTCGTTTTGTGGTGATGGGGTACATATGTTGACGTACCTCCTTTGAGTGGGTACCAGGCAGCGCCGTTGGTAATCCCATCCTCAAATGACTCTTCGGGATGCCCATCACAGAAGACATTTGGGTGCGCCATTTGAAGATGAGCTTCCGAGTACGTACTGGCGAGTTTGCGGAATGTTTCATCGTCCGGACAAGCTGAAAAGCAATCAAAAATTCACAAATAAATACATTTATAAATAAACAAAATGGAGTGATATTGCTGCGTGTTTGACACATTAACTCAAGACCAGGAATGGAACATTTAACCGGTTAACCGTTTAACTGAAAACAAAATAAAAACCAGTTTTGATAAACGTTCAAAGGCAGAGGCTCGTCAGCAATGCGTGTGCGCCAAATTTGTGCCACGACATACGCAGCTCCATGCCTGTGCTATGGAGCTGCGAGCCTGTGCCTTTAAACAAAACACAATTTTAAAGAATTTACAATATTTTTTAGAGGGTTATTTGTAATGACTTCATGAAATTTAAATAAATTTATATGGGGTCGTAGTAAAATTTTGACCAGACAAAAATTCAATGATTATTTTGGGGCCATTTATCCTCAAAACATTTGTAGCAATCTTTTATGACCATATACATTATTGCTCGTACCTTGGTATTCCGTCTTGCCGTCGAAGCTAGAGTCAAATGGGTAATTAGCCACCAGATCACCGCCGTGAAGATTTGCTGAAACCACAAACGGGTACTCCTGCAGCCACTCAATTATTACTTTGGTCTCTGGCTGAAGCTGAAAAGAAAAACAAACAAAAAAAACCCAAAACAGAATGTAAATATCTAAGGATCTGCTACTTCAAAAATTCCATTATTAAAGGCACAGGCTCGTCAGTAATGCGCGCGCACCAAATTCATGCCACGAATTACGCAGCTCCATAGAAAAGGCATGGAGACTCCATAGAAAAGGCATGATTCATGCCACGAATTACGCAGCTCCATAGAAAAGGCATGGAGACTGAAAGTCATATAAAATACCTTCCCAAAATACTATCCATGCGAAGAAAACAGTTAATTGACAATCTCCAATTTGGATGTGGAAGCAAAAAGTGATCACTGCACTGGAGCCAGATAATTTAGTTTACAAAACACCTGTGCTTTTGTTTTTTTCTTTTTTACAATATCACTGAAAATATACGAATAGAGAACTCAAAATTTCAGAATGGTAATGAAACAATTATGACAATATAACACCCATGGGAAAAATGAGCGGGTAAAAAATGTGATCTGGACACGATCCTTTAACATAATAATGTTTATTAACAAAAATGTGTTTTTACAATTTCTGATTATAAGCGAAAAACTGCATGCTGATTTGCGCAACTTAAACCTTACAGATTACTGAAGTGTGACAAAATGCATCAAAGTATAACGACACATAATGAAGCACAATGAAAGAAACACAGTATGTCCATCTGAGAATTATCTGCTTCAGCACGAACAACAGACGATTAAAGTAGCATTTTTTAGCATCCCCATTTTTCCCATGGGTGTTGAGATTTTTGATACTGTATCATTTGTCATATTTTTCTCATTACCATTCTGAAATTTTGCATTCTCAATTCACATATTATTTTTGAGGATATTATCAAAAAAACAATCAATGTTTTGTCAACTAATTTATCTGATTTAATACATAAAGCAGTGCAGTAATTACACCAACCTTTTTGCTTCCACATCCAAATTAGAGATTGCAAATTTCCTGTTTTCTCCCCATGGATATTTTTTGAAGAGGTATTTTATATGATTGTTAGGTTAGAATAGAATCCATTGTCTGGAAAAACTCGCTACTTTAAAAACATGAACGCAATATCTTTGCCCAGTTGCACTTTCATGCAACAGTGACAGAACATTTTGGTTCATAGGGCAAACCTCAGGGAGTATACCACTGTGCCTCATAGCTCAGCTGGTAGAATATTTATCCGGTGTGTCAGAGGTCTTGGGGAAAACCTGAGGGAGTATACCACTGTGCCTCATAGCTCAGCTGGTAGAGTATTTATCCGGTGTGTCAGAGGTCTTGGGGAAAACCTGAGGGAGTATACCACTGTGCCTCATAGCTCAGCTGGTAAAGCGTCTGCCTGGTGTGTCAGAGGTCTTGGGGAAAACCTAGGGAGTATACCACTGTGCCTCATAGCTCAGCTGGTAGAGCATCTCCCCAGGGAGGTCTCAGGTTCAAATCCAGATAAAGTCCTTACGATTTTCCTCTCATCCCAAGTTTGGTTTTAAAAACATGCCACTGTAGTTTTTGCATGGTTTTCGCCTTTGTTTTGTTTTGCTTTATTTTGTTTTTCAAAAAAACAAGTTTCATTTTTTAAAATAATTAATATACCTCATGACCAATATCCTCCAAAGCCATTGTGATGTGGTTGTTCCTGCCGTAAATTCTGGAGAAATCGGGTTTCTTCATCTTCAAGTATTCGATCAAGTTGGGAAAGTCCCGGTTGAGGTCGACGTCGTTAGCGTTAGAACGTCCAGTTAGCCACTCACCATAATGGCCGTCAACAATCACCTGGTTACAAAATAAGAAGCCAGAAAGCGATAAATTCATTCACATGCCTCAAATGCATCAAGTGAAACATTATACTAAAACTTCACTGGTAACACAAATTTAATTAAATTAAATCATTAAATTAAATCAACAGTTTAATCAATATTGATTGCAGATCGGGATTTAGAAGTATCAATTGCAAGATGAAACTTTTTAATTTTTTTTTATGGATTCCTGGAATAAGGTCATAACATATCCAAAGAATAATGTTGGTAAACTAGCCTGCAGAAATTTCAGCTACATAAATGCAGCAACGCTCGAGAAAACCTTTAAAATCCTTGTATAGTTTTGGGGTTATGTGAATGGTAAAATATGTGTGCGCACACACACATTTTTAAAAAACATCTTTAGTTGTTAATTGGGTCTTTTCACAGTAATGGGGTACATTTCTACGACATTCAAGATCTTAGATCCCAGTTCACTTCAAATGTCTTAATTTTATCTTTAAATCATGCAGCTAAACTGAGGAAATAATTTTTGCACCAAGGAGTAAGAAAAATAGTCATACAACATACATTTGTGAAAACCCTGTGCACAAATTTTCCCTTATACATGTACACGTGTATGTAACAAAGACAGAATAATTTTCACAATTGGTCTGTCCACTTTAGTAAAGGGGAAATTTGTACACAAGCTTTTCAAAAATGTATGTTGTGGCAGCAATTTCTTACCTTTTTGGGCAAAAGAACTTTATCTCCTGAGAAGTTATTTTTCAAATGTACCCCATTACTGTGGAAAGACCCAATTTGGATAGAAAAATCATGTCATGTTTGTTACCATTGCTATCAAAACTTTGAGTAAGGTTTTTCTTGTCAACTCGTGAAGTAAAATTGTGTGTCACTGTAGATGACACAATGGGCTTTTAAAGTTTGAGAAATTCTGATTTAGAGAAATTGGTATTTTGCCTATACACATTTAACAAAGATTTGAAGGAAATTACCTCCTGGAATCAATAGATAATCTAATTCTGAGATATACTTCCCACTTGCACTTTTGTCGCAAATGTTGCTTTTCTAAAGAAAAATCCCATTTTCTTCGTCAAAAAAATGCATTCAGTTAGTGCACAAGACGAACCATTTACGTGTGCACACAGCGCTCTTTACTGCCGCATATTCGCACGGAGCACTCGCGCCATAATTTTGTGCATTAATTTTACCATTTATAATCTCAGTAATGCAACATTTCCGACAGAAGTACAAGTGGGAAGTATATCTTAGAATTGGATGATCCGTTAATTCCAAAAGGTAATTTCCTTCAAATCTTTGTTCAATGTATAGGGAAAAAATACCAAAAAAATAACGAACCTTTTCGTAAGCTCTTTTGTAACCATCGGGATTCATAGACGGCATGATATGAATGCGTGTGTTATCGACGAGACGTTTGATGTTAGCGTCCGTATTATACATCTTACACAGGTACGGAGTCAAAACCAGTAGAATCTCACGACCTACGACCTCATTACCATGCATGTTGCCAATCCATTTCATTTCGGGTTCACCTGGTAACACAATAAACATAACATAAGGTTAAATCTGTCGACTGGTGCTAAATCTCATCTGGCAGGACTGGAGTAAAAATACTCGTGTGAGTGACCACGGTACGTCACAAGCAAAGGAACATGTGCAACACGTACGTGTGTACATGTATCTAAGCAAAAGTAAACGACACCGGGCCAAAAAAGTCCCAAGATATGTCTGACCAACTGAATAAAAAGAATGGGGGAAAGAAATGAGTAGGGTAGATGCGGGTATATTCGACCGGTAGGGGAATTCGACCAGTATGAATTAAAAATGTAATAAATATAATAAAAACCACTTTTTGTCATAATTATTATGTTTACTATTTTGTTTAAGTTAAACCCTCGATGGCGATATGGTCAATGATTCAATATACCCCAAGCAATCAAAATAAAATGAGTCTAAAACATGAAATAAAGTAGCTTCGTCATTTAACGTTGTTGCCTTATGGGGTCCAATAAGAAATACGAGCTACTTTGTGACGTCGGTTTGAACGTCTGTCGGGTGGAGTGGTAATTTGTAATGAACCTCGTGTCTTTTTGTATGCTACAGAGTTGACCAGTACAAAATTGCTGGCCAAAATACTGTCCTGGGTTGAAACAATGGTTAGTCGAATACCACATCATTTTATCAAACTGCTGTTTGAGTATTCGACCACGTATCTGCACTTGTGACCGGGCTGAGCACCGCCGCATTGCAATAAAGTTTCGCAACAGACACCATTGTGCCAACAAGCTAGGCTCTGGAGGCAGAACGGAACTTCTGCCGAGCACTGACCTAGTTTGCGTATAGAGCTAGAGCTAGCACGCGCCAATCCTTTTGGCGCGTGCCAGAAGAGTCTGGCCACGTGCCGCCTGGGGTTAATGTATTACATTGTATAACATTGTACATGTATTACTAATTCTTGCTTCCTGTGCGGTGTGCTTCTGATGCACACGGGACTTCGTTGTTGTGTTGCGGTATGTTAGCTGTGCAGTAGTAAAAGTTGGAGAGTATATTGAATGATAACTCGGCTTTGTCTTTCTTGTGGAGTCGGAAATCCTGTGACTGTGTCCCTTTTCTGGCATTTAAGTGCGGGAATTGAGGAAATAACACTTGTTAGGCCTACTACAAACAACACACACACACACTGACACACGTCTCGGAAAATAATTCAAAATTCAAAATTTTATTTCATGCGCCTCGCGCAAACGGATCCGAACGGTCCAATATTTTTCATTTCTTATTTTCTTGGCATGCAGGAAAATTATCCTCTGAATATCATTTAAATGTTTCAATAGATGGCAAAAGTGTTTCTAATGCATGCACACACAAGTAGCACGCTATGAAATTGCGCCGATTATAATAAAATTACCACTCAAGTACGTTTATTTTCGAACAAACAAAGTCCCATCAATACTATGTATTCAGTACAAATACCACTGGACGAATAACCCAACACAGTAGTCGAATTCCACATCATCTACACCTCATTTTGGTGGTCAAACTGCACATCATTCATCGGTCCTCCAGTTTCGGGCTTGATGCAAATGAAAGGCAGTTACCTAGACTTGCGATTGTCGAAAACTTTTGCCTTGCTTCTCCTCAGACGCAACTGTTATGCTCAAATGAACCTTATCCGGTCGAATACCCCCACTTTTACCCTACTTGATCATGGCTTGAAAGTTCAGACTTTGGTGAAACAGACTAATAAATTTCCAAGTGTTTCCTCAAAGAAATCTTCAATTTTTTCACTCTTAAATTTGGATATTTCCATCAAATCTGCATTTACTGATTGATGCTTGATGAGTCAATTTAAAAAAATTGATAAACCGGTTTTAGATAAAACCGAAAAAAAATTGATAAACTTCTAAACTTTTACCGTAGGGGTATAGCATGGAGGAGCAAGAGGGGGCGGGGGAAGGGGGGAGCGTGAACAAAAGATTAGATGTGACACGACCGATCATTGAAACCGAAAATTCGGAATTGCAACTTCATCATTCAGACGGCCAACGCCACAATTCACAATTTCAACCGCTCAAATTGTCACTTACCCGCTTCATGTTCTCCAGGGTTATCGCTGAATTCGATGACCCAAAGATCGACATTTTCCACGCTTTTGCCGGGGCTGTAGACCCGGGTAATTTCCGGACATTCTGCATGGGTATCGTCAAGAACTTGCTTCAGCTCATCTGCCGTGTGGTGATGGAAATCATAATCTTTCCCTGGAAATTCGTCTCCCCAAACCACGCCGAAAAGCAGCAAAAGCGGCAGAAATTTCATGCCGAGAAGAGATGTAAGGTGGAGAGGAAGATTAGAAAAGAGCAGGGGACGGTATCTCACACTTGTTGTTTAGTTTCAGGCGAAATTTTGGTTGTTTTTTCGGAGTCAAAATATAAACATACGGTGCGTTCCTTCCAGCCGGTGGTTTTTGTCAACCTGCGGTACGGTGCATGTGCAAGATGGCTGAGTACGGGGCGGATCCAATTTTGAAAGGGGTATTCAAATGTCTACATTTAATTAAAGCCTTAAAATAAGAAAACGAAAATCAAAATAACGAAGTACAAATCTTTAATAAGCATATATTACAATAATATATATTAATTTTTGCAGCTATGATAGCTAAATCGGCATATATTTGGAGTTTGGTTTAAGACTTATATTTTGAATCATACCTATTTACGAATGAATCAGTCCACTGATTGACGTCAATCGAATCAGTGTGGGTGTCAAGACAAGTGCCGTTTTCGAAACAACTGGCTTTGTCTATGGCTTCCAATTAAATCAATTTGGCCCAGGATATCCCTCCCCTGCCCCTCCCCCCCCCCGCCCCAACCCCCTCCCCCCTACCCCCAAATAAAAATGACCACTGGTTCCCTTCAATGGTTTTGGGCATGGTTGACCCTCATGAAAAATTATGAACAAAAGAAATCGTCAATTTGGTTTTTATTTGTAAAGATGCTACATTCTTTTGCCCTTTCAGTATTATTAGTATTATTATTATTTCTTTCTGGTATTCATACCAATGATTCCTTAATAGTGCTCATTGCACTGTCAATCGCAAGTGTGAGGAAACCCACGAAGAATTAGAATTAGAAATGGCCAGAGACACCGGGGAATCCCCTTGCTCTTAACGAAAGAATGCTCTATCTGGGATCTTTAAAGTGTGTTACCATTACCATACCTAACACACTGGACCAACGGCATGATCCCTTCCGAAGGATGGAGCAAGTGTGGTTGAGTGCCTTGCCCAAGGGCACAGGTACCGTAGCCGGATTCGAACCCGCAACCCCAAGTTTTCACCTATGATTGCGAGTCAATGACCCAAACCACTCGGCCACAGTATCATTATACATGTACATGTATATAAACATTTCAAAACAGATCAAAATGTATAAAATTATCTATTCTGTTTGCCCATCTTTCCAGATGGTATGGCCAGTTTGTTTATATACTTCAAGTTCTATATTTGTGAAGAAATATGAACACATTTTGGGCCATGCAGTATCGATTTGAAACATTCGTGCTTCGATCCTATTAAACATCTGTGAACATAAAAATAATTTATTTTTGTATCCAAACATAAAAGCAATCTTCTTTGTTCGCGGATAACGATTTTATCCCTTTTTTGCAAAGCAACATTTTGTGCAAATTACTGTCCCTAACATTAACAGCAGTTTCCAAGACGTTGTTGTTGAAAATTTGCTTACCGATAATACATTGTTTCCGTTTTAAACAAATTATTTTGTTATAACGGAAACCTTGTATTAACGGCCGTTCCACTTCCTTGTTATTCTTGGGTTTCACTTTCTTGATAACCGGTTGCTATCCGCCATTACTGTGTCCATACTATGGCACGCCAAAGCGAAAATAATTCAACACTGATAATTTAGTGTTGACGCATATTTTCGCAAATGTTGAGCAAGAAAAAAAAAGTTGGCATGACTTTTAAATGTTGATAGGCTGTTTGAAACTGGCATACCGTGCTTTTGTTGGCAAGTTTTTTTTTTAAATGTTGAGACTTGTTTATCAGGGTTGATGGCAAAATTATCAGTGTTGAATTATTTCCGCTTTGGCGTGCCATAGTATGGACATAGTAATGGCGGATATGATAGCTGTTGACGTCACGCGTATGGCACGCCAATTAAGCGGAAATAATTAAACACTGATAATTTTGCCATCAACCATGAAAAACAAGTCTCAACATTTTTAAAAACTTGCCAACAAAAGCACCGTATGCCAGTTTCAAACGGTCTATCAACATTTAAAAGTCATACCAACCCTTTTTCCCCTTCTTGCTACCTCCCCTACACACTCTTCCCTTTTGTTAACGCACCACCATCCCCCTTAAAACCTGAAAGTAATTCCTTTAAAATTCCTTGGATGTTTGAGACACGCGGGGGAACATTATTGGAAGGGGGAGGGCCAGGGATACCCTCTGTCAAATGTCGCGCTACATATGTTGTTGTATGTGTTCTATTATACCACGCAACAACATATTCTATAAATGTCCAATGAACGCTATTTCAATGACGTCATAAGCTTATTAATTTCACGAGTGAAATGTCACGGCATTATTGCATCGTGTTCTGAAAAAGGATACACCGAACGTTACTATGACAACGTAAATATTTCTACGTACGGACACAAAGCCAGCTCTATCCGTCAAAAAACAACTGCCATACTTCGAACATTATTTTTACTGCAACATCCAACCATGAAAATTAAAATATGAGGGCTGCCACAAATATACAATTAGCATTTCAATGTTTTAAAACGGGCGCCAGACATTGTGTAAAAAAGCAATTAAATTGTGGGGGAAAGCGTGACCAGGGTATTATTTTGTCTCAATTAACTGTCTGCAAACAAAATTGAGACAGAAACCATTGATTTCAATGAATATGAGGATACATTTATTCACAGCATTACTACAATAGCACGTGGAAATCAATTGAAATTAAATATCTGCGTACACCCCACAATTAATTTGCATTGTGTTCTCTTATTTATATCGATGTTGACTCTCGCACACTCTGAACATTCTGTTTATAACGAGGAGAATTTTTAAGTCCAATACAAGGTCCTTTTACAACGAGGTAATATGCAAAGTCCAATGACCTTACCTGTTATTACAATAAAGCCTTTGCACGGCGGCCATGACAGGGGGCAGTCACATTGTGCATGAGTAGGTGCTTTGTGGTTCTATTGTTACATCATTTAAATAAGAAAACCTGCCCCCTGTCATGGCCGCTGGTGCAGAAGCTATACCCATGAAAACAAAAATTGGGGCGTCAAAAATGTGATCTGGTCACAGTCCTTTAACTGTTGAGGCTCTACTAGAAAAGCGCACATGTACGGAAATTACGTCATAGATACTTATGTATTAAGTATTATTCTTCAAGATATGTAATTGTCCAATTTAAAACAAATTTTTGTCCCTGGTTTCCATGGTGATAACAATGTTTATTTAAACAATACCCGACTTATATGGAAAGCATTACACTAATACATGTGACCTTTAATTTTTAAAATTTCTTATTTTACAATATTCAGCCTTTGGCGCAAAATGAAAACAATACGACCTGTACATATCCATAAAATGTGAATTTTTAATAATAAAAAAATTAATTATGTAGAGATGCTGGATCAAAATTTTGAGATGATTTTATATAATTTCTTAAAAAGTGCACACAAAAATTAATCGGGTGGTAGAACAATACAAAACATACTCTAGTATACTGTGCAAAAAAGAAATAAACATTTTCTCCATTTTTTTAATTAAAAAAGCAGTCAATCTGAGAGTGGGAATTTTCAGCACACAGAAGCTTTATGCAGTCATACAAAATGGAGCTGTTATGTGAAATTTTTATAAGTGATTATTTTTAGGGAGACCCAGGGGCCGCCGGAGTGAATAAATTCGATACAAATGTGGACCGATGTCCATATGAGTTTAGGAAATCTGGATGCAGTGAAAAGCAACTTGGCTCCACCGGGATTCGAACCGCAGACCTTCTGCTTAATGTGCCCAACCAATTGAGCTATGAAGCCAACTGGTGGTCTCGAATCACGGTAGTGCAGTTGTTCCTCACTGATTAGGATTGGCTATCACGTGAGCTGAGCAAGCCCTACAGAGGGATAAACCCTTCAATGAGATAACCACCCCTCCCAGAAGATTTTTGTAAGTATGATTAAACTGAAAATGTTTGTTTCTTTTGATGCTTGGTATATTCCGACTGGCTTAAAAACATGTACAGTATATTTACAAATAAAAAGTGGAAACAATATGGAATGTAAAACAACAACTTAAAGGCACAGGCTCGTCAGCAATGTGTGCGCGCCAAATTCGTGCCACGAAATACGCAGCTCCATGCCTTTGCTACACGGAGCTGCGTATTTCATGGCACAAATTTGGCGCACGTATTGCTGACGAGCCTGTGCCTTTAATCTGACATGGATAAAATATATTTGGAATTCATTATAATACTGATCGGTTTGACTTCAAGCTTGCAAAAGTTGAGCCAATCAAGCAACTTATGCGAGCAGTCAGCGTACCAGCAAAAAATAAAATAATAACTGCTAATTGGATTTTGGGCTAATAACATATTCTAAGTACATAAAGCATGCAACTGTCTAAACTAGAAAAAAAAAAACATTACATGTTAGCACACAATGTAGAAAAATAAAGCTTGTTTGAGCTTAAAATTCGTTGGAAACTGACAATTCCTGTATATACCGGTATTTCAAAACTGCATTTCTGCACAGCGAAAAACTTTGTTTACTTACAATATTATTAAATGTTAATTTTCTATTAATGTACAACAAATGGGATTCAGATGTTCTTAATTGCTAATTAGCAACAGACGGTTCGTTAAAATAGCAAACAATGAGTAATATATGAATACACTGTACACTAAATAAGTCGGAGAATTTGTTTGATGGAAAAAAACATTTTGAGTCCAGTGGGAGAATAAAATATTTCAGAACGTGGTTTGGCAAAACTTAAAATTATAGTTCATTACAACTATTCCTGACTTTTCCCCAGTATATTTCCGACAAATTGTGACGCACTCTGCGAAAATAATAATAGCAGATTTTGTATTATCATATAGCAGATTTTTAAAAATAGCACCATTCCATATAGGTAATTGAGATTGAGTGTCTTGCCTACAGACACAAACAAGTTGGCAAAGTGGGGCTCGAACCTATAACCCTCCAATTACAAGAACAGCTGTGTACCCACTAGGCAACACGTGCTTCTCACACAGACTGTGGGGGATCTAGACTCATTAAAATACAAAAACACAGTGGAAATTCCTGGTGGTACTCGGATACGAAAAGAATTGGGAAGTTGATCATGGCTTGTGTGCAAAACATATGAGACAGGCTGAAAAATTTATAAGTGTTTCCTCACAAAATTATAAATTTTTCCCACTTGAAATGTTGGGTTTTTTTCCATCAAATCTGCACATTCCAATGGTAGATGAGTCATTTTAAAGAAACAAATTTCTGATCAACTACTCACCCCTTACCTCGGATACTGCCTGGAATGTTCAGGTACTTACAGAATTTCCATTGTGTTTATATTTTAATGAGCGAAGATCCGCCACTGTTTCCTAGTTATGGTTGCAAAAACTTGGCCCAGAGAAGCAAATCATTTTTGCAGAATGTGTCTCAAATGGAAGTAATTAATCAATTAAACGATCCCGGAAAGAATTTGTTTTAATTAGCTGTTCAAGGTTATCAGCCCAAAATGAACAACGGATGCACACTGTGATACATGTAAATCATGCCAGCTTTGAGCTAAGACTTTATTTAATATATGTGCAAAAAATGGATGTCTAACACTAAGTACAGGTTGCTACATCTTACCCAGATACTTTTCGATGATACTGTTCGCATATTCCTGATCTTTTTCGGTCATCATCTTGTGTTTGTAATAGCGACTGCGTGATTCGGGGGACATCTTTGAAGTATCAGGGCTGCTGGAAGTTAAAAGAGATTTCTCGTCATTTTGATCGAGACCGTGTTTCGAATGATTCTGGCTTTCCTTCCGTGGGGATGAAGAAATTCCCGAGTCTTGACTTTGATCTGTTGATAGTGCTTCGGTGGGTCGGTTGTCCAATGGCGGCATTTTGAAATCCATGGGTTGTTGCACCATCTCTTCGTAAACGTTCTTCCGAAAGTTGGAACCAAGAAGCTCCTTCTCTAACTTGATGCCAAGCTTTGATCTTAGATGCCCCAGCCTCTGGGGAGATGAAAATTGTGGTTTGCTCACACTCCCTGTTGGAGATTCTCTCAAATGAGAATTCAAACGATCTTGTTCTTTAAGACTTCTATCCACATCACTTTCAAATCTATTTGTGATTTTTTGCTTGCCGTCTTTACCATCTGCCTTTTCCCTCTGCAGGTTTTTTTCCGTCTGGACGTCTCCTTCTGAATTTGAATTTTCAAGTCCAAGATCCTGTGTAATTTTACGTCGTTCTGGAAGACTTGCAAACTCAACATCTGACCCCACGCTGTTTGTTTCTGTTTCCGAGTCTTGCGAATGATCGACAAATTGGTTAAGGCCCAGGTTTGAGTTTAGTGGACTGCCTTGGCTACTGTTCCTATTTCTCCAGTCTGGTTTTTGTGCCAAGTTGGTTTTAGTGGCTAAGTATGGATGAACTCTGGTTCCGTCAAGGTATGACCCGTCTAGTTCTGGTTGGAATCTGCTTTGCATCCTCCGCCACCTTGTAAGACGCCCCCTTACTGGTCCCACCCGCTCAGGCATCTTAAACGACAAAGGCTCGCTTTCCTGAAGACTCGAGTCTAATTTGGTTTGGTCCTGGAAATCATGTCTACTACCACTGGCTACTTTTGAAGCGCCATTTCTGAGATGTTCCAAGTTGTCTTGTCTTGGTTCGAGTTTGAGATCTTTCTCATATCGAGCTTGACCGAAAGTCTTCGTCTTTGCATCCCCTTGTCCCGTCTCTTGCAAGGCTGATGTTCCTTTATTTTCTTCGAGTTGTCCAGGATTCTGTTTTGCCTTCCTGGTGATTCCTCTGAGCGATTCCAAACTTGAGTTAACAGCACTGAATCGCGTTCTGCCTGCAAGGTTACTCTTCGTAAGGCAATCCTCTGTCGTTTCTCGATCCAAAGAAGACCCAACACTAATTTCATCATCTCCTTTGATGCAATTCGTCTTCAACTCTGTGTTCGCAGGCATTGGTGAACTCCACTCTGGTCTGCTGGCATCATTATCATCTGGAGGCGAGTTCTTTGCTTTGGCCACGATTAAGTCTCCTAAGCTAGGTCTCCTGAAGCCTTCCGATGCCTTCAACCTAGCGATCCCACCTGCTGCCACCATTTGATTTGGTCTTCTCTCTTCGGCGCTGGGTAGGTCCGAGAATGCATCATCTGTTGCCTGTGAATCCATCTCGGAATCTTTTTCCGAGTCCGTGTCCACTCTTCGGGGAGTCACCTTCAAATATTTATCATCTACAGCACCCTGGTTTCTTGACAATGCTGCTAATTTCTCAGCACTCAGTTTCATGTTTTGTGGATTGCTGACCACAGACTCTCTTGAGGATGACAAATCTGTGTCCTGTTTATCAGATGCCTGTTTAATGCTTTCCGATTTCTGTGAAGCAAGTCTTGTCGAGTGTCTGATTTCAATGTCATCTGTCATGTGGTGGGTAGTTCGTTTTTGTTCAAGCCTTACTTTTCCAGATCTATCTTGATCCCGAGTTCTCCTGTTTTCTTGACCTCTTTGTTCATTGATTTGAAGTCTGAAATCATCCAAGAATGCTTGGAACTTGTTACTTGTTTGAACATCCCAAGCCCTTAAGACTTCATCAAGAGTGGTTTTATTGAGTCGGTAGTGTTCAAGCTCTTGTTTCAAAAGTTCTTTTTCATCTTCTGCCAACTGGAGTTTCTCTTTTAAGAGAGCATTCTCTTCCTCTAATTTGGCTACAGATGCAAAATTGTGACTGCATCCGCCTTGCGATTCCGCATGGAAGGCGTCATCCTCAAGATGCTGAACCAACTTGTTATTTCGTCTCTGAGCATGCGAGAGATACTCCTCAAGACGCCTGCATCTTCCTGCAACCGTTTCCACCTCGAGATGGCTTGTTTCGTTACTCATCCGCAAGAGCTGGCATTCTTTCTCGAGCCTAAGGTTCTCGAGCTTCGTTGCTCTTAAATCATCCGAAGTCTGAGCCAGCTTGCATTTTAGTTCCTCTTCGATTTCCTTGAATCTAACTTGAAGGAATTCTTTCTGGCTTTCCACCCTGACTAGATCTCGCCTAAGGTCGCTTATATCGTAACTTTCTTTGCTTCCAACTGAGCTGTCCGAACGGGTCATCTCGGGAGCATCTCTGGATGTTGAGGCTGAACTCAGAACCTCGCTTCCTCGAACAGACCCAGGATCATCTCCGTCCTTTGCCCTCATCCTAAGGTTAAAATTATCTTCTCTCTGATTGTCAACTTCAACTTGGAGTTTCTCCATTGTAGAATACAATTTATTCATTGTCTTTCTGTCCTGTGCATTGGCATTTTTGGCATTTGCGGATTCTCGAAACAATTTTCTGTTTTCGGTCCTAAGCATCTCAAGTTCTTGAACAAGCTTAGAGAAGACCCTCTCTTCTTTCGTGAATCCAACCATTTCTTCTTCAAGTTTCGTCATGAGAATTGCTTCTCTCCTTTGCGTTTCGTTCAACTCAAAGCGGAGGTGTTCGCTTTCTTCTCCGATTGTATCTAACAAGTGAAGAAGTTCATCGTCTGGTGTTCGAACAGGATAATTTTCTGGTAAAAAAAAGAATCAAATTAACAAATATTTTTATTTTGTAAATTTACATCAGGACAGAGCAAAATTTACCTTAGGATAGAGCTCTATTCCCAGTTAAAATTTGAACACCCTGATGCAAGTTACATGATGTTGGATAACTTGGATTATTCTAAGTGCAAAATGACTCAAATTTACCATTCTTAGATAGAATTTGACATTTACAGGACACAAAACGGAATCAGGCTACGAGACTGAATCTCACTCGAGCACAGTATGATCTCTTTTAACATTGAAAATCTAAGCATGCAGTAGTCAAAAAAAAAAGTCGAAGCAATATTACCATTCAAAAAGTTGGAGGCCTATTGCAAGTTTCATCATCTCTGATGATTTTAAAAGATTTTTAAAATCGTAATCCATCCAGTGAGAACTTTGTACCTGAAAAAAAAATCTAGGCAACATTTCCATACGTTTATGTTCAATTTCACATTCACGATACAAAATGGCTACAAATTGATTCAGATGTACCCACCTTTGTTTGAAGCATCTTTTTTCATCTCAATTTGTCTGTTTTCGTCATCCTTTTGTTGTCCCTCAGCAAGATTAGGACCATCAAATGAAGGAACATCACCCTGTTTAACAGACTGCTCAGGCTTTGGTAGAAAGCCACGAGGATCTTCGCTTAATGGATAGTTTGTAAGATTAACAGCACCAACATCTCTCATCTTTGGAACATCACCGATAAAATCCTCCAGCCTTGTCAAATCTTTTGATCTTCTTGAAGAAAAGTTGGTTTCGTGTTCTAAAGTGTCCCCGTCTTTTAAGTGAGCTGTCTTGGATAAAGTAGCACCACAAGTATCTTTTATATCGGGTCGGCGATTTCGGAGTTCTCCGGTCGTACGGGACGCGCAACTTGACGATGAAATCGAAGGGGTATCGGCTGAAGTTGAGACTCCGGAGTCGCTCCTATCTGGCAAGATGTCCTGGTTTGCTGCTTGGCTCGATGAGTTGATCGGTGGTTTGTGAGCGGTGGAGTTAAAGTCTGAGATGTAGCGATGGTGCGGGGGATGGAGTGTGGACAAATTAGACAGACTGGAATGAGCGCTGTGCACAGAGTTTGCCGCGAAATGGATGCTGTTGTTTGGAGAATGCTGTGGGATATAAAGGAAAATACATTTTAAAAATATGTTGTGTAACTAGGTGCACCATTTGGCTACTTAATGGCAAAAAGTGTCTAGTTTTTCATTTGTTTTACATTTCATATTCAACAATTATGATTGTTTCATCCAAAAATATGGGTGTGCCACAACAAGATAAGCTTCAACAAGATAAGGGGCTGTACAGAGCATAGTATTTTTCAAGACCCCCCCCCCCCCCCTTTTTCGAGCCAGCTACGGAAATTTACAGTAAAACTCACCTCTTTTTTGGGCGATATTTTAAGGGTTTCCTCATCTGATGAGAACGAGCAGTTCTTTGAAGTCAACAAATTCACCTGAAATGGACAAACAAAATTTTAACAACATTTGAACTACGTAGATGATATAAATTGTGTTCATAATTACCACCATATATTCTTCAAGTGTTGTTCCCTGAAAATGGATTTTGTTTAACCTAACAATCATATAAAATACCTCCCCAAAATAGTATCCATGGGAAAAAACCAGGAAATTTACAATCTCCAATTTGAATGTAGAAGCAGACGGGTTGGTGTAATTATTCCACCGATTTAAGCCGTCTTTTCATATGTCCGTTTTTTACAGATCTTGCGTGCGCGTTGCGTTTGCGCCTGCGTCTGAATCGCTCCATAGACGGATGAAAAACAGACCTTTGAAAAGGTGCCTTTATGTATGTAACCGGAAAAATTAGTTTACAAAACATCTGTGTTTTTTTAATGAATTTTTGAAAATATACGGATTGTGAATGCAAAATATCAGATTAGTAATGAGAAAAATATGACAAATGATATGGTATCAAAATCTCAACACCCAAAATGGGTTTGAGGAAAACCAAGAGCCAATGCTTCAAACAACCACTTCAAGAAAAGAAAATTTTTGTGAAGGTTTTAAAACTTACTTTTCTTCTCAGCAAGGCAATGTAAATCATGATGGAATGTTCGTCGCTAGTACCATTGATAACGTCGGCAGGTCTGATGAAATAAAAATCAAAACACAAAAAGTTCTTTAATAATTTTCAAGTTGCCAATTACAACTTTACATGCACTGTAAAATGTTGACACTTCATGGTACTGAAATGTTGATAAGTAGTATTTCAGGGGGAGGGAGGGGGCGGCGAGGGGGTCTTGAATAACATGCTCTGTAGAACTGTAAAAGTGTTGAAAACTTTGGACTGCCCCTAATCGCATGCACCTCGATAATTTAAAGAAGTATTGTCAAAATCTCAAGTCTTACTTCAACTCAAGTATCCACTCACCCAAGAAGTGTTTTCGCAATTCCAAAGGTGTCCTCTACAGCTAAAATCCCATTTGTTAAGTTGAGGACATAATTATCCTGAAACAAAATAAAAAATCCCAATCAGTGAGGAACAACAATCCCAATCAGTGAGGAACAACTGCACTACCGTGATTCGTAGTTCAATTGGTAGGGTGACTGCACGGTCCACGGTTCGAATCCCGGTGAGCCAAGTTGTTTTTCACTGCATCCGGATTTCCCAAACTCATTGACATTTCTCCACATTTATAACAAAATAAAAAATTTCAAAACGTCCAGAAACTGTTCAGAAATGTCAGTAAAATGCCTAATAATAAACACAGGAACAATATAATGAAGAGAGAGCCAAAATGTGATGTCGCTGCAAAAACACATAGAAAGAGTTAAGTGATTTTCAAAACTCATAAAATGCGACATATTCACTTCTGATTTCTATAACTGGACGATCCTCATCACCATTCAACCTGCTCATTGTACTTGTACCCGTAATAAAAATGCTGAACCACAATTGCTCCATCCTTTGGACGGGACGTAAAAACCATAAATCTAGTGTATTGTGCAATGCGCTTGAAAGATCCTAAAGCATTTATTCTCAATGAGACTTCCCCACGAATTTAATCCATGCATCTTTTTTTTCTAGACAATGTGTGATATTTACATAAAGCACTTAATATTACTATTATTAATACTCACGCTGTTGTATTCATCATTATCGAACGTGCAGTGTCGTGACAGAAGATTAGACAAGTGGTTGTTGTAACTAAACCTGTGAAAATTAATTGAGGAATTAAACGTATTAAAATTAAGTATGCCTTACAGATAGAGTACGCGATTGGAAAACATTTAAAAACTAAAGAATAATGTTGATAAACTGCCTTGTAGAAATTTCAGCCACATAGATGCAGTAATACTTCAGAAAACCTAAAAATCCATGCATGGTTTTTGTGCATGAATGAATGGTTAAAAGACTGTCTGCAGACAACTTTTTTTTAAAAAGCACATTCAGTTGAAAATTTCTCCCACAGAGGTACCATTTTACACGACAAAAAAATCATGTATTTGTTACCATTGCTATCAACACTTTTAGTCAGGTTTTTCTTGTCAACTCGTGAAGTAAAATTTTGGGTAACTGCAAATGATGTATTGGGCTTTAAAGGCTCATTGTATCATTTGTAATAACCCAATTTTGTTTTTTATGAGTTGACAAAAAAAAACTTACTAAAAGTGTTGATAGCAATGGTAACAAACACCACATGAATTTATTTCCGTCTAAAATGGTATTTCATGCTGGAAATTGACAACCAAAGGTGGGTTTCTTATTATACTATTCACTTGTACACAAAATCCATATATATATTTTCAAGGTTTTCTGAAGCATTGATGCATCTAAGCAGCTAAAGTTTCTTCAGGCTAGTTTACCAACATTCTTCCTTAGATATGTTACACTCTTATTCCACGAATCTGTAAATGTTTTATCTTGCAAATGATACATAAGGCCTTTAACTCTGTAAAGTGCAGAATAGAATTGACCCTTCCACTCTATAACGTAACTTAAAGGTGCGTTGTATCATTTGCAATGACCCAAACTTAACTTTATGAGTTAACAAAAGCCTTTCTAAACAACGAAAGATACTTACGCAGACCCTAGGCTCTTGTTAGTGTCAATACTAACACCAAGCTGTTCCCCACAATTCTGAAGGAGCAACTTTCGACCGATGCGTACAGTTCGCTGATATGCAGCTCTTTCTGTGTAAGAAAACAAATATGTGGAAGAAAACAAATCCAAAACAAAAATCTAAATTAGCCGGCCTTATTAGCTGAGGCCACCGAGGCCAATGGCCTCATGCCCTGCTGAGTTGGCCCCGATGCCCCTTCAAGATATACACTTTCTGAAACCAACTTGGCCAGCCTGCCCTATCTTAGGTCTTGACATTAAAAGAAGGGACAACTCTTGCAAAGGGTTGCCTAACTCTGTACGTTTCATGTAAGTCGCCATCTTTTGCATTTCGGCGCTCGGACTTGAGAGGTCGTGTCTGGACACAACAGATATTACACACTCACGTCGTGTGGGAGTCGGGAAACAAGGCATCGATCTTGACGTTATTAATGCAATCGTTGCATGGTTGACGTCATCATCCCTTTCAAAATTTCATATATGGCGTGGCACATAGTTGAATTAGTTGCAGAGTTTATTATCAAAATATATTGTGTTGCCGACGTCAAAAACACGATTCTCTGATTCTCATGAGGGTATATACATCGGTATATTTTTGATTAAATTCATCAATAATTCCAAACAAGTGCACTGGCCTCATGTCCAGCTGAGTTGGCCCCAATACCCCTTCAAGATATTTACTTTCCGAGGCCAACTTGGCCAGCATGCCCTATCCCAGGCCTTGACATTAGCCAATGGCCTCATGCCCTGCTGAGTTGGCCCAGATGCTAAATTTCATACCTGGTGAATGGATAGTGCAGTGTAGTATGATAGACCACATGACATCAAGAATACTCCTCAATTCCCCCTGGATGATATCTGCAAATCAATTATAGTTAATCAATCAATATATCAATCAATCATTCAATCATGGATCCACGCTCAGAAATCAGTTCCACAAATAATCATCATAATTTCCATACAAACACATGCAGACATTAATCAAATATAAGATAATCAATTTTATCAAATCAGTAAATTTTCCCCCCTTAAAACCAAAAAATGTCCAAAAATGTCATTTTGAGAAAAATAAGTTTAAAAGTTTGATTGTAGCTGAAAAATCAGAAACTCTAGCACAAATAGTAATCTTATAGATTTATGCTAAACTCTTCAAACAAAGTTCGGAAAGTCAAGTTTGACTGACAATTTCTCTCTTGTTGCAAAATAATTTTCCTTGAATTTTATATCATTGGAAAGCCCTGTTATTCCTCTTTACGATGATGTGTCATTTGTTATGATTAAGCAATTGGGGGATGTGCAGCACAGCTGAATACGGAGGCGGGTGTAAAGTGAAATGTCACAAAATGCATTGCTAATGTCAAAAAGTGCATTGACACATCCATCTTCCAAGCAAAAGGGGAATGCACTGCATGACAATAGCAGTGAATTTTGTGACATTTCACTTTCCACCCACCCCTGTATTCCGCTATACTGCACATCCCCCAATTGATTAATCATAACAAATGACACATCACTGTAAAGAGGAATAACAGGGCTTTCCAATGATACCAAATTCAAGGGAAATGATTTAGTAGCAAGAGAAAAATCATCAGTCAAACTTGACTTTCCGAACTTTCTTTGAGGAGTTTAGTTACACCTTGTAAATGGGCCTCATGCTCCTTGATCCCCTTGGTGGGCCAAAAATGGCAAAAACTATTTTAGGCAAAAATGGACATAGGCTCAGTATTCTCCACTGCTAAAAATGTCATCCGGGAGCGCTGAGCAGCGCCCTCAAGTAGCGAATCAGTGTTTGCCGTGTGAGGGCGCTGTTCTAAACAAATGCATGCAACTGCCATGGCCGTTATCGAGATATGCGTGGTAAGTGAACGATAATGACGCCAGTGGCTAGCGAATCATGTTTGGTGACTTTACACTTAATTTTAGAATGACTTGGCTGTACTTTCAATGGATTATTTTTGTCCGGGCGGCCGCGTTTTTTGTCCGGGCAGAATTTTTTTGTCCGGGTGCTAATGGTACTTCTGATGATTTTGTCCGGGCGGAACGCCCCGACAAAACCGGTCGTGGAAAACGCTGAGGCTGTTCTGGTTTTAGGGGAACAAAATAATTTAGCAACAAACAAGCCACCATTACCTGCAGCACTGACGGAAATTTTGACATCAATGCTCCTTAAATAATCCAGCACAATCTGCACATTATCAAGGGCATGGTCATTGTCAGAGGAGTCAGACAAAGTATCCTTGAAGAAAAAAAAAGACGAAAACTTCAGAAACATAAGTACATTAAAATAGACTAAAATGTACAAATCTCTTTTGAATTTCAAACCAGTGAACTGTTTCCCTGCACTCTAGCAATGGACGTTTAAAGGAGCGTATCCAGATCACATTTTTGAGCCCCCATGGGTTTTGTAAAAGTAATTATCTCCTTCCATAAAGCAGTGCAGTAATTACACCAACCTTTTTGCTTCCACATCCAAATTGGAGATTGCAAATTTCCTGTTTTCTTCCCATGGATAGTATTTTGGGAAGGTATTTTATATGATTCCTGATTAAAACGAAATCCATTTTCTGGAAAAATCTTAACACGCTCCTTTAAGATTACCGGCAAATGTTTAGATCCGGTTATCCTGGCAACTGACGTCACATTTTAGTAATCTTTTGGGCATAGGATTGTTGAACGATTTCAAAACGATTTGTGTCAAATACCTGATTGGCTGACAGAAGCTGGGTACCAGTGAGCAGCTCCAGCAACTGACAGAAGATGGTACCGTCTCTCAGTTGATGAAGTCCGTCGATTAAAACGCCTTGTTCGCATAGCAGGCTGTTAGCCCAGCTGAGATACATCTGAGATTCAAATAACAAAATATTATTGCACAGCTTTTGAGTTAAGTGTAATAGAAAGCAATACAAAAAAAAAGCCAATTTCCAAGTATAAAAATGGCAGTAACTTCGATAATACTGAAGATATGAAGGTGAGTTAGGTATCAAATTTCAAGTCAAACCATTTTCTATTTGATTGGATCATTTATAGGGTTGATTTTTAATATCCCAAAATTTTGTAACATCCCTACATTTAAACTTCTGATTTCAACTGTATATGATTCATACTCATAGGTTAACATGAAATCCATTTTTTAAATTTTAATCTGAACATGCTCCCTTAACTAACCTGTAGCACTGAACTGAAGGCCATATCTGTTGCAGTCTTCACCATCACTTCAAGCTACGGTAACACAAACAGTTACATGTAACAGCATTGTTACACAGACTCACAGACTTCATTCTGTAGCCTGGGGAGGGAAAAATTAGAAATGAATATAAATATGCCAGCAAAAAGCTTGAGACAGAATTTACAAGCAGGGATTGTTTACTTTGTGATTACACGGTCGGATGATTTGACGTACTTTCACATGACACAGCTGGCGTTCCTTGAGACAAGAATGCATTGTCTGCTGGTCGCTGTCAAACCATTGATTATGCACAGTATACATGTGTAAGTGCTGCTGGTATCAACAGCCAAAAAAACCTTCCTCCCTGCAAATACTGCGAAAGCCGGGGAGTCGAATTCTATTCAAAAAAACAAGACATGGACCTAGATTGGAGTTGTCCACCATCCAGTTAAAAATTGATAACTTGGTCAAAATCGCCTTTTTAAAAGTTAAAAACTGATGACTAGGTCAAAATCGCCTTGAATAGCGAGAATCGGAACATTGTCATTGAGCCATGACTGGTGGATGTTATTTCGGTATTTTTTTCATATACATTGAACACGGATTTGGGTAAATTTATATATTGGAATCTATAGCTTATTCAATTCTAAGATATACTTCCCACTGACACTTCCGTCGCAAATGTTGCATTTCTGAGATAAATAAATGATAAAATTACTGCATAAAGTAATGCACAAAATGACGCGGCGAGCAGTCTGTGCGTAAGCGCGACAACAGAGGGCGCTGCGCGCGCGCGTGAATGGTTATCTTGTGCACTAACTGAAGGCAATTTTTGAAGAAGAAAACGTGATTTTTCTACAGAAAAGCAACATTTGCGACAAAAGTGCAAGTGGGAAGTATATCTTAAAATTACATTATGTGTTGATTCCAGGAGGTAATTTCCTTAAAATCTTTGTTCAATGTATACGAAAAAAATACCGTTATTTCTGAATACATTGGCTGGATGAGCATGATGATGAACCAACATTTATGTACACACGCATTATCGATATCGATTGGTCTAGGATCGATCAGTCGGATCGGGCTTTCGGTAGCGATCAAGAGATTTAGAGAAAACTGCTCAAGTAAGTTCAGTGCCGGCCTTTCGATCGGACTGTGGGTGTTCGGACTTGGTCATTGATGGTCCCGTTATTTTTTATGGAGCGCTATTTTTTACGCTCCCCGAAAATTTTCCCAATTTATCAAATGCAAATAAATAGTTTAAAGGGTATTTTAAATGAACTTCAACATATAATAATTAGTAACCAATCATCAACTTTAGTTAGGTTTACCTTAATTTTGTTTAAAACTCATCCATTTCCGCCCATTTGCATATATTTTGTTCACATCGCGCTCCGGGTCCAACTTTCTTCAAAACCAACCGCAAACTTGTCACAAATTGAAAGTAGTCTGGTAACCATCACCATGTCAGTACACGTAATAATATTCGAGCAGAAAGTTACCAGACATATTGATTTATTGCATGGCCTGGCTCATTTTAAACTCGAGAGGGCGTTATTCAGTCTTCCTTTTTAAAGGTGTGTTTCTATCACCACAGATAATGCTGAGCCACCAGATCAGAGTAAAGCGCGCCTCCCACTGTGCGATTTTCGCCACGAATTTCCAACGATTATTAGGTGATCGGGCCAACAGCCCGATCACCTATTGCTCTCGTACGATTTCTTTATTTTTTTTTTTTTTTTTTTTTTTTTTCTTTTTCCACTCAAACGTTTCCAGAGGTTTTCTTCAAAACGGTTCAAGCTATCAACTTAAAACTTGGTAGGAACATCAACCCCAATGTGAAGATGTGCATACAAGTGTGACGTCATTGTGACGTCATTAGGTATCAAATTACAAACCAAAAATGACCAAAATATGCATGTTTTAAAATGCTTCCGTCTGGAAAACCACGTGACCCATGATCTTCGTATTTGACAGGCTTATATATCAGATCATGGCCTACAATTTTCTTCGTGTGGGCATTTTCATCTGACCCTTCCTTCTGGGGTCAATCTGAGGTCAAAGTTCAACGAAAACGAAAATCTCAATTTTTGCACTTATTGAGCAACAATGCCCATCAAACCAAGCTGAATCTTTAAGAAACTAAGTACAGGCATAGGTCCTATAGCAGACTTTCACCAGCGTGTTTAATATTATGATGGCATCAAGCGTGACGTCATCGTGACGTCATCAAGTATCAAATTACACCTCCCAAAAAACCAAAATATGCATATTTTAAAATGCTTCCGTCTCGAAAACCACGTGACCCAGGATCTTCGTATTTGGCAGGTTTATAGATGACATTCTGTGCTACAACTTTCTTTGTGTGGGCATTTTCATCTGACCCTTCCTTCTGGGGTCAATTGGAGGTCAAAGTTCAACGAAAACGGAAATCTCAGTTTTTACACTTACCAGTAACAATGCCCATCAAACCAAGCTGAATCGTTAGTAAATTAGATACAGACATAGGCCCTACGGCAGACTTTCACCAGCATGTATAGTATCATGACGTCATCAGGTGTCAAATTACAAAAATTCAAAGGTTATTATTTTCAAAATTCATATCTCAAGAACCGTAATACTGTTCCACAGACGGACTACTTCTGTTATCGTAAACAGAGAGCCCCATATACTCCACACACAGCGCCCGTGGTTACTGCACATTCCTATGGGCACACACAACTTCCGGCGAGTTCGTGTCAGTGGTACACACTTCAACGCTAAAACGAATCGGGCTAAATAAGATCGGAACACTTCGGGTAAAGATTTGCGCGTTCTGATTGGCCGGTTGGCTTAGAAACGTCATCATCGGAAAAGAGTATGTTTCCAGCTAGCCTGGGGTCCATTCGCGTACAAAATCGACCGCGGGTTGCAACATTTGCGATCAAAAACATTTTTTCTCGTCCATAAAGCGATCCATAATCAACGTGAATCACCAAGCGACAAGGTATGTATACAAAAGTAGACATTAAACAATCCTACCATACTGACAAAAAGTCCGTAAGGCCTACCATTTGTCGCAAAAATGTACTTTTAGGAGGGCATGTTGAGCAGGAATCCGAGACTTCGCTCGCGTGCAATGTCCACACCGACGTACGACCGAGTTCCACGCCGTGTGTAGGGCCGGGACGTACGGCGGTGGTGTGCCCACTGCATACGCGATGATCTCGTAATTCCCGTGAAACAAGCAATGATGCAGCGTTAGAAAACCTGCGTTTTACGTCAATCTGTGCAAAATTGTGTGCCAATTTTGTAACTGATATTGAATTTATTAACATTCAAAGACAATACGTGATATCAGATACACCAATTAAAGATATTTAGTTGTTACTTAACAAATGAAGGCAAATAATTTGTTGAGTAATATTATTCTTTGTCAATTATTTTTGCAGCTTTTCTGTGGTCCTCGTCCTGTGACATACCACCAGTGAGCCTGAAGATGAAAAAGGGTAGTACGAGTCCCTTGATGATGCAGAATCGTCATCCATAGTTGAGCCTCCTGCCCGTAGTAACATCTGTAATTACTATTATTTGTAAAGATTTAAATATAACCTCTAGGCTCCACATCCGTTTGTTTTGATCAAAACATAAATTATTTATCTCTGAAGAATAATACGTCATTCTCTTCTCTGTTTTGTATTTAATGTAACTTTGTAAGCAATTTGGAAAGTTGTACAGTTTGTGTGTGGATGCGCTACCTGTCATTCTTTTTTGCTGCCCTCAATCCACACCTCTCCAAAATAGTATTGGCTTGGTAATTAACACATACAGTGATTGATTATGTCAATTAAATTATTGATGCAAGTCCCAATCTTGACTATAGACAGATTTGATTATATCAGTATCTCTTATCAATCTATTTTTCAACATTAATTGGGGAAAAATAAGGTTCCCTTAACAATCAACATTTTTGCATAAATTATGCAAATTATGGGATTTCAATATAAACTAATTATCTGTAGTTAAGCAGGTTTGATTATTACAATGTCTTGCATCATTTAATTAAAGTAAATACTTTAATTAAATGATGCAAGATGCATTGTAATAATCAAACCTGCTTAAGATAAATTTGAGAAAAATGAGTTTTCCCTTGAAAATTGACCGTTTTTGCATAAATTATTAATTTATTATGCAAATGAGGTATTTAAAATATAAATTAATTATCTTTCCTTGTACATATATTAATAACTGTTGTTTGTACCAACTTTGGGCCATCCAGGATAGAGTTGAGCAAAGATATATAACCAAAAGTATAAGCCACAGTGACCATTGTCGGTGCCAAATTAGAAATAAAGAAAAACATAGGATAACCTTTGACCTGCCGATGAATTTTTACCCTGTTTTCAATTATCCAAACCGACTGTAGCTTCGCAATGCAAAATCCGATTTGAAAAAAATAAACAGATTTCTTCTAGTCAATAACCACTCTTTCAATTGACACTGATTTTAAATCGATGTGGGCTTTAAAATAAAAGGGTTGAAACTGCCTAAATTATAATTATAGATACTTGAACAATTCTTTCACAACATGATAAGTCTAAATGAACTGAACAAATCATACGATGTCATGACCCCTGTGTGACGCCTACTTCCGGTCCAAACCGAAAGTTCTTCGAAAATGTGCAAATTTTTAGGATTTTTAATGCAAATAGATTCAAAGTGGTAGTGAATTTGACCATATTTCTACGGAACGAAATGTTTCCACACATGTGGACCTTTTGACTATACCATTGGTGACGTCATGACATGGACGGTGGTTACGTAATGTGGTGTCAAATTACGCAAATTTGGAGCCGAGATGTTTTAAAATGCTGTATCTTGAAAACTACAACAGATATTGGTATGATTCCTTCGCCACATTTAAGAACTTGATGTTCAACATATTGTTCAACAATTTGTGCACAAAATTGTGACGTCATGATGTCGTCACAGGTGTCACATTACAAGATTTCAAAGATTATTATTTCAACAATTCATATCTCAAAACGGTGCAAGCTATCAACCCCCAGCTATGGCGGATATGCAGGGAGGAGATATTAGTTACCGGATTAGTGTATACAGCAGCCGATTTCACGAAACTTTACGCAATTGCGCAAGTCCACCTACGCCATAAGTTATTGCGCAAGTAATGGCGTAAGTGGACTTGCGCAATTGAGTAAAGTTTCGTGAAATCGGCTGCTGAACTTCCATTTTTGCCATTCCACAGGTGATAACAACGTCTGAAATTCATCACAAAATGTTCATTTACCCCGATCACCTGGCGTTTGTAACAACAAACGTCATACCTCTAGTTATTATTATTATTATTATTTATTTATTCATGCCATTTCATATACAACACAAACAAGATGGGCATAGGAGAGACAAAAGCGATAACAATCACTGTGGCCAAAGACCTGCCACTCCACATCAAGTAGTGAATTAAATAAAATAAGCATATATACATGTTTTGTTTTTTTTGTTATTTTTTTACGTACGATTTTGTGAGATTACGTGAGACTGTCTATAGACTCTATACAGTCTCAGGTAATCTCATCAAATCGTAGCTAATCGTTGGAAATTCGTGGCAAAAATCGCACAGTGGGAGGCCTGCTTTAAGCGGGCCTCCCACTGTGCGATTTTTGCCACGAATTTCCTACGATTAGCTACGATTTGGTACGATTATCGCAGACTGCCTATAGACTCTACACACAATCGTACCCAATCGTACCTAATTCGTGGCAAAAATCGCTTTAAATCCCATGATTTATACAAATTGCACATAAAAGTCCATCCTGTTGCAAGAGGATGATACAAGTCTGGACATACGAAAATATAAATATACTATAGGGCACATTTAATATGAAATACATATTTATTAAACAAATATATATTCAGCACATTCGGCAACGTCTAAAACTAACTGCATGCACCAAATACATTGGGTCCGACTTGGTCATGCATGGGTCCGACTTGGTCCGGGTCCGACTTGGTCCGGGTCCGACTTGGTCGGGGTCCGACTTGGTCGGGGTCCGACTTGGTCCAGGTCCGACTTGGTAGTGGGTCCGACTTGGTTTAGGTCCGACTTGGTTTGGGTCCGACATGACCTGCTCCCAGTGTGTTAGGTAATGGTAACGCACTCTAAAGATCCCAGAGCATTCTTTCGTAAAGAGCAAGGGGATATTCCCCGGTGTCTCTGGTCATTTCTAATTCTAATTCTTCATGGGTTTCCTCACGCTTGCGAGTGACAGTGCAATGAGCACTATTGAGGAATCCTTGGTATAAATACCAGAAAGAAATAATAATAATACCCGACTCAACGAGCAGACTCTATAGTGCTGTCACGTGACCCAAGTCACCAGAATGATGTCATGGCTATGGCTGAACGAGCGACTATGGGGAAACCAGGGGCGACAAGTAAAAGCTAATCGAACGCACCGCACCTTAAGAGCAAAATGTCGAATTATTGGCTACGGATATGGAAAGGAAATCAAGCCATTTAACTAGCGCCTTCCATTGACAAGACGAAGCCACATCATAAATCAAACAGGTCTCGACTTTTTATTGACTTGAATCCAACAGATTATGGCATTTTTGACAGAGAAACAGAAATCATGTAAATTTTGCTCACTAACTGACGCAGGAGAATATTCTACAACCCAACCGAATGGAAATTTTGCTTGCAAATATTTCTCAAAATCAAGGCAATTAAAACATAGATACAATCAAAAGTACTCGATGAATATCCGAGAACACATTTCCAAAAAGTATAAATAAACTCCACAATTTAACACATCACCTTTATTTTAGAACGACGAAAATATGCAGAAATTTGTATGGTTAAGTTGAGACTAAGGTGCATGTTTTCCAATGATTAATTTCACGAGAGACTGGGCCGACTTTTATGAAACTTACAAAAATCACAATAATGGTTAATAATTTGTAAATGTACAAATATTAATTTGTTTTTATCCATTTTTAACTTACATTAGTAAATACAATATTTTGTTATGTACAAGTCGACAAGACCGCATGTAAGGCGCAAAATAAAATTGTGTGTGAAACCCCCTGGGGTCCATCTGAACTGTGCTTTTTTAAAGATTTTGGCAAAAATGTGGAGTGAATTTTTGGATAAAAAATTTAATTATATGCGGAACCACAGTCCGCAATTATTACGTAGCACTCAAAGCTACTTTTTGGGTAAATTTTTCAAACCGAATACTTTAAATGGAATTACAGTTAAACCTTATTCATAAATACCTTACAGTTTACGCATCCCCTATTGGCTGAGAGCACGTGACATGGCCAGTCTTAAACACTTACAGCCTAGCCCACGCTCTATTCAGCGCATAAGGAACATGCACACACACACAGAAACTGCATGCGCCCGAAAGCAAAATGTGCACTGTGACAAGTATACAGTGGTGTGCGTGAGCGTACAATATGCCTGCATTACACACAACGCGCGCATCGAACAAAAACAACTCGACGCACAGCAGTTTGAACGAATGCTATGTATGAATGTACAATGGAAAACATGGCAAAACAACAAGATTATCAAAGAATTTTTGGTGAGTTTTACCGATTTAAACAAAAAGGTATTTATGAATGGGAATAAAAGTGGATTTGGTTAGTCTTAAACAATCGGTTTAAAACCGGCTAGGGTCCTGGGTGCTGATAATGGCCCTCACCCCATTATCACTCGTCCAGGCCCCTAGCCGGTGTTAAACGCATGTTTAATAATAATAATAATAATAATAATAATAATGATGATATTTATATAGCGCACATATCCACCCTGCAGGGTGCTCAAGGCGCTGTTACCATTATTACCGCTGCCATCAGGAAATCACCAGAACCATTTCGCTTCAACTAGGTGGCTGCTGGTCAGGCGCACAACCCTATCAGCAGTTAGATTGTGGCATTCCCCTTAACAGCTTCCCATATATCGCTTGGGTTTACGAGGCAACTGGGATTAAGTGCCTTGCCCAGGGACACAGACACGTTGGTCGAAGTGGCCAAATCCACTTATATTCTCTAATTAATACAAGGTCCTTCAAACTTGTCAGATTACCTTGTTAAGGATTGAGAACGAAAATTGTCCTCGTTATAAGCAGAATGATGTATTATTATTGCTCTTATTATCAAGGTTCTACTGAAAACTAGTATGAAAGAAAAGCCAACTTCTTCACAATTGTGCCAAATTTCAGGAAAAAAATGCCTAGCAACCAACACTCTTTATGCCATTCTCTCCTACGGTAAACATGGTATTGATTCTGTACTTCACACCAGCCACATTACATAGCAAGAACACTTTAGTCTGGTCAGTTATGTACTCAAAAATAATTCACTACAAATGTCCACGAGTTTGGGAAATCTGGATGCAGTGAAAAGCAACTTGGCTCCACCAGGATTTGAACCACAGACCTTCTGCTTAACATGCAGATGCCCTACCAATGTATGAAGCCAACTGGTGGTCTTGAATCACGGTAGTGCAGTTGTTCCTCACCGATTGGGATTGGCTATCACGTGAGCTTAACAAGCCCTACAGAGGGATAAACCCTTCAATGAGGTAACCACCCCTCCCAGAAATGTACTTAAGATACGACCCAAACCCCTGGCAGTCCCTGGGTAATAATCATTACAAAATAACCACTTATTCATACAGAAATCATTTGAGAAAACATAAATCAATATACAGCATGTTTATATACATCTTATGACAAAGATACAATTATGCTAGTGATTCTGGTGCCATTTCCAAAATTAATTGTACGTAAATTTCTTTAAATCGCACGGATGGCTAGGCATATGCTGATGACCTAAGTTTGCTTGTGTTCTAAACCACCACCACCCCCCCCCCCCCCCCCCCATCCCCCCAACAAAATAGCAACATTGCAACTTATTACACTACCTACATTCTACAAAATGAGGCATAAAAAGTAAAGTTGATACGAAAAAGGGGAAACCTTCAAAATAACACCTTCACAGTAATATTGAACAAAGTCTACCAAAAACACGGAAAGCCCCGTCTTGGAATAACATGCAGGTTTAACAAATTAAAAACTGGCGTGAACATTGAAAACTACACTGATCTTAGAAAAATACATTAAAATCAGATCATGCAAAAAAAAAACGTTTGCCTCTTCAAAGCTATCTTATTTCATTTACAATGTAAACCATATAAACAAAAACCAAACTTGTCTACACTATGTACAATTCCCCCACTATATCTAATTATAGGAACAAAGAAAAACACTGGAAATCTAGGAGCCGAACATCAGACCACTTTTTCTAACAAATATTTGCACTTGATGGATAAAAGAAATATTTGGAAAAATATACAATTCTTAGTTTATTTTGACATGTTTTAAGTCGTTTACGAGCCCATGCTGGCTCATGGAGTGACTATAGGAGCATTGCTACTCCTCCTGGATGGGATGCCAGTCCATCACAGGTTTACCCCCAGCAACTAGTTGGGTTTCCCCAACTGTTTTTGCTGGTACCCATTTATACACCTGGGTGGAGAGAGACAACGTGGAGTTAAGTGTCTTGTCCAAGGACACAACACGGTTCAATGACCAGGCTTCGAACCATGGTCTTCTCCACTGAAAGTCTGACGCGCTATCCTCTAGACCACCACGTCTAGGGGTCATGTTTAACCCTTTTTAGCAGACACAAACCTCACAATTGGCCGAAAATATCAATATTTGAATGTTTTGTATCATAAAACATCTGAATGCTTTGAATTCCGTTCTAAACCTAAAACATTTAGCTTTTGAAATATGACTGAGTTAGCAATATGTATGTTATTTCACTGTGTAAGAATGCATAAAATATGGTAAGGGGTCCAGTTAAATTCTGTCATCTTATACATGTACCTGAATCCTTTAAATTCTTTTCATTATTGAATCAGCTACATGTAGTACACTGACACTTGAATGCGACGGACTGCCGAAAATTGAATGGTTTTCTAGATTACAAGGTAGTTTTGTGCCAAAAATTGGACGAAACAAGTTAAACCTCAATTTTCCGTCCATTTTTTTCAATTAAAAAAATGAAAATATTTTCAATTCGCAAGAGAAATCGACGTTGTTTACCCCGTAGAGAAAAAATGTTTTGGACAATTTGCATTGATATTCCTACTTTTAAGTCATCAGAATAATTTGCTAACTTCACAGTAAATTACTAGCCCCTTTTATTGTATTTTGTGTCAGAAGCATATTAAGAACCAACTCTCTACAAAAGTAGGATGGTTTAACATGTTTCGATGTTAGCGATAACTAACCCAAAAAGCTAATCTTAATTTGTGGAAAATGGTATTTTGCAAATGATAGAGTATATTTTGAATATTATTATTGGTTTTGCTTTTTGTTTCATACTGAACACAATGTTAAACTCAAGATTAATAATGTTCAATTGTAGACTGGCTCACGGGACTCAGTCAATCTTGACCGTGGAGTAAATCTTTCTGACGAAGGTGCTTGTGCCGACGTACCCCAATGTACCACACATGATGCCTAGTGCTATACTGAAGAGGGCCATGTAGCCAAAATAGAACGTCGTCTGAAATAAGCCGTACATTCTGCAAAATAAAAAACACAAAAGACCTTTAAAGCTCTGATACATCATTTAAAGCCCCAATACAAAATTTTGGGTAACTACCCAACATTTTGCTTCACGAGTTGACAAGAAAAACCCGACTAAAAGTGTTGATAGCAATGGTAACAAACACCACATGATTTTCCCCCGTGTAAAATGGTGCCTTTGTGGGCGAAACTGACAACTAGAAGTGCTTTTTAAAAAGAAATTGTCTGCAGACAATCTTTTTACCATTAATTCAACACAAAAACCATGCATGGATTTTTCAGGTTTTCTGAAGTATTACTGCATCTATGTGGTTGAATTTCTACAAGGCAGTTTATCAACATTATTCTTTACTTATGTAATGCTGTTCCTGTTTTTAAAAGTTTTCCAATCAAGTAATCCGTCTTTAACAATAAAAGCACAAACAATCATTCCTACAAAGAAAATGAAATCTTTCGTACTCACTTTGTTTTAAACAAGAAATAGTAGAACGAGTAGAGATAAACGTAGAGTGCCGATGACGCAGCCGCAAGGAAACTCGTCCACTGCCAGCGATAATCCTCGGCGTTCAGTAGGAAGTACGTACAGACGATGGTGACGCATATCGTAACAATCGCGAGAATGAAAAACACGAGTAGCATAAAGCCAAAGACATAGTAGATCTTATAGGCCCAGAATGACGTGAAAATGAAGTACCTAAAAAACGACAATTAGAGAAAAATATTTAAAAAATTAAAAATTAAAACAAAAAATAACAAATCGGGACTCGAATCCATACCCCAAATCTTTATCACATTTTTTAGCCTCCCATTTTTCCCATGGGTGTTGAGATTTTGATACCATATCATGTGTCATATTTGTCACATTACCATTCTGAAATTTCACACTCAATCTATATATTTTCAAGGATATCGTCCAAAAACCACTGATATTTTGTGAACTAATTTATCCGTTCCATAAGGCAGTACAGTGATTATACCAACCTTTTTGCTTCCACATCCAAATTTGAGATTGCAAATTTCCTGTTTTCGTCCCATGGATAGTATTTTGGGGAGGTATTTAATATAATTGTTTGGTTACACAAAAATCCATTTTCTGAACTAGCTACTTCTAAACCCACCTATGTATCTCGATATTTAGGTAGAAGACACTTGTAAGCTTCATGCAATTCAGCGTACGGGTTGTGAATTTAACATACATAAACCAATTAAACTTTACTACAGTATGCATAAAAATAGACTACTCACAATTTGGATCACCTACTAATTTTAGTACAATTTGTTTTTCTGAATCCTGGAAATTATCCGAGATGGCAATGTTTTGTAATCAGTTTTCATTCATAAAGAATCGTCGTCCCAGCAAAAGGAGGAGGTGGTTAGGGTTTATGCAGAGCTGCCAACACTCCGGGATTTTGGGGAGGACGTCTGGGAAAACAGGTTCATTCCGTGACTCCTAACACATCTAAAAATCCCCAAGGTTGTTAATTGACAATCCAGGAGGGTTTTTATCCATGTCAGGACTCACAAAATTAGTCATTTTCCGAAGAATCTGTTGAAAAATCCGGGAGGGTTGGCAGCTCTGTTTATGGAATCATTCCATGCCACTCAGCAACAGTTCTGAAAAATATTTTGCTCCTTCACACCCTGTTTACACTTGATCCCGAGCTCGGGGTCGAACACCGAGCTCAGGATAAGCCCCGGATCACAAACTGAGTGTAAACGCTCTCGGGACCAATTTGGCCCCGAATCAGACCTCAAGATTTTGGTCTCGCGTTGGCGGAGGGTTCGATCCCGAGCTTGGGATTAGTTTGCGGTTAGATAAGCAATTAATCTTTACCGCATCCTGCCACATCCGCTCCACAGCCGTAGCGGGGGAAAGCCCGCGAAATTCAAGTGGCCTTGTACACGCACAACCCATGCATACATTGATCAGTACATGCACACACAGAGCATGACCTTTGACTGCAACTTCTGGCACTGCGCTCGAGATCAACTACAGAATGTAAACACGGCACTCAGGATCATTGCGGTTAACACCGACGCATTCTTATCAGGGGACCAATCTTGATCCCGAGCTCGGGACCAGTGTAAACACGGTGTCAGGGTTCAAGACCAGCCTAATATATCACATGGCCTAACCACAAGATACCATACTGGATGGGTCAGAATTGGCTATGCCATGTGTTTACTTTATGCAGATATAGGAAGCCAGTACAGATACAAGATCAATTCTGCACTGGGGCAAGTCTGCAACTCTGAGGAACTCGAGATCAGCAACTATACCAAAACCGTTTAAGCTAAATGACAAATTTCAAATTGACACTGGTAGCCTTGTTTCAGATGCTGAGCCATTGTCTTACGTCACGCGTCTTTTAATTTGAAAATGTTATCACAAAAGAAAGCACTGGGATTTTCGTTTTCGATGACAATTTCAAATTACTAAAAAAGGCATGCAAATTCTGCAATGTGCGCGCGCCAAATTCTTGCCACGAAATACGCAGCTCCATGCCTTTGCTATGGAGCTGCGTACTTCATGACACGCATTTGGCGCGCGCGCACATTGCTGATGAGCCTCTGCCTTTAACTACTTTATATTGCAATTTTAAAACCTCACATTTCAATGAAGATGGAGCCAAACGGCAGTACTCCACCCAACAACACGATAACGGTGGGCTCCATGAACCATTTTTTCTCTGGGATGGGCCTTGGGACCGCGTTGACACGACAAGGGAAATTGGGTTGACCGGCTAAGGCTCGGCCTACGATGGTACCCACTAAGGTTAGGGGTAGGATGACAAACAGGCAGATGCATGTAACTGCAACCTGTAACGGGAGAAAAAAAGGAAAACGGGAGTAAATTCTAACAAGTGGGTCTTTCCACGCTAATGGGCCGATTTGATGTCTTTAGTTTATCTCAAACTTAAAGAAATTCCCTTGTACTGTTTTCAAGAGATAACTTTTGCCCAAAAAGGTAAGAAAATGCTGCCACAACATACATTTCTGAAAAGCTTATGTACAAATTTCCCCTTAAACGTATGTAACTGGACAGACAAAAATGTCACACTTGTCTGTCTAGTTATATGGCTTAATTCATAAAATGCATTTTCTGGAATTCATAAAATGCATTTTCTGGAAAAGATAAAATGGGCCTTTAAATTACAGATGACTAGAAAAAAAGTAGGTATTTATTGGGAGGGGTTTGACATACCATAGTGCCGAAAGGGATTGCCCTTGATGCATGGTAGTATATTGCGATGAAATTGATGAAGAATGCCAATCCGCAAACCATGCTAGGCAGTAGGAATGCACTCAATAGCATCTGCTTGATCCAAATTTTGCCTGTTAGAAGAATAAAGTTAGTTAGAAATTGACTTGGAAGGGTCACTCTTCTTATCTTGGGACGTTGGTATTGGAATTAGGATGCATTGAACTCGTCTTAACTTTTGCGAATTCAATCCCAGGTCTCAGTGGTTAGTTCATAATTTGTACTAACTGGCGAGACCCGTTACTTGATTTGATGGCATGACAAGGGGCCGATTTCACAAAATGCGTCTTAGGAAGGGTCACTCTTCTTATCTTGGGACGCTGGTATGGAAACTATGATGCATTGAACTTTTGTGAAACCGACCCAAGGTCAAACATTCCAGGCACGCATGTGATGATGATGGGAATAATTAAGAAATAAATAAGCTCAGACTCAACTGAATTCAGTGATTTAGTGGAAAACTGTCTAAAAGGAAACCTTTTTTTAAAGTTGCCATAAAATAATGAACATAAGTCAATTTTAGCTAAGTTTAGTTTATTTCAAAGGTACCATTCTCATAAAAAAATAAATAAAAATCAGTAGTAAAAAATATATTACAGAAACAAATCTAACACAAGTGTTAAGCCCGCCGCACACCTTTGCGATTTACCGGCCCATCGGACACCGGACCGTCGGATCCGGAAAAATCAAACAAGTTTGATTTGCTCCGGTCTATAGCGTACGGTCAGACCGGCCCGAATTGTTTCAGCGCACACCTTTCCGGTATGTGGTCCGATGATCCGATTATCCGGTAAATCGCAAAGGTGTGCGGCGGGCTTTAATATTAATTACCCCCCATTCTTGAATAAAGTCCTCCTCCGAAGTAGCCATTAACGGGTGCGGCAGCTGCATAGACAAAAATACTGGTGCTTAGGATAGACCCTCGGCTGTGAAATGGGAGAAAAAGTATCAGACATTATAAAAGAACCAAATTTGAATATACAGTTTTTTTTTTTTAAAGAAACAAATTAAACTCCGACTAAAAGATTGAGGAGGCTGGGAGATGTAACATTATCAGTCAGTAACGTGTGTTAAACACTTCTTGTAGCAAGGCTGACTGCAACAGGCTCCATAAAAGCCGCTGAGGCAGGGTGCGCCACTTTGACTAAATTGTCTCCCTGTAGGGCTGTTTGTGAGTCGTGCGGCTCCAGAGATCAGCAGCTAATTTCACTAAAAAATTCGTAGCCTGCGCAACTTTTGAAAATGGCTTAAGCCCCGTAGGCTTGCGTGTAATTATCACAGGAATGTTGCACAGCTCATGCAATATAAAAAGTTACGCAAGCGGGCTTACGCAGTGCGTAAGGATTCGTGAAATCGACTGCTGCTCATCCCACACAGGTTTAATGCATAGTTCCGACCTGTCAATTAAGCCGAACCCGCCGACCAATCACAACGGAGCTAGCAGACATCGCCTACATAGGTCAAAGTGCATTGCCTCACAACAACATACAGTTTGTACAGTGTTGTATGCAGTGATCCGGGTAAATTTTTGGTTTCAAGGTCGGACGATTCGCTGTTCAAAAGTAAGAAAGCATGTATTTCATGATGATATGACATGACATCCCTGTATTACTGGCCCTTTACTCAGTGTGTTCTAAGATAACTGTTGACCCTGAAACATGAATACCTTTGAGTTTTCTCCAATGAATCTGTGTTTTCCGTTGAAAGTCCCATTGGTTTGTTTAGTGTGTGTGGACATTTTGAGGGATAGCGTGAGGCATAGCAACAATATCCAAGGAGGCGGAGTTAACTGGGCAAACTCGGAACTATGCATTGGTTTGAAAACTAAATGGGTTTTCTGAGAGCCATACAGGATATTCTTAGAAACAGGAAATGTCACATTTCATTGTTTCGGAAGTCACTCTGTTAAAACAGTACCACTTAGATCTGGGTCATTCTATAAATTTGGGGTCCACTTTTTCTGTCCCCGTTACATCTGACATCTTGTAAAATGTTGTATTTTGTAAATTCAGGACATTCTTTAAATGCCTTCTATTTCCAAGAGTGATTACATAAAATACAATTTATAAAAATATGGTTTGAAGGCATTTGAATAGCAGTATGTCAGGTGTAACGGGGACAGAAAAATGTCACATGTTGGACCCCAAATTTATAGAATGACCCATCTGGACAAAATCACCGATGTAGAACAGTCTTGAAAGCGATTCCAAAGTAGGGCCTTTCTTAAAGATCAAGCATCTCTCGAACAAATGCGACTTGGAGAATTTCCGTTTCTACTCACTCGGTGTATAAGTGACCCCATAGAGTTAGCACAATAACGGTGAGTGCGACTGTCGTGACGTGATACCCACTGCCAATGAACGAAGAAAACAGCATGGAGTGAGATGCGGGTCTGAAGACGTCGCCATGAACTTGCTTCCAACCATACTCGTCTCCCAGATCCCGTTCCTGTGGGCAGAGAAATCGTACAGGTCTGTCTACACATATTTTTGTCCGACATACAATTGTTTGATGTTTGACTTTGTCTGCAGACTTTGTCCACACCGTCAGGCATTTAAACATTTGTCTGATTGCTCCTCACAGGTCACATGTTATCAAACTGCCCCACTGATTGGCTTTTGTCTGTCCAGACTTTGGACTGTCTGAATTTGGCTGCATATTCAGACTTGTGTCGGAGGATGTTATGGTTTTGTTTTACACTTACTCCACATAATTAAGTAATGTGGTCTAGTGGGTATACAAACGTGCTCGTGATTGTGGGTTCGAGCCCCACTTGTGCCAACGTTTTTGTGTCCGTGGGCAAGACACTTAATTCCCAATTGCCTCGTCAACCCAAGCGATATTTGGGGAGCTGTCAGGGGAATGCTACAATTTAAGTGCTGATAGGGTTGTGCACAACTAGCCAGGCAGCCACCTAGTTGAAGCGAGATGATTCTTGTAATTCCATAAGGGCAGTGATAATAGTGGCTACGGCGCCTTTGAATGAGAGTGATGTTAGATACTGTGCGCCTTATAAATGCTGTACCATTATTATTATTATTGGGCTTGTGCAGACCGCCACATACGTTTGCAGACTGTCATTTTTGGATTCAAAATTAAGACATCTCATTGGTGTTTTGCTGTGCGTCTGCGTTTAAAAATGCATAACATGTGCTTAATGCACCGATGTGATTTCATTTCACTCCCAAAACACAGAAAATACACGTGTGGTCTAAAAGAGCTTAATACTTGGTGCTTACCCCGAGACACTGATAAAAATTCCATTGTCCTCTCCATATATAGTAGTCAGTTTCAAATAAACAGGAAAGTTTTGCTTTTATCGTACCATATCGTCCAAATCATCGTCCTTGCTATATCGGGCGTAGTCCTTTCGCAACGTCCTCATCAAAATCATGGAGACAAGGCCGACCAAAAAGATGACCATCATGAAGGAATTGAAGATTGAAAACCAGTGGATCTAAAAACCAAGACAAAAATGCCAGATTTATTTCACATATTTCATCAAAATCAATCAAGAAATCATTAGTTATGTCATTGTTTGTGCAGCAAAGTTCATGAACCATATCTGATTATTTGACAAGAACTGGCCGCCCAGTTTGTAGGATAAGTGCTCAATTTCAGTCTGATTTTGATGAAATAGAGACTTTTTCAATAGACTATGTAAGTCTCGCGGCAAAGGTCAAATCTGAGCTTCCGGGCACAACACGACTATTCCTATAACATGGGCGAGATTTTGTTTTTTGTATATAAATTTTTCTGTCCTATCTCAAGTATACCCGAAAGTGATTCGGGTAACTAAAATGTTTTTTTACAATATATAATACATAATTATCTCTAAAAACGATAAAAATTTATTAACATTTCGTGACCTGAATAAATTTCTCCGCTAGCATATTATTCATCCAATTTGGAATGGATGACCCAAGTGTGGATTCATGTGAAAATGAATGCTTCGAACTTTGGCACTCTAAAAAAAAAAAAGTCTGCAAGCTCTACTTTTGGTAGATGGCGTTTCGCCTATCGCTAGCGAGGTCTGTATGTACACTGTAGGCCTACGTACGTCGGCTGCTGTGCGTGTTGCATATCTTTTGCTGCATGTAGTTTACGATATTCAAAGATTGACTTGACGGCTCAGAAAAGATCGTGAATTTTTACATTTCGATTGCTTATTTTTGATTATATACCCCACTTCAGATTTTATTTAGAGATACGCGTTTTGGGCCGTCTGAGTTTACAAAAACCTGCGTAAACAAAATAATCCAAGAATTTCGCTCGTGACGTGCGTTGAAGAGATGGGGTCTTGTGCCCGGAAATAACAGTGGTCTCGCGCGGTCCCATACGTTCGCGAGGTCAACTTACATAGTCTATTAAGAAGATTCCTTTTCAGGATCGAGGAAAACCTAGATTCTTAGACAGTGGCATAACTGAGCTCTGTGCACCCCCGGGTGCTCCTCCTTCCCATTTGAAATTCGGAAATGGGTATTTTTCCAAAATTGACAAACTTATACTTCCATGATGAAAACAAATGCACATCGGCAAAATGTAATACACATAGAACATTCAACCCTCTGCAGACTTAATGAGTTTTGGGTTTTTTTCCCAAAAGAAAAATTTGATTTGATTTATAATTTTTTGACAGCATCTTGACTAAAATGCTCAAGAATGTTTCACTCACCCTGTGGTTGAAGAAGTTTGGATCTAAGTATTTGTCAAAGCGCTTCTTAAAGTTCACATGGGACTTTTTCCAGTTGACCTGAAAATAATTACAAAAATTGTCTAACAATTGAGTAATTTATTTTGATAAATTCTAACGAAGTTTCGTGCACGGACACCCATACACTAAACCTATGGGACAACTTCTTAGTAAAATCATGACACTTTTCCCTCCTAATTTTGCGTTTTTATCATCAAAATAACATGGTTTATATGTCATAACAAGGAAGATCCTGGGTGTCCGTGCATGGTAATAAACCTGACCACTTGATTATTGTACACGACTCAAAGACTATCCAGAAAAAAAGGAATATGGGATAAAAAAAAAAATTGGTAATCATTAAGAATTTGTTTACCTGATATGTAAATGGTATTTTAACTCCTTTTTCCAGTTTAACCTTAACTTCGCTGGTTAAATTAACATCCACAATCTGGTTAATGTTGTAACCAATGTCAAGTTTCTTGTGCGTCCAGATGTAGTACTCATATCCCTTCTCCGGAGTTTCGTCAACTTCGCCAACGATGCCTGAAATATATGAAATATAAAGCTATTAATAATAAAAAAAAGTATTTTTTTCGTATACATTGAACAAAGATTTTAAGGAAATTACCTCCTGGAATCAACACATAATGTAATTTTAAGATATACTTCCCACTTGCACGTTTGTCGCAAATGTTGCTTTTCTGTAGAAAAATCACTTTTCCTTCTTCAAAAATTGCCTTTAGTTATAGCGCACAAGATAACCATTCACACGCGCGCGCAGCGCCCTCTGTTGTCGCGCTTACGCACAGACCGCTCGCCACGTCATTTTGTGCATTACTTTATGCAGTAATTTTATCATTTATTTATCTCAGAAATGCAACATTTGCGACGGAAGTGTCAGTGGGAAGTATATCTTAGAATTGAATAAGCTATCGATTCCAATATATAAATTCACCCAAATCCGTGTTCAATGTATATGAAAAAAATCCATAAAAAATGTGCGTACGATTTGACGGCATGATTGCAAAACCCATACACACTACCAAGATTTGTTTTAATCTACATGTTATAACGTGTGATGTGTTATATAACATGCAATGTTTTCTTTGTCTTTCATTTTAAATTTTCATTTAATAAACATTTTTCAACAAAACAATGTTTTTTTTTTTTTAATGACTCTAGCATTGGTAAGTGCAGATTCGGAAATGGGAAAACGTTAAGACTTTGTAAGGAAACACTTCTAAAAAATTCAGCCTGTCTCATATGTTTTGTACACAAGGTCCTAAGCTATGATCAACTACTGAATTCCTTCCGCCACGTACTCCACGAGTGACATTATATTTATTATGCATCAAAAAAAGTTAATTATAACCAATTTAAACATCTGTGATGAAAGTTCAAACAAAATCAATATTTGTACTGTACTTACCCCAGATGGGGAGGTCATCTATGTACATCTGGTACCAGTAGTGGTTCTTGACTGCGTACGTAAACGCTTTGTAGGAGTCCTCCGTTAAGTCAACTTCGCCGTATTTGGTCTGAGGCATATCGACTATAAAGAAAGAAAAAATATTAAAAGGTAATGCCACTACAAAGGTCATTCCTGATTGGCTGAGAAATGTTTCAGGTTAAAGGAACGTGCCCAGATCACATTTTTGACTCCTCCGACATTTCTCCCATGGGTGTTGAGATTTTGATACCATATCATTTGTCATATTTTTCTCATTACCATTCTGAACTTTTGCACTCAATCCGTATATTTCAAGGATATCATAAAAAAACTGCTTCTTTGGAAACTAATTTAGCAAGTTACATAAAGCAGTGCAGTGATTACACCAACCTTTTTGCTTCCACATCCAAATTGGAGATTGGGGATTTCCTGTTTTCTTACCATGGATAGTATTTTGGGGACTGGAGGTATTTTATATGATTGTTACATGGACAAATCTAGACAAGCTCCTTCAACGCTAACACTCTTCAATCATCCAAAATCAATTGATCACAATCTAATGACGTCACTTCCTACAAATTGCCACGTGCATCATGATTTTGAGCGTATTTTTTTGTGACGGTCACGCGCATCGGTTTTGCCATATTTCAAACAAAGTTTGAGCAACACACATGCGTGTTTGGAACATGTTCCAGCGTGTGCGTGCGCGTACTTTATGGCATTTAATAAACAGTAGAACTTTTTTCCTACGAAGATGGCATCTGTGAACGTGATCAATACAATTTTACATACACCCTAGGGAGTTAGGGTTAATGTCCTTGCCCCCAATTGGTCCATGAGTAGGTGTTTTACAGCAGAAAACAGAAGCAAGGCAAAACGGTCAATTTGAACAGTTAACCAACAGTTATTGTTCCAAAATAGGAAAACTATAGGTAAGCTTGGAGAAAAGTTGGTTATTTTTTTAAAATGTTAATTTACGGCCGAAAAATCCGTGTTACTGATAAGGTCAACAAAATATTTTTTAAAACGGATGTTTTGAAACTAACTAATGCCGGGTTAAGTTAGGGTGGATTCACACAGCCTTTTCGCACGTGAATTTGATGCACGGTACTTTGAGAAAAAGCGGTGTGGGGAGGATTTCGAGTGAAATGACCCACTGAAAACCACAGATCTTGGGCAGAAAGCTTTATGACGTTTCTGTGATTTTCAGTTTCTCTCCACAGCACTTTTTTAGCCAAGCAACGTGTGTCAAATTGTCATGTAAAAGGTAAAGTGTGAATCCAGCTTAAGTTTGAACTGACGTGCAAAATCAATATCCAATCCGCTAAAATCCAGCTCTGTCCCTTGCAGCGCCTCGCCGAGGGTTTCGTGGTAATGACTGATGTCTTTTTTTGGTCCTCGACAGAACGGTAGCGAGAAAAAGCCGTAGGTTTCCTGCCGGTTGTGGTAAGGTCCGACCGTGTTCATCCACAACACTACTTCCTCCTTATCTGTGTACTGTTGGCAAAATTGTTAATAGAGAAAAGGAATATTTAATTGATGCTACAGGTACACAAGCCAACTCGCACGCAAACATTTCTATTATTAACTAAGGTTTGCAACTTGAGCACAACAAAATTCACTTTCTGCGCAAAATGCAAATATAGTAGTAGGCCTACTGCAGAATTCGGTAGCCCAGAATTGCTCGCAACTTCATGTTTAGGTTGAACAAAGATTTTAAGGAAATTACCTCTTGGAATCAACAGATAATCCATTTCTAAGATATCATACTTTCCACATGCATTTTTGTCACAAATGTTGCATTTCTGTAGAAAAATTACATTTTCTCCTTAAAAAAATTGCATTCAGTTAGTGCACAAGATAACCATTCACTCTGCTGTCGTGCTTATTCACCTGTCAATTGTAATCCCGGCCCAGGGGGACCCGGGTCTTTGGAGAAAGTAGCGGGGACATAGCCGGGGTCGGATGTCCAGAAAAAAACGTGCTCCGCTACCCGGGACAATAGCGGGGACTTGGCCCGGGTTGTACAATTTGTTGCCCCGCTATATTACCGGGACAATAGCAGGGACATTGCCAGGTTGTACAATTGTGTTGCCCCTATCTACCGGGACAATAGCGGGGACATACATGTAGCGGGGGTTGTACAAACTTGCTGCCCTGCCCTACCGGCCCCGCATGTCAGGGCCGGGATCGTGCGGGGGTTGTGCTAAATGCCCCGCATGTCGGGGTAGGGATCGTGCGGGGGTTGTGCTAAATGCCCCGCATGTCGGGGTAGGGATCGTGCGGGGGTTGTACAATAATGCCCCGCATACCGGGACCCGGGTATAGCCGGGGATGTACAAAATCACGTAACGGGGACGTTGCGAGAGTATAACGCTGGGCCACTTGGACATCCCCGGGAGTAACTATAGAATACAGGGCCCACGCGACAGCACCTTTTCAAAGTTGAACGGAGACGTCGTAGACGATGTGATCGAACATCTAGCAGAGACGGCGATACGGGAGACGGGAGATGAGCGTCCTCTGGTCATCGAAAGCACCACTGTGCCGTGATTTCGTTACCAGAATGGTTATCAGGCTTTATTCCACTTTATCAAAAATCTCCGAAGTACAAAGTGTCCGAGAAGGGATCGACACTCTGAAGACGGCTGTGAATGTTTTGAATTCGGGGGGGTATCCCGTCTGTAATTTAAAGAAAAGCGCCCTCTCTGGACACCGAAGTACTTTGAATAAAAACGTCACTGTTTCCGGTCTTTATGTACCTTTTTTAAACATCCCTCTCATTCCGCCATTTTTCTGGGCAAGAGTGTCTCTGGAGACGAGGAGACGGGAGACGGCTGTGAATGTTTTGAACGTTGAGATTGAAGTATAGTGGGCCCTGTATTCTGTAGTTGTACCCATCCCCGGCCAAGTCCCCGCACGGACTGCTAGCGCCGTAATTTTTTGCATTACTTTATGCAGTAATTTTATCATTTATTTATCTCAGAAATGCAACATTTCCGACAAAAGTGCAAGTGGGAAGTAGGTCTACCGGTATATCTTAAAATTGGATGATCTGTTGATTCTAGGAGGTAATTTCATTCAAATATTTGTTCAATGTATAAGAACTACACAGCTAAACAAACAAGAATTTGCAAACAAAATTGTCACGAAACATATAAAGAAACGTAAACATGAAAAAGTCGTGATAAAACAAAATTAAAAGTTAAATCGAATCACTTACGGTATGGGTGTGTTCATCGGCTTTCACAGTCAAAACCACGGCAGAAAGAACACAGGATAATCTTAAGATTCCCCTCCACATCTTGATTGCTTTAATTCTTACAAAATTATAAAACCATCCACGATGTTGAAGGATTTGTGCTGATTAATTTCACCCTTCCTCCAGCAAAATTTCGTTGGCGAGTACGCCTGCAAAATATGGCTGCGCCACGTCATGAACGAACAGTTGGCTTCGCAAAAATATTGGTGGCGCTGTGTAACCTTAACTCCTCAATGCGACTTGTGAAGGAGGCGTGGCTTGTTTAAGGGATTTTTTGACAACTATTTGAAATATTTCAAATAGTTTTCAACATTTTCATGCAAATAGGATTGGTCTGGAGTTTTATGAGATCCTTTCGGGATTGTACATTGTTTTTGATCATCACAACTCTCCTAGGCAATTTGTAAATTAAATTTCTCTTCTATATTTTGCAGTTGCCAGACTTTTCTCTGAAACAGATCTTTGTTCAGAACCATTACTTTTGCAATCTCATACATAATTTGAAACGTGCGCAGTGGCTATAGTTACGGAAACCGTAACGTGATAATGAATGGCTATAGTTACGGGATTGCAACAGCAGATTAAAACTACAAAAATAATTATGGAGCTCATGGGTGATATGATGCAGACGAGGTATTCAGTCGCATCCTGACATCTCAGGGAATTTACACTTTGCGAAGCGATCGGGGATCGAGTGCGTTAAAGGCATCCTCTTGCAACAGTGCCCCTTTAAAGCACTCCCTAACTCCTGCGTACAGTAGTGGAAGTGTGAATGTCGCCCTCTATCGGTAGTGGGTAGCGCGTAGGCGGGGCGTGGAAGGGGGAACCAAAATACGGTCTTGTGACAAGACTACATTTCACAGTGCAATATCGACCGCACGTACGGCGCATAAACTAGTTCCCTGTCCACACGAACCAAGCAACGTTAGACCGTCTTTCACAAAGACTACACGATTGCAGGCATTCAAATGTAACGCGCGCAGATTGTGAACACCGTGCATGCATGTGATACAATACTCGGTAATGCTGGCCGTTGTCCGCGTCGGCGATTGGCTGCTATTTAAAGCATACTGGGGAATCCGTTCCATTACATTCGTCAGCATGCATCCCTGTTATTAATTTGAAAAACTGCGGAGTAAATAAGATTCGTCGTTTGAAAGTTTGGTAGGAATGGGACAGTCAAGGAACGGAACCCAATACAATTTCTGAAAAGTATAGAAATTGTTTCTTTTCGGCATAACATGACCGAATTGATTAAATTACATCAAAATGACTCGGGCGTGAGTTGGCTCAAGACAACAGCCGGCTCGCTCCACAGATTCGCGTGTATTTCCTCAGGGTATTGTCACGTCGCTTTGCAGAGTGGAAATTCCCTGAGATCTCAGGATGGTTAAAGGGGACTGTTTTAAGAGGATGATTCAGTCGTAGATTAGTTCCCGATCCCTATAGATTGGCTCGCTTATTGCGAAAATATAGGGATCGGTAAAGGGCAGCCATGACGGGCAGAATTCTGCCCGTGCAGCAACTGAGACATTTTAAAATTTTCCTCATAATTTCAGGAAATGTTGCTTAGACCCAATAGATGTTATTTCTTGAATTTGACCTTGACTGCTCACCTAGAAAATGAAATTTCAAATTTTGATCATTTCATATTTTGATAAAAATTTTCATTCTTTTTGCAAAATGTCAATTTTTCATAGAAATTGGCTTCGAAAACTGCCGAAATGGGCTTAACTTTCGTTAGTAGTCATTTATGAGACATTTTTTAAAAAGGGCAATTTTTGGCCATTTTTGACAAAAATTGTATATGATTCAGATTTTCCTCATAATTTCAGGAAATGTTGCTTAGACCCAATAGATGAATTTGACCTTGACTGCTCACCTAGAAAATGAAATTTCAAATTTTGATAATTTCAGATTTTGATAAAAATTTTCATTCTTTTTGCCAAAATGTAAATTTTTCATAGAAATTGGCTTCGAAAACTGCCGAAATGGGCTAAACTTTCGTTAGTAGTCATTTATTAGACATTTTTAAAAAAGGAAATTTTTGGCCATTTTTGACAAAAAATGTATATGATTCAGATTTTCCTCATAATTTCAGGAAATGTTGCTTAGACCCAATAGATGTTATTTCTTGAATTTGACCTTGACTGCTCACCTAGAAAATTTCATATTTTGATAATTTCAGATTTTGATAAATTTTTTAATTGTTTTGGTCAAAATGTCCATTTTTCATATAAATTGGCTTAGAAAACTGCCAAAATGGGCTCAACTTTCGTTAGTAGTCATTTATGAGACATTTTTTTAAAAGGGCAATTTTTGGCCATTTTTGACAATAATTGCTGCAACTGGAATAATTGCTGCAACTGGAATAATTGCTGCAACTGGAATAATTGCAATTTTTGGAAATGTTGCTTAGACCCAATAGATGTTATTTCTTGAATTTGACCTTGACTGCTCACCTAGAAAATGAAATTTCAAATTTTGATAATTTCAGATTTTGATAAAAATTTTCATTCTTTTTGCCAAAATGTAAATTTTTCATAGAAATTGGCTTCGAAAACTGCCGAAATGGGCTCAACTTTCGTTAGTAGTCATTTATTAGACATTTTTAAAAAAGGAAATTTTTTGCCATTTTTGAAAAAAATTGTATATGATTCAGATTTTCCTCATAATTTCAGGAAATGTTGCTTAGACCCAATAGATGAATTTGACCTTGACTGCTCACCTAGAAAATGAAATTTCAAATTTTGATAATTTCAGATTTTGATAACAATTTTCATTCTTTTTGCCAAAATGTCAATTTTTCATAGAAATTAGCTTCGAAAACTGCCGAAATGGGCTCAACTTTCGTTAGTAGTCATTTATTAGACATTTTTAAAAAAGGACATTTTTGGCCATTTTTGACAAAAATTGTATATGATTCAGATTTTCCTCATAATTTCAGGAAATGTTGCTTAGACCCAATAGATGTTATTTCTTGAATTTGACCTTGACTGCTCACCTAGAAAATAAAATTTCATATTTTGATAATTTCAGATTTTGATAAAATTTTTAATTGTTTTGGTCAAAATGTCAATTTTTCATACAAATTGGCTTAGAAAACTGCCAAAATAGGCTCAACTTTCGTTAGTAGTCATTTATGAGACATTTTTTTAAAAAGGCAATTTTTGGCCATTTTTGACAATAATTGCTGCAACTGGAATAATTGCTGCAACTGGAATAATTGCTGCAACTGGAATAATTGCTGCAACTGGAATAATTGCAATTTTTTGGCTGCAACTGGAATAATTGCTGCGACTGGAATAATTGCTGCAACTGGAATATTTGCTGCAACTGGAATAATTGCAGCAACTGAGACATTTTAAAATTTTCCTCATAATTTCAGGAAATGTTGCTTAGACCCAATAGATGTTATTTCTAGAATTTGACCTTGACTGCTCACCTAGAAAATGAAATTTCAAATTTTGATCATTTCATATTTTGATAACAATTTTCATTCTTTTTGCCAAAATGTCAATTTTTCATAGAAATTGGCTTCGAAAACTGCCGAAATGGGCTTAACTTTCGTTAGTAGTCATTTATTAGACATTTTTAAAAAAGGAAATTTTTGGCCATTTTTGACAAAAATTGTATATGATTCAGATTTTCCTCATAATTTCAGGAAATGTTGCTTAGACCCAATAGATGAATTTGACCTTGACTGCTCACCTAGAAAATGAAATTTCAAATTTTGATAATTTCAGATTTTGATAAAAATTTTCATTCTTTTTGCCAAAATGTCAATTTTTCATAGAAATTGGCTTCGAAAACTGCCGAAATGGGCTCAACTTTCGTTAGTAGTCATTTATTAGACATTTTTAAAAAAGGACATTTTTGGCCATTTTTGACAAAAATTGTATATGATTCAGATTTTCCTCATAATTTCAGGAAATGTTGCTTAGACCCAATAGATGTTATTTCTTGAATTTGACCTTGACTGCTCACCTAGAAAATAAAATTTCATATTTTGATAATTTCAGATTTTGATAAAATTTTTAATTGTTTTGGTCAAAATGTCAATTTTTCATATAAATTGGCTTCGAAAACTGCCAAAATAGGCTCAACTTTCGTTAGTAGTCATTTATGAGACATTTTTTTAAAAAGGCAATTTTTGGCCATTTTTGACAATAATTGCTGCAACTGGAATAATTGCTGCAACTGGAATAATTGCTGCAACTGGAATAATTGCTGCAACTGGAATAATTGCAATTTTTTGGCTGCAACTGGAATAATTGCTGCGACTGGAATAATTGCTGCAACTGGAATATTTGCTGCAACTGGAATAATTGCAGCAACTGAGACATTTTAAAATTTTCCTCATAATTTCAGGAAATGTTGCTTAGACCCAATAGATGTTATTTCTAGAATTTGACCTTGACTGCTCACCTAGAAAATGAAATTTCAAATTTTGATCATTTCATATTTTGATAACAATTTTCATTCTTTTTGCCAAAATGTCAATTTTTCATAGAAATTGGCTTCGAAAACTGCCGAAATGGGCTTAACTTTCGTTAGTAGTCATTTATTAGACATTTTTAAAAAAGGAAATTTTTGGCCATTTTTGACAAAAATTGTATATGATTCAGATTTTCCTCATAATTTCAGGAAATGTTGCTTAGACCCAATAGATGAATTTGACCTTGACTGCTCACCTAGAAAATGAAATTTCAAATTTTGATAATTTCAGATTTTGATAAAAATGTTCATTCTTTTTGCCAAAATGTCAATTTTTCATAGAAATTGGCTTCGAAAACTGCCGAAATGGGCTCAACTTTCGTTAGTAGTCATTTATTAGACATTTTTAAAAAAGGACATTTTTGGCCATTTTTGACAAAAATTGTATATGATTCAGATTTTCCTCATAATTTCAGGAAATGTTGCTTAGACCCAATAGATGTTATTTCTTGAATTTGACCTTGACTGCTCACCTAGAAAATAAAATTTCATATTTTGATAATTTCAGATTTTGATAAAATTTTTAATTGTTTTGGTCAAAATGTCAATTTTTCATATAAATTGGCTTCGAAAACTGCCAAAATAGGCTCAACTTTCGTTAGTAGTCATTTATGAGACATTTTTTTAAAAAGGCAATTTTTGGCCATTTTTGACAATAATTGCTGCAACTGGAATAATTGCTGCAACTGGAATAATTGCTGCAACTGGAATAATTGCTGCAACTGGAATAATTGCAATTTTTGGCTGCAACTGGAATAATTGCTGCGACTGGAATAATTGCTGCGGCTGGAATAATTGCTGCAACTGGAATATTTGCTGCAACTGGAATAATTGCAGCAACTGAGACATTTTAAATTTTTCCTCATAATTTCAGGAAATGTTGCTTAGACCCAATAGATGTTATTTCTTGAATTTGACCTTGACTGCTCACCTAGAAAATGAAATTTCAAATTTTGATAATTTCATATTTTGATAAAAATTTTCATTCTTTTTGCCAAAATGTCAATTTTTCATAGAAATTGGCTTCGAAAACTGCCGAAATGGGCTCAACTTTCGTTAGTAGTCATTTATTAGACATTTTTAAAAAAGGAAATTTTTTGCCATTTTTGAAAAAAATTGTATAATAATATGATTCAGATTTTCCTCATAATTTCAGGAAATGTTGCTTAGACCCAATAGATGAATTTGACCTTGACTGCTCACCTAGAAAATGAAATTTCAAATTTTGATAATTTCAGATTTTGATAAAAATTTTCATTCTTTTTGCCAAAATGTCAATTTTTCATAGAAATTGGCTTCGAAAACTGCCGAAATGGGCTCAACTTTCGTTAGTAGTCATTTATTAGACATTTTTAAAAAATGACATTTTTGGCCATTTTTGACAAAAATTGTATATGATTCAGATTTTCCTCATAATTTCAGGAAATGTTGCTTAGACCCAATAGATGTTATTTCTTGAATTTGACCTTGACTGCTCACCTAGAAAATAAAATTTCATATTTTGATAATTTCAGATTTTGGTAAAATTTTTAATTGTTTTGGTCAAAATGTCAATTTTTCATATAAATTGGCTTCGAAAACTGCCAAAATAGGCTCAACTTTCGTTAGTAGTCATTTATGAGACATTTTTTTAAAAAGGCAATTTTTGGCCATTTTTGACAATAATTGCTGCAACTGGAATAATTGCTGCAACTGGAATAATTGCTGCAACTGGAATAATTGCTGCAACTGGAATAATTGCAATTTTTGGCTGCAACTGGAATAATTGCTGCGACTGGAATAATTGCTGCGGCTGGAATAATTGCTGCAACTGGAATATTTGCTGCAACTGGAATAATTGCAGCAACTGAGACATTTTAAAATTTTCCTCATAATTTCAGGAAATGTTGCTTAGACCCAATAGATGTTATTTCTTGAATTTGACCTTGACTGCTCACCTAGAAAATGAAATTTCAAATTTTGATCATTTCATATTTTGATAACAATTTTCATTCTTTTTGCCAAAATGTCAATTTTTCATAGAAATTGGCTTCGAAAACTGCCGAAATGGGCTCAACTTTCGTTAGTAGTCATTTATTAGACATTTTTAAAAAACGAAATTTTTTGCCATTTTTGAAAAAAATTGTATATGATTCAGATTTTCCTCATAATTTCAGGAAATGTTGCTTAGACCCAATAGATGAATTTGACCTTGACTGCTCACCTAGAAAATGAAATTTCAAATTTTGATAATTTCAGATTTTGATAAAAATTTTCATTCTTTTTGCCAAAATGTCAATTTTTCATAGAAATTGGCTTCGAAAACTGCCGAAATGGGCTCAACTTTCGTTAGTAGTCATTTATTAGACATTTTTAAAAAAGGAAATTTTTGGCCATTTTTGACAAAAATTGTATATGATTCAGATTTTCCTCATAATTTCAGGAAATGTTGCTTAGACCCAATAGATGAATTTGACCTTGACTGCTCACCTAGAAAATGAAATTTCAAATTTTGATAATTTCAGATTTTGATAACAATTTTCATTCTTTTTGCCAAAATGTCAATTTTTCATAGAAATTGGCTTCGAAAACTGCCGAAATGGGCTCAACTTTCGTTAGTAGTCATTTATTAGACATTTTAAAAAAAGGACATTTTTGGCCATTTTTGACAAAAATTGTATATGATTCAGATTTTCCTCATAATTTCAGGAAATGTTGCTTAGACCCAATAGATGTTATTTCTTGAATTTGACCTTGACTGCTCACCTAGAAAATAAAATTTCATATTTTGATAATTTCAGATTTTGATAAATTTTTTAATTGTTTTGGTCAAAATGTCAATTTTTCATATAAATTGGCTTCGAAAACTGCCAAAATAGGTGAGCCTATTAGTTAGTTAGTAGTCATTTATTAGACATTTTTAAAAAAGGAAATTTTTTGCCATTTTTGAAAAAAATTGTATATGATTCAGATTTTCCTCATAATTTCAGGAAATGTTGCTTAGACCCAATAGATGTTATTTCTTGAATTTGACCTTGACTGCTCACCTAGAAAATGAAATTTCAAATTTTGATAATTTCAGATTTTGATAAAATTTTTAATTCTTTTTGCCAAAATGTCAATTTTTTATAGAAATTGGCTTCGAAAACTGCCGAAATGGGCTTAACTTTCGTTAGTAGTCATTTATGAGACATTTTTTAAAAAGGGCAATTTTTGGCCATTTTTGACAATAATTGCTGCAACTGGAATAATTGCTGCAACTGGAATAATTGCTGCAACTGGAATAATTGCTGCAACTGGAATAATTGCAATTTTTGGCTGCAACTGGAATAATTGCTGCGACTGGAATAATTGCTGCGGCTGGAATAATTGCTGCAACTGGAACTATTTGCTGCAACTGGAATATTTGCAGCAACTGAGACATTTTAAAATTTTCCTCATAATTTCAGGAAATGTTGCTTAGACCCAATAGATGTTATTTCTTGAATTTGACCTTGACTGCTCACCTAGAAAATGAAATTTCAAATTTTGATAATTTCAGATTTTGATAAAAAAATTCATTCTTTTTGCCAAAATGTCAATTTGTCATAGAAATTGGCTTCGAAAACTGCCGAAATGGGCTCAACTTTCGTTAGTAGTCATTTATTAGACATTTTTAAAAAAGGAAATTTTTGGCCATTTTTGACAAAAATTGTATATGATTCAGATTTTCCTCATAATTTCAGGAAATGTTGCTTAGACCCAATAGATGTTATTTCTTGAATTTGACCTTGACTGCTCACCTAGAAAATAAAATTTCATATTTTGATAATTTCAGATTTTGATAACATTTTTAATTGTTTTGGTCAAAATGTCAATTTTTCATATAAATTGGCTTCGAAAACTGCCAAAATAGGCTCAACTTTCGTTAGTAGTCATTTATGAGACATTTTTTTTAAAAGGCAATTTTTGGCCATTTTTGACAATAATTGCTGCAACTGGAATAATTGCTGCAACTGGAATAATTGCTGCAACTGGAATAATTGCTGCAACTGGAATAATTGCAATTTTTGGCTGCAACTGGAATAATTGCTGCGACTGGAATAATTGCTGCGGCTGGAATAATTGCTGCAACTGGAATAATTGCAATTTTTGGCTGCAACTGGAATAATTGCTGCGACTGGAATAATTGCTGCGGCTGGAATAATTGCTGCAACTGGAATATTTGCTGCAACTGGAATAATTGCAGCAACTGAGACATTTTAAAATTTTCCTCATAATTTCAGGAAATGTTGCTTAGACCCAATAGATGTTATTTCTTGAATTTGACCTTGACTGCTCACCTAGAAAATGAAATTTCAAATTTCGATAATTTCATATTTTGACAAAAAATGTTTCATTCTTTTTGCCAAAATGTCAATTTTTCATAGAAATTGGCTTCGAAAACTGCCGAAATGGGCTCAACTTTCGTTAGTAGTCATTTATTAGACATTTTTAAAAAAGGAATTTTTTTGCCATTTTTGACAAAAATTGTATATGATTCAGATTTTCCTAATAATTTCAGGAAATGTTGCTTAGACCCAATAGATGTTATTTCTTGAATTTGACCTTGACTGCTCACCTAGAAAATAAAATTTCATATTTTGATAATTTCAGATTTTGATACAATTTTTAATTGTTTTGGTCAAAATGTCAATTTTTCATATAAATTGGCTTCGAAAACTGCCAAAATAGGCTCAACTTTCGTTAGTAGTCATTTATGAGACATTTTTTTAAAAAGGCAATTTTTGGCCATTTTTGACAATAATTGCTGCAACTGGAATAATTGCTGCAACTGGAATAATTGCTGCGACTGGAATAATTGCTGCGGCTGGAATAATTGCTGCAACTGGAATATTTGCTGCAACTGGAATAATTGCAGCAACTGAGACATTTTAAAATTTTCCTCATAATTTCAGGAAATGTTGCTTAGACCCAATAGATGTTATTTCTTGAATTTGACCTTGACTGCTCACCTAGAAAATGAAATTTCAAATTTTGATAATTTCAGATTTTGATAAAATTTTTAATTCTTTTTGCCAAAATGTCAATTTTTCATAGAAATTGGCTTCGAAAACTGCCGAAATGGGCTTAACTTTCGTTAGTAGTCATTTATGAGACATTTTTTTAAAAGGGCAATTTTTGGCCATTTTTGACAATAATTGCTGCAACTGGAATAATTGCTGCAACTGGAATAATTGCTGCAACTGGAATAATTGCAATTTTTGGCTGCAACTGGAATAATTGCTGCGACTGGAATAATTGCTGCGGCTGGAATAATTGCTGCAACTGGAACTATTTGCTGCAACTGGAATATTTGCAGCAACTGAGACATTTTAAAATTTTCCTCATAATTTCAGGAAATGTTGCTTAGACCCAATAGATGTTATTTCTTGAATTTGACCTTGACTGCTCACCTAGAAAATGAAATTTCAAATTTTGATAATTTCATATTTTGATAAAAATTTTCATTCTTTTTGCCAAAATGTCAATTTTTCATAGAAATTGGCTTCGAAAACTGCCGAAATGGGCTCAACTTTCGTTAGTAGTCATTTATTAGACATTTTTAAAAAAGGAAATTTTTTGCCATTTTTTAAAAAAAATTGTATATGATTCAGATTTTCCTCATAATTTCAGGAAATGTTGCTTAGACCCAATAGATGAATTTGACCTTGACTGCTCACCTAGAAAATGAAATTTCAAATTTTGATAATTTCAGATTTTGATAAAAATTTTCATTCTTTTTGCCAAAATGTCAATTTTTCATAGAAATTGGCTTCGAAAACTGCCGAAATGGGCTCAACTTTCGTTAGTAGTCATTTATTAGACATTTAAAAAAAAGGAATTTTTTTGCCATTTTTGACAAAACTTGTATATGATTCAGATTTTTTCTCATAATTTCAGGAAATGTTGCTTAGACCCAATAGATGTTATTTCTTGAATTTGACCTTGACTGCTCACCTAGAAAATGAAATTTCAAATTTTGTTAATTTCAGATTTTGATAAAAATTTTCATTCTTTTTGGTCAAAATGTCAATTTTTCATAGAAATTGGCTTCGAAAACTGCCAAAATGGGCTCAACTTTCGTTAGTAGTCATTTATGAGACATTTAAAAAAAAGGAAATTTTTGGCCATTTTTGACAAAAATTGTATATGATTCAGATTTTCCTCATAATTTCAGGAAATGTTGCTTAGACCCAATAGATGTTATTTCTTGAATTTGACCTTGACTGCTCACCTAGAAAATGAAATTTCAAATTTTGATAATTTCAGATTTTGATTCCCTTCTGTTAACACACCAACTCCCCTAAAAACTGAAAGGAATTCCTTGGATGTTTGAGACACAATGGGGGAACAATTGTAGGGGCGCATACCCTCTGCCACATCGTGCTGCATATACATTCCTAAGATGTTTAAATAACAACAGGAACAGGTGTACTCTCCGATGCTATGTGGGCGTCTGCTTGGGCGATTCCACGCTGGAGTCGAGTAGAATCGATTCCACGCTGGAGTCGAGTAGAATCGATTCCACGCTGGAGTCGAGTAGAATCGATTCCACTTTAAGAATCTGAGTCACTATTCCAAACTTTCAGGAATCGATTCCTTTTATCTAGATTCGATCCCCAGTGATAGGTTGCCGAATGCCGATTCTTAGAAATTCCGGAACCAAAATACACGGGTTTTGCCGTCTTCCTTTCGCAAGGGTCTTTGTAGCCTTGTCCAAGGCCGTCTGCAGGTTTGTTTGCTGTACGAGGGAATATTTAGTCTAGCGCATGCAAATTGCGCACGGCATCAAAACGAGCCACTTTGAGATAACGACTTCCGTAGTAAACCCGTACGGCAATACATACTGCGTACTAGCTGCGGTTTAGGACAGTACCGATGCGTGTACGTACGTGCATGTGTGCATAGTCGTAGCGCGGCGCGTTGTGAGCCTATTGAGCTCGTGCCAATGACTTATTACCCTTTAAACACGTTTCACAAGAAACAACACCACAACTACAATGATTTTGGTATACACCGCTTGGCACTGTGACCTGGATGCTTTATTACACGAACAACTCCATGTCCATCGAACTTGAAATAAAAGGTTCGATTCCTTTATCGCCAATAAAGACAAACAGAGACATGGATAATCAGCTTGTTATTGAAGCTAACGGGTATATTTACCCGAACGCACACCCGTTGTTACGTTGGCTGCCAGATACGAAAAACCACAAACCTTTTTAGGACAAAATGGAAACGTACGCCTGACCTATGCGAACCAACTGCTTTCAGGCTAGCAAAAAAACAACGGTGTCCCCTCCCCCAAAGGTAAAAAGTTTTGCAGTGTGCATCCGCAGCATGCAAGCGTGAAGTGAAGCACTGCGAGTCACTCGTGCTTATTTATACCACTCGTGACCACTGAACCGTTTCACTTTACATAACAAGGGTAAAGTAGATTCATTCTAATTCGCTCTGTAGCTCAAACGAATAAATCAACATTTACCCTTTAAACACGTTTCACAAGAAACAACACCACAACTACAATGATTTTGGTATACACCGCTTGGCACTGTGACCTGGATGAATTATAAAGAACGGGTTAGTTTGGATACCCAAAGACTTAGAAACTGATAAGAGACTTGAAAACTGTCTCGCACAATGTGTCTTTGGCTGTTTCCGACTGTCGGGAACACCTGCATTGGCAGCCTCTGAGGCTCCTCCTGCTCTCAAACTATGCAGAGCAAACCTTGATACATTTTCCCCGGGGCGCATTCACCAGCCCCGCTCCGCTCAGCTCGCCCGTCTGTCACGGCGAGCGTGCAGCGGCCCTTGTCCACTCAGCTCGCCCGTCTCTCACGGGCGTCTTGCTCGCCCTAGCCTCTCCGTCCCTTCCGAGCCCTCTCCATCCCTGGCCTCTCCCTCGGGATGTCTTGGTGCTCGCTATCACCCTTTCTTTCCCCCGCCTCGCTGGGGGTATCCAGTCTTTTGCACCAGTTCAGCGATCATCTCCGGTATAATGGTTCTTTCCTTGACTTTAACAGTATCCGTTTAAGTCCCTCCGAGGTCTGAAGCACTATATTTGCCCAGGACCTGTACGCGATTCCTGGCAATGTCTAGCGAGATGATCCAAAGTGTCGTCCAAGTTCGTCGAAGCAAAGCGACTCTTCCATGGTTGGCTACTGAAGACAAGCTTAATCAAACAAAGAACAAAACGTATGTTATAGCTATGAGGTACATGTATACAAAGGTAACCGATCAAGCATGTCCCGTAGCAGCTTCATCCACTGTGGATGAATGCACACGATTGCTTTGGGTTGCCTGGCAACCAACGCACTGCGTTCTGAACGCATTTCTAGCTTGGTTAAGCCGTTAAATATCATTGCCAGTAGTGTACTGCGACACATGTTTTCCACACACTTTGTGTTTGCTCCTCTGTCTACTCTGAACAAAAGAACGGCATTATTGACTCACTGGACTAAAGCTATTGCACACCATCCTCGAAAATACCCTTCCATTGCATAGCAAAGTAGGGCCCACCTTCGGGGAAGATTCAACCGTAAAATCCAACATAAGTGCGAGACCACAGGTCAAGCACCGCGCCAACACCTGTTTACTCCACAGGCTGGGAGACTTTTGTGGCTCCATCTGCACCCACCTGGGCGCGTTCACCGGCCCCGCCCCGTTCAACTCGCCCGTCTGTCACGGCGAGCGTGCAGCCGCCCTTTCCCCTCAGCTCGCCGTCTCTCACGGCGAGCGTGCAGCGGCCCTTGCCCGCTCGGCTCACCCGTCTCTCACGGGGCGTCTTGCTCGCCCCTTTTGCGCATTTACATTGGCCAATATATTTCTTCGATCTAGCCGCGGGACCTGCAAGCCCCTTTTTCTGCAGACCTGTTGAGGGTCTGTACACAAGGTACATGAATACAAAGGTAACCGGTCAAGCGTGTCTCATATCAGCTTCATCCACTGTGGATGAAAGCTCCCGATTGCTTTGGGTTGCCTGGCAACCAACGTACTGCGTTCTGAACGCATTTCTAGCTTGGTTAGAGCCGTTAAATCTCACCGCCAGTACTGTACTGCGACGTATGTTTTAACTACACTGTAAAAGGTACATGTATACAAAGGTAACCGATCAAGCATGCCCCATAAAGCAGCGTTATCCACTGTGGATGATTGCACACGAGTGCCTTGGGTTGCCTGGCAACCAACGTACTGCGTTCTGAACGCATTTCTAGCTTGGTTAGAGCCGTTAAATCTCACCGCCAGTACTGTACTGCGACGTATGTTTTAACTACACTGTAAAAGGTACATGTATACAAAGGTAACCGATCAAGCATGCCCCATAAAGCAGCGTTATCCACTGTGGATGATTGCACACGAGTGCCTTGGGTTGCCTGGCAACCAACTTACTGCGTTCTGAACGCATTTATAGCTTGGTTAGAGCCGTTAAATCTCACTGCCAGTACTGTACTGCGACACCTGTTTTCCACAAACTTGTGTTTGCTCTTCTGCCTGCTCTGAAAAAGAAAGAACAGACTGGAAATTCAAAAATGTTGGCAATTTCTGATCTTGTCGAAAGACCATCGGGAATAGAACGACACAATATGGTGCCGATTGCCAGGCTGGACATATCAAAGTCCCGAGTTTATGATTGTCTTTTCATTCTTATTGTCAGTGAACCATCTTACTGTTTTGTTTTCAAGAACTTCTACGTTACTCCTTAGTACTCTGTTCACTGCTTCAGCCTCTCTCCAAGTGGAGCTTCGCTGAGCTTCTTCACGGTTCCATGAACCGATTACCGATTACTTCTGTACCTTCAGCCAAGGTTCCCGCACACCGCCAAAACCATGCGCGGGTGCATCACTAAATGCTTCAATCTCGCATTCATCTTTATACTAAATACTTAGTCCCTGGTTGTTTAGGGCTCCGACTTCTTTTTTCCAAAATTGAATTTTATTATATGCATCTTCATCAACAATTACTGGTGCATTCAAGCAGGCTCTTGTATCTATACAGCGATACAAAGATCTGGTCTGAATGAGTCAGAGAAATTATCTGGCCAATAACAGAGGCCACGAATCTGGCTGCAGCCAGACAACACTTATCTGCATTTGTGAGAGTGTCAATAGACATTTCTGATCTTTCTATTCTATTGTCAGTTGCATGCAACATGCCCGTGGTCTTATACCACATGTCTAAAAAAATTACATGACGTAAACATAACCGACACCTGTTCAGAGCAAAATTATGCAGATCTTGTTTCGTACTACCGTTCGAAATGATTTTCGTCACTGCCTGGTCTGTAACCATTTGATTCTGCAGCTGTGCTGTAAGGCGTGGATTGCTAACTTAACACTTACTCTACGGCCTTTAACTCTCCAGCCTGAGCAACGAGATTTTGTTGAAATGACCTCTGCCTGTGAGAGGTTGAGTCTTAAGATTGAAAATGTACCGAACAAAACCAGTGTGCACTGGCGTCAGAATATACGCTCTTCAAACAACTGTATAGATTGTAGTTGATGAGCGTAGTTTAAGTGACTCGATATTATGCGACCAAAAATGCAGTTCTTCGCCCGCATGAATTGAAAGTTCGACTTTGGAATTCCAGGAATCTCCGTTCTATTGAACAATGAATGGCTTTTGTTATGATCTTGCTCATTAGTACGACAACAAGGTATGCCTTAATGCCGAGGCAATTTTCCTGACCAAAATGGCAAGTTTTCGAACACTGACTTGGTAGTCACTTTTGTTTTGACCTCTTTACTGTGTTTTATGGCTTTATGAAAACCATTCGCGTAACCCAGTCCATCGTCCAGATATACTACGATACCTTCCTTCACTTCTCCATTTCTGAACCACTTTTGTGAAAACATAAGGGCCAGGTGGTCGAAAGGCCAAAAGGCAAGACCTCATAACGTTGGGTTCCCGTTGTTAAACCACACAAACCCAAGGTATTTTCGATGCTCAAGAAAGATAATAATGTGGTGGTACCCCGCTTTCAGGTCAAACTTAACAGAAAACCATTTTCCCGAGGAAAAGAAGGGCTGTACTTAAGCCTTCATATTTTCTTCGTACTCAAAATAATCATCAATGATATTAAAGTGGGGTTACTGGTATCAATAAACTTAACTTGCTCTTGCGACTCCTTTGCCCTCTCGGGACTGCGGCCCGTTCCCCCTTCCTCTCGACCTCTCTCTCTCTCTCTACGCGGGGTGGGCCTAGGGGACACGTTCCCCGCCCGGGAACGCCGGTGTTGCCTTGTCCCATGGTCCGTTCCGGTGCTGGACGCCGTTCTGGTGCCGAAGTGCTTAGCTGTTGCGGTAAATTTGGGCAGGTTCTACTCCAATGGCCTTGGGTACCGCAGGCGTAACAAATGTCACGGTTTTGTTGACGTTATGTATGCGAGGAATGCTAATTGTTAAAAGCTAAAAGTTTTGCAGTGTGCATCCGCAGCATGCAAGCGTGAAGTGAAGCACTGCGAGTCACTCGTGCTTATTTATACCACTCGTGACCACTGAACCGTTTCACTTTACATAACAAGGGTAAAGTAGATTCATTCTAATTCGCTCTGTAGCTCAAACGAATAAATCAACATATTTTGGGAGAAAAACAATGCCGCGTCGTTGTGGAAGCAATGTGCGTGCGCGTTGTGTGTGTCCATAGCGCGCGTAACGCGCTATGCTGAGGCTCCCATTGGTGAACTAAACCGCGTTACGCCCACCAGAGACTCACACAACGCGCACGCACATTGCTTCCCCGGTGACTCAGCATTATTTGACTCCCAAAATGGCGTATTTGCACGTGTTCGAAAGGGGTCAATACGTGCAACATATTCCGTAGCTCGTAAGCGCTTTGTTCAGTTTTAATATCTTCAGCGGGCCGTCTGAAAAACAAGCCCAACGCCTTGGTCAAGGCTATGTTCAGTACCGCTCAGTGCCACTTATGGAATCGATTCCGGGTAGCTAGAATTGCGATCGATTGGAATCGGAATCGATTCCAAAAATGCTGTCCAGAGTCGCCCAAGCCCGCGTTTCCATTCTTCGGTTACGTAACCATGCACCGCATTCCGGACGCAATGAACCGTGGAAGCAGCAGGTAGATTTTGCAACAGACGAACTGCCGACGGCCGGTCAAGATGCTGGTGATAATACGGGACGTCCTCGACAATCTACGCTAGCTAGTGGGATTTTTAGGTACGTAAACTACGATTGTAACGGTTATTCTATTCCTATGTTTTCATGCTATGTGGGAAATGGTAAAGATTAAAGTTTTTCTGGGTCTTTTACCTACTTGAAGAAGGGAAAAGTAGTTATGTGGGGTTCGGGATTTAAAATACGTGGGTTGAGTTAGACCGTGTTTCTTCCTCCATGGTTAAGGCGTTACTGAGACAAGCTTAGGTTACCTCGGCTCGAATTTTTTTATGTGGTAATCTCTAAAAGATTAGGCGGTATTTTTTTCGTATACATTGAACAAAGATTTTAAGGAAATTATCTCCTGGAATCAACACATAATGTAATTTTAAGGTATACTTCACACTTGCACTTTTGTCGCAAATGTTGCTTTTCTGTAGAAAAATCACGTTTTCTTCTTCAAAAATTGCCTTCAGTTAGTGCACAAGATAACCATTCACGCGCGCGTGCAGTGCCCTCTGTTGTCGCAGACAACACCGTTTTTGAAGCAAAATTTTTTCCCCAAATGCAAACTGACCGACATATTTCCTCGTTGACGTGTTAATAATTCTGCAGTTGAGAACCAGCCGGAACCCAGCACGTAATTCGGGCCGGAATTTTGGCTGGCCGGATTTTTTACATATTGTTATTTTTACGGCTTCCGGAAATGCTCGAAAGGTCGATGGAAAGTTAGGCACAATTCTACGCACAGATGCCGCGCTTTTCAAATGATTTTGTAAAATCGTAAAAAGGAAAAATTCCACAATTGTTTTCTTCTAATCGGTAAAGAATATCCTCAAGTTTATTTTATAAGCGCCCCGAAAGATTTGGTCATGGGAAAACTTCGAATTTTTCCTTTTTACGATTTTACAAAATCATTTGAAAAGCGCGGCATCTGTGCGTAGAATTGTGCCTAACTTTCCATCATAGAGTTGTATAAGCCGTAAGCTTTCCATCGACCTTTCGAGCATTTCCGGAAGTTGTAAAAATAACAATATGTACAAAATCCGGCCAGCCGAAATTCCGGCCCGAATTTCGTGCTAAGTTCCGGCTGGTTCTCAACTCCAGAATTATTAACACGTCAACGAGGAAATCAGTCGGTCAGTTTGCATTTGGGAGAAAAATTTTGCTTCAAAAACGGTGTTGTAAGTTTCTTTCTAATCATTTTCCAATCATGGACATCTCAAACCACTGTAGGACACAACTAGGAGGGAATATTTGGGTGTGATTCTAATTTCCGGGCAAAATGGCAACAATCCATTGTATGAAAGGGGTACCTTCTGTCCCTACGGGATACCCGTAGGGACATAATCATTCTGTCTAGAATTGTGCAGTAACAAACATTCAACAATTTTCTTGAAAATACTGCCCTGTTCCATAGATTTAACACACGGCGTCTCAGTGGCAACCAGTGAACGGAATTCATACCAAAACAAATTCTGATCATCTTCTCAACTTTTACCGAAACATGAATTTTATAGTGGATAGTGTAATTTTGGAAAGAATTTACAAGTCGGACATCACATATAAGCTTTCCTGCACTAAACCCATCGAACAACTGGGAATAATTCCTCGTATTTTTTCCCTTATACATTGAAAATACATTGCGTAAGCGCGACATAAGTTATTTTAAAGGAAAACAATTCTGATTAACTTCTCAACTCTTAACTAGAATTCTCTTATTTAATCCACATAAGAACAATTAAAACTAGAGGTATGACGTTTGTTGTTACAAACGCCAGGTGATCGGGTTAAATGAACATTTTGTGATGAATTTCAGACGTTGTTATCACCTGTGGAATGGCAAAAATGGAAGTTCAGCAGCCGATTTCACGAAACTTTACGCAATTGCGCAAGTCCACTTACGCCATTACTTGCGCAATAACTTATGGCGTAAGTGGACTTGCGCAATTGCGTAAAGTTTCGTGAAATTGGCTGCTGTATACACTAATCCGGTAACTAATATCTCCTCCCTGCATATCCGCCATAGCTGGGGGTTGATAGCTTGCACCGTTTTGAGATATGAATTGTTGAAATAATAACCTTTGAAATCTTGTAATGTGACACCTGTGACGACATCATGACGTCACAATTTTGTGCACAAATTGTTGAACAATATGTTGAACATCAAGTTCTTAAATGTGGCGAAGGAATCATACCAATATCTGTTGTAGTTTTCAAGATACAGCATTTTAAAACATGTCAGCTCCAAATTTGCGTGATTTGACACCACATTACGTAACCACCGTCCATGTAATGACGTCACCAATGGTATAGTCAAAAGGTCCACATGTGTGGAAACATTTCGTTCCGTAGAAATATGGTCAAATTCACTACCACTTTGAATCTATTTGCATTCAAAATGCTAAAAAATTGCACATTTTCGAACAACTTCCGGTTTGGACCGGAAGTAGGCGTCACACAGGGGTCATGACATCGTATGATTTGTTCAGTTCATTTAGACTTATCATGTTGTGAAAGAATTGTTCAAGTATCTATTACGGTTCTTGAGATATGAATTTTGAAAATAATAACCTTTGATTTTTTGTAATTTGACACCTGATGACGTCATTATTACGTCACACTTGATGCCATCATGATACTATACATGCTGGTGAAAGTCTGCCGTAGGGCCTATGTCTGTATCTAATTTACTAACGATTCAGCTTGGTTTGATGGGCATTGTTACTGGTAAGTGTAAAAACTGAGATTTCCGTTTTCGTTGAACTTTGACCTCCAATTGACCCCAGAAGGAAGGGTCAGATGAAAATGCCCACACAAAGAAAGTTGTAGCACAGAATGTCATCTATAAACCTGCCAAATACGAAGATCCTGGGTCACGTGGTTTTCGAGACGGAAGCATTTTAAAATATGCATATTTTGGTTTTTTGGGAGGTGTAATTTGATACTTGATGACGTCACGATGACGTCACGCTTGATGCCATCATAATATTAAACACGCTGGTGAAAGTCTGCTATAGGACCTATGCCTGTACTTAGTTTCTTAAAGATTCAGCTTGGTTTGATGGGCATTGTTGCTCAATAAGTGCAAAAATTGAGATTTTCGTTTTCGTTGAACTTTGACCTCAGATTGACCCCAGAAGGAAGGGTCAGATGAAAATGCCCACACGAAGAAAATTGTAGGCCATGATCTAATATATAAGCCTGTCAAATACGAAGATCATGGGTCACGTGGTTTTCCAGACGGAAGCATTTTAAAACATGCATATTTTGGTCATTTTTGGTTTGTAATTTGATACCTAATGACGTCACAATGACGTCACACTTGTATGCACATCTTCACATTGGGGTTGATGTTCCTACCAAATTTCAAGTTGATAGCTTGAACCGTTTTGAAGAAAAGCTCTGGAAACGTTTGAGTGGAAAAAGAAAAAGAAAAAAAAAAAAAAAAAAAAAGAAATCGTACGAGAGTAATAGGTGATCGGGCTGTTGGCCCGATCACCTAATTACCACAAAACAATAATTCAACAAAATGAGGACATTTTGAATGATCATGGTTAGGGTTTTGGGAACCTTTTATTTATTTTATTAACAGCAATACTTTGTCTTTTCTCCTCAGGTTTTTGATCACCAGCCAAGGGTCCAGTTTAAATGTAAGTATCATATAGTCTCTATTGTAACTTTAAAGATGAATTGTTTGAGCTTGGAGCCAATTTTACCATGAATATCTGGGCATGCAATTCTTAGGTTGATGATATAAATAGTACTGGAGTTTTATACATTCACCACCAAAGTAGGTACCTATATTGTTCTGTGTGGAGAGGCAATTTATGGTAAAATGCTTTGCCCAAAGGCACATCTACAACCTTTTGAATTAACCAAGGTATTGAGTACATGACACCTGACTGTTTGGATATATCTAAATTTCATATTAAAATTGGCCCAGACATTTTTTTTGTGTTTTTACTTGGTTTATTGATCATAAAAAGGCAAATCCTGGGTGTCCGTGCATGGTAATGAACCCCACGTATATTTTGAAGGAAAGAACTAACCTCCAAATTTAAATCTTGTGGCAAAAAGTAAAACTAAAACAAAATTGGAATATGTGGCCCTGCAGTGACATGAAAGAAATTTGGCTTGAGAGATGATGAAAATCAATACCTGCATTTTCCGGAAACCATTAGTTTTTGATAATTTTAAAACTAATTAAGTTAGGAAAATAACTAAATTATTGGCCTTTTCGCAATTTCATTGCTTGAGAAATCAGTGGCAAAATCAGTGTACACAAATAAATTTACTGATAAATTTCTGGTGTCCTTTAATAGCGCATTTCATGTCTCTTGACATCTCAATGCGAACCACCTCAATATTGATACATAGATCGGCAAGTGGCGGCTAAGCCAGAGACATTGGGAAAATTCCCCTTCTCTTCCGAAAGAATGTTCTAGGATCTTTAAGATGCATTACACAATACTGGACCTAGGGCTTTACATCCCATCCACCATGTCCACAGGATGGAGCAATTGGGGTAAAGTGCCTTGCTCAAGGGCACAAGTACCTCAAGTAGTCTGAAAACTATAACCTTCGGGTGTTTCCACCTGAAGTTTGTAAGTTAATGACCCAAACTGCCACGATACTTATAACTCATTCTGCAAATTACCTGCACTATGCTATTAAAGAAGAAAATATAGCAACGTATTTGTATCTGTATATCATCCTGAAACCTGTGCACATCAAGTTGAATTTGCGAAAAGGCTACATGAATACATACATCGTACAGACTTCACCTACTCATCTGTGTCAAAAGTCGGAAGGTTCCATGTTGTGCATGGCCACAATTTTCATTCAGACATGCTGGTAAATGTACAGCACAAAATCAAATATGTTTGGCATGTAGATTAAACAAACTTTACTTATTGCATATGTGCGAAGGGAATTAATTTACTTGCTGAAGTGGTTTAAAATTGGAGTACAAACTGCATGTTACAACATGAACTGTCTGCCATTATAATACATGTATTCCAGCAAACATATCAACATTCACTGTCCTAGTAGGTACCCATTTACTCCTGGGTGGAGAGAACCCACGTTAAGAACTAATCAATAGGGAAGTTTTCGCACCGTCGCGGATACCGATACGTCATGACTTTATGCGCGTCTCGTGACGCGCAACCGTATATAGTACACATGTTTTCATATGCGTGAACAACGGTTATCGACCTCCATACGCGTAGCATAAAAACGGATACCGGTTATGCAGATTTTTCGCTTTTTCCGTGATGGATTAATAAGTTTTATGCATTTTGTTTCTTTGTGATGTATCTTCCATGAATACCGATCGAATTTAATGAATCATTCCCACGTGAAAGTGAGGAAAATCTGCTGCAAACAAAGCCAAGCGCAGAGCATATTTAGCAGATGAATGTATGCACGTAGTCACACAGTGCGAAACCCAGTTCAGTGAGCGCATCAACGTGAACGGTTACCGTTATCTGTATTCCTATTCGTCACCTTGCGAAACCTCTCTATTGTCTCAAATGCAATCCACGCGACATGAATTGACCTTTTCTTTTTTGTAGAAAATGAAATGTGTAACATGCAGTTTGTACTCAAAACACGAGAATGGCTAAAAATTGTTTCTAAGCAAATTCTTAAATTTAGTTTGTTTTTTTTTATAGGGAAAAAACCCTTAATTCTTACCAATAAATTGATAATCATTGAAAAACCATAAACAAGTTTGTGTGCATTTTCAAAGTTTAACAAAATTAAACTAGTTTGAGGAAAGAATTTAGTACTCGATTATCACTTAGACCTGTAGAAAACTACACAAAAATGTTAAGGAAAATATCTGTCACAGAGCTTGGGCCGAGTTTTTGTGATCATGACTAGAAATCGGCAGTGGATCCAGGCACTATCTGGGTAGTGCTTGAAATGTCCATGAGCCTGGGCTAGGTTTTTGTGATCATGACTAGAAATCGGCAGTGGATCCAGGCACTATCTGGGGGTAGTACTTGAAATTTCCGTGAGCCTAGATCTGCCACCGATTTCCAGTTGTAGTTTGCAAAAACTTGACCTGGGCTGTGAAACATCTAACTTACTTTCGGGGTGTTTCCTTATCAAATGTGCAATTTCTGATGGTTACAAGTTTTTTAAAGGCCTTATGTGTCATTCGCAAGATACAACTTTTTGCAGATTCGTAGAAGAAGAGTGTAACATATCTAAGGAACAATGTTGGTAAACTAGCCTGAAGAATATTTAGCTACATAGATGCATCAATGCTTCCGAAAACCTTGAAAAGGTCCCGTGCACAGGACTTTTTTAGAAACCCACCTTTGTTGTCAATTTCCAACATGAAATACCATTTTTGACGGAAATAAATGTGGTGTTTGTTGTTACCATTGCTATCGACACTTTGAGTAAGGTTTTCCTTGTCAACTCATGAAAAACAAAATTGGGTCATTGCAAATGATACAATAAGCCTTTAAGGACAAAGTGATGGTCGAGTGCTAAATTCCTACCGTTTATTGTATGAAGCTCTTTCAAAATTTCTGAAAAATAACCAATATGCAAGTTGATAATGTGTGCTGTAATATGAAACTAAATTTGGGTTTTTGGTTAAATTTGTACTCACTAATGCTCAAGTCATTTTAAAAGAAAAAATCAACTTAAAGATAGTATACATAATTGGTAAACTGTTACAAATAATTTTATCCCCCTGTGTGATTGAATATATGCATGATTAAAACCAACCTGAGCAAAAACCAGCTCCTTCTAAGTTTTGAGAAAACGGTCAAAAAAAGAGTTTGCAGTCATTTCTCCCCTGAATCACAGTGCATGAATGAAGTAATTTGGGGCGAATTGAATTTTCGTCTTAGGAGGTGAAAACTAATTGTTTGACTCATTTCTCAAAGACTATAGCACTTCAGACAAAACCATTTCAGGGGAAGTTTTCTACTGTCGTCATGTTTATATTGTGTAAGTTGGGCATAAATCTGTGAACATTTCTGAGATACCAATCATGTATACTGCCTTTAATTCTTACCCATAAATTGATAATCATCTAAAAACATGAACGTGTGCATTTTCAAAGTTTAACTAGTAAAACTAATTGGATTCCAATTCTCAGCTAAAAATCATATTGAAATGTTCCCGTCAACAAATTTATTATTTGGATAGCACATATAAAAAACCTATGATTTCCAGCTAAAATGCATGTTTTGTACAAATAGTAAATTGTTGTAGGCAAATGCACCAAGTAATGTTCTAAAGAGAAATTAACTGAAAATTAATAAATTTTGGTATGAAATGAAAGCCATTGTAAAATGTGTTTATCTGAAACTAATATTTTGTTATTTTTCTTTTTCAGAAACGGCATCTCCAGAGGCCGCAAGCAGTCCAGTTCCAGACAGAATAAGTTTTTAAATGTTTTCGTGACTGTCTTTTTGACTTGGTTCGTCGTAATCGGGTATGTAAATGGAAAACTTGAGAAAGTCCATTTTCAGTTTGTCATGATGTTTTTACTGACAATCTGTGACTTGATTCACCAAGTCAAAATGTTTGCTCATGAAAAGACGATTCTCGACAAATGATTGCAGTTACCGCTTATTTTGTAACTATATTTTCTTGTTTAATAAATCATTTGAATTGTACACCATTTTTATTAATGTTTTCTTTAACAGGTAGAGGAGGGAAACCTCCATTTCAATACATTAGAAAAATCGAACAGGGGGGTAACCCCGGTTCGATTTTCTGTGTTTAATTGCATTTCTTTGTACACCATTTTTATTAATGTTTTCTTTAACAGGTAGAGGAGGGAAACCTCCATTTCAATACGTTAGAAAATCGTACAGGGGGCAACCCCTGTTCGATTTTCGAATTTAAAATTTGGACCACCGAACCCTGGACTATCTGTAAAGACAATAGCAATTAGGACCTTGCATAAATTAAGTTAATGAACATTTTGCTTGCATATATTACTTGGTTTACTTTAGTGGAGTACAGAATAAAATGAGACTTGTTTACAAATGAAACTTTTGTTGTCAGTGACTTTTATTTTGACTTTGGAAGTTACTTTAACTATATAACACTATTTAAATAAGATTGTTTACAAACAACTTACTATATTTGTTAAAGTATATTAAACAATGCTACAAGAGAAATAAATACAATTGGTTGTTAAATAAGACAAGAATATTTAGTACAAGTCAATGTTTACAAACAGATAGTCATTTTTTGAAAGAATAAATTGAGCAAGTTTTGGTTTGTTTACAAACTGATAGTCATTTTTTGAAAGAATAAATGGAGCAAGTTTTGGTTTGTTTACAAACTGATAGTCATTTTTTGAAAGAATAAATGGAGCAAGTTTTGGTTTGTTTACAAACAGATAGTCATTTTTTGAAAGAATAAATGGAGCAAGTTTTGGTTTGTTTACAAACAGATAGTCATTTTTTGAAAGAATAAATGGAGCAAGTTTTGGTTTGTTTACAAACAGATAATCTTTTTTTTAGACACTGAATTATATGCTTAGGAACTGATATAAGGATCAGTTGAGTTGATTCAATGTTTACAAACTGATAGTCATTTTTTTAGACACTGAAGAGTTGTATGCTTAGGAACTGATGGAAGGATCAGTTGAGTTGATTCAAATCATTCAATGTTTACAAACTGTTAGGTTTTTGTTGAGACTTGGGAACTGACTGTTGGATTCAGGAACTATGGTAGGTTGAGCAGAAGGTTCAGTCGACTTGATTCTTTCAACATGTCTGTGGGGGGAAAATATTAAATTTAACATTGTGGAAAATAGGGATGAGACTTAAAGAATTTACAATAGTTTTCAGAAGGTTATTTGTAATGACTTCATAAAACTGAAATAAATTTAAATGGGGTCATTGTTCAATTTTGACCAGATACATGTAAAGGTACAATTATTATTTTGGGGGCCTAGGGGTATTGTGTACATTGCACATGCATCTATAAACACCAGCAACAATCTTTAGTGTTAGCCGACACTTGAAAGAATTGCAAACCGGTTTCTGGATTAACCGTAAATTCCCATCCGTAGTGGAAAGAATTCCATGTTTGACGAGTCAGAAAATGTTTTTCCATGCTGTAAACTGCAACTCCTCAAGGCCCAATGCATCGCTAGTCATTTGTCAGAGACGAGATACTTTATACAGTAATGCGTGTGTATTGGTACTTACCATGGGTCAAGCTTGCCGCACACAAGTCTTTGTCACCTGTGGAAAATTTACAAAATACTGCAAATTTAGAGGAAATTAAAGGTGAATAGTTTCTGAATTCATATACGAATTGACAATTTTTGAAAAAAAATACAAAAATATGCCTTACAAAAGGCTGTGGGTTCGAGTCCCACCTAAGCACAGGTTTTTAATGAATGATTCAAACTGACACTCCGACACCAGCACACTGAGTGGGCGAGTGGTTAAGACAACTGTTCTAGAATGCTGTGGGTTCAAGTCCCATCCAAGCACAAGGTTTTAACAGAGTTCTTGGAAAAGCACTGAGCACAGTGTTGATAAATCTTGTCAAAAAAGAGACATGGGGATTGGTTGTGATACCAACTGCTCCATGATTCAAACTGGCCCCTTGACACCAGCGCACTGAGTGATCGAATGATTGAGGTTCAAGTCCCAACTGCTCCATGATTTAAACCAGCTCACTGAGTGGTCAAGTCAACTGTTGTAAAATGTAGGAGGATATGGGTTCGAGTCCTACCCAAACACATTTTGATGTTTTTAATCGTTCTCATAAATTGTCGGAAAAGAGCAAGGGATTAGTTGTGATACCAACTGTTGCAAGAATCAAACAGGCCCGATGACACCAGCACACTGAGAGGTCGAGCAGTTAAGGCAACTGCTATAGAATGCAGAAGGTTGTGGGTTCGAGTCCCAACCCAAGCACAAATTGTTGACGCAGTTCTTGGGAAAGCACCCAGCAAAAGTGCTGATAGATTATATTGGGAATGGTCAAGCTATTCCTAATGTAGAGAAGTAGT